>OV049926.1:21227705-21931932 GCA_920104205.1 Eupeodes latifasciatus | reverse complement strand
AGGTTCTCACCCAACAAATTTCTCCATCTAATTCGGTCTCTAGTAAGATTCCTTCAGTTGCGCACTCCAAGTTGGGTATCGTCACTTTCAACATCTGCGCTTCCCTCCTCTTCTGTTTTTTGGGCATGGATTCGAAGACTTAAATATAAGAAACATAATAAACATTTTTAAACATTTAAATACTTCCTCGTTTTATTTATGTTTAAACTTCACTCTTTTCATTTTATACTTTACTTACCTTTTCTTTTATCAAAATATTCATATTTTCAACCAAATAACCCAATTTCAACTCTTAACTTTTCCATTTTATATTTCATTTGAATTGTTTTTGGGATCCCCTCCATTTTAGTATCCTGAAAATTATAATAATAATGAAAAAGACAAAAAGACCTTCATTATAATTCCTAAGTAGGTATAATAGGATCCAATACTTGAAGAGTCATACTGTATACTGTATATACTGGATTGAATCCTTGTTGCTGCTGCCATTTTGTAATTTAACTTTATTAAAATTTCGTTTTCTATTTACCATTGCGGCAGTTTCCATATTTTATTCTTATATTATTCTTAACAATTATGCAGTTGAAATTATGATTCAAATTAATTTCCAATTATACTGAATAATTTGTTCTTCAAATTGTCATTATTATTAAAGTATTTTTGTTATATTCCAATGTAGGGTAGGTACTTATTCTACAGAAAATTCTCTTCATACCCTATCAATATTCTATCCTTTCTTTCTACTGTTTTAACAAGACCAATGATCATTTGAAATTGGAAAAAAAGAGAAAAAAAGGAAAACAAAATTCTATACAGGATTAAGTGTTCTTCTGAATAAATAATTTCCTCTCCATTCACCAAAGTGCCCTAACACACAAAAAAAGGACGAAAAATTATATAAAAGTACAAAAAGCAGCATCTCATTGAATTACCAAACCCACCCACTACGACTGCTGCCGCCGTTTCCACTGCTCCTTCTGCATGCATATTGTGCTATCACCATCAGCAGCAGTACCTACCTATACCACTGCTACCACCACCGCCACTAAGTACTCAATATGAGGATTTTGTTGAAATCCTTTTGGAGTTCTAGAAATCCCCCATCGAAATATAATTTCAGCGAGCGATGACGACGACGACAACGACGAACGTTTGTGTAGCTTCCTTTTTATGCTAGGTACCTACTTTTTGGAGATAAAATAAAGCACTTTTCAGTGAAATCTCAAATATTCATGAAAGTGCAGCACACAGGCAGTGCATTGCTTGATGCAGACTAAGGACGAAGAAAATCCAAGAAGCCTATTTACCTTCGTCGTATTTACTATATTCAGTATATAGAACATCAGCTGCTTCTTCTGCTGATGCTGTGCTGGTGCTTCTGATGATGCTTCCTTATTTCCTTACTTCCTTCGTCCTTTGCTGTTGCTATTATATTTTTTGAGTGGCAGACTGTAAAGGCAATCTACAATGTCTGACATATTTTTTTGTGATGACGATGATGGCGATGGTATAGAGGCAAGTGCAAGGCATTTCCCTAAAGACGTATATAGTAGGCGGATGCCGCTTGCCAACACATTAGACGGTGGCGGATTAGGACTATTCAGATGCGAAATAATAGAAAAAAGTGACACTTGAAAAATTTTTAAAATTAATATTTTGACATTTTTTTATTACTAAAAGAAATATCTGTTTAATTTTGTTTAAAAATTTTAAAAACAAAATCCCGCTTCTGCTAATACTGAAACATCTGTAATTTTTGTGTATATTTTTTAATTTTTTCAGGAATGTTCAAAAAACGGTTTCAAAAATAATATCTGTTTTATCTTGATTCTTGATTCGGTAAATATGAAATCTCATGACTAAATATTTTTGTTTTTTTTTTGTATTGAAAATTGGAGTAGATTTTGTGTTGTTCAAAATTATAATTTTTTCTCAAAATCAGGAGCAATTAAGAAATTAAGAAATCAGCATTTGTTAATAATATCTATGATTACGAATTTTGAGTTTGAAAATTTAAACTGTGTAGTATTATTTTCGTGACAGCAAAAATTAGTGTATTCAATTTTCTAAAGTCTAACTTTCTAAAATATTTTCCATTTTTTTCACAAATATTTAAAAAATACATCAATTACAGTCTTTTTCGGTAGATCAATCTTTTGGCTCACTTTAAAAACTCGTGTTTGATAGATTGAATTGATTTCAAAATTTAAAATTTTTATAATACAAATTTATTAGAACAATTATTTTTTACTAGTTTAATATTTTGTATAAATTGTGTTTAAAAAAAAAAATTAAAAAGAAGGAAAGTTTTGTGTAAACTGATTTTTAAAAATACAGTTTTCAACTTTAAAAAATTACTCAATTGATTTTGGACTGTGAACATTCTTAAAAAAGCGATATTTCAATCTTTGTTCAAAAAACAACACTTTTTATTCCAATAATTGATACATGTTCATTCTTAATTGTTTTTAAAAATTTAAAACAAATGAGTTATCAAAGTAGATAATTTTGAGAGTACATAATGATTTTTCCAAAGGTTTCAGAGATATTATTAAAAATTGTCCAGTTCTAAGATTCACTGATAAATTTTATTAAACAAAATTAATTCTACAAACGAAAAAAATTAAGGCAGTTTTCTAAAAGCATAATTTTTTGGTGCAAGTAATTTTTATTTTTATGTTTCAAAAAAAAAAAAATCCAAGAATCGGTAAGTTGCAGGTGATATAAAAAAATCCACCATTGCTTTGCTTGGTCCTGTATCCAAAAGCTTTGTTTACAATTAGTAATTATATTTTAAAATTTATGAATTTGCCTAAATAAAAAAGTTTATCTTTAAAAAACTTAACTATTACCTACTATTTAAATAATCAACAAAACCCTGACTTCTTAAATTTTATTCGAATATCGCTAAAGCGGTTTTTTTGTTAAATTAATTTTGTATATTTCAAATTTTTAAATTTTAGTTTAAAAATATTCTTAGTATGCAGTTATTTAGAACTTATTAATTTACATACGTTTTATATGTGTTTTTTTTTAAGAACTGGTGACTCATTTTTGAGATGTCAAAGTTTAAAAAAAAAAAGTTTAAATAAAAAATAAAATAATGAAATTTTAATCACACGAGTAAAATACTATTAAAAGACAAAAACAAAACAACGGACCCTTCTGGAGCAATACAAAAATAAATTTGTTTTATCGAAAGAAGTCAATAAAATCTAACTCCACTAGTTTTGATGAGATAAGCCCAACTTTTGTTAAAATAATTTTACCTCATATCTTAAAGTACATAACACACTTATTTAATACCATTTTTATGACAGGTGTTTTTCCTTCTGCTTGGAAGCGTGCAAAAATAATACCAGTTCCCAAAAATCAAACCGATTTCAGACCCATTGCCATTTTATCGTTTCTCGCCAAAGTTCTTGAAAAAGTGATGAGTTTACAAATACGTAGATTTCTTCAAGATAATAAATTACTCTGTGATAATCAGTCCGGTTTTCGTCCGAAACATAGTTGTACCACAACTTCAGTAAATGTAACAGAAGACATTAGGCAAGCGGTAGACAATGACAAACAGCTTTCCTTATCTTGCTTGATTTCTCTAAAGCGTTTGATAAGGTAAACCACAATGTTCTGTGTAGTAAGCTTCGAAGTCAATTTAATTTTTCCTTGTTATCTACAAAGCTTGTAGCCTCGTATTTAGAGGGAAGATGTCAGGCAGTTGCTATTAATAACTCCGTATCAGATTTCCTTCCACTGATTTTAGGTGTTCCACAGGGCTCAATACTTGGTCCGCTATTCTTCTCGATGTACATAAATATCAATGAAGATCTGTTCAGGATTTCATGCTGGTCCCAAGCGAATGGTCTCAGTTTAAATTCATCCAAGTCAAAATGTTTGGTTATTTCCAGAAAAGCGGTTAACACTTCATGTTTTCCAAAAGTGTATCTTAATAATAGTAGTATCGAATTCGTTGACTCTGCAAAAAATCTTGGTATAACATTTAACAAAACCCTTAACTGGAATAACCATATCAGGGTAGGGTAGGGTATATGGAGGCCTTCGCATGCTTTGGGCAACACAAAAAATCACTCCGTTAAAAACCAGAATAATCCTAAAAAAAACGCTACTTATTCCAATTTTGCTGTTTGGGTGTGAAATTTTTAGCAACTGCGACTATGAGCACAAGCGAAAACTCAACGTGGCATACAACAGTATCGCGCGGTATATTTTTGGACTCAAAAAATATGAACATGTGTCCTCTTTTGCCAGATCTATTTATGGTATCAGTCTTGAAGATCTTTTTAAGTTGAAAACGCTGACCCTACTTCATAATATTCTTCAAATGCGTCAACCTACCAACCTTTATAGCATAGTCTGTTTTACGCGTTCATCTAGAACTCCGGATCTCGTACCTATTCGCCATACGTTTTTGGTTTCTTAACGACAATTCTTTATCTTTGCTATTCGGCTTTGGAATTCCCTACCACAACCCTTAAGATTCATAAGTTGCAGAACACTGTTCAGAGTTAAACTGAAGCAATTCCTGGGAGAGCCTCGACGATGATGATGATTATTAATTTTATTTGTATTAGTATTATGTGTGCCCATTATTTTTCAGATTAACATTTATCATACATTATATATTTTTGATTTTGTAGTAATTATAAATTAAATTGTGAGTACATAATTAAGTTTATTTTTCTTTCTGTACTTGTAAAACTCTGTTTGTAACACTTACATTAAATAATATATCATAGAATTTTCTTTGAAGCTTGCACTATATTAAATGAGGTATTGTATCTTACTGTGTAAGATATTAAATGAATAAATAAATTGAATTTAAATTGAAATTGAAGCAAGTTAATGAAAAAAAAAAAATAAATCAAATTAATACAAATAAATCGGATTGTTTTTGATAATATTCAAATTTTCGATTTTTGACTAAAAAAATTGTATGGGGACTACTGTTATGTTAAGTCTTTAAAAAAAAGGAAATAATGTCATGTTTGATTAAAATCTCGAGTTCAATTTTTTTTACGAATTTAATACTTGCCATATAGTTTCTACATATACATATGTCGCAAGTAAAAACGTTTAAAAGCCTAGGATATAGCTCAAATCCAATCAAGGCTATGCTTGGACTATTTTTTAAAAAGGGGTCCCAAAATAACCTCATAAATTAAGTTAAAAAATGTTTTTATCTAATATCATTATTGAATTTTAATGTTAACAATGTAGACTAAAGAAAACATGCTGAATTACCGAGATTATATGAAGTCTTTTACCGCAATTTACTTTTCTTTTGCACGTTTAAAAGTGGTACGAAAATTTGAAAACATTTACAACAAAGAAAGCCCGTCGTCGTATGGTGCATCTTTTAAAAGACTAAACGTTCCAAAAAATTTTCGAACAAAAATATTACTCAAAAATCCTTCTGACATTTTTTTACCTATTGCGAACCCCATAGCCTATTTCTAAATTGCGTAGCTCAAAAACTCTCAAAAAATGCAGCCCTGTTTTTAAATTGAAGTCCACCATTGAAGCTAATACAAAATTTACAAATGTATGCGGTAAAGTGATTTTAAAGGAAAGTCTCTTTCTTTCCTTTTTCTTGCTCTTTGCCGACTTAAAACTTTCCTCCGTTCAATGTTTTCTTTTCTTTTAGTTGAGATGGTTAGGTTTCGTTATGGGGGTATGGTATGGAGCTAGACTTCAGAGTGTCCATAGAAATGGAATAGAGATAAATATTCTTGTACGGAGTTGGGCAAAATGCATACAAAAACTTGATTTTCATTGAATTAGCGGCTTCAAAGGAAGAAGGAAGTATGAACATAGATATATAAGGAAAATGTGCTTTTGTGGTTCGATGCTGGCTGAAAGCTGAAGCTGATGCTGATGGTGATGCGGCCCCAAATGTACATTTCGCAATGGTTTTCACTCTAAGTACAAATTTGGATCAAAGCCAATAAAAGCCGAAGAGTATACGAGTATTTCATTATTGTCTCCATATTCCACACTTTCTTCTTATTCTTTTACTCCTTCTTTTTTTTATCTTCTTCTACTTCTTCTTTACTAATTCAACCGCTCTGTTTAAGGATCTAATTTTATTTCATCATAAATTTTAGCGCGTTTTCATCCTCTCTACTAACCAATGGGATACATTTTACCTCATATAGTTTTATGTATAGGTATTAATATGAAGGACAAAGAGTAAAAGACAGAGAAGAGAGGAAGCATAAGAAGAAAGCTTGTGTTGCGGCCTTTTTGTGTGAAGCAAAAAGGGTATTAGCTAATAGCTATATAGCATAAGCAGAATTGAGAATTGAAGTTTTTGAATCCTGCCAAACGTCCTTGTTCTTTGTCATAATTTTTGCGCTTTAATTTGCATTTGAAAGTACCTGGGCTCATTCGTTTCGTCTCTCTATGGTTGCCGTTCGTCGTCGACGTCTTTGTCCTTGTCGTCGTCCTCGTCGTCGGTCGGTTCGTAGTCGTCATTTTCGGTCTTGAATGTGGTTTTTCCAAGGAAGCCAAATTGGTTAAACGTGTCAAAGGCATCGCCCTTTTGTGGCAATGTGGGTTAACGTTGAATTGTTTTCATAAACTAGGTATGTATGTAGGGGTTGAATAGGGGTGGCATTTAAATGTTCCTATATACAATACATATACACATTCCATTTAGTGAAGAGGTCTTAATTCGCTTTAAAAACACGGGATATTCGTGCTAACGACAGGAACTGTTATTACTTCATTTCTTTTTTTTGGGAGGGGGTTGTGTATGGAGTTTTGTACATAGATATATTTTATAATTTATCCTCTTTCTCCACTCCTTTTTTGCACTCATAACATCAGGAGCAGCAAAACGACGTGATTATGCCTAAGAATCCAAAATGGGAATTTTTTCGAAACATTTTTTTTACTTTTTTGTCGAGGACTTGTCACGTTCATAAAAATGTTTCAATGTAATGAGGTGGCTGAAGTAATTATGAGGTTTTTAAATGGAAATATTTTCATGTACGATACAAAAATTAACATCCAGCAGACATTTTTAGGTTTATTGATATGCAATTTGGGATGGATTTATAAAATATTTTGGGAGATGGTTTTTCGGAATGCTCCCGCTTGGTATTTTCAATCTGAATATTTATCAATAATTCCTACGTACTTTTGGGAGAAATGAAAATATTTTAAATTGTAATATATGATTTATTGAAATTTTTAATGTGGCAACAAACAAAAATTAAAAATTATGGATGAATTTGGGAAAATTGTGAAAATTTCAAAAAATATTTTAGGTTATTTTAAAAGAAATGGGAATTTAGTTGAATATTAAGAATTTTGTGTTGTTATTTTATTTAAAAGTAAATCAAAATGAAACAGACAAATTAAGCATGATGAATTTAACTAACATAGTTCTCTTTTCGAACACTAATAGCATTCAAAAATTAACAATAATTACCATTTTCTTATAACTGAATTGAAAAAATAAACCATAATAAAATCAATTTATTCAGACCTTTTCTCTTCTTCTTCTTTTCTTCTTTTTGAGTATTTATACATATTTCTTCTCATTAATTGTGATATTGGAAGACAAGTCTCTAGAGGACATGTTTACAAGTTTAAAAAGTACTGTTAATGAAGGCATTGAACAATTTGTTCCTACTTTAACTAAGAAAGGTCGTTTAAGCTTCCATGGTTTGAAAACAGAATTAAAAAATTAGAGAACGCTAAAAATAAGTCATTTAAGCGTTATAAAGTAACACATTTTTCAGAAGATCCTGCAGTACTTTTTCAGTTGAGGAAAGAATTTGATTTTCTCAACAAGTTTTTGTACAGGCAATATCAATCAAATATAAAACATATTTCGAAATCCTTTTTGGATATTTTTGAATTCTAAAAGAAGTTGTTTATCTTTTCCTCAATGTATGGAATACGAGGAACTTACAACATCCAATGATATATTCAGTCCTCATGTGACCTGTTTACTCGATTCTTTCAAACTTCTTATAATTGTGATATTTTAACAAAAATCAGCAGCTCGTATTCTAAAATAACTCCTTTTTTTATAATTATCGAACACTAAAAGGGTTTTGTATACCTTTAATATGCCAAAGACACAGTGTGAGCATTTGGAAAAGAGGGAAGAGTAGGATAGAAGGTGCGGGTGTACATTGATTTTGCATTCCTTCACATTGCAATGATAGGGAATTAATTGATTTTAAACTACAAAGTTTTTCAGAACAGGATATTTTGGATAGTTTAACAGAAATTGATGTGCCAAAAAAACCTGGCTTTGATATGATTCCTCCTATTCTTTTGTCAAAATATTCATATTCACTTTGTAGTGTTTTAACCCTTATTTTTAATAAAACATTACAAAATAGTTATTTTCTTAAAGAATGGAAAATTTCTTATATAGATCCCATTTATAAGAGTGAAGAACTATAGACCAATATCAAAACTTTCAGTTATTTCCAAACTTTTTGAAAAATTGATCACCCAAAGACTTTTATTTTGCTGTCAAGAATTTCTTTTCTCAAAAACAACATGGTTGTGTAAAGGGTAGATCAACGTGTACTAATTTAAGTCTATTTGCAAATTATTGTTATAAATTATAATCATATTGAAAAGGGTAGACAAGTTGATGTCCTGTATACTAATTTTGTTAAAGCCTTTGATCGCTTAAGATGTTATGATTGAATGCTTCACTTCTACCGTGGTTAGATTCATACCTGTCTGATAGAAAACAAGCTGTTTAAATAGATGATTGCGTGTTTCAAATCTTATAGATGTGGTGTCGGGTCTTCCACAAGGCAGTCATTTGGGTCCACTTCTTTTTATAATCTTTATAAATGACTAGCTGACGACACACGTTGTTTTGTCATATTAATAATTTCTAGAGAATATTTTGCTAGAAATAAATAACTTATTGTAAGTGAGTAAGGATGTGGTATATAAGTGGGAGCGATATAGAGCACTATAAACGGTGACAAAATACTAAAATAACAAATCACCAAACAAATTGTTTTAATTTATTAAAATTAATTCTTTAAAGCTAAAAACATATCGCTAATTATGACAATACTACAAAAAAACAATATCAATGCAAAAAAACAATACAAATGCAACAGAGTGTACAATATTTTTTGTGATCCCATCTTTCCCCAATACAAACAAACTGGATGGTGTTTTATATTGCACACCGCGTCTGGGTTATTTTGAATATTTAGTGGCAGTTTAAATTCTGAATGAGCTGTTCTGCCTCCATCCAATAAAGTTGCCGCAATCTCAGAAGATGCAACAGCCAATGCGATACCATTGTTTGATCGTATTTTAGCAAGAATTAGCGAAATAAGGAATGTTTTGCCCAGTTCCACCTAGTGCATCAAAAAAAAGAATCCGCCTTGTCCTGCCGAAACTGCGAACATGATGTGGTCATAAATGGTTCTTTGTTCTTCATTCATTAGTGGGACATTGCGAGCAACAATCGCTGCCATTTCTACAGTATTGTGTTGTAGTTCACGATTCAATTCAGTGTCTATTAAATAAGATGTATTTCGATTTGGTGAATGCATACCGAAATGACTGAGTGGTAAGTTGGCAATGATAACGCAAAGATCCTCTATAGCAATCAATGCTTCATTGTACATAGCATCACTGAATATTATCGTAAGATCGTTGCACCGTGTACGATGTTGATGCAATTAAACCATAGCACTTAGGAATATTAAAAATAGATAAAAACCTATTCTCAGACCTACCGAATTTATATGCAAAATTTCATTGAAATTGGTTAAGCCGTTTCGGAGGAGTATGGCAACTAACACTGTGACGTGAAAATTTTATATATTAGATGTATCTTCTATTTTTAAATTTTGTAACTGCCTAATGTACGCTGATGATGTGAAAGTATTCACAGCATCATCTTCACTTGAAGATTGCTTTATTAATGCAGTTGGATAATAACAATTTTCTTAAATGGTGCGACTACAATCATCTTCAGCTGAATTACTCGAAGTGTAAAATTTTTAGTGTATCTAAATCTTCATCCCTTATTGATTTTGAATATAAATTCTATGATGTTAGTCTTCTGAGGGTAATTGAAGTAATTGATCTTGGGGTGATTTTTGATTCAAAGATTGACCTTAGATGTCATGTTGATTACATTGTATCTAAAGGTAATTCAATTTTAGGTTTCTTGAAGCGGAACTCCAAGGATTTTAAGGATGCCTGTACTTTGAAGACCTTATTTATGTCTATAGTTCTACCAGTTTTAAAGTATTGTTATATCGTCTGGCCTCCATTTTATGGAAATAATATTTTGAGAATCGAAAGAGTTCAGAAAAGATTCACTCTTTATGCACTTCGAAAACTTAACTGTGGGTTGGGTCTTTACCAGATTAAAAATCAAGGTGCTCTCTAATTGCCTTAAAAATGCTTAAATGTCGGAGACAAATCCAAAGTGTTTTGTTCATTAAAGATATTATTGATAACAGAATAACCTCTACTGAATTGCTTTTATTAATTCCATTCCATGTTCCATTACGAGCTTTTCCCAACATAAATTAATTACTTTATACTCCTCTCCATAGAACTAATAATGGTCTAAGTAAACCAATAACGCGTTCTCTGTATCTATTTAATATAGTTTATAATTAAATTGACCTCTGTATGAATAGAGGTTGTTTTAAGAAAAAATTCTTTAAATATGTAATTAATTAATTATTTAATTAAAATATAAACTAACATTTGCTTGTAAATATGTAAACATCTTATTAGCTTTATTATTATGCAGTAATTTTGTAATCAGCAGATCTTCGATCAATTGATGAAATTAAGATGTTAAACAATAAATACGTGAAATACATAAATTAATACAATATCCTTCTTAAGATTTGAATTGTGCCATAAAGTCCTTTGATTCCAAATGAATTATTTAAATTTAATTTAACTTGCCACAGCTAAATTACAAAAATGCTGATTTTCATAAGAAAGTTTATGAAGGTGCTCGGTGGCGTATGTGGAATAGTTTTAAAATAAGTTGCAGTGGTGGAAATAAAATAAATAATATTTGAAATGTTGTTGAAAATCATGTGACGCAGCAAAAGACATTTTAACACTACACAAGAAACAAACGACCTCCGAAAACAACAAAACCAAAGTACATAAGTCGTCATTAAAACATATCTACTCAAAAGGTCTATATATAAAGGGTTTTTCAATGGACAAGGGTTGATTTTGAAAGCTCGTGACAGACATATTGTTTCTATATAATATTTCTTTTAATCAGTCACTTAAGAAAAATCATCATGTCAAGTTACAGCGTCGAGCAACACGGGCAAAATTGTTGATATCTAATAGCAACGACGCACGCGTTGCGTGGCCAAATTTCAGTCCACCGGCTCAGTGAACAATCAGCCAACACCCGTACGCTAACTTAACGCAAGATCTACCCAAAACATCACAGCTATTTGTGAAAGTGTGCAGCAAAATCCGAGGCAATCAATTTTGCTTCGTTCACATCAACTTGGCCTATCGCAGACACATCGCTTAAGGACTTGCGCATTTACACGCTCACAATGTGCAATTGACTCAGGAACTAAAGTCGCTTGACCATTTCAAGCGTCGTCGTCAATGATCAGAATAATGGCCAGAACGGGCAACAGTGCGTGATCAATTGTTGAAGAAAATCATCTTGAGTAATGAGGCACATTTTCACCTGAGTTCTGAGCGAATAATAATCCAAGAGTGATTGTCTAAAAACCAATATCGTTACGAAGAGTTAATGCTTGATATGGTTTATGGGCTGGCAGCGTATTGTTTCCAAAATAAGACCGGTCGGGCAAGTACTTTGAATGGTGTTCGATATCGTGAGATGATAACGAACTTTTTTTGGCTCGAATTGGAAAATATGGATGTGGGCACAGTACTGTGCCACTTGCCACACGGCTTACGAAACAATGGCTCTTTTGGACGACAAAATTTAATGGACGCGTTATCACACGTGGTGGCGAGTTCAATTTCCCACAAAGATCATGTGACCGTTAGACTTATATCTTTGGATGGAGATGTGTCACCAAGGTCGCGGCAGCCATTTGAACTATACAAACATTATCATAATAAGAAGAAATGACAATATTTTGCAATTAATTTGTCTTGTATTCTAAATCAGCATCGGCCCTTTTAATTTAACCACCCTTTATTATTTAACACAATGTCATTGATAAGACTCTCAAACAATGATGAAACCTTATTGATATCTCACTTATAATTTGTTTAATGCAATTTTAAAATTGACCCGCCTTTAATGGAAAACCTTGTATAACCGTTAAAACGAACCTAACTCTCAATTTTGTAGCAAATTTATGTGCGTTAATTTTTGTACAAAGATTTTTACTTTCTCAACTGGTAAAGGGTTAAAAACGTTTCATTTCCCAGAATTCAACCGAATACCATTTATTAAGAAATAAACCCTATCACTTCATCTATATTGACCTAGAAGACTCCAATAAAATGTCTTCTCGAACAAAAACAAAAACCTCTTTTAAAGCATATATCAGGTATGAGTGGACGCGAAGAACATATTTTGTTATTTTGAAAAAAAAACACAAATAAAACTTCTAATAAATTTAACAACATTAAGATCCTAGAATTTATAACTCGACACACAAGGACTCGAAGTCTTCTTATATTTTTTCCCTTATTTCGTTATCTTGTTGCCGGTTTGAAATTACTTTACAAGATATTTAAGCTCGCACTTGAAACATTTTAACATAAATAATCCAAGAATATAATTCACATTCGTGAAATACATTAATTTTAGCTACACTCGACTCGTGTCTCGTCTGTCCCGCTCCCTTTCTTTCTTACGCTCACGCTTTTTGTATCGTTTATCTCTGTATAAGTTATAAGGTATACCGGTACCGGTATTGGTATATAGTGTGCTCAGGTGCAAATAAATACTTTTGCGTGAAAATCTCGACTAGAAAGATCGGGCATGTTTGGAGGTTGAGATAGAGGAAGTTTGAAGCCACCAAGCGTTCCATCTAAATGTAGCGCAAAGAAAGCAGGCATCCTGTGAAGAAGTGAAATTGATTAACGGATCCCTTACCCGGTTGCTTGGAGTTCCAAAACGAGTACAAGTTAGTATGAGTACGAGTACGAGTATACCTTCCTATGTGGAGCAAACATGCTCCCGGAAGTGGAACCATCTACCGGCACATCATGCCAACGGGAAAAGAGGCATGATGGCAAAGGGAGAGGGTGGTGGTGGTGGTAATTGCGTATAATTTATGGAAGAAAATATAAAATTTCTAAAATCATCCCGCAAGTTATTCCTTCTAGTTGATAGGTGGAGTGGAGGTACCTTTCTACTTTTAAGCATCGCTCCGCTCGCAAGTCGCAACATACATACGAGTTTAAGTTAACACAATTTGCAGCCAGGTACACTTCTGCTCCTGGGTTCTTGAAGTTTTATTTTTTTCTTTTGCTTTTTATATTTGTCATTTGGGAGCTAAGCAGGACTGACAGAGGGTTCCAGGTGGTGGACTTGAGGCTGTTGGAGTGGCTGATGATACAGTAACAGCCAATTTGACACCAAAATGTGCTTGTCCTTGCGATCGCTCGTTGAAACTCTGAGATTCTATATGCTGCGCTACACCACTTAGTAGGAGCACCAGTGTTACAGTGCGTCGTCCTTGTCGTCGTCCTCATCGTCGTCGTTGCTGCGTGTTGAAAGAGTCGTTATATGGAATTTTTATTTATTGTGTATTTTGCCACGATGACAGCAACGACTTTAGATATTTTGCTTTAAGGATCATAGTCAGGGGATGATTATATTATTTTTTACATTCCTCTAATTGTCAGCTTGGGGTTCCATGGAAGTTTTACTTATACTTGTTGTTGTATGTGTTATGCAGCGCTTGCAGGAAACTGGAAATTAAATTACTCTTATACTGGTAAAAGATACATATTGTCGTACACATTTATGAGCTTGTAAATTTTGTTCTTCATTGGATTAATTATTATTATTATGGAGCGTAGCATGTAGAAGTAAATGATGTATAAAGTGTCTTCAGGTGGGAAGGTATTTTGATTTAAAGATTCCAATTTACTCAACCTGCCCATGAAAATGTATTTTAAGGTATTTTTTTTTTTAAAAAGGTATTTAAAAATAAGGTACCGGTCATGAAGAGAGCTCAAAAATCAATCATATTATTCATTAGAAATGTTTGTGACTTTAGACAAAAGAGTCAAAATAAGTGTTATGGAAATTAAAAACTAAGCAGTGAGCTCTTAAGAAATTAAGACAAAATTGGAATTAAAAATTGCGTATACGCCCGGTTGTATTATTTCAATAAGTTTCTCGATTATGTTGACATTTTAGCCTTTATTATTTTGTATATGGCTCACAATGCATATCAGGTATAAATTCGCTACAACTTAAACCTTTAAACAGTTTGACAGCTGACGGTTTAAGGTTAGGTAGAAATGGACCATTAAGAAAGTACTTGTTTTCATAGTTTAAGATAAACATAACAACATTATGTAGGTCATAGGTTTAATTATGGAGAGACTCTGGATGAATTCAATTTTTGTCTATGCAACTATTTGACATTATAAGTTAAAAGGAAAGCTGGGCCAAAATTCTGCCAATATTAATGAAAAATAGCAATGGAATATTCAAAACAGAAGCTGGGTGCGACCCGCAGTCATAACTTCCCATTGATGCGTTTAAGAATAGTATTTTCTTGGAAATGCCCAAATGTCATTTAAAGAACTTTGAAAAATATGCAATCAATTAAAAAAAATTAAATCGAAAGTCAACTTTAACTAATTTTAGTTGTTTTTTACTTTTATTAAAAAAAAACAGTCAATTGAATTTTTCTAAAAATTTTATCAGGGGCCCTACTATGTAACTCGATTCTACTTTTGATTCTATTCGAAACTCATTTCCGATTCTACTTTCAAATCGTACTACGTATTAAAGTAGAATCGAATGCCGGTTATACCAACTTGTTTTCAAAAAAATGTCTACTTTCGAACGAGTATCAAGTTGTTTGACAGTTTAAAAAAAAAAAAAAAAACTGAAATAAAACATCAAATTTTTGGACAAGAATAATTATAACAAAAATGGACACCGTTGGATTTTGGTTTAATTTGCAAGGCAATGAAGAACGTTACGAGCAAATTGAACGCAAAAGAATAAGAGATACATAATTCCAAAATAATGGAGCTGAGTGAGAAAAGATTTGTACATATAGGGTCCGCCATCGAACTTTTTTTTTTCAACTAGTGTTATTTCGTGAATGGTTACACTTAGCTCATGTCTGATTTCACACATAATTAGTTTTATCTTTCCGCTGAATGAATATGGTCGTGTATACACTTTATCATCTTTTCACATGAAGCTCATTTTAATCTTGTAAACAAGCAAAATTGTCGCATTTGGGGCATAGAAAACCCGTACGCATACATTGAATACCCGATACACCCAAAACGAGTCACAGTTTGAAGCTACACTCGATTTTTTTATAGCCAAAAAAAAGTTATTTGGGGGACCCATTATCTATACGGTAGAATATTTGAACGCATTCTTAATGAAAAATATATACTTTTGTTTTAGTTTTGTTAAGAACTATCGTCTTTCTAAAGACGGATTTATGTTCTTACTTAACACCATATCATCCGTCATCACTACTCGCAGAAGACAAAATGCTTTTCCGATTATCATTAAGTTATCAGCAGCATTGAAGCAACAAGAGGTTACCAAAACCAAATCGGTGGTGAAAAGAACGCTGGACGTGCACATCAAACCATGTCAAAAATACTTGCCGAAGTTTTGACTTCAATCGAAAGAGTCCATTTGTGCCCGGTGATGATGAATTTTGAAATGAATGAGGAATGAAGAGAAACGAAAGTCCAAACGCTATTTTTGGCAAAAATCACGAATTCCCGGTGTAATTAGGGTGGTAAAACAATAAAACACAAAAAGTTGAATGAAAAACTTTCAAATTTCAATTGCATATTAATAATTTATAACATTTTACTTACACTTTGACAAAAAAAAAAAACTTCGTTCGCAAACACATTTGATGTAGAGTGATTATTTTCGATTTTGTCTTGTTTTGAATTCTGCTTTCGAGTTACGTAGTTCCTCGTTTATTCGAAAGTACATAAGAATATAGTTGGCACTACTAGAACTATTCGATTCTCGTTTGTTCGAAAGTAGTCAAACAGATACATAGTACCAATTTTCCGAATTCGAGCAATTTCATTGTAGAATCGAGTTACATAGTAGGGCCCCAGGTTCTAAGCATAATATTCTATGACGTTAAACATTATTTTTAAGATAATATAATTTTTTGCGCGTAGAATGTTCTGTGTGACATATATTTTTTTGAACTTTTTTAATTTATAAATAAATCTTGTAATTTTTTTAGAAATATTTTTGGTATGCAAAAGTGGGTATAATGTTCAAAGGGGACAACTGAGGGACAACCGGAATCAGTTTAAACAAGCTAGAAAGACCGGACATATTTGACACATTAAATTGTGCATGACCAAATTAGAGCAAAATATACTATAACTAGCGGCCCGTCCCGGCTTCGCACGGGTAGACATAAATAGGTACAGATATTTAAGTTATAGGCATGCTAATTAAAACGACCATGAATCACTTAATTAGAAAAAAATTGTATGCTTATCTTAAAGCCTCCCTGTACACAACGTTGGCTGTGGTATTTGTAGATGGCAACAAAACGTATTGATTTTCAGGAGATTCTACTCGAGAAAGTGCCACATACAACTGCCCGTGGGAAAAGCACTCTTTCCTTAAATCGCTACCAACTAGGAAAAAGTTTGTTCCTGGGACTTATTTATTGTTAGGGCAAAGAATATTTTTAAAGGGAACTGTAACATTTTAAAAGATATGGGCAAATCAGTTGGTATCATCGGGATCCGCGGAACATGTGCGAGCTGACCGGCCGCGGGACCCGTAATGATAGTTGCTACAATCACATTATCTCTTAATTCTTTGATCAATAGTCTTGTACCATTACACATATTGGGAGGGCTTAAATTTCTTAAAAGCATAACAGGAAATTAAATGAGAAATAATCCAGAAAAAGCGATGTTACGTTATAGATCGATCAAAATATCACATTGCACCACGTGTTATTGAAAAAGAAATTTCGAATTCCAACGTGGCGCCATCTATGAGAAGTTCATGATAGATGGGCCGACAGTTTTCTGTAAAAAATCTGATTTAAGGCGCCATCTGTTCGAGACTTATGAAACTTACGATTAATAACAAACATCAACATTGACAATCAGTTTATTGTTAATTATAAATTATTAAGACCGTTAATCGAAAAATAAACTATCCTATATCTCAGGTTAGACCAGATTACACATAAAATGCCAACTTTCATCGAAATCGGTTGACTTGGTGAAGAGTTCACTGGGAACATACATATGACACTGGATTTTTATATATTAAGATATCAAAAAGGTAGTAGAAATTTCTTGTCATTTTTCTTCATACGTTCGTTTCAAATGAAAGTCCTTTTTAACCTCGATTGATAGCTTGTAGCTTAAAGCTTATGTATATCTTATATCATCTTATAGTTGTTGATGCGATGCTTCCAAGGAGTGACATGAGTGCTCCTATACTTTTAAGCGTAAAGGATTCTAATGGTTTTTTCAAATGGCGCGGGTATTTTGGAGCCCCGTGACGGCCATTTTGTTTTGTCATATGTCAAATCTTTTGTTTATTATTCAGTTGCTTATGCCAAATCATCATGATAAGTTACACGATTGAACAGGACGTTCAAACGATGAAACTTTATTATCAAAATGAGTCTTCGTTAACGCAAACTTTGTGCGCATTGCACCCATTTTCCGGTAGACGTGGCGGCAACATTTGCGACGATCGGTTCAGTAAACAATCAGCTAACACCCGTACATTCAAGGAACACAAGATTGGCCGAGAACAGACTTCAACTTGGAGACATTTGCGTCGGGACTTGGGCCTTTACCCGTACAAGATCCAACTGACTCTGGAGCTCAAAAACAACGCCGTTTGTTCGCTGACTGGGCTTCGAATCGTTTGGAAGAGGACCCCAATTTTGGCCAAAGAATTATCTTTAGTAACGAGGTGGGTTGTTGGATGAATGGCTGTGTTAACAAGCGAAATTGCCTTATATGGGACGACACCAACCTACGAGAGGTTGACCCCGCTAGACTTTTTCCTGTGAGGTTTCTTGAAGTCGCAGGTCAATGTTAATAAACCACAATCGACCGATGTCCTAAAGGTGAACATAACACAGGCTATTTCTCAAATTCAGCCGGATCTATGCGGAAGAGTCATTGAAAATTGAACCACTCGAGTCCGTGCCACCCGTTAGAAGCCGTGGAGGGCATTTAAATGATGTCATATTCCACACTTAATGGCATACATACGGCTTTCAAATAAAAAAATAATATTGTTAATACCTCACACACAGCTTGTTTTATTTGATTTGAATATCTACCCGCCCTTATTGAAAACCCCTTTATATTTGACGAATCTTTTTCCGCACTCGTACTGTTGATAAAGTACTTAAAGATCTCGACATTCAGAAATTCGCTTGCCCGGATTGTTATAAATAAGTGATTTTCAAGGATGTCAAAACCACTGCGTAAGCATTTCCATCTGTTTTGAGTACTAGAGGTCTGAATGGATGAAAAAAAGCATTTTTAAAACTTGACTCTTAAAGAAGCGAATACTCCCTTCTAACTTTTGTCTAATTTTATTTATGTCCCTTGTTTTCATGGTCATGGAATCGCTTAATCAATTTTCAGCTTAAGAAATATCTTGATGGACGATAGCTTCTTTATAACCGGCAGTATGGCTTTCGTAGCGGAACAGTAGAACAAATTTTTACATCGTTTTGAAGAAAGTAAAATTATTGTACTTGATATTTCAAGCGCATTTGATAGAGTTTGGCATCGAGCTCTCTTATCAAAAATGCGTGCGTTTGGTATTGATGAATCTCTTCCGTTGGGTTAGAAATTACCTTTCGGGCCGTTCAATTCCAATAGTATTGGACGGGCTCAAATCTGATATTCACTAAATCTTAATAATCGCTCAGGGCTCCTTTTTGTTTCCGACACTCTTGCTTATTTGTATAAATGATCTGTTACCCTCACCAAATGTAACTATTCATGGTATGGTACTTGCATTGAAAAGATCGAACAGTTTTCAGTTCTAGGTATGTGCATCACAAACAATCTCTTGTGGAGTGATTGCATTTTTGACATTGCTGAAAATACTGCTAAGTTCTTTTACTGATACATTTGCTACTCTTGAATACCTATTCATTCATTCCTATCATTGTTTAATCAATATTTTCACAATTCTCTTCTTTTTTGCATTCCTTTTCTCAAACAATTCAATTGTAATACGCGTACTTCTAGGAATGCTCATCAATTTACCCTAGAGCCCAGTAAATACAATATTTAACTCTAAAAAAATAAGAAATCAAAGAATGCATTCTCAGAAGAGTGCACTCGTTCACAACTATGAGTGATTGAGTGGACATGCGACCAAACGCTTGTTTACAAGTATTGATTTTCTAAAGGATTTTTAACTTTTTAAGTGTATTTAGAAAGATATTTTTTTTAAACAATTATTGGCCATTAGCTCTGAGGTCAGATTAAGACAGTATAACGAACTTATTGTTCTTTTTGTGTTAAAATTCCACTTTATCAAAAAATGCAATCAATCTCCTTTCCCACGCTTTCCTTTCCTCAAAATTTAATAACGACTTAAATAAACTTCATCTATTTATAGAACTTTAATACAAATTGACCAACTGATTTCAGCAGAAGAAGAAGAAGAAGAAGATTAACTTAGCCTTCGGGGCATAAAAAAGAAACTTATGCAAAAAAGACTAAATTGCCAACTTGAGAATGACAAACGGATTTTATTTTTCTTCTTATAAAATTTTTATATGACTTTGTTTGCATTTCACTTCTTACAAATAGATACATATGTATGTAGGAGTGGGTAGGTAGGTATAGGTATAGAGGTACTAGGAAGCTTAATTTATCATCGTTAAGCCTATGGGTAGTGTCCTTTCTACTGTATGTGAGTCTTAAATCAAAATGTCATTTTTCATTTTCATCTTTGTTTCATCTTCTGAGTGACATTAAAAGAAATCACAAAAAGAATAAAAACAAACAAACAGAAAATAACATTTATCATCCTGGTGATGAGGAATGAGTGAGTGGAGTCTAAATGTAATTTGTTTTCTATACAAACAAACTTAAAGGATATCTTTTTTGAATTTAATTTCTTTCGCTTTGAATGAGTTGAGGAGTTCTTTTTTCAGGTTCTATGTGATTCAAAACTAAATTCGCATAGAGAATTACAATTTTTAATATTAAGATTTATTACAATTTTTTTAATACAATTTTTCACCTTCAAGCTATATGGGTACACGTAACGTAACGGAACTATAAAATAACGCATTTGAAAGAGCCAAAAAGAAAATATAGAAGGAAAAAGGACATTTTTGCCAAACCATTATCAATTACATTTGACAGATGAGCAGATGACCCGATAGACAAGCATGAGAGTGACAGGATGATATTTCTCGGGCTCCTCTCTAATTTTCTCTAAAGGAATCCATTTCTGACAAATTGTTTGGGAATTCCAATTGTTCTCTGTTCCCCGCTTACCGTTCTAATTCCGACATCAAATGAATGAAGAATGAGTGATGAATTGATGTAGAACATCACCGGCAAAGACCGACCGACATCATAGCAAATGTATAATATTGGGGCCTGATGCTGATGCTGATGCTAAAGCTGAAGCCTGGCGATAGTTGATGGAACTTCTATTTTTAAGAAGACAGTATATGTACAGAATAGAACGGCTAATGGCTAAGTTGTACAAAAGTGAATAACAGATTTTTAGTTACAATCTATCAATCATGATGGACAAAGCTGATGGATACTTTTTGACATAAGGATTTGAATTAACTTTTGTGACATAAATAGAATTTTCATCATAATGTTTTATCTATGCATTGTTTGAATTAATTTTTTCTTTATTTTAATTACTTATTCATGGGATTTTTCTCAAAAGAAAAATGTTTTTTTTTAATGCAAAAATAACATGTCTCTGGAAATCATCATGTTTTGGTTGTATTGCTTCGAGTTGTAAACAGAGTTTCGAGTTACAATACTGCTTTTAATTTTAGCAACGTTTGGGCTTCGATGTCCCTTAAAATAATTTATTAATTGTAATAGCTATGAAATAAATCGACTTTACCTCTGTTAGCTTAAGCTCAAAAACCAACGGTTATTACCTCAACTATGGTTCCAACTTCATTGGTACTACTTATGATACAAATGACATATATGTATATCGAAATCGTGAAGTAAGAAATTAGGGTATACCATGCTAACCCCGACCATTTTACTTAGCATCAATGGATTACACTTTAGGAGAGATAGTATCAAAGCTTTTAGTATATGCTTAAATTTTACTGATTGGTGGAATAATCGGGAAAAACAGCCTAAAATAAAGCTTTCGGCTCATAGATTTTGCTACAGGGTAGCCAGTACGCATTTTTCACACCACAAGGAATTTTAAGTTATCCACCTCAATCTACCGTCAACCAGATTGATTATGTTGCGATCGACTCTAGATACGCTTCCAGTTCGTGGATGTCTAAACTATCTGAGTGAATTACTTACTCGGATCACTATCTCGTTGTAACCAGACCTACGTCAAAATAAGGGAGATGCTGGGCGCAAGTGATCACCCCTTAACGTCTTTCAAAGCTCACTGCCACCAACACAATCGAGAACCAATGGCAACATTGCCAAAAAGCAATCAGAGAAGCCGCGCCTGACGTGCTGGGCTTCAAACAGTGACCAACAAAAAACCTCTGGTTTGATTAGCAAAGTTTGCAGGCAAAAAGAGCCAAACAAGCGGCGCTGCAAAGAAGGACCAGAGCTGCTCAGATGAAAAAAGAAAGAGCATGAGTAGCCTGTAGTCAAAGATGCTGAGAGGTTCAGAAGGAGAAATGATGTTCGAAAAGTGTATGAACAGCTAAAATTAAATTCACAAGAGCATAAACCTCGAACCGAAGTATGGAATAATGACCCTTCCTTCTGCAGACTTTATAACAGCGACGACGAACCGAATTCCGCTGTCAGGCAGGATTATCCATTCAATATAGACGACGAGAGCCAACAACCCATTCTTCCCGACTTAGACGATGTAAAGAAAGCCATATCTAAGCTGAAGTCTAACAAAGCCTCTGGAGCAGATGGCTTAAATGCCGAGCTTATTAAAGCTACTGGAGATAATTTGGTTAGGAGCAATTGCCAACTTGTCTGTTAAATATGGTTAGAAGAAAGAATATCCGATGCTGGATGATGGAACGACGACCTTTACAGCGATGTAGTCATAGACAGAAGGATAAAAGTCATACCTTTGAGATGCCTGGGTGACGTAGAGCGCATGGAAACCAATCCTCCGGACGGGAAAGTATTTGAATCCACACCCGCAGGCCAACAAAGTAGAGCAAGGCCCAGAATCAGTTAAAGCGCTCAAGTGGATATTGACCTGACCCAACTTGGAGTGCTTATGGACCAAGTTAAATGGAGAAGTTTGTTGAGGTGAGGCCCTAGTTCACACAGTACTGTAGCGCCACCTTAAGTAAGAAAATAAGCTTTGCATGTGGTATCTTAATTAAACTTTCAAGTTTATCTCTGTGCTGTTTGTTATTTTATTTACGAGCTTGGGATTACTTTTTAGCCACCATTGAGAAAGTAATGTCCACCCAAGTTTAGGTACTCTCCATATTTCTCTTCAGTTGGAGAGCACCTCGGAGGGCAGTATAATATACATAGCTAATATCTGTTACTTACACGTTTTCATTAGTTAACTTTGGTTCTTCATATTTTTTAGACACTTTAAAGAATAACATTACTTATTATAAAAACAAAAAAACACTGATTTGTTAAAACAGTTGTCAGTTAATGAGATTTTTAGTCGAAACTAATTTTAGTAGCATTTCTTTAAAGTTTTTATTTCTTATATAAACAAATACATACATATATGTACATATATATGTACATAGGTATATTATAAATATAAAAACAAAAATTTCGAAAACAATATTTTTTGGGACAGAAAATTAGTTTGAAGCCAATATTTTTAATTTTTAAAAAGATATTTGATTTGAAAGTATATTTTTACCAAGAAAACTGTCAATTCAATTTTTCTCAAAATTGTACCGAATGTTCAAATTAATATTTCTTATAAGACAAAATTAGTTGGAAGCTATTATCTAAAATTTTTGAAAAGATATTTGAGTAAAAAATCAATTTTTGCCAACTTTTAGTAATTTTTTTTTTAGGTTTTTATTCTTATAAAAAAAATGTCCATTCGTTTTTTTTTTCAAAATTTTACCGAATGTTGACAATATTAAAAAAAAAAAAATTTATTTAAAGCCAATACCTCAAAGCTTTGAAAAGATATTTGAGTCGAAAATCAATTTTTACCAACTTTTGTTAATTTTTTTTTAGGTTTGTATTTTTTGTGAAAAACTGTCAATTCGATTTTTCTTGAAATTTGAGCAGATGTTTAAAACGTTATTCTTCGTTGCACACAGTTATTTTGGAGATAAAATCATTTTTTGTTCGTAAAGTTTTCGAGGAGACAAATATTTTTTCAGTTTTTTTTGATTTATTCAAACAACCGTTAATTGGATTTTTTTTCCAAAAATATACTTGTTTTGTATCACGCTACAATATATAATTTAAAATTTAATTCAAGTTTCCAGCGTTATTGATTCGTGAGATATTTTGGGTTAACCAAAATTTGCACCTGTTTTTTAAATTGCTATGGTAAAAAAAACCACCCACGCAATTTTGTTGAGAGTCCTTTCTGCATCTTTCTGCATTATTATCTGTATAACAAAATTTATTTTAAGTCGATATCTCAACTACCTCTTGAGCTATGGACGATGAACAGACATCTCTCTAAAAATCTTTTGTTTCGACTCTAGAGACCTTGAAACGTCGAGAAATGTCAAAATTTTCAATTCGACAAATCGGACCGATTACAATAACTTCCTATGGAAAGTTAATAAAGTAAAAATAAATGCAATGTTTCAAACAAAGAGTTTTATAAATATTTAATATTTTCACTTATCATTTTTATTTTGAAACAAAGCACAAATATAACGAAGAAAATCGAAAACACCTCAATTTTCCTTAAAAATACTTGGAATTCTTCCTAGACACCAATTAATTTTCCTCTATAGTTTCGTTTCTTCTGGAGCGTAAAATAGTTTTTATAGCCTTACTAGCAGACCCGGTCAAGCGTTGCTGTGGCTGAGTAATTTAGGAAGCACTTAATAGACAAAATTGAACACTAATGTGCATAACATTCTTAATTTTATTTTATTAATAAATACTATGATTAACATAAATTAAATTAAATCACAGTAAAAGTTTACTGAAGTGCCAATCGATGAACAATATTTTTGGTCAGCCTGTCTAAACGGATAGGAAAATGCAGTCTTTTGAATGGTATTGGAGAATCTGACGGTATCATTGGAATGCGTGGTAACAGAACGATTTCTCCTTTAAACTTTCCTGCCAAAATAGTTGCTTCGAGAACATTTCCGGTGATTTTTTTGATTAACAAACGTGTACCGTTGCATAGTTTAGGAGGGAATTGGAAAATTCACTGCCTCGTCTTCATCGACAAAAGCGTCGATTGACTTAAACGACATTATATCGCCTGATAATAATTGTTGTATCTGGTAGTTAATTAGATCTACATCAACATTTTTTGCTGCCAAAATAGCACGATTACTGAGCCAATTGTGATTTAGATAGTTATTTATTATATCTGGGAAGACACTCTCGATCAGATCATTTTTAGTTTCAACAACAGTACAGAAATTGTCTGGCAATCTTATCCATTGGGTATATCTTGATAAAATTCCACTTCACCGTTTCCAATATCTAATAGTTGCTGAGATAATACTCGTGCCGTCGGATCATTTTGGAGTTGTACTCGCATGTTTTTTATTAACCTTAGTGTTTCGACGTTTCTTCATAAAAATGATTGTTTTAAACATGCATTGATTTTATCAGCAAAAGTAGAGCGAGCGAAATCACTGGCAATATTTGCCGAAAATCACCAGATAATAGTAGAATAGCTCCACCAAAAAATCTGTCATTACTGTTTAAATCCTGCAAAGTTCTATTTAATGCGTCGAGTGAATGTTTATGAGCCATGGTACACTCATCCCAAATTATAATTGAACACTGTAGGCATTCCACTCCTTTTCAATTTAGTAGTTGAAAAGAAATATTTAGAACTATATAAAGCACATGAAATTAAATGAGAAATAATCCAGAAAAAGCGATGTTACGTTATAGATCGATCAAAATATCACATTGCACCACGTGTTATTGAAAAAGAAATTTCGAATTCCAACGTGGCGCCATCTATGAGAAGTTCATGATAGATGGTCCGACAGTTTTCTGTAAAAAATCTGATTTAAGGTGCCATCTGTTCGAGACTTATGAAATTTACGATTAATAACAAACATCAACATTGACAATCAGTTTATTGTTAAATATAAATTATTAAGACCATTAATCGAAATATAAACTATCCTATAATCGGTTGACTTGGTGAAGAGTTCACTGGGAACATACATATGGCACTGGATTTTCATATATTAAGATTTCAATACGTTATTATTTAAATCCAGTTTTTCAATATCAAGCTAAAATTAAACCATACTTACTCAGTTCGATGAAAAAAAAACAAATATATTTAAAAAAAAAAAAAATATATGTGCCTGATTTGTATTACCTGTCTGTCATAAGAACCTTCCACATGACATAAAATATAATCAGTTTTTCGGATTAGCTGATCAATAATATATTTTTAGACCTAATCAAATCAAAACTGAAAAACTCAAATTAAATTTCAAAACCACTGACAACAGGATCGATACATTTTTTTATAAATTTCCTTTACTTAACTTTATGCATGCATAAAAAAGTAAACCTACATTTTACATGCAAGCATAAACCATCCCACATAATCTGGTGTGTAATTAAATTAATTAATCCAATAACAAAGTAAAAGAAAAAAAAAAAGATTCCAAACACGTTGCAAGTTGGTACAGTACAGAGAATATTGAAGAACTACATACTGTTTTTTTTTTTCTGTAATTTTTTAAATGTAAATATATACAAAAATGTCGTAACAGTATTATGTTACAGATTTAATTTCACTTTTTTTTTTTGTCATTTTGGTAAATCCTTTTCTCTCTATTACTTCAATCCACCAAAAAAACATCCTTTCTGATGCATTTACTCTACATACATACATACCTGCCTACACCTGCCTATAAACCTTTAGCTACCAATATAATTAAAAAAATAAAATAACAATTTAAGCCCCATGATAATTAAATTTTTTATTTTAATCCATTTCAGATGATAAAGTGAGACAAAATGAATTAAAAAAAAAACACAAAAAAAGACCTCCCCCTTTGATCCTGCGGCATCATTTTGAAACAATTTTTAAACATTGTGCCACCTGACGACGACGACGCGCACACATAAAATAGAGAGCAACAATCAACATCATAGCATCAGTTCATGCAAGCTGGTGGTTTTCCATAGGGACTATATGTTTGTATGTTTGGCGTATTATTTGTCACCGTTAGCCACCGTGTATCGGTGTGAATGAGCATTGGAACAATAATCCTGCTGCTCCTGCCATCCATTGCAGTAAATAACGAAACGCGGATAAACATATCCTTCCCGTAAAATGGAAAATATTGTTTTGTGACCAACTTATCGCACATGGAAAAATTTGTTCGGTCCTTTTGAGCGTTTTATTTTATTTTCGTTTGTCCTCTTTTTTCTTTGGGTTTCGGGAGGTTTTTGTGGTTCGTTGTTCTGAACATTTTGCAGTCATATTCGTGAAAAAAAACATTTAAAAAAATATATAAATTCGTTTAAAAAAATATGCATGAACCTACACAGATATAATAATAATTGTGTGTCGGTTGCACTCTTGTTTTGGTTTATATCCGTCGTCGGTGTGGGACTTCGAGCGTATAGTCCATAGTCCTTTTTGCCAACCTCCTCTTTTTGTTGGCTTGTAATATTTTATCCTTTGGATGTACAAAACAAACCCAATTCAAAGAGATATTATGGGACATTGCAGAATTGGCTTGTAACAAGGAAATCCAGCGTAAGGAACAACAAGGTACTCGTAGTAGTATCCTTGAGCTAATAAGAAAAAGGATTTTGTATTCTGACTTCAACAGAAAAGGACCTAACAGGAAAAATTAAACAAAAAAATAAACAGTAAAAAACAAAAAAGGTATACCAATCTCACCATTTAAATTGGTTTATTTTTAAGATCCTTGGGAATTCGAATTTGAATCGTTTTTGTTGTTTGTGTAATTATATTCTATGTACTTATGTATCTTTTCAATTTATTTGTGTCCTTGATGATTTTCTATCGGAAGAGAGAATGATAGAAAAGTTTTAATTTTAATTGAAAACCGTGTTTTGATGTTGGGTTTTCTTTTTTGGCTCTTGTTGATTTCGAGGACCAGAACACCATCAGCAGACAAGATACCAGACCATTGAATTAAAGGACCTAATCGAAAAAAAAAAATTAAATTTAAATCGTGTGTCCTTTCCGTCTCCGTTTCGTCGTCATCATCGTATAGTTGTTGAATTTATCATTATTATTATTTTATTTTTTTTTTGCAGTTGAAATTCGGAAGAGAAAAGGCGAAAAGAAGAAAAATATACAAAAAAAGATAAATTAAATTAATTGATGGGAGAAAAAATAAAATAAGTGAATTTAAAAATAAAATAAAATTTAAGTGCGGTGAATGTGAGTGAAAAAGCAATTAACGAACGTTTTTCATGAATTATTTTTTTTGCATTTTATTTCTTTTGATTTTGCATATTTTTTAAATTTTTTGTGAGTTCGTCTGAGGAGAAAAGCAGCATTTTCTTTTTTTTTTCAATTAACTTTTCCCAACCAGACATCGCATCCAGGACTACGAGAATATGATAACGCAAAAGAAACTGCGACGACAGTAATCAATTTTGTGTGTGGTAAGTGTAAGAAAAATATACAAACCAACATTTTAATTTTGTTGTGTGAGAATTTTGTTAGTAGTGTTTTTTTGCAGGATATTTTTTTAAAATAAACTATATTTTAATTAACACTTTAAATTGCTGCATAAAGAGGTTGATATTAAGGCGAAAAGTTTATTTTTGTCTTCCTTTGAAAAGATTTGCATCTAATTAGTTTACGATTGCGTCACTTGTGCAAAGACAATTTCCGATTGAGATTTTTCCTTTGGGTCATTTGGGTGATCAATTTCTTACTTACTTACTTACTTAAGGTGGCGCTATACAGTCCGGGGCGGACCTGGGCTTCAACTAACATGCGTCTCCAGCCAGGGACCGAGCCCCTAGCTAGTTGTCTCCAATTTCGCACACCAAGTTGGTTGATGTCTTCACCCACTTACGTGCGCCACCTGAGTCGCGGTCTTCCTCTACTGCGGCGTCGCTCGAGATTGGATTCGAAGGCATTTCGGGCTGGAGCTAGAGCCATCTTAGTCGTTGGACTTTAATTCTGTTAACCAGATCAGTGTCGCTGTACATCCCGTACAGTTCGTCGTTGTATTTTCTTCTCCATTCTCCATCTCCGCAGACGGGACCAAAAATCACCGGAAGAATTTTTCTCTCGAAGCATCCTAAGACGCTCTTATCTTTCTTTGACAGGGTCCAGGCCTCAGTGCCTTAAATGAGAACCGGGATGATGAGTGTCTCATAGATGGTGATTTTAGATGCTCGAGAGAGGACTTTACTGCTCAATTGCATTCTAAGTCCAAAGAAGCAGCGATTTGCCAGAGTTATTCTTCGTTTGATTTCAGCGCTAGTGTTGTTATCTGATGAGTTTTTATAGCGGTGCCTAGATAGAAAAAGTCCTCAACTACCTCAAAGTTATAGCTGTCCAAGACATCGTCGTTCAATGTCCTTTTTTGATGACAGCATATACTTGGTCTTGCCCTCATTGACCACTCAACCCATCTTCTCCGCTTCCGTCGCAATACTCAAAAACGCTCCATGTTTTGATCTTCTAATTATGTCAATATCATCTGCGTATCCGAGTAATTGGTAGGACCTTTGGAAAATTGTGCCTCTAGTGTTGAAGGTTGAGTTTTGCACAATTCTTTCCAGAATGATGTTGAAGAAGTCGCATGACAGTGCATCGCCTTGTCTAAAACCTTTTTTGACATCAAATGCATCGGTGAGATCTTTTCCGACCTTGATCGAGCAGCGTGAATTCTCCATTGTCATTCTGCACAAACGGATAAGTTTGACAGGGATGCGAAAACTAGACATTGCTCTGTCAAACACGGCTTTAAAATCGATAAGGAAATGGTGGTTATCGATTTGAAGTTCCTAAGTTTCTTCCAAGATCTGTCGTAATGTGAATATTTGGTCAATGGTGGACTTTCCTGGTCTGAAGCCACACTGACAAGGACCTATTAGTTTGTTGATGAACGGCTTCAGACGTTCATATTATAATACGCCAGAAAGGATCTTATATGCAATGTTCAAGAGACTGATGCCTCTGTAGTTGGCGCAATTTAGAGGGTCTCCTTTATAATGTATTGGGAAAACTATGCTGAGATTCCACTCATCGGGCATGCTGTCTTCCGACCATATTTTGCAGATGAGTTGATGCATGCTTCCTACCAAGTCATCGCCTGCTGATTTGAGCAGTTTGGCAGCGATGCCGTCAGCTCCAGCAGCTTTGTTTGACTTCTGTTTAGATATAGCTATCTTCGCTTCGTCGAGGGCGGCTAGGCCGAATTGTTGATCTGCGTCGCCTAAGTTAAGTGATTCTATCTGACTTACAGCGAAATTCGGTTCGTCATCGGCGTTATATAATTTGGGGAAGTGGTGTTTCCATATTCTCAACATAGACTGTGGTTCTACTACGATGTTTCCCTGATCTTTATTACAGGCTTCGGTTCGTGGCTGGTACCCTTGGGAGTTTTTTTTACCTTTTGGTAAAATTTAGGATCTATCTCCTCGATCACGCGCTTTTCATGCTCCTTTTTTTCCATCTAAGAAGCTAGTGTTCCTCTCTCCTCTTCTTCTCGTAGAGCTCGCAAGTATAGCTCTGGTCCTTCTGTGGTGATCAATTGAATGCATTTATTCAAGAATTCGTTTTCTCATTCTTTTTCATTTTTATTTAATTAATTAAATATAAAAAATCTTAACATATAAAAATGTTTTGCAAAAATATTTTTCTAAAGTGTTTTAAATTAACAACAAACTTAAGACGTATTTGAGTAATTTTTTAATATTTTAGAATTTAATATAAAGTTTAAATAATGTCATTTCTTTTAACGAAGACTTAGATTAAATGCACGGTGAGAATGGATTGAGCATAAGGCAGCCTACTCAAGAGTATTAATTCAGATAGGTTTTCAACTTTGGATCTTTAAATTGGGCTTATAGTCTATTAATGTTAGCTAAGAAAATTGTCCTACTTCAAAAAACTTCCGCTTACTTGTATTTTGGTTGAAATATAATTTGTACTCCCTGAAAAGTTGTGTTAATTTAGAGTATTGCACAAAAAGAAAATATAGAAAAAGATAAAGGTATATATTTTACATCATTAAATTTTACACTAAGAAGATTTCCACAGTTGTTGTTCATACAATTTACATATTTTGTAGGAAGCCTGTCAAAAACATTATTGAGTGTAGCACATCTAACTATGAAAGTTATAAAATTTAATAAAACAAAAAAACTTTAAAGTTTAACTAAAGGAATTTGACACTACTTATTGAGAAAATGCTTATTTTTCAACAAACTTCGTTTAAGCTTTTTTAAAATGATTAAAAACAATATTTTGACATTCACAATTATCTAAAAAACAGATTTTGTTTTTACGTCAATTTGTCAAAATTTGTTTTTCTCAAAATGAGAGTTGGATATCTTAGACATTTTTGTGATATATCAATTATATTTGTTTTTTTTGCATCTTCCAAAAACCTTTGGTATCATGAATTTTGGTCATAATATCGCCGGTCCAGTTAGGGCTACTTTCGCTGAATTTTGTTTTATCTCAGTAGTTCCTACAAATTTAGCGACATTCACAATTACTTTCGACATATTAAAAAGTATTGCATTCGTACAAAATTTCGAAATCCAGATTTTAACATGATGACATTACGATTGTAGAGAGGTCGAAAAAATCAGTTATGACGATTCCGTCGGTCTATCTGTCTGTCCTCAACTTTACAGGTTTGATTGAGTTCAAAGTTGCAAATTAATATTTTAAACAGATTTGTTTTAAGCGTTTTTACCTTTTTTAAGACCAAAAATAACAGTAACATCCATACAAAGTTTTTGGTGAAACATCGAGAATTCGAATTTTCTCAAAAACGTATTAAAGTTTCTCTACTTTTTTTTTCTTAAATCAGCTTCTTCAATATTAAAAATATATTTTTGTTTTACACAAGGGGGTACTCACAGGGAAGAGCTTGAACCATCAAAACATATAGCTGTTATTTTGTTTAAAACCTTACTGACTCAGTAACTTACATTATTATTGTCTTAATAATATTTGATGATCAAAAATGTTTAATTTAAAAAAAATGTTTTTTTAAATTTGATGTCACAAAAATGGGTCAATATTTTAACAAAATTCCAATAAGATTGTAACAAGCACAAAATAACTGTGTACCAAAAATATTTCAAAATAAAGAATTGGAAAAATGTACGCATGTTTATAAAAAGGTAATACAAAAAAAGGTTTAAATGGTGTTTGAAATTTTGAATTAGCCGTTTATATTAGGCATATAACTGTAAGTTGCCTTCATCCCTGAAAGGACTCGCACACAGGAATGGTTGAGAGCTGAAAGTTGTAAGGCCCTAGTTCTCAACAGACTGTTTGCTACCTAATTCATTATTTATTAGTCTTAGATTTTATTAGTGAAGAAGAGCAGGACGACCACGTGACCCATGTTAAAATTTTTAAAATTACAATAGGAAACAAATCAATGCTGTCTTCAGCTTATGATATTGTTTTTTGAAAAAAACTTGCCAGGATATCACCAAAACAAAGGATTCCACTTCATATAGAAAATTTGTATTATATACCTAGTCATCACCTCTGAACATAAAATTGAATTTGTTGCTTTGTATTCAATTCAACTCCTACCATTTTACCTTATGTCAGTATTGTAGTAGGTTCAGTAAAATCAGTGGTAACAAGCCATAACCACCTAAGTTGATTTATGTCGAAATTGACTTCTTATGATATTCCTGTCCGAAATATCGATTTCTAGCTCCACTCAATTTTTTAGGGCTGTACCTTTCATAGGACGAGAGTTAATGCCAAAAAACCCAAGTAAGTTTTTCAAAAAATAATTTGGAAAAACAACTTAACTCGGAAGAAATATAATATATTTTTGTTACGTTGGGTTCATAACTTAAGTTAAATCTTTTAGTTTACTATTGTTTGATTTTTCATACTGACCTTTCTTAAGTTAGGCTAAAAGCTTAAGTCAAATTAAATAAATGTTTGCCCGAGAATTATTTTAAACAGTCTTTTTTAATTTTTCCAAAGTCTACTTAGGCGGTTATTCCTAATTATAGAGAAAATATTTAATTATCTTAACTTGAGTAGGACTGTTATTCCAAATCACAGTTTTGGTTTTGAATAACCTTTTAAACACTTGGGTTCTTTTTTCAAACGAAGCTATAATTTTTCTAAAATTATTATATCTAGTTAAGCGATTATTCCTTATTTGAAACTAAATATTTTGAATCCTAAGTAAACGTTGGTTTCTTTTTCAAAAATTCAAAATGATTCAAATTCAAAATGAAATTACAGGAAAAATTGATTCATAAATTGATAAATAAAAATTGTGCATGTAAAATGCCTCTAAGAGGATTAAATATGGTAAATTTGGCTAAGTTGCTGGCGGAACGTCTTACAATTACCGTTGCATGGTATAGAAGCGTATCCTGAATAGCCTCCCTAAGAATTTTCAGAGTAACTTTTATTAAGCACATCAGCTTCTTAGAAGTTCTGGCTAGGTTTTTGAGTTTTAAAAACCTTCAAAGAGACTTTAGTAAGCATTGTTGAAAATAAAAATTCCATGCATATGTACATTGTTAGGATACTCCAAAGAATTCGTAATCATTTACCTTAGCCAATACTTTGACAGACTTTTTATAATGGTCGCTCTTGTTGGACTAACTTCTTTTTTTTTGGATACAACTTAAGATTGTTTTTGATGCCAATCTGGCTTTTTCAACTTTTTTGATACTTATGTATCTCATGAGTTTTTAGTCCTACCCTTTGAATCCGAAGCTATTATCTTTAAATACAAAACAAATCAAATTCTTCCTGTTTTACCTGAATTGAAGCCACAAAATCGGTTCTATATTAAATGTGTCTCAGTTTTAAAACTAAAAAATTACTTCTTTACTCTTGCAATTCTTGAAATTTCCTTTATTGTATATGAGGCTCAGGATTTCTTTCCCTTGAGTCTTCTGGATTTCTTCATAATACCCTGTGTTTTCCAAAAGCTAAAATAATAAGATATTGCACAATTCGTCATGTGTTTTTTAAAGTAACACAACCCAATTTTATCGATTTCAGCCACCATATCAGCCATTACTTTAAAATTTGTTAATTTTCCCAAATCAGCATTGATCCGAGACCAATATGTAAGGAAATATATAAACCTTCTACTTAATCATGATTCATACATAAATTTTGTATTTAATTTTATTTTTCTTCGAAAAATTTAAAACCTCCCAAAGTGCAAGTTCGATAAAATACAAAATTCTACATAATAATGTAATTCTCCTATAACTCTCCCATATCACCATACCTACCACCTTAAGGCCTATCAATTGATCCGTAACATCAAACCAATATCTAGACTATTTTCCAAGAAAACATTTCCCTTTATTTTTCTGCTTCATTTGAGTTAAATCCTATTGTAATATAGGTAGGACCAACAAACACATATCTATTATACCTACCTACACATAAAATAAATATAAATGAAAAGGAAACTTGTAGTTGTTATTGTTGTTGTTGTTTTTGTTGTTATTAATGCTATTTTGGAAGGATATCAGGCATACGCATCTCTAGGAGTAATGTTTGACCTCGATTTCTTATATTTAATTTTTTTTAACAATAAAAGTCTGAACGAAAACTCACCCAAACCAAATACAAAAAAAAATTGAGGAGGTGCCAAGGCTGAAAGAAGATTCATCTGTGAAAATCGAACAAAAGCTCTAAATAACTTTGCAGACATCTCAATGAGTAGGGTAATGTTTGTATCTATCCATAAAATTGGACTTCCTTACGATATATCGTAGGACCTTATATGAATATGAATGCTGAATGCTGAATTCCGTCGTGTGAATCAGACCAAAGTTATGGGATACGCTCTGCTTGTATAGATTAAAAAGGTTCTTTGTTAAAAAAAAAAGAAATACAGACAAACAAAAATACACATATAGACAGACATGTGTAACACATATTAGGTATTTTATAAATGTATTAAGTAATATTAGCTTTTGCTTCTTATTGTATTGAAAAGTGAATTCATTTGGAAATAATGAACTTTAAATAGAATTTTCGATGGAATATGTTTTTTGTGAGCAAATTCGTGTTCTTTTTTCTTTAATAGGTCAATAATCCAAAATGTAATGAAGGCTTGACAGTTTGTCAGATGGGGATTGGTATTTTTTTTGTTTATCATTATTGATTGGCATTAGGTCCCCAACAGACTATATTAAGCCTAGTTTGATTATGTAAAATTTTAAGATGATGAAGAAAAAGTCTTAATTTTTTGTTGACTTATGCATGATAAGAATAAATTTTAAGGTTCTCCTTATATTATTAAATTTTGACTTTGAGACACTATTTAATACAATTTGGAAAACTTTGTTTTAATATATGTTGTACAAAAATGTTCGCCTCGATGTGTAGCAAAGTTTTGGCTACAGCAAGAAAAATACAGTTTGACAACTTTCCATTGTATGGTCGATCAAACCCATCCTAGAAAACATCTTCAAGGGATGCCTTAAATTGGCATACATCCCGATGTCTTGGAGACAAGTTAAAGTTGTTTTTATTCCAAAAGCTGGAAAATCCAGCCACGTTAACCCTAAAGACCTTAGACCTATCAGCTTATCATCATTCCTTCTCAAAACTTTTGAACGTTTGATTGATATCCACTTAAGGGCAAGTATTGATAAGTCCCTCCTCTCAAAGGCTCAACACGCCTACAACAAAGGGAAATCAGTTGCAACGGCTCTACAGAGTATAGTACGTACAGTCGAATATTCCCTCCATCATAAAGAGTACACCTTAGTTGCCTTCTTACATATAGAAGGTACATTTAACAATGTCGACACATCTGCAATTATTGCACGTGTATTTACATCTCTGAAGGTAGATAAGTCGATCAACGAATTGATTAATCAGATGCTAATAAGCAGGATTATCAATTCAAAACTGGGCGATTTTACTGCACAAAGGGGTGTCAGCAGAGGTACGACACAAGGTGGTGTCCTATCCCCTCTCCTCTGGAACTTAGTAATAAATGAATTACTAATTACTCTAGAAAGAGAGGGATACAGAGTGTTTGCTTATGCGGACGATGTTTCTATTGCAGTAACGGGTAAACATCCCAATATACTAAAAGAACTCTTACAAAACGCTTTAAATAAGCTCACCAGATGGGCAAATCAGTGTGGACTAGGCGTTAACCCACAAAAAACCGACCTTGTCCTCTTCACAAGGAAATACAAAGTCCCACTCATTGACCCTCCCCTCATAAACGGTGTACCACTTAGATTCTCTGAAAAAGAAAAAATACTTGGGTCTCATTTTGGATAAGAAATTAAGTTGGAAACCTAATATTCAAGAGAGAATAAACAAGGCCACAGTAGCCCTGTTCTCCTGTAAAAAGGCCATTGGTAATAAATGGGGCCTACAGCCCCGCATTACACACTGGCTATACATCTCGGTCATAAGACCGATCCTTACTTATGGAGTAGCGGTATGGTGGACGGCGCTAGATACAGCGACAAATCGCGATAAACTCAGCAAAGTCCAACGAACAGCCTGCCTGTGTATGGGAGGAGCACTTCGCTCCACCCACACTCCGCCTCACTAGATGTTCTGTTCCATCTAATACCGCTGGACGTTTTCAGCAAGCAAACGGCCGATAATACTGCCATACGGCTTCAAGCCTCCTCTCTGTGGATCAATAATGGAATTGGCCACGCCACTATTTTGAACTCGTTCAGAACTATAAACAGTAATATTGACTACACCATACCCCATCCTCAGTGTAATAACTATAGCTTCAAAGTGACTATACCTCCCAGGTCTTCTTGGGAGAATACATCATTTTTGAACGATGGTCCTATAAACTTTTATACAGACGGATCAAAAACGGAGGATGGGGTTGGTGGAGGCGTATACTCAGATAGACTAAACTTAAGTCTCTCCTTTCGTCTACCCGATCATTGTAGCGTGTTCCAAGCTGAAATCCTGGCTATAAAAGAAGTCATATCCTGGCTTAGAGAAAACGTTATATCAACTAATGAGTAGTAGTAGTAGTAAAAATGTGATTTTATTTATCAGATTAATTGTTCATTGTTTTTGTTTTAATTTCACAGTTATAGCATTGGCTTTTGCCGTCAGCCAGATCAGATCAACCAATGATATACGCATATCAACTAATGATATACGCATCTTCTCGGATAGCCAAGCTGCGTTAAAGTCCCTTGACTCTGTCTCCACAAATTCACTAACAGCCCTAAATTGTCGATCATCTCTTGCGGAGATGGCTACACAATTCAACATTCACCTTTTCTGGGTGCCGGGCCATAGAGACATTCCAGGAAATTGCAAAGCTGACGAACTTGCAAAAAGCGGAACAACTTTACCTCTGCTGGCTCACATAGGTATCCCCTTAGCTACATGTAAACTCATGCTAAAGCAAGATCCCATAGAGAAAACAAACTTCAGGTGGAATAACACCACCACCTGTGTAGCGACTAAATTAATTTGGCCTAATCTTAGCGCCAGGCGCTCAAAGCAATTAATCTCTCTGAGTAGATTGCACATTAGCTATGTTATAGGTGTCCTTACTGGCACTGCTTAATAGGAAGGCATGCTTTTCGACTTGGAGCCCCTGCAAATGATTTTTGTAGGAGTTGCATGGACGAAGAAGAAGAGAAAAGACGTAGAATCCACCTTGGAGACTACTACTTTAACGATACCAGCGATCTAAAAAATTCAGACATTACTTGTCTCCTACGCTTCATTCGAAGCTCCAATTGGTTCAACGAGTTAAGCTGATTAACTGATCCATGTGGTATCACAACGGATCATACTTTGGTCTAAGTGTGTTGGACGTCCCAACCAACAGCCACTTTAACCTAACCTAACCTATGGTCGATCAAAAAGTAATTATTTTTAACTTCTTAATAAAGGGTGTCCCAAAATTAACGCAAGATTTGAATTAGATAGAAAACGCCGTTTTTAGTCTTTTGATAGTTATATTTTTATTGACTCGTAAAGTACATAGGATAGGGTTATGTATGGAATAACACATCGGACAAATGGCCTCCACGGCTTTGCATGCACATGCGCACTCTTTTGTTGAAATTTTCCATGACCATTCACATAAATGTGGCTGAATTTCGTTGATGCAGCGTTGAATCTCCTCCTTTAATGCACGGGTGGTTGTGGGCTTGTTGACATAGACTTATGATTTCAAATAACCCCATAAAAAGAAGTCTAATGGTGTTAAATTACACGATCTAGGAGGCCAATTTTGATCACCGAAACGAGAGAGTACACGACCTGGAAATGTCTCATGCAGTAATTGAATTGTTTCACGGGCTGTATGACATGTGGCACCGTCTTGTTGAAACCACATATTGGACACATCAATATCATCCAATTTTGGCAGAAAGAACTGTGTAATCATGTCGCGATATCGAGCACCAGTAACAGTCACTGCTTGACCAGCATCATTTTCAAAAAAATATGGCCCAATTATGCCTCTAGCCCAAAATCCACACCATAGAGTCACGCGTTGTGGATGCATTTGTTTTTCGACAATCACATGTGGGTTCTCCGAACCCCAAATGCGGCAATTTTGGCGATTGACAAAGCCATCAAGATGAAAATGTGCTTCATCGCTTAGGATGATTTTGCTCGAAAAATCAGCCGCCAAGCTTTCACTATTTTTGAAATATTCTTTAATAATGAAGACACGTTGTTCTATCGTGTAACGCTCCATTTTTAATAATAACTGTTAGCTGTCAAATTGCTTTTTTTTCAGGGTTGCCAACACTTCACTGCACACGGCAAATTCAAATCTTGCGTTAATTTTGGGACACCCTTTATAAATTATATTCAAATTGGAATGATTTAAAAATTAAAAAAATCAAGTTCAAAATAATGTAGATCCGTGTTTCTTACAGATCTTTGCGTCGGTATGTTTAGGAAACCCTTTTTTGTCTGACATATTTTAAGAACAATAGGAGAGATATCGACTTACAAAAAAATGATTTAGATAACTTGTAAGAATTGGTTCCCCGCTCGACTATGTATAGAATGATGGTATTGAATTCAAACTTTAACTTTCGGTAAAATTTAAATAAAATATTGCTGTTTTTAATAGATAATAATAAATCCCCACAAAATTGATTTACTGTCAAAAATATCTCTACAAAACATCTTAAGCTTGTATCATTAATAATATAGCCTTGAAAGTTCCTTAAATGATAAATAGTCTCATTGTAAAAATATTAATTTAAATTGGCACTAATTTGAAGTGTCTATTCATTTTAACATCCACAGTTAAAGATCGATTTAAATACAAATTTTTGTCATCCCAAATTAAATTTTGAAAGCTAACTATAGAAAACTCCGTTCTTCTATGTGAAACAAAATTTAGATCTATTTCAAATGAACATTATTATTGCTGATTAATTCAAAATATTGTTTAAAAGTACAAGTGAAAAGAGTTTTTTAAACTAATGCAGAATCTCCAAGAAACTATCTCAAGCTCATTTTTAAATTTTGCAAAGTGATAAAAGTGCCCTAATAGAACCTTAATTGCTAAAATGTTTCCCAAAACACCCATGCGTATACGTTACTTAAATAGAAATATCCTTTTTGTTTTAGTTTAACTTGTATTATTTAATTACTGTTGAGCAAGTATTTTCAGAAATTTAAAATCCTATGTATTTAATATACATATTATATTATTTATCTTCCTTTCTCTCTCTCTGTCTTTTGTAACCCTTTTTCTAAATTTATTAGCTCACAAACTGAAAAACAATTAAAAAGTCTTAACCAAGGCAAAAAGGCATTAATCATTATTTTGTAAAACAATTTTTGTCTGCCATACAATAAAACAAAAACTTTAGAGACAAAATGTAGGTAGGTTCGGTCTTTTTTTAAAGAAACCACAACAACAGTAACAACCAAAAATATAAATTTGTATTTTCTTTCACCTTCAATCAGAAGGACTATTACTGGCTTAAAAAGCAATTTACCCCCAAAAAGAACAACCGCACAGCACACATCACAATAACAACACTAAGACCAATACCTACCAACAACAAATCACGAAGGAATTAGTTAAGGCTTCTGGAAAAACCAAAAACTCTCTTTCCCTATTCTAGCCACACGTCTTCAGCAGCATCCAACGACAAAAAAAAACACTTCAAAAGTAATTTGTTTCCTTCAAACTGCGAAAACAGCACTCAAAATAAATCCCAAAAACCAAACTTGCCTTATCCCAGACTCTTATAATGGTAACGTCCTTCTATAGATTATGTACATATATACATGTGTACAGTGGTAGTCAGTATATAGATATATCCTGTAAAAATAAGCGTGTCCTTAAAATCATCATCATCATCAGACAGACATATAGAGAGACGCGCAAATGAGACTTACCACACGAATACACACCACAACGAAAAAGCATCATAATGAGATGAAATGATGTTGATGATGATCATCATTTTGCTCGACCTTGGGGCAACGGAAATGGGAATGGAATCCATCCGTAAAGAACGTTATTAAGTGCGATTTTCATTCTTTTTTCCACCCAGGATACCCCTCCTGCAAAAAAGTAAAATGAGAAAAAATCTTTAAAATCATTTATACAATTTTGCAGGAAAATGTTATCCTGGGATTATTACTTTGATCCACCCTCTTATACAGCGCAGCGCAATCTTCACTTTTCATTCCCTCTGATTTTTTGAAGGTATTCTTTTGCTCTTTAACATGGTTTTGGTTTTTTTCAGCTGATTGCAATCTTTCAGACCATTTCCAGACTACCGTTACCTATCTATAACCACAGAGGGTAGTAGATAGGTATATGAGTTAAGATGCACGTTTAGATAACGAACGCATTGCCGGAAAGTGAATATCCTGTCGAAAGTGTTGCAAAAGATGTCGCAAAAGGTAGAGGAGGACAAAATTCTTATTAATTTAAAGAACATCGCCATCATCTCTTATGATATTATAAAACCGAGTAAGAAACATCAGAGGTAAGAAATTTCTGTATAAAATATGAAGACATGACATGCGAAGAAACTTCCGTCTCCGCAATTGAATCAATTTAGCGGCAACGAACGGTGGCGGTTTGGTGGCTTTATAAATCTAATAAATCAGGATGCTATACTGCTTCATATATCCTTTCATTTCCTATGATGCTGTTATAACTGTAACCTAAGGCAAAAGAAATATTTATAAGGATATAGATATGAAAACATAACGTTTTATATACATACATACGTATACCTTCACTTAGAGAAGAGAAACAAATGGGTTTAAAATATCTCCCATTAAATCCATCAGATTTGTTCTTGTTCAGAAAGATGTTGAGTATTGAAGATGTAAGAAATACGTTTGTAGAATATCCGAAATAGAATTTGTAAGCAATAAGAGTATAACACATGATACCAAAAGATGTGTGGGCTTTTGCAATTTAGCTTAAAGACTAAAATAATGAGTTGAGATATGCAGAAATTTGCTATACGTAAGTCCCTTAATGTGTCTAGAAATTCTCCATTATTCAAGGTTGATAGCCTAATTGCTGGCACAATCAAATAAAGACCGAAAACAAAAAAACAATATAAAATACCATTATTTTATATTCCAATGCCAGACAGTCTGGCAGCAGCTGTAAAGGTTATAAATTCAATAGCCCATCTTCTAAATTTTTAAACTAAATTTACCATAATGAACTCGCAATATTAATATTTCGATATCATTCTCGTGGATGAAGGTTAGAAAGTTGCTTGCCATTAAAGTCATCCACAGACTAATTCGTTGCTATTAATATAATTAAAAACAGATTGTTGAAAGATAATGTGAGATATTGTAAAAAAAATTAAGTTTAATATTTTTTTAGGTTTTTTAAATTTTATAATAAAATTCATGAAAATCATGAAAATAAAATAAATATGATCCAGCAATTAGTGTTCATATATGCGTTTCGCCCCGGTGCAATGGGTGGGCTCATCAGAAGATGACCATTACACCTTGTCTTGACGCATATTTTCTCGAATAAATCGAGATACCATATAATCCGAGCTACTTAGAGCAACTGCGAATTATATGGTTGGTACAAGTCTGCAGAGAAGATAAATTGTATTTATTGCCGTGCTATGGCTTTTTTTGAAAATATGCGTCCAAGACAAGGTGTAATGGTCATCTTCTGATGAGCTCAACCAGTGCACCGGGGCGAAACGCATATATGAACACTAATTGCTGGATCATATTTATTTTATTTTCATGATTTTATTGAATTTAAATGATTTTATTATAAATACCAGTGTTCAGAAAAAAAACTATTTGACTTTTAAGAGTCAAATATTTCTTTTTTAAATTTTAGTTTATTTTTTTTTTTGCAAAACGTCAGTATATGATGAATCAAAAGGAGACAATAACTTATCAAAAAAAGAGGCTGGGATGCTTCCCATTCCGCCTGTCGGTTTGTCTTGCTTAAAAGTTTGTCTATATGTATCAATTTTTACCAAATTTGGGTACTATTTTTTGTAGATTTTGTAAAAAAAAATTATAAAAAAATTACTGAATATCGAAAACAATATTTTCTGTGAAATAAAATAAGTTTGAAGCCAATATTTGTAATTTTTGAGAAGCTATTTGAGTCGAAAGTAAATGTTTACCACCTTTTATAAATTTTGTTTAGGTGTTTATTTTTTTTTTTGTTAAAAAAACTGTCAATTCGATTTTTCTCAAAATTTTATCGAATGTTGAAAACAATATTTCTTATAAGTTGAAACTAGTTAGAGGCCATTATCTCATTTTTTGAAAAGATATTTGAGTCGAAAATCAATTTTTACCAACTTTTATAAATTTTTTTCGGTTTTTAATTTTTTGTAAAAAAAACTCTCAATTCGATATTTTCAAAATTTTACTGAATGTTGACAACAATATTTTTTGAAATATAAAAATAGGTTAAAGCCAATATCTCAAAGTTTTGAAAAGACATTTGAGTCGAAAATCAATTTTTACCAACTTTTGTTAAATTTTTTTTGGGTTTTTATTTTTTGTAACAAAAACTCAATTCGATTTTTCTCAACATTTTTCAGAATGTTGAAAACAATATTTCCTATAAGATAAAATATGTTTGAAGTCTTAATCTCAAGTTTTTGAAAAGATATTTGAGTAGAAATTAAATTTTTACCCACTTTGCCTTTTTTTGTTTTTTTTTTTTTTTAAGTTTTTATTTTTTATAAAAAAAGTTGTCAATTAGATTTTTCTCAAAATTTTATCAGATGTCAAAAACATTATTCTTCGTTGCACAAAATTGTTTTGGAGATGAAATCATATTTTAGTCGTAAAAATTTCGAGGTGCCAAATTTTTTTTTTCAGTTTTTTTGATTTATAAAAAAAACCGTTAATTGTTTTTTTTTTTTCAAAAATATAATTGTTTTGTATCACGTTACAATATATAATATAAAATTTAATTCTAGTCTCTTACATCATTGGTTCATGAGATATTTAGGTTTAACCAAAATGTTCACCTTTTTTTTAAACTGCTATGGTAAAAAAACCATCCATGCAATTTTCTTGAGAGCCCTTTCTGCATCTTTCTGCCTTATTATCTGTATAACAAAATTTATTTGAAGTCGATATCTCTTCTGGTTCTTGAGCTATGGACGACGAAATAAACGTCGCGAACGTCCGGACGTACGGTCGTACGGACATACGGACATACGGACATACGGACGTACGAACGTACTTACACACGCACGCACAGACATCTTTCTAAAAATCTTTTATTTCGACTCTAGGGACCTTGAAACGTCGAGAAATGTCAAAATTTTCAATTCGACAAATCGGACCCATTACAATAACTTACTATGGGAAGTTAATAAAACTGTTTGTTTATGAGATATCAACAAGATTTTATTTTGTTTAAGAGCCCTCATAATGATATTGTATATTTATAGAGTAATATAACATCCTTGAAATGGTCCAGCTTCGGTCGGTGGCGTAGTTCAAAAGATCCAGTTTTTAATGACTTTGGCACATAAATCAAGCTGAATTTGACAGTTGTCTCTGAGGACGGTGCCGGGTTACGGCTTATTTCCATTGATCTGTGACTTAAGAAAGCCCTACAAGAAAAAGTCTAAAGTCGAAATAACCATGCCATGAAACTGTTTGTGCATAAATCGATTATATTTTGAGCTGTGTGGCACGTAGATCCAATCTGTTGAAACGAAATGTCTTCTGTGTCAATATCATACAATTTAGTCCAAGAGAAGTTGGTGATCATCGACCTATATCGTTCGCTATTAAGGTGATGGACTGGGCAGCATTTTATTTGGATAGATTAATCCGTCGTGGGACAGTCCAAGTTCTTGTGAGCGACACGAAATTGACTTCCTTTGATTCTGCTGCACAAATTTACGAACAGCGGCGATGGTCTTAGCTGATCTTGCGTTTCTTTGACGAAGGGGTTTTGGCTGATTGTTCACTGAGCCGGTAAACTCGAATTTGGCCAAAAAACGTTTAAAATCCGATGTGGAAGGACAACCATGCACTTCTTAAAAAGGGTGCAGGTTGCGAATCGTTGCTACTAGAGAACAACCATTTTGATAATAAAGTTTAATCATTTTCATGTCTTGCTTGACACTTTAACTTACCATGATGGCTTGTCTTGAATCCCTATTGATTAACCATGATAACCCATGGATAAGATTTGTAATCCATATGAAAGTTTTCTATTGACAACTGCCGATTTTAAATATGGCAAAACAATTTTTGGTTAGGTTATAAGTTTTCTACAGAAATCAGAAAAGCTTAAAAAATAATTTTGAAAAACAAAGGCAGAACTTAAGAATTTCTAAGTTTGAACCCAGGTCGAACAAAACTCGTTTTATTTTATCGACAAATCTCTTGGATTCTAGATTTTCCCAGAAGCATGTATAGTTTCAATAAGGGCGGGTAGATGTTGTGTGTAGCACGTAGCGCCGTTCTGCTGGAACCACAAGTCGTCTATATCCATATGGTTCAATTTGGGCCATACAAAATTAGTTATCATCGTCGTGTAGCGCTCGCTGTTGACGGTGACCGCCTAACTAACGTCGTTTTTAAAAAAGTACGCACCAATTACGCCGCCTCGGCCGGCCCGATATCTACAGCTGGTGAAGCTCGCGTGGTTTGGTGCCATGGTGATGATTTTTCAGCCAAAATTGCGGTCCTCTTCCAAACGATTCGAAACCCAGTCAGCGAACAAACGACGTTGTCTATGGTCATGAACTTTGAGCTCCTGGGTCAGTTGGATCTTGTACGGTTGTATGCTAAAGTCCCAACCCAAAATTCACCAAGTTGAAAGGCCGTCTGCGAGAGGCCGAGTTCTCGTGCACAGCGAGGAATAGACTGCCTCGGGTTCTGCTGTACACTTTCATGGACCGCGGCGATGTTCTCGGCCGATCTTGCGTTTCTTGAACAAACGTGTGTTGGCTAATTGTTTTCTGAACCGGTCGTCTCAAATTTGGGCACCAAACGTTGAAGAGCAGACTGTGAAGGTCCACCATGCCTACCGTAAAATGGGCGCTATAGACACAACGTTTGCGTGAACGAACACTCATTTTGATAATAAAGTTTTACGACTTGAACGTGCTGTTCAATCCTGTAACTTACCACGATGAATTGGCATAAACAACTGAATAGTAAACAAAAAATTTGACAAATGTCACCAAAACAAAATGGCCGCCACGGGGTGCCAAAATCTACCCGCACCAATTTAAAAACCCTATACTATTATTTCTACTTTTAACTAAAAACACAAGATTAAATTACCAATATCAAACACTGTAATATGGCCATAGGGACAATTTTAAATTCGATATGCATCATTATTTTCAATATTATACATTTTTTTTGTAACTTTCATGTGTTTTAATACCAATTTCGTATCAATCTAGGAATATAAAAATATGTTTAATTTAGTTAAATAAAATATATGTAGTACCAACTTTCTTATCTTTTTTTTAACTTATTTCTGCTTCTACAATAACAAACTAATTTTTATATTGTATTATTGTTTTTTTAACTTCCCATAGGAAGTTATTGTAATGGGTCCGATTTGTCAAATTGCAAATTTTGACATTTCTCGACGTTTCAAGGGCCATAGAGTCGAAACAAAAGATTTTTAGAAAGATGTCTGTGCGTGCGTGTGTACGTACGTCTGTACGATCGCGACGTTTTTTTCGTCGTCCATAGCTCAAAAACCAGAAGAGATATCGACTTCAAATAAATTTTGTTATACAGATAATAAGGCAGAAAAATGCAGAAAGGGCTCTCAGAAAAATTACGTGGGTGGTTCTTTTACCATAGCAGTTTAAAAAAAAAGGTGAAAATGTTGGTTAAACCAAAATATCTCATCCAATGACGCTAGAGACTTGAATTAAATTTTATATCATAGATTGTAACGTGATACAAAACAATTATATTTTTGGAAAATAATCTAATAAACGGTTTTTTTTATAAATCAAAAAAACTGAAACAAAAAATTTGTCATCTCGAAAATTTTACGACTAAAATATGATTTTATTTCCAAAATAATTTTGTGCAATGAAGAATAATGTTTTTGACATCTGATAAAATTTTGGGAAAAATCTAATTGACAGTTTTTTTATAAAAAATAAAAACCTAAAAAAAACATTACTCTAAGTTGGTAAAAATTGAATTTCGACTCAAATATCTTTTTAAAAACTTGAGATTAAGACTTTAAACTTATTTTATCTAATAAGAAATATTGTTTTCGACATTCTGAAAAATGTTGAGAAAAATCGAATTGACAGTTTTTTTACAAAAAATAAAAACTAAACAAAAAATTAATAAAATTTGGTAAAAATTGATTTTCGACTCAAATATCTTTTCAAAACATTGAGATATTGGCTTTAACCTACTTTAATCTTTAAAAAAATATTGTTGTCAACATTTAGTAAAATTTAAAAAAAAATCGAATTGACAGTTTTTTTACAAAAAATAAAAACCTAAAAAAAATGTATAAAAGTTGTTAAAAATTGTTTTTCAACGTAAATTAATTTTCAAAAATTTGAGGCATTGGCTTCAAACTAATTTTATCTTTTAAGAAATATTGTTTTCAACATTCTATAAAATTTTGAGAAAAATCAAATTGACAGTTTTTTTTACAAAAAATAAAAACCTAAAAAAAAAACAATACTAAAACTTGTAAAAATTTACTTTTGACTCAAATAGCTTTTCAAAAATTAAAAATATAGGCTTCAAACTTTTTTTATTTCACAGAAAATATTGTTTACGATATTCAATAATTTTTTTATAAAAATCCAACAGTCCGTTTTTTCAAAAAAAAAAAAAAAAAATAAAATCTACTAAAAATAGTACGCAAATTTGGTAAAAATTGATACAATATAGACAAACTTTAAAGCAAGACAAATCGACAGACGGGATGGGAAGTTATCGGTGTGGGTCGCATCCCAGCCTCTTTTTAAAATTCAAGTTAAAAACGACTAACATAAACTAACCTAAGCCTAAGCTAATTTGAGTTCATTACTATTATAATAAAAATTATAGGAACATAGGTTTTGAATAAACAAAATATCCATAAAACTACACATCACTTCCTGTAAAAGTTAGACATGTGTGCTACCTACATAGTATATAATATCTTCCTCCCCTGCTTATTTTTGGTAATAAAATTTAAAATGTATTCATGTTTTTTTTTTCAATAACAAATAAAAACCACCGCACTCTGTCTGATGAAAACACTAAACACTAAATTCAAAACAAAAATAAACCATCATACAGATGAAACAAATCAAGATACCTTAATGTGATTTTTACAACCATAAATCCAGAGAATCGTAGTCAAGTTCGTCTGACCCAAATTTATACTGTCTACTAGTGTGTTTTTTATGCTAATATGTATCTTAAAAAATAAATAAAAGCACACTCAAAAAAACATGTCGGCTGTCAGTTAACCTGACTCGGAATTTTCCAAAATAAATCCTCAAAACTCAAATCAAAAAACAAAAATCCCTATTCCTTCAACATCAATCTAACATATTATAAAATACATTTTTTAAAAAGGGAACTGGAAATTCACATATGTAAATACATACACGATATATACATCACCAATACAAACACAGACACGCGTACCTCCCAACTATAAAATAATTTTAAATAAAAATAAATAACAAACAAAAAAATATAAAATCATTTCCTACGCATCCTGCCATAAATTTTTATAGACACATACCTTCATATACACATTCATACGTGAAATCTACTTAAATATCTCGGATTTTCCCGGAGGCCTTACCTTTCATTAACCTTATATCCTTCCGGATGATCATACACTTGGCCGGAAATTGGTAACACAATTGTTCGCATACAATAAATTCTCAAAATTGAGAAAAAAAAATTAAAGCCGTACTCTCAGCAAACGTCGTCGTCGTCGTCATACTCGTCGTTGTTGTCGTCGTTGTACGGGTTCTATAACGCGTCCCCAATTGGGAAAGCTTCCCCTCTATATCCCTAAAGGAGCGACCCGATCCAATTTTTCGTTTCCGAATTCCACCCCCAACTTCCCAGAGCAACCTTTATAAAGCTTAAATAAGCGCAAAGGATTGGATACATTTTTCTGTTGTTGGTGCTGTGTTGGTTTCTAGGTGTGTTTTTGTGTAGGTACTTTCCATTTCATCCTTTTTTCTACACAAACACACAATATACATATGTGAGGCCTCTGAAGTATCCACACACACACATAATAAATATACTGCCTACATTTAGCTCCTGTTCCTTTTAGCTTTTTTAGAGTCCTTCTTTCGGTACCTTGGCTCGAACGATTTCTTCCTCAGCTCTCTTTTTCACTTTATACCCACTCGACTCAACGTACTTTCTTAACCCGGGAACATTTCATCCTCTTAAAGTGTTTTTAATCCTCCAGGGATGAAATCCTTTGGCCCTATGCAAGTGAATTAAATCCGAGTCAATTGTGTGTTGGCATAGGTATAGCCTAGGCATCTAGGATATGGAAACATAAGAGGCTAGGTGATGACGAGGATAACAAGGACGACGACGACGACGACTGCCTAGCCTCTATACCTACATACTTACGAGTATATATTACTCTATGACACACATAGTATACTTTTGTATTGTATTATTGTTTGTTTCCTTTTTACAATGCCATTAGTCGAGAAGAGAGGGAGAGAGCGCAAAATAAAAATAACCAACCAAGAGAGTAGGTAACACACAAACCCACATGGATGCGGGTAATTTCGGTTACGGCTCGGTAACTGTGTTATTAGCCTCAGATGTCCTTGCCACAGAAAACAAAAATGAATGAAAACTTGTCGCGCTCGAGGGTAAAATTGTATGTTTTAAAATAATACAAACAACCCTAAATAAAAACAAACAAACGAAATCCTAATTTAAGAGTATATAATAGAAGTCTAAAAAGAAGCTACGACTTTCTGTCTCGCAGTCACCAGAGGGCGCTTTCAAAGAAACATATTTTTAAGCATTTGAACTTACAAGAAAAAAAAAGGAACACATTTGAGATATAGGATGTAAGATTGTAAGGATTCCAAAATTTATGTGAGAGCTAAATTTTTGAAGGGTAAACCTAACCCTCAAGAACTGTTATTGAAATATAAATGGGCGCAACGTTAAAAATAAGGAAACCTTATTTGGCACATTCTAAACTTTTCAAAATATAATTTATGTAGGTGAAGTCAGAATTCAAAAAGACTCTTATGAGGTTTCCTTTTGATTTCAGTGCAAATAAAGGGTGTCCCAAAATTAACGCAAGATTTGAATTTGCCGCCATTTGTGCAGTGAAGTGTTGGCAACCCTGAAAAAAAAAAGCAATTTGACTGCTAACAGTATAGGGTTATTAAAAATGGAGCGTTACACGAAAGAACAACGTGTCTTCATTATTAAAGAATATTTCAAAAATAGTGAAAGTGGACCCTGATTTTTCGAGCAAAATCATCCTAAGCGATGAAGCACATTTTCATCTTGATGGCTTTGTCAATCGCCAATATTGCCGCATTTGGGGTTCGGAGAACCCACATGTGATTGTCGAAAAACAAATGCATCCACAACGCGTGACTGTATGGTGTGGATTTTGGGCTAGAGGCATAATTGGGCCATATTTTTTTGAAAATGATGCTGGTCAAGCAGTGACTGTTACTGGTGCTCGATATCGCGACATGATTACACAGTTCTTTCTGCCAAAATTGGATGATATTGATGTGTCCAATATGTGGTTTCAACAAGACGGTGCCACATGTCATACAGCCCGTGAAACAATTCAATTACTGCATGAGACATTTCCAGGTCGTGTACTCTCTCGTTTCGGTGATCAAAATTGGCCTCCTAGATCGTGTGATTTAACACCATTAGACTTCTTTTTATGGGGTTATTTGAAATCACAAGTCTATGTCAACAAGCCCACAACCGCCCGTGCATTAAAGGAGGAGATTCAACGCTGCATCAACGAAATTCAGCCACATTTATGCAGAATGGTCATGGAAAATTTCAACAAAAGAGTGCGCATGTGCATGCAAAGCCGTGGAGGCCATTTGTCCGATGTGTTATTCCATACATAACCCTATCCTATGTACTTTACGAGTCAATAAAAATATAACTATCAAAAGACTAAAAACGGCGTTTTCTATTTAATTCAAATCTTGCGTTAATTTTGGGACACCCTTTAGTAAAATTAATTAATTTGACATCACGTGGGAATATTTCAAAATCAATTCACCTTACCATAGAAGATTGTTTTTGGTATTACATTTTTTATTTTTGAAAAACAATGTGATGTTTTTGTCAATAATTTTTAAAGTGTAGTAATTTAAAATTTGATTTATATATGAGTATGTAGAAGTACACATTTAATTTAGTAGAGTTTAATGCATTCTTATTCAATACATCTTACTTTGAAATTCAGTGGGCCTGCCTTTTTAGTTCAGAGCTTTTCTTTTTTACCTTTTAAATGGAAACAGCTTCACTATTTTGTTTCTTTTTTCATTCTTAACATGTCCTGAGCTTGTTCAGAGTGTGCTTTATGAGCTCAGAATAAAATAACTGAGCAGACCAAATTTGCTTCTAAACGCAAACATCAGATTCTTTATCCTCGATTTTTTCAAGTTTTTCAATTTTAATTAAGGTTCTGAATCCTTTCTTTTATTTCTTTGAAGAAAATGACGATCAAATTGGCAAACGTGAAGTAGTGACAAGTACTCAGTTGTGTTTCGAAAATAATTCTGAGCGCTCAGAAAACACTTTGTTTAAAGGTTTTTTAGGTCATAATGTAGGTATATGCTCGGATTCTGTTGATCATAACTCTTATCGTAATTGGTGACATATCGGATTTTAATTATTGTTTTAGTTACATTCTAAATTGTATCGAATGTCATTGAAATAAAAAACAGTCAACAAAAAGTGTCACAACTTTCACCAAAACAACCTTATGTATGTCATTATAGTGGACTTTGTCAAAAATAACGTTTAGTCTCGAATTCTATGTTTTTATATAAGTTACCACTGAAGCAACTCTATTTTTTTGTCATTCGTAATTAAAACTTTAAAAACTTCTATAAGAAAGACAAAACTTGAAACGTTTTAAATATTGTGTAGCGTCTCAACCCAGTTCTAATAATATTCCATTAAACATTTTTTGTAATCGGTAGTTCTCTAAAATCTTTATAAATGGTTTTCTATAAACAGGCATGTCGACGTCAAATAAAATTTGATTCAAATAAACGCTTTTTCAAAATGATGCTCTTTTAAAATTAAGTCGATTGACGTAGTGTTAAATTTCATAGAATATAATTATCAATGACAAAAGAGTGTATCCTACTATTATTAACTCTCTTCAAAAACTGAACTAAATTAAAACTCGTATAGAAAAGTGTCATTTAATGTAAGGCTAATTATAAATATTCAAAAAAAAAAAAAACACGTATACGCCATGTATCACCCAAGAAAAACTTCTTCGGTAATTTTCATTTCTGGTTCACAACATGCAATGGGTTTAAGATAAAACGAATATTTTGAATCAAATCTAAATATTTCGATATTTTAAATAACTATATACATATATATACTATAATTAAATTCAGTGGTGCCACGAGGTTTTCAATCATATTGAAAAACAGCAGTCGCTGATGAAATCAAAACAAGTATCATTAACTTAATTTGATAACAGTTTTAGAAAGAAGGCATTTGTGTAGTTAGAAAAAATGATAGTAGGTATCCAGGAACAGCAATTTAGTAACTTAGATGTCACCTAACAGATATCTAATAGGTTATAAAATTATATGACACGTTGCTGTTCGAAAGGTTTAAGAATATAGCAATAAATATGAATATGAAAAGTATTAAATCGTGTAAAGATTTAGAAATTAAGAAATTGTAAGGTGTGAAGGAATCACACTAGCGACCACTTCATTATACATTTAATTCCGGTCATTGACTTAAATCCACACTACGCTTTACAATAGCCGACCTATATTTTAAATGCACTCGCATTACTTTTCTATTTTTAATAATGCACTCGCATTTCATTCATGGTCAAGAATATCACCCACATGCACTAAAATATTAAGTAATAATTTCAATGCCACTGACGATGGCGGGACGCGACGCTTCAGATTACTTTGGTCAAGTGTATCTACCTACTCGCTGAGGTTCAATGTACTGCATATTGTGTAGTGCATATGGCTGGATGTATTTGGATACATTTGTGCATTGTATTAGAAGGGCTATGCACATTGGATAATCGAATATTAATTTGATGACATAGCAAGTATGCTGCCTGGTTCCGTTGTCATAAATTTCCCATAGAATTCGGAATACAAAATATGTTTATGTTTATATAAAATATTTCTATGTTTAAGTGATATTATGTATTTGATATAGGCTTAAGATGTTTGGTGTAAGTAGATTATTTTTGTATAAATAGCTTAAGTTTGACTGAATAAATTCACTTTCAGTTTGGAAGTAGAAACAACAATTCGGCTCTTTAGCCTTGTTCTCACTTTGAAACTTTGGAAGCAGATCGGCTCTTTAGCCATCAACCTTTTTCGGCTTGGGGAAGCCTTTCAATATCCCCCATAGATTTGTAGGTGAGGTAGGGCCCACTTTACAAAGGTCATAGATTGTTAATGAATATACGAGTAAGAGTTTAGGAGACAAAGCAGAACCCTGAGGGACACCTTTATAAGCTCCTTTAAGTATGCTGTTTTGTTCCGCCTCCATTTTTCTCCATACCTTATTTCGATAGACTTACAATTCGTAGTACGTATCAAAAGGGGAGAGGTTGGAAGATCGGTAACGAACCAGACTATTAAGTTATTATTGTTATTTTTATTTTACTATTCGTACTAGAAATGTGCAATGAAATTAACAGGAAAGGTCAAGCCTAACAAGCTGACATTCTAGTACGAATAGTAAAATAAAAATAACAATAATAACCTGAGGGGCACCTTTATTAATTTAATTCACATTATAGTTGTACTTTAGTATTTACGTCGGGTATTCAAATATAGACTTAAAAAAAAAAACAATGAAAACTATTTACTCATTAATTTCACGATATAATGTTGAATAATTGGTCTTCGTCTTATATCGTCAAAAATGTGTCGAATATTATTTTTAACGAGCAGACTTACAATACTAAATAAAAAGGGTTCTAATTAAATGCTTCGGAAACCCAATGCTTTCTTGTATCTCTAGGGTGAAATATAACCCCTCTCCATGAGTTGCAATTTTTGTATTATACATTTTGATATTCTTAGTATGTGCACCACCAACTGATATCACTAAAAATGAGACATTTTTTTAAGTTGAGGGAGTGTTCTTAAAACGATTCAAGACATTTGTCTTTTCTTCTGATCTGGGGGGTCATTCCGTAAAACGATAATCGTTAGACGATATCGTTTCGACGATAGTCTCACTTCACGTAAGACGATAATCGTCAAAGTGATATCGTCAAAACGATAGCGTTTGCACGATATTTAAGTAGGTATCGTCTGCTATTAATTTCCATTGATAACCAAAACAAATTGAAGCAAAACTATTTTGGCGTAGTTAAGTTTTATTACAAAATGAAAATAAAAACTCAAACAAATACAAATAATACGGTTACGAAGAAAATTAAGACATTTGTTGGACCTTCTATCTATTCTTGCCCATATGTAAGCATTTTTTACATAAGTAATCTTTCTTAATTGTTGTTAAATATATAAAACAATTTTAGTTTTGTTCAAAGTCTTGGGAATGCAAAAGAGGATAATGATGATATTGGAAACAATAAATTTGTCAGACGGTTGTCGTTCTACATGCATACTATATACCTTCCATATTAATATTTGCTGTAACCATTGAAACTTTGGGGGCGAAGGAACATTGGTATGTTCGAAAGGCAACGATTTAAGTATCGCTCCTGCACAAAGCACTAATCCAAAGTAGTTTCGGAAACAACAAATATTTTTGTCCCCTGTGGATAAAATGGAGTCTTATCTTCCTTTCCTTGGACAGAATTGGATTTAATATTGCAACTGATTTTCTGTTACTGACTTATGTACATATACTCTAAATTATAATTAGAATTATAAATTTACAAAAATATCAGACATGAACAAAACATTTTGATATTATAGTTTTATCGTCGACGGCAACAAATGAAAACACAAAAAGTAACAATAACAATAAACATCACAAAATAGGCGGCATGTTTACTAACAATACATTTTTTGCAAATTTTCAAAATTTCCCATATAGAAAAACCAAGTTTAATAACATTTTCAAGTTATTGAACAAGCATTATCTTTCGTTGAGTTCTTTTTGACATTTCAGTCATACTGTAATAGTATTTGAAGTATACTGAACGATCTACTACTGAAAACGATTGAAAACGATACTTGAGTTTAAATTCTATCTCTAAACTTAAGCTCCAGCAACTTAAATAAGCCTCTTGGACAGTAGGTATAGGTATTCAAAGAAGAGCTTTTTAAATATAATTGGTAAAAATAATATTAGTGACTTACTTACGTCACGTGAACATCGTCCTAATGTTTCTTACGTCACTCTTTCAAGTTTATATTAATTTACTCTGTTTGAGTAAAATAGTTAGGTTCATTCCTCCTCTTACATATGTAGCTCACTAGTTATACTCCTGCTTTTGGAAATTCTAACCAGTTTACACTTGAACACAACGTCGTCGAATGTGTGAAGTTCGTTCCTTGACTGTACTACACGAATGTGAAATACATTACCATGCTCTGTTTTTCCATGTCATTTTAATGTTGACGAATTCAAAACAAATTTAACTATACCGACACCTACTTTCTTAAAACATTCTACAAAAGAAATTAATGCTCCACAATTTCTTTTATTAGATTCTCTTTTCAATTTGCAACTTAAAATAAATACAAACAACAACATTGTCAGTTAAATATACTGTAAGTTTATGGCCATGGTTTCCTTAAACCCATTTGATTTAATCCTTCAATATATCACTTCACAACCTTCAATTCTTTAGCACAAGTATCTATACCATAAGAATATACACCTCCTTGAAGTGTTGAAAGTATTACATTTACTCTTGTTACGAGCTACAAGAGCTATCAAAATATCTATCAAAAAGTAGAGAAACATCACATGGAAATAATCTGCTTCTTCAAATAAGACGCTAGCGCATTCAATTTAAAAAGATATTGCCGCAAACAAAATAGAAGCTACAATAATAAAAGAGTCTCTTTCTCTGCAGGTTTAACGAGCGCAAAAACCGTAAACATTGTAAGAAAGTATATCCTGGTGTATATCTATATGTACATAATCTCGGAAACGCTATCGGGAAATCTTTTTTATTTATTTTAACTTTTTTATAAACGAAACAAAAGCCAATTATTTTAATTCACTTTGTTTTGAAATTATATTTTGAATTCGATGTAATTATTATTGAAAAAAAAAAAAATATTTTCCTTTGTGGTCCTTCGAGCTGGATCACAAAATTACTGTTGCTAGCAAATTTAATGGCAAACAACTCGCAAAAAAATAAAAGAACTTCACTTTTCTTGCAATAAGAAAGTTCCTCAAGCACTTCATCTTCAACTTGGCCAGCGGCAGAACTTCCAACGACAACGCACGACGACGCGGACGGCAAGAGGTGGGTGAGAGCTGTATGCGTTCTTAGTTTTATAACTGATACCATACCTCCCTCTCGTAAGAAATGGTACTCAATTTGGCATCATACACCTCCTCCATCCCAACTTCTTCGTTTATCTGAAAAAGGGAAACGGATTGCTTTTCTATTTTTTGTTTGTGTTTTTATTATTTTTTGTTAGTTATTTAACTAGCTGATGCCAAAAGGAAGATCCCTCTTAGAAAGGGAGACGAAGAGATTTTATTAAGAAATAAAAACAATTGCAATCCAAGAAGTTGAAAGTGCGACATCTGTGTTTGTTTGTCGTTTCTATTTTCATCAAAAAGTCTGAGAAAAGCAGAATCATCGAACTAGACCCTGAAGCCACAAGGCAGGGGCAAAAGTAAAGGCAAAGGAAAAAGGAAGTGAAATTGCAAAATGAATGGATTGATGATTGGGTGTGCGGATCCTTATAAAATCCAAATCTTCAGTTTTGTCCTTTTCGGAACTGATGGTTTTGATTCAAGTACAGAGAGTGGACGACAACAACGACAATAACGACGATGGCGACGATATACGTTTACGTTGTACTTGTCCAGGATTACGAAGCGACGAAGGGTAAAATGAGTCCTGATGTTTCGTTTCTACTTGGTTGTTATACTGTTGTTGTTGTTGTTGTTGTCCCTTCTTCAATGAAATCAATGTGTTTTGGCATTTCTCGGAGTCATAAAATATTTATTGAGTGTTTATTGAATTGCTGTGTTGTTACCGTCATCGCTCGTCTTTCGTCCTCTCCTCCTCTGCACTCCCGCTTGTCATTTTACCCTCGTCCTTGTCGTTGATGTCGTCTTCGAAACGTCTAGATGAATTATTGTACGTTTTTCGAAGGATAAACTCTGAATTCGCTTTTGTCGAAAAGGTGGACGGTGGCGCGGCGTTCTTCTCTCTAAAATATTCTGACAGTTATATGTTTACGAGTTTATTTTTTTTTTATTTTTTGTTTTAATATATTCTACCACTGTTTTTGGGGCAATTAAAATCCAATTATGTGGAAAATTATAAGAAAGTTTGTGCGGTGTTGTGATGAGAAAAATATTGTTGAGAAGGTATTTAATTTTGCAGCACAGAAAAATAAACTTTTTTTGTTGACTGTTTGTCTTTGAATTGGCAATGAAATGTTTCTTTATTACTTTTGAGTTTTCAAGTTCGCAACAATTCCGTCAGATTGCGAGGTAACAATATTTGTGATTTGATACATCTACTTTAGACTTTATGTTTTAAGTTGATGAATTGGATGAGATTTTATGTTCAAATTTTCTTATGATATTTTATTGAGTGGGTTGATTGTTGATTTGAGGTAATTTTTGTTACTTTATAATGGGGTATGAGCTATTAAATTTTTACTGTCAATCTTCTTGAATAGTCTTCTTTATAGATATATAATTTATAGTTGAAGAGTTTTGTTAAATAAGTCAATTTAATAAAATAACCTGGGAAGCTTACAGTAGAACCCAGAAACTATTTTTTTTTTTCAATTCTACTGTAAATTGTATAAAATAGTTATCTTGTTTAATATCTTTAAAATCCGTAATCATTGAATTTTAATTTTGAGTTTACACTTTTTAAAGCCATGAAAATGTGACTTATTTCGAAAAAGAAGATCAAGAACGAAGTAATTAGAAACAAAATAGTTAGTTAAGTCCATATCTGGTTTGGTTTTACTGTAAAAAAATACTATCCCTTAATAGAAAGCAACTTTGTACTGCAGGTTCTAAAAATATTTTGAAGGCTCAAACCAAAAATTAAAATTCATGCCATGTTTTTATAAAAAATATGTGTACGTAGCCATTAAGTTATGGTCCTTTCTGTAGATTTAAGTTATCTTTATTTTCAAAAAAAAAAACTAATAAATGACAAGATGGCCTTATTTTTATTAACTTAACTTTTTCTTTAGAAACTGAACCTTACCTGCACAGTTCTTACATAGTTGAGGTGGAGCTACATGCTACAACAAACAACATGAGTCTCCAGCCAGCACCTGGAAACCTACTAAAACCTACTGGGCTGAAGCGTTGATGCCTGGTTCAACAAGACCCAGTAAACTAGGACTTTTACTAGATCAGTATCGCAGAACAGCCCACACAGTTCGTCCTTTTTCTAAGAAAGCATCCTGGGACGTTTTCATCTGGCCTTGACAAGCATCTGTGTCATACATGATAAACGGCATGATGATTGTAACTTTAATTGCTCGAGACAGGACTACGCAATTGCCTTCTAAGGCCAAACAAGCAGCGATTTGCAAAGAGTTATTCTCCGTTTGATCTAAGCACTGGTGTCATATTCTGAATTTATAGCTAGACAAGGCCCTTAACTATCTCACCTATAAAATATTTTTTTTTTCACGATATTTCTTTTTATTATAAAGTTTGGACGTGTGAAACTCTACATCATTTAAATGACCACCACGAGAAATCTTCTTCGATTCTTTTGAGGTAATTTTCGACCAATTTTTGACACATATTGGGCGGGATCTCAGCCATAACTTGACGAATATTGGTTTTTAAGTGCTCAAGAGTTAAAGGTTTATCTGCATAAACACGGTCTTTCGCGAAGCCTCACAAAAAAAAGTTTAGCTGTGTCAAATCACATGATCTTGGTGGTAAGTTGATATCGCCACGACGAAAAATTAAACGGTCAGGAAATGTCTGCATGTGGCAACGTCTTGTTAAAGACACATATTTTCCAAGTCGTATTCTTCAATAGCAGGCAAAAAAAGTCGGTTCATCATCGTTTTCAAAGAAGTAAGGTCCAATCACACCTCCGGACCAAAGAGCGCACCAAACAGTCCTTTGCCTCTCTTCAATTACTTGAGGATTCTCAGAACCCCAAATACAACAATTTTGTTTATTAACATACCAACCGAGTGAGAAATGTGCTTCGTAAGTGAAGAAAATTTTGTTCGAAAAATCGCCGTCCACCGCCTGTTGTTCAAGCACCCATTCGACGTATCTATGACTTTATATGGATGTAATACTGTACTGGACGTAGACAGTCCTTATTCCTGAGAACGACGAGGAATCAATACATTCACAAAACGATGATCCGCAATGCACAGGCCTTAAAATATCAGTAACCAATCCAGTCTCTTCAAATTTCTTGTCAATTTTGCCAATTGTTTGCATAGTTGGACGATTATGTAAATTATAATCTCCTCTTAAAGCACGATATGTGTCTGTGGCGGAATCACAATTTGTGTAGAAAATTTTAACAATTTGTATGCGTTGTGCGATAGTTACGCGATCCATTTTCGTAAATGTCAGACTTTCAACTGAAAAACAAAAAATTTTTTCAGCAATTTTGTTTGACAGATGTTGAATTCCAGTGCTCTATAGGTACTTAGATGTTTTTATCTGGCTTTGACAAGGTCCAAGCCTCAGTGCCATATATGAGAACCGGGATGATCTTGATGATTGTTTTATATAGATTGACTTTAGTTGCTCGAGACAGGACTAGTCAATTGTCTTCGAAGTCCAAAGAGCAGTAATTTGCAAATGTTATTCTCCGTTTCATTTTACAGCTGGTGAATTTATAGCCGTGTCTAAGCAGAAAAAGTCCTTAACTACCTAAAAGTTATAACCATCCATATAGTGACGTTAGGTCCAAGACGTCGTCGTTCAATGTCCTTTCTTGATGACAGCATTATATTATACCTCATGTTTTCCGCTTCCATTGCAATACTCAATAACGTTCCACAGGCATCACGCTTTAATCTTCTAATTATGTCATAATATCCTGCACAATTAGTAGAGAAAAAAATGTCCTTTTAAATAATAATAATAATAATAATAATAAAGTAATATAAAATAAAAATAATAAAGTAATTAATAATTATTCAAAAAGTTAAGTATACGCCATGTAGTACCATACAAATGTACTATTGTGGTATTTTTATTTCTGGATCGGTTTTTAGTATAGTGTGTTGGTTTTGTTTCAAAATATTTTGTCAAAGAAGAAAATAAGACACTATAAAATCCGAATAACACCAACCCCAATATTTTAAGCTCGAAACTACTAAGAAAATTTGTTTGTGTGTAGTAACGCAGTTTTTTTAAATTATAAAAATATATTTAATTTGTTATGCCACTTAAAAGCATTATATAAGACCCAGTCTTGTATTTTAAATTAAATAAACCAAATTTTAATGAGAAAAAAGTAGTTTGTGAAAAAATATAAAAAAATGGCGACGATGCTGTTAAAAAGTCCAATTTAATGATCAGGATTCGCAAAAATTTTGTTTGTACACATACATATTCAGAAAATAAGAGAATTACATTTATAAAATAATATAATAATTCTTAAAGAACATATTCAGCACATTTTTTAATATCCTTTTTCCCAAAAAACCTATACACTTTCCTTCAGTAGAATGATGCAAGAGCAAAATAACCATCTGTACATCCGAGTCATGATTACAAAAAATTGTTTTCCAAAAACAAAAATTCTTACTCGCAAAAACCCAATTTCAAACCCGCCAAATATACCTATACACAAATACCCGTTATACAGGGCTTCAATAGTATGCTGCTTGCACTTCAAGCTCATAACCTTATATTTTATTTTTCACACAAACAATTTTTGCTATTTTTTAAAATGGTCCGATTTGTATAAATTAAAGTTTTTTCTTTTCTCCTTTTTTTAATCCTGCTCGTCTCTTCTGGAAGTGAATCCTACTTTTCAAATTGCAAAAAAAGGCAAGAGAAAAAAATATTGAAAAAAGGACGAACATGCAACATATGTAAATGAAATAACTCGAGTAAAAAACGAGTAAAAAAAAGTTGATTATACTTTTGCATATTATACCCGCACTTATGTATCTACTCTACATCTACGTCGTCGTCCTCGTCATCGTCGTCGTAGGTATGTACATACATGAGTTTAAAACGAAAAGAGGAACCAATCCTGCCTGAATCCTCTACACGACCTTAGTTTTGGGAACATTTTATTTTGCACCCAAAAATTGTTGACCCATAAATAAACGCTTGCCAGAGTGAAAAACGAAATCTCCTTACGTTTCCAGGAGGACACTGAGCTAAAAGTTTATTTTTTCTCCCATAGTGAAAAAAAAACTTAAGTGGCAATAAGCACAGACATAAAAAATATCTTGTTACATTTTTGTAAGGAGTTCAACTTGGATGTTAAAAAAAAGGAAACACATAGATATACAAATATGAAATTGGGTATATATGTGTAGTGTAGTCCTTTTCGTCCTTTTTTTGTTTATATTATGGAAATGTACGGTAAAGGGTGATTTTTGTAAACAGGTCGACTTTAAATTAAAAAAGAAAATACGAAGATTTCAAGAAACTGTATTTCTGGTGGATCGTTACCTAACTAAACTTTGTATGATGATATCAAGTCGTTACTGGGTTACTGGGATGGGATTTAGGAATTATTTAATTAAATACTTTTTGAATTATTCGTAACGCTGTAGATGAGTGAAAATTTGAAAAAAAAAATCTACTTATATTGGCTTGATATTTCAAGACAACATTTGAAATTTTAGAAATCCTTTTAAAATCTACAAACACTTCTTGATATTTCAAGTGATTACTTAATATCTTAAGATCTCCCCTAAAAACTTCATACTTTCGTTATTATTTCAAGGTCTTTAAAAACTCCTTTGATATTTTAAGACATCCCTTGAAAACTGCTGAATTTCCTTGATATTTTAAGACCTCTCTATATATTTTATACCTTTTCTGATATTATTAGACATCCCTTGATATTTTAAGACATTCCTTAATATTTCAAGACCTCTTAGTTTATATTTTTAGACCTCCCGTGAAAACTCCAGACACCCTTGCCTTTTCAAGGCCTATCTATAATAATTCAACACCTCCCTTTATTCTCAAATACCTAACTTAAAACATACAACCATTCAGGATCTTCCTTGATATTTCAAGACCACCCTTTAGAACTGCGGACCTCTCTGAATTTGATGAGACATCTGTTAATATTCAAAGACCTCCCTTGAAATTACAGCACTTCCCTAGAACTCAATTTTCTTTTATAATTTACACTCACTCTAGGAGTTATTAATACGCTTTATTTGTTTATATTTAAACAAAGTGCGAGCATTTAGAAAATAGGGAGGGACTCAAGAAGAAATACCGGTGCACATTGGTCTTAAAATTCTAATTCTCAAAATGGGAGGGAAAAACGTAATTGGCTAAGCCATTCTACATTTTCGAAGTGCGGTTGAAAAAGAATCTCTATATACCTGAAAGTACGTCCGAAATTGAGCTCAAGCGTAAACTGATGGGATTTCCTGGAAGGGGTGGAATGCAACTGGCTTATTCGACAGAACAATGTTTTTAAAAATATCATATATGTATGTGCAATGTCGAATTATGTGATCATTCCATAAGAGGTGATTTGTGATACGTACATATACCGTGTACCAAAAGTTGATTAATTTCCTGGATGAAATTGATAGCAGCATTGGCGTGGGGTTATGCTTTAACGATAAAAGACAGTATTGAGTTTTTGAAAAATTAAATTCTACACGGTTAATAATTCCCCATTGGACAATACTGCCGAGATCAGAATTTAATGAGCTTGTCATACGATTCCGTTGAAGTTCTACATCCGAAAGACAAGGATATGAATCTAGAAACGAATATAAAAAGCTGAGGGTACTGTCGTCATGGAAATAATTGAATGTATTAGAACTGACAAACAAGAGATCATTAATGAATATCAGGAAGAGTGTCGGAAAACGTAGCCCTTAGAAATACCAGTATTTATTTCATGAATTTCAGACTTAAAACCATCCAATACAACGTGTATTGAACGTTTTGAAAGGTAGTTTCTCTTGCAATGAAGAATAGATTCATCAATATCAAAAGCACACATTTTTGATAAGAGAGCTCGGTGCCAAACTCTATCAAATGCTTTTGAAATATCAAGTGCCATCTGATGGTCTGCTTTTAAACACTCTAGTCTTCCCTCAATTTTTCAAAAACCTTCCTTGACACTTCAATATTTCCCTTGAAAACTCTGGACGCCGGGAAAATCTGGGATTGAACCCAGATCTCTAGCCATACAATCCTTCTCTCTAACCAATATGCCACAGGTACAACAGTGTAAAATATTACTTACCTGAATTTTTATTTCGCATCAAGTTTGAATGTTCAGCTTTGTATTAAATTTTCGTGTGCTACACGAGACTAATCCATATCCAAATTGGCCAAAACAAATTAATGTATCGTGATTTTTAATTACGGTTTAAAAAATACACTTATTTAGTTTTTATAGATAAAGTGATTGTGTTCCATTGAGCTTAAAAGTTTAAAAAGATCAGAAAATCAGTTTCTGACTATTACCTATTCCAAACTCTTTTATCTTACTTTTGTCATTAATAAATATTTTTTTTTTTTTTTTTTTTTTTTTTTCAAAAAATGGAGTAATTTCCAAAAGCCAAATGTATTGAACAAGGTTTTTTGTATAAATATTTTAGAGTCCAAGTTCTTTTTGAAATTTAAATAAAATATCTTTTATGTTATGTTTAGCCTAAGGTTAGGAAAAATATAGTTTTCCCTAACCAACGACCATCTAAATTTCTTAATCTTAAAGAAATTATTACCCGTAAAAATTAAAGGACACAATAATAGTTGGAATACGTTTCCCTTTGCAAATTCCAATAGTTTCTTTATTTCAAATAAAAAAAAGTATAATAAGGTTCCTATGTAGGTAACAACCCACAAACCCATATACCTACCTACCTACATATCAGTTTCAAAAACCTTAACTTCAACAAAAGCAGCCAAAATAAATATTTTAGTCTTAATAAATAAACGTAACTTAAAAAACTTCGATAGCAACTCTTAATAAAATTCTAATAAAGAAAAAATAACTTTTCCCTTAAGTAACAAAACAACAACAACAAAAAAAGAAAATTTCAAAGTAGGTAACTTCTGTTGATACTGAAAAAATACAAAAAGAAAAAAAATACATGTTTATGGCGCAACCCTATTAAAAAGTTCTACCCTCTTTTTCCGGTTAGTTCCTTTTGCAATTGTTAAAAAAAAAAATGAGAAAAACTCATCCTTACGATAAAATACACATCAAAAAATGAAAAACCCTCCCTCTAAATCGGACCTTTGCTTTGGTGGCCTTCTGCCTTCCTTTTTCCATCATGACGACACACAATACAACAGGATGCACACTCTCCACTCGAATAATTCAAAACTAAATTAAGAACTTTCTTATAAGGAAGTTCACTTCATTCAGTAGCATATTTTTATTTCAAAAGTTGGAAAATGGAAATTCAAAGAAAATGAAGAGGAGTCTAAAAAAAATACATATATACAAAATGAAAAACCATATAAAATGCCCCTTCATTTGCAGATTTCCTGTCAAACATAAAATCACACAATTTTCATAGGCATAACCAATATCCCAAAGACCCCAATCTATCCCTCCCATATCCCTATGTCCTTGCATACTCTCCAATTCTCTATCTCCATTCTCTACAGTGGAAATAGTTTTCTTCATTCGTTCTTTTTATTATTAACAAAAGAAAATAAGGAACAAAAAATAAGAACTGTACAAGTACATTTAAGATCAAACAAAGCAAAGTGAATTGTGTATGAAAAAGAAAAGAAAGAAAGGACAAAACGACGAATAAAATACTACAAAAACGAAAAGAAGGAATACATACGAAACGGGACAAACTTAAAAAATAAATTGTTCATAAATTTATTTATCCTTTTCCGCATCAGTGCGGGACTTTTATTCACAGCAATTTGTCCCTTGAAATAATTTGTTGTTTTTTCGCTTGCGTCTTTTTGGTCGTTCTTCTTCTTCTTCTCTGTTCGTTTGGTTTTTAGTTTTTTTTGTTCATTGTGTTCCTATTTCCGTTCCTTTTGCTATAAGGACGATAAGGACTTGTCATATCCATGGAAAACTAACTTAAATAAAGCAGCGCCAACCAAGCAGCAGACTGTCCTTTTTCATTTTGTTTCCCTCTATATTTTCTGTTTTACTCTATTATAAACGGTGCCGGTTGCCGCTGGCGTAGTGGGGTGCCGAATGGGATGGGGGGGGGGGGGGGTATGGGTGAACTATGGTTGGGTGCGGGGCTGAAAAAAAGGTCGGAGTATGTGACCTTACGTTCACCGATTTCCTGGAAAATTTGTCTTCGCTCTATTTTTGTATGATGTGTGTGTGTATGGTAAGAAAAGCACAAGGCCGCACACCAACGTATATTAACTTAGATTCTATTTTTATTTTAAAGTTTTTATTCTTTAATAATTATTATCTACGTTTTGTTTGAAGTTTTACAGAGATAAAGTTCTATGGGAATATTTTAGTCCTTAAGGTTACTTGTTTTGGCGGTGAATGAGATAATCCATACATGAAATTTAAATACAAGTTGTCTTTTTAATAAAACTACACACGAAGCCTATGGTGGTAAAATTTTGCTGACAGATAATGTAAGATATTAATAAAAGTGAAAGTAAGATTTGTTCTTAGGATATACATAATTACTTACAAAATATGGTTTGGTTCAGGCGTTTTAAAAGAAATCATAAGTTTCGATTCCAAAAAACTTTGAAAGCAGAAAAGATAAAAAACAATATAATGAGACTCTTTTTTGATAACACAAATAGTTTTGAAGATTGAATTGTTACACTTAATTGCCGCTAGAGATGATTCCACATAGCTTAAAAAAAAGGGAAAGAAAAGATAAGAAGAATATTGTTAATATTTCATTTTTTAGGAAATTTGATAAGCTTTCGACAAACAGTTTTGAAAATTTCTGTGAATACCCTTAAGATTGACATGTTACAATTTAACGCCGCTAGAGCTTATCCTACAAAACTTGAAACTGGAAAAATTTTGAAGAATAGTTAATATTCCATTTTGAAAGCAATTTAATAAGCTGTCTTTTGCAAAGTTTTCAATTTTACAAAGAGTTGTGAAGATAAATGTAAAATTCTTCACGAATGACATTTTACAATTTTCCGTTAGAGCTGGCTTCGCATCTCTTCGAAGCTAAAAACGATATGACCATCAACTAATTAAATACAGTTTGTATGAAATTTAATAAGCTATCCTTTTTGTTAGGACCCTTTTTTGATAAGACAAACAGTTTTGAAGATAAAATTAAAAAAACCTTGAGATTGGATTGTTACACTTAATTGCCGCTAGAACTGATCCCGTATAACTATGAAAAAAGAAAAGATACGAAGAACTGTTAATATTTTATTTTTTTGGAAATTTGATAACCTTTCTTTTCTATTCAGACTATTTTTTGACTCAACAAACATTTTTTGAAATTAATGTAAGAACCCTCTTAAATGACTTATCCCGCAAAACTTTGAATATTTTTAATATTTCATTTTTTGGAAATTTGATAAGCTTTCTTTTCTATTCTGGCTATTTTTGACTCAACAAACAATTGAATAACTTATCCTGTTAATATTCCGTTTTTAAGAAATGTAATAAGCTGTCTTTTTCAAAGTTTTATTTTTCAATTTTACAAAGAGTTGTAAAGATAAACGTGAAATTCTTTACGAAAGACATGTTACATCTATTTCTCGCTAGGTTTGGTCTCGCATTACTTCGAACCTAATTAAGATAGGACCAATATTGTTCATATTCAATTTTGTAGGAAATTTAATAAGCTATCTTTTTTATGAGACATTTTTTGTTCTGATAAACAGTTCGTAAAGTAAGTATAAGGCCTTCAATAATGACATGTAACACTGAATTGCCACAAGAGTTGACTTCACAGAAGTATGAAACTAGAAAAAATGCGAAGGAATGTAAATGTTTCATTTTGTAGGAAATTTAATAAGCTGTATTTTTTATTGGAAATTTTGATCTATTCGACAAAAACCTGTGAAGATAAATGTGAAAATGCGCCTTTTTTCCGCTAGAGCTAATCTCACAGAACTTTAAAACCTGAAATGGTACGCAAAATCGTTAATTTTTCACTTTGTAGGAAATTCAATAAGCTTTAACTTTTTTTTTGATAAGACAACAATTTTCGAAGATAAAATAATTGGAAAATCCTAAAATTGTATTGTTACACCTATTTGCCACTAGAGCTGATTCCGAATAACTTTGAAACTTTGCAAAAATTATATGCACAGTTGTTTAAATACAATTTTGTGGAAAATTGAACATTAGCTGTCTTTTTATTTTTATTTGAAATTTAGTTTTAGAGAAAAACATGTAAGTCCCAAAGAATGACATCTTGCACTTTATTGCCTCTAGAGACGTCTCGAATAACATGTTACACTTTATTGCCGCTAGATCTGCAACTATCATAAAAGAAGTTCTGTGTTATACAGCTCATCATTTGATATCATTATATGAAATATTGTATTTATTCACACCTTCATTATTTATTTTCTGCTATTCAGCTATAGTTTTATATATTCTTAGAACCAAAATAAATTTTCTTTGAAAGTCTTACAAAGTTCGGTGCTTAAGTTTCTTTAATGGAAATTTGTAAATGACGTACCTACACAAAAATGAACATAAAGGTCATTATACCCCGAAGGCAATACCCATACACACATTTGCTGGTTTCTCAAATGATTTGTCACCTCCTAAGAGTGAACTTCTAAAATGCTATAAAGGGATTTGTATACAGAACTCAAACCTTCAAACGCCTAGCCTCATAGCCATCGTCGTAGTCATCGTCGTCATCATCATTGACTAAAAAGCAAAAAAGAAGATAAATTTACTCTCATTTACAAAGCCATAAACCAATGTGTCACAAAGTACAACTTTTCCAAGCATCATCAGCACCACATCCTGCCTCTAATCTCGAGCGACTTTTCTAACTCTACTTCACACTGCCCTACTGCCGCTCAGTGCTCATGATCAACCCACCCACCCACTAAAACCTTCTTCAAGTACTTTCTATACCTACTGCTGGGCTGGTGTATAGTATATAATGTAGTATGTCTGTTTACAATGTCCGATGTAAATATTGACGGTCGCTCTCTCTCTGTTCAAGCCATCCCACTTTCAACCCACTACATATTATCCGATCCCATCAATATGTAGCAGAAAGTGTGTATAAATTTTCAAACACATCATTTTCCAACATTCAGCAAGCACAGAGGCCTGCCCTAATGTGTGTACGTTCATGTTTATGAGAGTCTTCCATCACTAAACTGCCACCCGCTCTAAGGCATTAGAAGTATGTAGCCATAGAAGCAGAAGCAAAGGCTGCCGATGGAGATGACGATGGCTATGGCTATGGCGATGTAGGTAGATGGAATTTGAGATGGGAATGGAGATGGAGAACCCTTGAACAAGACGAAGCCATCAGTATAAAATTCGCTGAGTTAACGTTTTCACCAAACATACCCGAATCTGTAGGGGGTCCTCCTCTTACCACTGCGCTCGCAGTACCATGACCGCTTCCACCGCTACTACCACCGCCACCAGCAGCTGGACAGGGGGTAATTTCTCTTTTCGATTTGTACTCCGTTTAGCCGGTCGTTTACGTTTTTGGTCAGCCTTAGCCTATTGATATCCCTCAAGCACTCACCCGCTCATCAACTTGACGTCCCAGTGCCAGTGGCAGTACCAGTTTGAGAACGAGTGCGGAATTGCTTCCGCCTGGAAACTGTCTAACATGCTGGTCGCCCCTGAAACCAACTCGACCGATGTTACGAATTTCCCAATCCACTGTTCCTCTATTGCCACGCTGTCAGCCGTCAGCCGTTGGCCGTTCGTTGGTCCATCAGGCTGGCCGGTCAGTCTGCCTTCAGCTGAACGGAAAGGTCCTTTTAACGCCAAGAGCATTGAAAGTGTCTGTGAGCTTTATCATCCGTTCTTTGGGCTATTGAATGTTTATCGTTATATTGAATATTTTGGCCAAAAAATATCCTTATCCGGTATTGGCAATTTGGACACACATCCGTATATCTCGTATATGTATGTTTCTCTATTAGTGCGTGCCTGTAAAGTTTGGACATTGTGGCATTCCAGGATTGCTATATATCGACCCAACATCGACATGTAGGTCGTATCCTTGGTGCTTCTCTGAGTGATTGTTGCTGACTGGCTTTTAAGGCTGTCATTTTATCGTATAGCCGTTAGCCATTGGAGCTGGATATGTCGGAGGGTTTAACTAACAACAGAGAGAAACAGTAGGATACATTCAAGACGACTACGACAACGACGAAGGACACGGACGTTGCTAATTAGGTTTTATTGTTATTAATCTTATAGATCCCTTGGGAATTGTAATTCACTTATAGATTCTGTTATAATGTGGATTGTGGATACTGTATCTGTCTGTGAGTGAGAGTATCTATTTTGCTCCTTATTATAACGATGTCCTGTTTCTATGTTTTTGCTAAAGTTGCAACTTTTCTTTGATTCCTATAGAAGTTCTGTACGGGTATAAAGAAGTCGTTGTTTTTGTCATATCTATATTGATGGTGACAATTTACTTATAAAATGACAACAATGAGGTGTTTTTATTATAGCCAACATAAAAGAAAACAATCGTACACAGCTTAGCTATATAAAGTTGAGTCATGGGTAAAGGTGTGATCGGTGGAGGCAGCGCCCGCTAGTGGGGGGAAGCGTGATGATGAAAAAAATGAATGCTGTCATTTTATTCCAATCATTAGGTATCGTATTTATTTTTATGTGGGACACAATAAAAACATAAGCTTGATTTTATTTATTCATTTATTATTGTTTGGAAATATAAAATAAAATGGAGGAAAAGTTGCGCTAAATTGCTAACATTTTATTGTTCCGTTTCAGTTTAGGAATTCGAGGTTTTTTATTGATATATTATTTTCACAACCTTCTAAGTTACGAGAGCAGTTTAATGGAGACACTATTTCTTCTCAATTTTGAAGGTGATATATCACTGCCAATATTTCAGAACAAGTATATTTCTGCCTGCATATAGTACATACCTCCAAAGTCATTGTTCAAAGGGTCTTTTTAATCCGTTTTTTGGGAGAGACTTTTATAAATTAAAAGCCTATTCTTCTTTACTGCACTAATAATATGTTTTTACATAAAATTAGCATACCTTTAAGACATTGGACTTAGAATTAAGGCTATCCATCATGAATTTAGCATTTAATGTACTGATAGGATCGAACCATTTCAATATGTTCTTGCATTGTAAAGGGTTTGCTAAAAGATAAATAGGTCAAGACCGGAAACAGTTAGTTATTTAATTCAGGAGTACCACAGGGCATCTATTCTTGTCCGCTCGTTTTTTACTCTGTTATAACTTAAGCTGTCAAACCTCTTTTCGAAAATGATTTTAAGCTCATGTGGTTAAGCTTAATAATTTAGGAATGTTTTTGACACAAATTGCAGTAAAATGTTTGTTATGGAGGTAGAGGACTTGACTTTCTTTATTGATTTTTTGTTAATAAAAAATCATAGCCAAAAAGGCACTACCGCTAATCTTTGGTGATAATATTAACAATGCACCGTATATGTGTCTTAACTATCTTGATGGCTCCAATATTACTTACTTACGAGGTAGAGAAATCGAAAAAAGTCGGTTTAGTGATTCCGTCTGTCTGTCTGTCCTCGTCCCTACAATCTAAACCATTGGATGGATTGTGTGCAAGCTCGAAAATTAAGCAGACTTATGTTAGGAGTTTTTAAAGACCAATAAAATAACAATATTTCAAATACTTAATCTTTTGGTCAAAAATCGAAAATTCTCAAGAACGGCCCAAAAGATTCATATGAAATTTTATCTAATTTTTGTCTAAAGCTGTTTTCTTTTACTATAGAAAATATATTTTTAATAAACGTTTATTTCAATACTTTTAAATTATAAATATTTATTTTTAATAATACTTTCACAAATATTGCTTTATTTTAGAACAAGATTGGTTAGCTTAAAAAATCTTATAGTGAGCCTAGTTTGAAAGATTGACTGATGCTGTCGCGGACTTATTTTTAGAACTATTGGAAGGTAACAATTCTGTTAACTTCTAACTTTAACCGTTTTCGCAGTGCACGCAGTGAAAGCTCTAAAAAGTGAAAAGAAAAACGATTTTTAAATATTCGTTACTGGATATCCACTCATATTAGACTTAGCGTGATGTTATATAGCATCTAGTTTTCCTCAATAGACGAGCAATCTAACACTGAAAGAATTTTTTTAATCGGATTAGCAGTTCCTGAGATTCGCGCGTTCAAACAAAAGACAGACAAACGCTTAAAAATTATATAATTCTATAAAAATACTAGCGGCCCGGTACGTGCTTCGCTACGTATAAGGCGTAGTAATAAAAAAATGATTATAAAGTTCATTGATTCAAACAAAAAACTATTTTAAATTGCTAGCTATTTAAAAGTTCAAATGACCCAAATGATATATTTTTTATATTATGTTTATCAGCAAAGAGTAAAAACTAAAAAATAAAAAAGGATTGGGTACTCTTACTATGGTCGGTCTATATGGGTAAGTCTAAAACAGTTGGATAAACAATATTTTTTGTTTTTCCATTTTGTGCATGGATAAATAAACAGGGGTATCGACTCTGGAAGAGGCAACATAAAGTTGGCCATGTGAAAACATGATTCCTCCAAATGTACACCACAAACTTGAAGTGTTTGCCCTTGGGCCTTATTTATGGACATCGCAAATGATAAACGCACAGGATATTGTAATCTTTTGAATTCAAATGGCATATCAGTTGGAATCATAGGAATACGCGGTATCAAACACACTTCTCCTTTTGATTTACCAGTTAAGATTGTAGTTCAATCAAATCTGACAATAACTTTTTCACTGCCAATCTGGTGCCATTACACAGCTTTGGTGGATTAATATTTCGCAATAATATAATCAAAGAACCAATTTTCAGATTCAAGCAATGCGGTGGTATACCAGCCGGTTCCAATGACTTTAAAAATTCAATTGGATACTTCATTGCCTCATCTTGATTCATAACACTGTCAATTGGTTTATATGTCGTGACTACACCTGGCAGTTTCGCTTGAATTTGAAAATTAATGGCATTGATATGAATGTTCTTCGGTGCTAAAATGGCGCATTCTCTCTACCAATCATGATTTCTGTAATTCTGAAGAATTTTTGGAAAAAACACATTCAGTCAACTCATCTATAGATTGCGCAATTGTACAACAATTGTTCGGTAAAGTGATCAATCCGTTGGTACCGTCGTCGATTGGTATTTTGCCATCACCAATTTCTAACAATTGTTTTAAAAGCTCATGACAGTTACATCATTATGTAGGTGAATACGCATATTAATATTCAGTGTCAGTTTTCGTACATATCTCTAAGGAACTGATGACTTCAAACAGGCGTTTATTTCATCAGCAGGAGATCGAGATATGACAGGCAATGTTTGACGAAAGTCCCCTGACAGCAATATCAGAGCACCACCAAAAACTGTTGATTACCGGGTAAATCTTGCATTGTTCGATTAAATGCTTCTATTGATTTTGTATTCGCCATTGTGCACTCATCTCATAAAATAATTGACATAGCAGAACTTTTGCCATAGCAGAATTTCTCGAAATATTATAAGTTGGAGTTTCAATCACCTGTACATTCAATGGCAATTTTAATGCAGTGTGCGGTCCGACCACCTTCTAATAATGTAGCAGCAATTCCCGAAGATGCAATAGCCAATGCAATTTTCTGTTCCAGTCGTTAGTCGCTAAAATCAATAATACAACAAAAGTTTTGCCTGTACCACCAGGTGTATCCAAGAAATATAATCCACCTGCATTATTGGAAACGGCTTGCATGATTGTGTCATATAGGTACATGTTTTTTGTTGAATATTCAATTTGGTGCTATTACAATTTTGTGATTATCGATGGAATACGATCAAGAGCAATTTTGAACAATTGAACTAATGCGTTATACTGATGGAAAAACCTTTGTAGCTCACGAATAATTTCTCGTCTTATATTTAAAAACAATTGCACAACGTTGATCCAACTCACGATTTTCATCACCAATAAAATAAATTTGCAAAAATTGATGATCAGAGCCGGGGTATGGCAATAACGAACCAGCTTGATGATAAATCTGGCCCTGAATCTGTAACATGTATGCAATTTAAGGTAGATGTTGAACCAGAATTTGTAAGACTTTATGATTCAGATTGATATAAACATGGGACAATCCTGTTGAGGTATTTACCTTAAAAGTCAGCATAAAATTATCTCTAATAATTTTAGTAGCACCAAAAGAAGTCATTTGAAATGCCGAATTGTATTGTTGAATATTACTCCAAAACTGCTTCGACGTTTGAGATGTCCCAAAAATAAATGAATACAATGGTTCGGGTGAAGTTTCTAATGTTGGCAATCTCACTTTACCATTTTACCTTCACTCAAAAACTCAATATTATTTTGGAAAATATAAACACAAAGCAATAACTCAACAATATTTTTAAAAATATAAACAAAACAAAGCAATAATTAACGCTGATAAAATAAAATGACATAATAATGACATTAAATTTGTTTGACAGAACTAACGTCACTTTTTTTGTCTTCGATTGTTTTGCCAAAGTATCAAATTGGCTTTTAAGTATTAGTACAAATTGTTTGTATATGGGAGTATAGAAAGATGTTGACTTAACACTTTTTCAAGATTTTTTTTTTTTTATTTTACCTACGTACAAACCTTCTCTGGACTTCGACAAATAATTCAAGACCAAAATTAGCCAAATCGGTAAAGGCATTGTTGAGTTATAACATTACAACGAAAAGTGGCATTGATTTTTATATGTATAAAGATATAGATTATTGTTAACATTAGGTGACTTTTTTTTAAATAAAATAATTTAAAATTTATTGTTCTTACACAAAATAAGAACCCAAAAAAAAGCACCAACATTGACTTTTGACTTAAAAATCTTAGGAACAAAGAAAAAAATTGACTTTAAAAAATTTCGTCTTTCGCAAAATGTTGTAAACAATGCTTTGTTCAACATTTATAAAAATTCAATTGACAGTAAAAGAAAAACCTGAAACAATTAAAAGTACTAAAAAAAACTCTAAAATTGTTTTATTACATATTGTGAAGATTTTGTAACATTTAAAGACAGTTTACATATCTTAAAAAATCAAAGCTCTAACAAATGTATATTTTTATCTAAATTCTGGCATTTAACTCAACAGCGAACAACTTAACACTTGAATTTTTGGTTGAATAATCTTTCAATTTCTTCAAATGAAAAATATGTTCTTGTTACAAAAAATACCACGAACAAAATTTTAACTGCCATCAATGGAAAGTTATCAGTGTGCCCAGACTCTTTTTTTTTTTGATTATGCTCAAAATAAAGAAATTCTTCAGTTAGGTATTTAGTTCTGCTTTTATTCAAATAATTTTTAAAAAGCCTGAAAGTTGATTTCAAAAAATATTTCAATGAAAAACATTTCAAAACTTTTTTCAACCCTTAAAACCATTATTATGATAATATGATTTTGTTCTCAGTTAAAGGTTTTTCCATTTCTTATACAATTTATGTACTTGTAAAAAATCATTTTATAGAAAAAAGTACATAAATTATTATTTGCTAGAATAAAGGTACCTAAAATGAAATGAAATATAAAAATATCATAGATTTAGACATAAACAAATAAGCATCCTTGGACTGCCTCATTTTCATACGAAATAATTTCCATATTTGTCTGCCTACATCAAAATATTTTATGACTCTTGTAACAAAAATGTTCTCTTTCTTTTTCTTCCATAAAACATCAGACTCGACTCGTAAGCTATTTTTATGTTTATAATTTTGTGTTTTGCAAATTATTACTGTACCTCCTCTATACGCACTACAAGCTACAAACCAAGTCAAGCCATCGCATCTTCCGTCAGACCATTAAACATATCCCCATACAAAACCATGCAAATGCGTATAGTACGCCACAAAAATTCCTTTTTTACTTCACTTTCTTAAGGAATCCAAAAATAGTCACCCACCATAAACAAGGAATATAGCTAGACCATAATACTTTTCTATATATATGTATGTATGTATATATGGATGAGATGATATGAAGAAGGAGTATAAAATGGAGTTGCTTTATGAGATGGCCCGTGGAGACGTGGCCAATCTCTCATCAGGCTCCTTCCTTATTCTCGGGCATGATTGACTGCGCCATCATCAGAAATAAGGGTGAAAGGGATGTGGGGAGAGGGTCCAATTTCACCATCATCTTCTGCTCCAGCACATTCGTCTCCTGCATATGAGTAAGCAATTTCCTGTTTCATTCATCCACTTCACACGATTCATTTCGTATCTGGGATTTTCTTCTTATTTTTGTCATAAATTTCTTTTCCATTTTCCATATAGGTACAAGTCCTATACAAGCTATATACAAGTCCAACAGCTAAATCTAATTTTAGTGAAATGGAAAACATCTCATATGTGACGAAGATGTCTGGGAGTGATGCCAAATCGTTTTATTTGTCTACCAATTCGATGTGGGAGACCAAATGTTGACAGAAATACTATTGCCAGAGTTCTGTTCATTTCAGTCGTTGTCCTCTTATCCTGCTCCTGCTCCTGCTGCTCCACCACCTTGTCCTCCTCTTCCTGTGCTGCTGATGGTACTCGTATACTGCTTTACCTACATAAACTCATTTCAGTTGGTCGTAACTCTTTGGCTTTGAGTGGAGTTTTCCAGTCAAGTGAACTTTTAAAGTTTTATCTTGATTTAAGAGAAACACACAAAAAACCTAGCAAACTCAACCAAATTCAAGCCAATAGTGGAGAAAAGGACTTCCTACCTCTTTCTACCCTTTTCCCTTTTTTTTTGTCAAAACCAAATGACGAAAAAGTCTTGATGCTGATTTCGATCGCACGTGTTTGGCAAGGAATTTAGTTTTGTACATTATACAATTTTTTATGAATGTCTTAATAGCTAGAGATTTTCTGTAAACGATAGGCTCTTCAGAATTTGATTGGATTGTATGTTCTACGACGAAATACAGTCTGCCTCTTTAGGGCAGCCAATCTGAAGGAAACATTTAAGGAAACTGCAACCTCAGATAAGGATAAAATAAAAATGATATGACATACTCAGCATTGCTTATGTATTTCAAATTGCTGTTGTTTAGCTTTTTTAAGAGGGGAGGAGTTGTACCTACTTAGGTAGTTGTGCCTGGGAAAATATACTGCAGTGTCCTTATGCTGACATGATTGTGACATTGCAATGATTCCAGTTCCTTGGAGTTTTTTTTTTGTTTGGTCTGTTTGTTATACCTAAACCTAAGGTCTGGGAATTTTAATTATGTGGTGGACCCAAAAACGTCGTATTTCTGTACGGGAACAGTGCCAATGATGGTATACTTTGCTCTGTACTCAGCTATTTTGTCTAGATAACCTACTGAGATATACCTATACCCAGATAATGGAATGTCAAAATAGTTTTTTTTTTTTTTTTTCTGTGTGACTTTGAGATGTAATTAGTAATGGTAAGGGAATAAGTCCAATTAAAATTAGTTTGAAAGTTGTCTTGAAGAATAAGAAAGTTTCGATTAGTTTTATAATATCTTTAAGGTAAGGAAAAAATTGGTGTCAATGTGCTGACTTATGTTGCCACTTAGAAGAAACTTTTTTTGGCAGTAAGACCCGATTTAAAATACTTTTTACTTATCCCCGAATATTTTTGCGATAGCTTACCTTGAAAATACTTCATTTATGGGGAAAACTCTTTTAAATGAAATACCCGGCGCGGATATCTAAAGTAGAAAGGGTCATTTATTTTTAACTTCCCATAGGAAGTTATTGTAATGGGTCCGATTTGTCAAATTGAATATTTTGACATTTCTCGACGTTTCAAGGTCTCTAGAGTCGAAATAAAAGATTTTTAGAAAGATGTCTGTGCGTACGTGTGTACGCACGTTCGTACGTCCGTATGTCCGTATGTCCGTATGTCCGTATGTCCGTATGTCCGTATGTCCGTATGTCCGTATGTCCGTATGTCCGTATGTCCGTATGTCCGTACGTTCGTACGTTCGTACGTTCGCGACGTTTTTTTCGTCCTCCATAGCTCAAGAACCAGAAGAGATATCAACTTCAAATAAATTACGTTATACAGATAATAAGGCAGAAAGATGCCGAAAGGACTCTCAAGAAAATTGCGTATGTTGTTTTTTTACCATAGCAGTTTTAAAAAAAAGGTGAAAATTTTGGTTAAACCTAAATATCTCATGAACCAATGACGCTAGAGACTTGAATCAAATTTTATATTATATATTGTAGCGTGATACAAAACAATTATATTTTTGGAAAAAAATCCAAGTAACGGTTTTTTTTATAAATCAAAAAAACTGAAAAAAAAATTTGTCACCTCGAAAATTTTAAGACTAAAGTTTGATTTCATCTCCAAAACAATTTTGTGCAACGAAAAATAATGTTTTTGGCATCTGATAAAATTTTGAGAAAAATCGAATTGACAGTTTTTTTTATAAAAATAAAATCCTAAAAAAAATGTTCTCATAGTTGGTAAAAATTGAATTTCGATGCAAATATCTTTTCAAAAACTTGAGATTAAGGCTTCAATCTTTTCTTATCTTATAAGAAATATTATTTTCAACATTCTGAAAAATGTTGAGAAAAATCGAATTGACAGTTTAAAAAAAAAAAATACAAACCTAAAAAAAATTAATAAAAGTTGGTAAAAATTGATTTTCGACTCAAATATCTCTTCAAAACTTTGAGATAATGGCTTCTAACTAATTTTAACTTATAAGAAATATTGTTTTCAACATTCGATAAAATTTTGTGAAAAATCGAATTGACAGTTTTTTTTACAAAAAATAAAAACCTAAAAAAAAAACAATACTAAAACTTGGTAAAAATTTACTTTCGACTCAAATAGCTTTTCAAAAATTACAAATATTGGCTTCAAACTTATTTTATTTCACAGAAAATATTGTTTTTGATATTCATATATCATTCGATATAAAAATCCAACAGTCCGTTTTTTCATAAAAATATAAAATTTACAAAAAAATAGTACGCAAATTTGGTAAAAATTGATACATATAGACAAACTTTTAAGCAAGACAAATCGACAGACCCAGCCTCTATTATTTCCATTCAGGTTGGTAGCAATGGGTTTCGACACCTGTCAAACTCTAAATAATAGTTGAATGCTCGCCATCTATAATAATGGCGTTAAAATTGTTAAATCTTAGGTATTACTAAAGGGTTGTTTCAAACGTAACCATTTTTTGATTTAATCGGCAGACTAGGCAAGTAATTAGTAACATTTTTGAAATTAGTACAAGCGTCACTGGTATCGTTAGCCCCATGCATGATTTTACATTTGTTGCATCTCCATCTTTATAATGTTAAAATAGGGGAATAATTAATGCCGATGATATGCTTCTGTTCTGACAATGCAAACTTATTTTTCAAAACGCATTTTCTTTAGGGATAACGCAGATATCTCACTTCTTGGGCACATAAGCAAACAAAATTGCAGCATAAAGGGTTGAAAGTTATCATTTGTCCGGATTTTTTTGGAGTTATTAATGTCAGAACGATATGGTGAAATAATAATAGCTATTTTAAAAAAGCGGCTGAAGATTATGACTTAGACCCATGTGTGGTTAAATGATAAGGAAATCCCTAGAAAAAATACAAAGGCTCAAATGTTTATGTACCACCGAAGCTATGAGAACTGGCAATGGTAAATCAATATTAACGTAACCCATTGCTTGTGGTCGTAAAACAGTTAATTTTGCCATATTGAGATTTCCCTAAGAGGGAAAGCGGGAAATATCATGGGAGAGAAAGATTTTTGATTCGTAAGTCTTCAAAAAAAATCCTACTAGATAATCCAAAATATCGTATGATCGAAAATTATAACTTTGAGAAAAAGCTTATAACGGAATTGAGAAAGAGTCTTTAGGTGAAAATGTGAACTACATCTACAAATTAAACACCCTTAAGTGGTACAGTGATGTATTGAGAATATCTTATGGGCCGGTAATAGCTATCAGTCAAAACTGAAACAGCAGGAATCTTAAATGTTCTACTGATGAGCGTTTATAGCTATCAATAAATTAAAGACATTAAATTCGATGTATTGAAAAATCAATAGCTTCGCACCTTCTTTTTTCTGTTGGTTTTATCAGTAATTTCTTAAATGATGCCATTGGAAGATTAAAAGATTGGAACTACATCAATAGAACGAAATAGAATGTTATTAGCATTTTGCAGTCAATTGAGCTTCAAATTTGTTATTTTTTGTTTAAAAAATACTTAACAATAGAATTATTCTTCTTATTGCATTTATCTTTTTCTATCTGAAAATATAGCTCTAAAATATCCAAAAACGTAAAACAAAAATTTTACTGATAGATTTTACTCACAGCTATAACCGGACATTAATGGAAGCGATGCAGAATTTTGTGGGCTTAGAAGCAAACTCTCAATACCAATGGACTCCACTAATATTTTTTTGGCTGAAGCCAACGGCTTTGGAATTTGCACAAAATGTAATATCGACAAACAATACGTTAAACAAAATATTGTCATCATATCAGACAGCCTAGTAGCATTTAAATTGCTAAACTCATATTCCATCAGCTCGAAACTGGTGTGGAAATGTGTGGCTGGACTAAATGAGATGATGGTAATGAAGTAGATGTAGTGGTTATTCCACCGGATGTTGATATACAAACGGACGAGGAAGATTTATGTGAGGATGACTTGCTTGATTCCCATATCCCTGTTGACATACCAGGAGCAGTAGAGGTTGAAGTCACCGATGAATTTGCCAGTGAAGACGATATCCCACTTGCTTGGCTAAGGGATGAAAGCTCAGCGAGAGGTGAGTTTCAAAATAATGCTCCTGAATGGTCAAAGCATGTGGTTTATGCTAATGAAGTAGATGAAACTTTCGACTATTTGGAAAATTTAGCAAAAATAAAAGAAAAAATAGCATTAGAAAACGAAGTTCAAATCTTTGAACATTTTTTCAATGATGAGGTAATGAACTTGATTGTTGAGCAGGGCTAAATATATGCACTGGACCAAAACTGTCACACGTTCATATTTACAAAAGAAGATCTGAGAAAATTTGTTGGCATAATGCTTTTCTCAGGATATCATTCATTGCCTCAAGAAAATTTGTATTGGTGCCTAGACGAAGACACAAGAATTCCTTTGGTTGCTAACGCCATGTCCCGCAATCGCTTGAAAAAAATCAAGCGTTTTATACATTTGGCCAACAATGCATGCCTTGATAAGAGCGATAAAATGTCGAAAGTTCGACCATTGATAAAAATCATTTGCAATAACTATCAAAAATTGGGTTTTTTTCATGACAAACTATCGATTGATGAGGCTATGATCAAATACTTTGGTCACCATTCCGCAAAGCAATTTATCCATGGAAAACCTGTCCGTTTTGGCTATAAGGAGTGGATGTTGTGCAGTTGCGATGGACATTGCTATAACTTTGACATATATTGCGGTGCCAAAAATGTAATTCCAAGCAATAAGTGTTTATGGCTTGGATCTCGAGTGGTGCTTGATTTACAGGAAGTAGTAAAAAGGCCAAGTGACCACATCGTTTTTTTTGACAAATTTTTTACCAGCCATGACCTTATGGCTACGTTACGCAAAAAAGGATTTTGGGCAACAGGTACGGTTCGTGACAATAGAACAAAAAAATGTCCATTGAAATCCTTGAAGACATTAATGAAGGCCAATCATGGTTACTTTCATCACAAATTCGACAAAAAAAATAACATTTTGTTCGCGCGGTGGAAGGATAATGCTGTTGTTACAGTTGCAACAAACTACGACACTCTGGAACCTCTTGGAAGAGTCAAACGATGGTCAACACCAGTTAAAGAGAGGGTAATCATTCCACAGCCAAAACCATTAGTGTCATACAACAAGGGTATGGGTGGGGTCGATCTTCATGACCAATTTGTGAACAATTACAGAATCAAAATAAAGGGTAAGAAATGGTGGTGGCCATTGTTCACAGATATGATCAACTCAATGGTGGTAAATGCTTGGCGACTCCATTGTTTGCAAACCAAAGAAAACCGCAATCTACTTTCATTTTTGAGAACCATAACGAGGACTTATTTACATTCCGGGCCATCAACAAAAGCACCAAATAAGCCATATTTGCCAAAAAATTTGATTCACCGTGAAGGAGGACCTTTCCCCAAAAAAATTCAAAATCAACTACGATGCCGGATATGCCACAGCAGAGTTCGATGGATATGTGAGAGGTGCCAAACTACTCTTTGTATCGAAAAAGAGTGCTTCAAAATATTTCATAACTAGGTAAGGAATGTACCCATATCTGGCCAGTGTACTCGTTTGAGTACACCCCTCTAAAGACCAAACTAAACAAAATATTTTTTTTTTAAGTGTATTTTTGGTAAAATAAAGAACTCATTAAACAGGATTTTAAAGGTTTTTCATTTACCATTATTTTTAAGGTGCTTGGTCTTTAATGGGTATGGTAATGTTTTCGCATTTAAAAACTAGCAAGCAAGCAGTTTTGTTTGACTTAAGTTTCAAAGTCCTTAGTTTCAAAGTCCTACTGTAGGATGTAGTAAAAAACTGACACCTAGCCTTTCACATTTACCAGGCTATATCGCATCAATATGTTTTGTTTTTTTGTTTTTGTTTTTTTAATTTAAATACTTTCTAATTACATAATCAGCTTAAAAGACACATTTTCATTCAAAGGAAGAAGTTTTTAACCATCAACTTAACTATCAAAACTTAGAATTTTGTATTTAGTTTTAGCATCTTTTTCACTGACCATCCAGACCACGTTCTATTTAATTTAAGCCTAAGGGATATCCCAACACTGAAGCTGAATTTTCAATTCCTCAGATAGGTATACACGGCACGGTACATAAGTTAATATTATTATAAAACCCTTTTCAAAAGAAAAGAAGAAGAAGAATAAGAAAAAAAATTAACTCGCGATGGCATCCTTCACCCGGAAGGTATCAGAGGTCCATTATCCTTTGTGGATGAAGATTTGTTTTACAAGTCTGCTTTCTCACTTACCTCTACTCGTACCGTGCGTTGCGCCGCCGTCACCGTCGTCGGTTGCGTCCGTCATTTTAAACTTTCTTTTTTTCTTTTTTTTTTTTGAGATGATAATTTCTTTTTTTTTTTGTTTAATTTTCTTCTCGAATGGCAGGTAAATTGCTTTTGGGATGACGTCAGTTTAAGTAAGAAATAACTTTTTTTTCTGTCTTACTTTTTAAGCCGACGCACGGACCGACCCATGCCTACGGCGCGGCGGCGGCGGCGGTGGAAGTGGGTGGCGCTGGGCTGAATAAAGTTTTTCAAAAGTTGAAGTTTTCACTTTTGGCGCCCTCTTACTCAACTCAAGTTGATATCTACGGTTCTATAAGTGTACCTATCTTTGAGTTAGCTACTGCGCTGCGTAGCGTATACCGTTTTGACGAAGATAAATTATTATAATTCCTTAACAAGAAGCAGATGTGAGTTAAAGCCTATCGGAGCGAAGGTGGTCTCAGTGAGGTGGGTGTTCCAGGAGAAAATGATGATGGTGCTTCGTTATAAACATAGCTCGCTTGGGGGCGGGTGCGAGCGGTTAAGTTCCTATAGCGATGTTGGTAAGGAAAAAGGATGAGTTTTAGTAAGGAATTTCCCAGTCGATCATCGGGGCAAATCGTTTTGAAAGCATATTTTTTGAAAAAAAAAACAAATATAAAATATAAAAAACTTTCCCAGAGAAATTCTTGTGAAAGATTTTTGCTATAACTTTTGTAAAAGTTAAATTTTTTCCCTCCATCAATTTTCTTTCTGATGATGGAGCCAGAAGTAGGTAGGTAGGTATACAAATTTACAGCGAGGTGCGTATAGCGAAAAGTTAAGACCTACTCCAAACCATGATTATTTTGGTAATTTATGTTTCTCGTAAATTAAATTAAATTTTTGAGATTTAACTTTAAATTATTTTCAAAAAAATAAATTATTGAAACTCATGATGAAAAAAAGGATATTAATTCAATTCAATTCAATTCAAAAAACAAAAACTTATTTCAAGTTTTTTTTTTAAATTCCAGGAACTTTTGCACTTTTGTTTACATTTGTGACTTTTTCGAAATAATTACACACTATTTGAGTCAAAACAACACTAAGTTGATTTACCTAATTAAAAATATTTTCAGCACAAAATGTATAATTATATTGTTGTAAGGTATTTGTTTGGCCACTCAGAAACTAGATTAATGGAATTTATATTTCCATTGAAACGTTCATTGTTATTATTTACCTTAAAGACTACAATATAATTTATATCCTGCTGTTTAATTAAAGAGACACACACCTTCTCTTCTCTCCTTTCCTCGTATCACTCTTTGTCGGTGTTTCTGTCCATGCGATGATGACTCATGACAATTTCCACCTCAAAAGATACTTAATGTAAATTCTACCGTCTGCCCACCACCCGCACGTCCTGTCATCTGCACCGAGGCTTTACCATATCTCTGTTACAATTAACAATCTATAATCCCAGAGAGATAGGTATAAATCAAAAATATTGCTGATGCCGCAAAGTCGAGGCAAGGCGGATCAAATTGGCTAAATAATGATATCCTTCTTAATTAGTCGTTATCTCTCGATTAATTGTGATGCCTTGATGGCATATCGTTTTATATAGAGATGCCAACATCATAACACCTACATATATATAGGTATACGAATACCTATTATAAAAGCAGACATCAACAACAGTTAATTCAGAAAATGAATAATGGCAGCGACAATGATGATGATGATAGCAAGTACGCGTGCGGTGCCCGTCCTGAATTAAGGATGATGGTGTTGAGAGAAGAGACCCTTTTGTTTTTGTTATGGTTTTTTCAGTTATGACCAGAGACCAGAGACAATTTTCTTAGAATTACTGCAACAAAAACTGGAAAAATCCTAAAACAACAAATAATAACATGTGTCCCAATATTTACACACGATTTTATTATTTCGTAATTTATGTAGTAAAATGGCAATCCTAAAAATGTTCAAAGCTGACAGAATAGAGTTTGTAAGACTTATTCAATTCATTATTCCAGATTTTAAAGTTACTATCAGGATTCCAACAGCTAAGATAACAATTAAGAACTTGCATACATTTGAGAAAATAAACCACAGTTGAAAGAGAAAATAAGAAGTTTTCTGTAGACACCACATAATATCTCCTACAATGAGATGTTAGACATGTTATTGTCTAAATTTGAAAGAGACTTCATAAAATTCATTCATTTCTATCTCAAAGAAATGAATCCTATGACTTATTATCTGTAATAAAATCATTATAATGTACTGAATACATATTAACGCGTACATTGTTACAAAAATAATAAGACATTTAAAAATAACCATTAAAATATGGATACAAAATAAAAATTATACTCATTGTACATTAGCAATTTTCATGACAAGAATTACTCTTGGGGAATTTGTCAATTCCTTGAAAGAGGCAGTACCCGTGAAAAAAACTTTAGATGGCACAAGCAGGGATCTAACCCAAGACCTCTGGCATGATAGTCCAACGCAATAACCATCATGCCACGGGTACTTCATCCCTGACAACAGTACGCGCACACAGGAATGGTTGAGAGTTGTAAGTCACTAGGCCCTAGTTCTCAACGGACTGTTGCGCCACCCAATTTATTTTTTGTTTTACTCATTACATTAAATATGTACTGAATATGTAAAATACTGTACTCATTACATACATATACTTTATCTTCACTAAACAACTAATTAAAACAATTTACTTAATAAATAACTGTTTGTAATAAATTCATCTAATAGTACTCACATCTCATTTGTAATTTAAGTTGATAAAAGATACGATATTTAATCGTAGAATTCATAACTTTTTTTAATTTGAGATTTTCTTGTTAAAAATTTGTTTGTTTTTATAATTGGTTTTATTTTTATAATTGATAATTTTCATTGAGAAATTCCTATATCACTTATGAAAAGAAAGTCTTTATAATCGACTTGAAATCCATGCGTATTTTATAATATCAATAAACAGTACATGTATTCAGTACATTTTTGACGGGCTGTAATTTTAATTCGATTTTTTTCATTTGTGTATATATATCAGGGCTAAAACATTTATAATGTCTTACATATATATACTACAACTAAAATATTGGCCCACAGCAATTCGGGTACACATGTAATCATTACATAATATATATTATATCTTAATCCGATAACTGAGACATAATTCCTACTTACATAGCAGAGGGTGTTTCAATACAGACGGGTTTATTATGATAGCTCGTGGCAGCTATATTGTTTCTTTAACATTCTACCAGTCACTAAAACAAAAATCATCATAGCAAACTTTAGTTTCAAAAAGCGTGTTCTCTATTCTCAGTGAGCAATCAGCCATTACCAGTACGTCGAAAAAAAAAACAAGATCTGCCAAAAACATTACCGTTGTTCGTGAAAGTATGCAGCAGAAACCGAGGCAGTCAATTCCGCGTCGCTCACAAGAACTTGACCTGTAGCAGACCACAACATGGTAAATGTAGTGTCGTGATTTGGGCCTAAGCCCATACAATTTTAAATAATTCAGGGGCTAAAGCTAAACGATCATACGCAGTGTTTTCGTGTGTTTGTGAATTTTGGAGCAGTTGTAAGTTGATCCTAATTTGGGTGGAAAATCAACTTTAGCGATGAGATCCATTTTTTGGATGAATAAGTATATTGAATAAGCAAAACTGCAATATTTGGGGGACACCGATCCACGCAAGATTCACAACCTGAAAACGCATTTAAAGTTATTATTTGGTGTGGGTTTTTGGCTGGAGACGTCCGTATTTCTTCGTAAATGGTAAAAGCTGGACCTTTCGAATGAACGCCAACCACACACATGTCATTCATAGGGCTTTTAAATAAAATTAACTTACATAATCAAATTATGTAGGACACTTTTTCGATAACAAGCAGGTAACGAAACAACTATCGGGTTTATCAATAAGAGCGCTAGAAAAGTTTTTTTTTTTTAAATAAAAAAACGGTTTTGGATATCAATGAAACTCTTTATTCCTGTAAAAGTACGTTTGATTCCATTGTGCATGGAACTCAGTTTTTTTCCAGACGCTGAACCCAATTTTCGACGATTTTCAAGCATAAATCGGCCGATAAAGCTGCATTTTCGCGTTTGATATTCGTACGAAGTTCATAAATTGTCGCTGGCTTGTAGGCATAGACCATACACTTGACGCAGTCCTGCAGGAAATAGGCTAAAGGCGTCAAGTCGCACGAGCGAGGCGGACTACCGATTGGACCATTTCGTGAGATAACACGTTCTTCAAATAAGTCCATACCATCCCATTGCATTGGGGTCAAAAATATTCGGTTATCATTGAACGGTAGCGATTACCATTCACAGTAACGTGCCGGTCTTGGTCATCGCGGAAGAAGTACGGCCCAATGACGCCACCGGCCCCATAAACTACACCAAACCATCATTTTCTCGGGATGCAATGATGACTCATGGAGTACGTGTGAATTGCAGCCTCACCAATACCGGATATTTTGTTTATTGACTTCTTCTGCTTCTGCTTCTGGTGGTCAAGCTTCAGCTTCAATTCTTGCGTCAGTTTAATCTTGTTTAATCTTGTAGGCCAAGATCTTTTCTTAAAATTTGACACAACGACCGCGACGTCTCAGAGATGCCCAACGCTTGAGAACGACGTGTGAGAGACATTTGGGCTTTCTGCAACTGAAACCTTAGCGGCAGCAATATTCACCACACTACGGGCACTTCTTTGTCTCACTGGGAACGGGAACATTTTGTACTGTGCCTGTAGATTCAACTCAATTTTTCAACTAGACGTTCAATCGTTGATCTGCTAGGATAATTATGACGACCATAAATTGGACGTAGCGCTCTTAACGTTGAGGCCACTGACTCCGAACGTCGGTAGTAAATTTTAATAATTGTTGGCTCGTATATCTTTCCATCGTGAAATGGCAAATCAACTTACTGAAATGTCAAAAGAGCTGCAAGAAATATGGCGTCGTTTGCTGTCCGTGTCGCTCTACTTTTTTAGCGTCCCTGTTGGAAAACCCTGTACTAAACAGAATAGAGGATCAAACCAATCCTTGCGGACAAGAAGCAACTTAAATCCCTACAAAAATTCGCAGAACACTATCCCACATTTCCATTCGTTTCCAAAGTGCTGATTAAAATCTCATTCATTTCATAATCATTTCTAAGGAAATTGAAAAACATAGTCAGTGGAAAAAGATATTATTTTCAAAATAAAAACCATTATACAAAAAAAAATTAATTTCACTTTTCATTTCAAATCGGCTCCAACAAGTTTCATTCAATTTTGATATTAATTTTTTTTTTCATTCTGTTGACCATCATACCAACCAATTAAAATCTCACAAACAACACTTTATTTACACAACAAATTACAGAAAATTTGTCTATTAAAATCCACAATTTGCAAAATCCACAACAAACTATAGACGATAGGTAGATATTTTAACGTTGCCTTATCTTTCTCTTATCCTGAACAACTTAGTGTTTATTCCCCAGAGAGACAGAGAGAAAGGGAGAGCAGAAGGATCCTCTTAAAAGTTTTGCCAATTTAAAACTTTTTTTCCCTTGTCCGCATAAAACACACACAACCAAAATATAACAAAAAAAGCCAAAACTTTTCTGTTTAAATTTTTCCCTTCTTCTTCTTCTGCTTTTTTTTCATCTGTCGTCCTTTTTTTGTATTTATACCAAAAATTCAATTTAATTACCCAAACAAGCAAACTGGTGTATTATATCGTGTATCTACTCTTGACAAACCACAAAACAGAAGAAAAAGAATGTGAAGAAAAAAAGAACAAAGTCTTGGAGGGATAAATAGATAAAGATACGACAATTAGCTTAAAAGATGAAGAGCACGAAGAATAAGTAAGCCAAACGACGAAAGAAAAAAAAACTATCTTACTTTTCGTTTTTGATATACAAGCCTTGTCACCTCTGCATCGTTTTCAAAAACAACTAAAAGGACATACTCGCTGACGAACGTTACATATAAACAATATCTCTCTCATGTATACTTTCTCAGAAGGACTAACTTTAAACCGAATTAAAACTAAGAAGTTAATCAAGAAAGACCAACCGCCTCTTGTCTCAGCCAAAAGGACGATAAGATAAGTTCCTTGGAACTAAAAACGGACATGAACCCAAAGAATGGTAAAAAAAACTTTACAAATACATCAGACTATCTAATAAAAATAACATCCTTGTGCAGCATTGAGTAAAGTAAATCAACCACCATTGACCCCCGAAACGAAAAACCATAGTCTTGTGCTTGTCTTAGGCTAACAGCATCAACATAGCAAAATAGCAACAGCAAGATAAAGTTAGAGAGAGTTAAACTTGGGGGTAAGCAAGTCTTATAAGGCGAGGCGACAACATAAGCTGAAGCTAAAAGCAAATAACCTTGGCGCGTAGTAAGCTTGAAGTTGCTTTCACAAAAAAAATAAATATCATAACAACTTTTTTGGGTTTAACTTTATACACAACATCATCATATATCTGTTTATCCTGTTTCGAGTTTTTCTTCCTTGTTCTCGTCGTATAGGGTAGGACTCCAAAACTCCTTTCACAAGTGAACAAGAAGTAAAACTTTTCGAGGCTTTCTTGTTCTTGCTATTTTGTGTGTGTGTCCCTTCTTGATTTCCTGATGTGAAATAGCGTTGAGGACAAATGCAGCATTACAACACAAGTGAACCTACAACTAACACTTGTCACACCTATTTTATAAGATACTCTCGACTCGACTCAACTCAACTCGACATAAACGCTTGACTTCTTGCCACTTACCACCATCATTCCATTTTCTTCTCGTCATAGTATCCTTAGAAAATGTAGTGTTTTTTTTCTGTTAGAGTGGCTTTTTGGTAAAAACTGGCATTTTTTTTGTCATATCCTTATCAGGGATGTGATGCACACCAAAAAGTGAGAGCTTAACCGACACAAAGGGTTTTTGTTTAGTAGTTTTGGCCTTTTTGTTGCAATCTTGTTTGGATGATGAAATTGAAGACTTGAATTTATAAGCGTCTTTTTCGCACTTTTTTCTATTCTTCCTTTAAATCTAATCCAGACGAGACGAGTTCTTTCGTCACGTACATAATTTAAGATAGAAACAAAAAAAATTAATCAAATCTTATTGCAAATAAAATGAAGGACTCTGTAGATATGTACATATCACGAACTTGCTTTTATGATGGCAAAAGACTATAATAAAGTCGTTAAGTATTTCAGATGGATAGAGAACATGGGGTATTGGTTTATTAGAACACAAGAACACATGTGTAATAAATGTGCGTGAAACAAATCAAGAAAAATTAACTCTGAACCTTGAACGTGTCTACTGTGTATGGAACAGCTGATAATAAAAATCCTTGATAATCAAATAAGCTGATATCGAAGATATCTTGAGAAAATGATAGGAGGAATAAGGAAAAACTAAGGTACATTAAATATCAATTGCAAGGAACAAAAATTCTAAAAAAAAAACGATTTTTATGTTTTATGAGAATAGAAAACATGGTTTACTTAACAATGTTCTTGAAGTCTTTAAGTTCAATCTTCAAGAGTTCTGGGAGATAAGTCCAGGAGGCTACATAATATGACTATATGATTTTTGGGAAAACAAAATTAGTACTCTGAAAACTTATTGAAATTAAGTGAACCTATTTGCAATAGTTTATGGGAAATTTCGGTTAAAAAGATCGATAAATAAAATGAGCTGACCTAGAAGACTTTTTGCAAGCTCTTGTTAAAGAAATAGTTTTATAATAGTCCAGCAAAATAAGATAAACACAATTTCCGTCCGAACTAAGTTTTGGTTAAGAGATTTATTTTTACGTTCTAAGAAGTTACGGAGTAAAAAGAGTGTCACGGAATTTGTTTGGCAAATTACCCGAAAGCTACTCGTATGATTTTATTAAAAAAAAATTGAAGGTGCACATTATTATCCAAAAACACACAATGATACGCTACAGAAAAAGGATTTAATAAAAAAAAGAGGCTGGGATGCGACCCACACTGATAACTTCCCATCCCGTCTTTCGATTTGTCTTGCAAGTTTGTAGGTTTTCGTGTTGGGTTAAAAAAGTTGTCAGTTGAATTATTCTTAAAAATTTTAAAATAACAAACAATATTTTTCATATAATGAAATAGTTTAGTTTCAAAATCTAGTTTTGTTAAATAGATTTTTAGTCGAAAACAAATTTTTACCAATCTTAGTAGCATTTCTTAATTTTTTTTATTTCTTATATAAATATATACAAATTGGATGAATGAAATTAATTTGAAGTCAATATCTTCTATTGTTTACGAGGTATCAAGAACCGAACATCAATTTTTACCAAATGTGCGTACTATTTTTTGTAGATTTTATTTTTGTATGAAAAAACGAACTGTTGGATTTTTATAAAAAAAATAACTGAATATCGTAAACAATATTTTCTGTGAAATAAAATAAGTTTGAAGCCAACATTTTTAATTTTTGAAAAGTTATTTGAGTGGAGTAATTTGAGTAATGTTTGTTTAGATTTTTATTTTTTATAAAAAAAAACTGTCAATTTGATTTTTCTTAAAATTCTACCAGATGTTAAAAACGCTATTTTTCGTTGCACAAAATTGTTTTGGAAATGAAATCATTTTGTATTCGTAAAATGTTTGAGGTACGGACGTACGAACGTACGTACACACGCATGAACGGGCATCTTTCTAAAAAAATTTTATTTTGACTCTAGGGACCTTGAAACGTCGAGAAATGTCAAAATTTTCAATTCGACAAATCGGACCCATTACAATAACTTCGTATGGGAAGTTAATAAGTATATGCCACAGTGTACATAATTGATTTCTCATCGGTTTTAACTACTCAAACTTGTTAGAAGAGTCGTACGCCTGTGTTTTTTGGTACAATGCAATTAAAATTGATTTCGTTATACAAAATTGATATTGACTTAAAAAATTAAGGTAACAGTTATTTTCCAAATGAAAAAATATTCATATCGAAATTCTTAGAAAAAAAATTACTCCAAAATAGTTTAATAGTCAGAAATATGTCTTCTTTGATATATGACAAAGTGGCACACATTTTAATTTTTGTAACAAGTCAGCCACAACACTTGTTGCGTTCGCGTTATCTTAATTTATTTTCAAAAACAGGTTTAAAAATGCTTACTTCCCTTCTTTCCAAGGTCATGGAAACACCACTAATTAATTATCAGCTCAAAAATAGATCGAAGAACGAACGCTTCTTAATGATCGGAAGCGGAACTATGGCTTTCATAGCAATAGGTGCAGTGGTAATTTGATGGTTTATCTAACCGAATAGTGGATTAAATCTTTACAACGCAACGTTTTAAAGATATTTAGATTTATTGAACTTGATATTTTAAAAGAATTCGATAGTGTTTGGCACCAAGCTTACTAAAAATGCTCGTGTTTGGTATTGATGAAACTTCTCTTCATCGGACTAGAAATTGATTTTCTAACCGTTCAGTATAAGTTGTTTTGGAGGGTTTCAAGCTCAAAATATAAAATTATAAAATAAATGCTGGTGTTCCTCAGGTCTCCGTGTGGTCTCCGACTCTCTTCCCTATTCATTAAAGATCTTTTGTCTGCCACTTCTAATCCATTAAACAGTTTTGCTGAAGAAATCACCCTCAGCATTTTATATTTATTTCTAGAATCACATTCTTGTCCTTCGGATGTGGAACTTCAACAGCTTAATAAATTCGGATATCGACAGCATTGTATAATGGGGAATTAGATTAGATGAATAAGTTGGCACAGCAGTCCGTTAAGAACTAGGGCCTAGTGACTTACAACTCTCTTTCCTTTGTAATAGTAATATTGCCAGAGATGGAGGGGACCTACAGTTTAAAGCTGAATCCGAACGGATAATTCGAGAAAGCATTTTTTACGAAAAGAATAACTTTAGGAGGATTTGTTAATTCCTAGCAATTCCTCCCATTGGAAAAAAAAACTTTAAATGTCACAGAAAGGGATTGAACCCAAAACCCTTGGCATGACAGTTCTATGCAATAACCATCACGCCACGGATACTCCAATGGGGAATTTTTAGCCGTGTATAATTTAATGCTTCAAAAACTCAATGCTTTTTCTGCCGTAACATTTTAAAACATCAACGATGCCTATACCCATGAGTGGCACTTGCACCAAGGAAACTAATAAACTTTCAGTACTCGGTATTTGCATCATACATCACCTCTTATGGAATAATCACACATTCGTCACTGTCAAAAATGCTGATTATTGCTTAGGAGTTCTATGAAGGTGATAGAAATTTGTCACCTCTTCTGATGTGAATGTATTTAAAAAAGCCAAAACTTGAATATATAATTGGGCAGGTGCCCTTAACACAAGTTTAAGTCTTTTGGATAGAATTAAAAAAAAAAAAGTTTTGACAATAATAGTCGATAGAACTATAACCGAATTTCATGCCATGTATTACCTATATTTTTACAAACGATGTTCTGTCGAATTAGCAAGTTCACATTTTTCCTCACAAACAATTCAACCATTATACTCGCGCTTGCAGAAATGCTCCTCAATAAATCAATTTCCGACATACTGTCAAGTATAGATATTCTTTTCTTAACCGCACATCGAGAATGTTGAATTCTTAATACAACTCTGTTTTTACCTGTCTTCCCTATTTTCCAAAAGCTCTTACTGTGTTTAAACTTTAAAGATGGTAAGGGTATTAATAAACTCCTTGAGTCAGTGTTAATTAAAACTATAGTTAACTATTAATGGAGTCACACTTACAAATATTTGAAATACCATTTTATTGAGTTCTAAGATTTAGTTTCATTTGTGTAACAAAAATTGGATTTTTAAAACAATAGTCTTACTATTAAAAATTTAAAAACTGCACAATATATTCTTAAAAATATGCAAAACTGTTTTCAGGTTCCAAATATTTTGAGATTTTTTCTTTAAACTTTAAAAACTCAACTTAAAGTTTCGTTTACATAAAAGAAATTCTTTTAAAAATGCCACCGACAATTTTTAAGCATTTTTGTTCGTAATTTTTAATTTACAAACAATTTCTTTAAATGTGATATGGTAAGGTTCTTATTAAAATTTAATTAACAGATTTTTCCAAAGAAAAATTAGATAAATAAGAAAAATAGTACCTTATTGTTTTAATTGTTTAAATATTCCAACAGAAAAGTTTTAAAGGGCACTTATAGGATATTATCTGTCTTTTTTATTTTTTCATTTCTCTGTAGTAAATTCTTACTTCAATTTAATTTATTTTATTTTATCCTTTATAATTTCCAAGCACTTTAACCTTCCAAGAAAATTGTTGATTTTTGGATGAAGGTACCTACCACTTTAAAATATTATTGAAAACATGTGTAAAGCTTTTACCTGAATATTCTAGAGAGTTCTGCAAATGAGTCTTTGAGTGATTTAAAGATTTTAAAAATAGTTCATTGTTCCTGCATTTACAAAATTACGGTAAATTTGTTTAGCATTTTCTTTATAAAAGCTTACCCATCACAACATCTTAACAGAACTAAGTTCACTATAGATTATAAATTAAGTAGTCTAAACCACAAAACACAGCACATGATATAAATTAACATCCTCAACCGTCAGTTCTGCAATCAAAGAATCTTTCAGGAATTCCATAGAATTTGAATGCTCTTTAATGCTTGCTTATCTAAATTTCAGAGCTACCATTGTGTGTTGTAAAAGGCTCTTGAAAGGATTTCCCAATTTATTTCTACTTTATACCAATTTTTTATTTTCTATTAATCTAACAGGCGGTGGCGTACTCCTTACTTGTTTTACTACCACTTGCATTCATATGAAGCATTTCCCTCGCACAACAAAATAGAATAAAACCTATACAGTGATGCGGTATGTATAGCTTGATGAAACTGTACATAGTAATGGTTTTCCTTAAAATATGGTATAAAATGTTTGTATGGGTTTGTAGTAGGTAGAAAACATCATTCAATTTCGCCATCTCTTTTGCTGAGTAAACTTCGCGTCATGTAAACAAACTTTGAAGTATACGATTTCTCTGAACGATTTCGCGAGTGGATTTTCCTATTTTTCACTCAATTGCAATTCCAATTCCCACTGCAAATACTTTGATACACAAAAATATAAACACACACAATCACTCACACTTTTTCGTAGTCCTTAGTCCTTAGTCCTTAGTTGGGTTGGAAAAACAAAATTCCAATACACTCTGAAACTGTTGATAAGCTGATAGATAAATTGAATGAAAAAAAAAGTAAGTTTAGATGAATGGCAGTAAGGGGCGGTAACAAGGCAAAGAAATAAAAACCTGAAATGAAAATACAACGAGCACGTCCTGTCAGTTATTTTATCTGTCAGTCAGTCAGTCCGTTTATTGATTCAATATATTTTTTCCTCTCGGTTAACAGACACAACATCATGGCATACAGCTAGAACTAGTGTAGCTTCAGCTACCCTTCGCACACCCGCACTTAGAAAAAAAAAAAGAGGATTACCAGCTAGCTTCCACTACTGTCAGAGAACAACGACAAGGACGAAAATGGGGAAGGTAGATGAGTAGATGGGTAGATGATGCACATCACGAGGATGTTTGCATACCAAACACGTTTAGTTGCTGGCTATATCCTGGAAGCCTTTACAATTGCTTCCAGGTTCCTTCTTCTCAAGTAGATTCGCATCTTCTTCATATTCAACTCGTTCGAACATCACGTAGACGTTTCACAATATTCTCTACCATTTTATATTTTCTTCCTGTTTTATTTTGTACCATTTTCTTTTGCGTTTTTTTTCACCCATCAGGATATGTCTCAGGCGCATCATGGAAAATAAGAGTTTCATTGGAGTTTTCTTTTTTGCTATGGCGGAAACGAAAGGATTCAAGTCGATGGAATCAATGCACAATCTGGACTAAATAAAATATTAAATTGCATAGATTGAAAAAAAAAAACAAGACGAGTAGTTGAGATATGGAATGTTTGATGGGCTGTCTGACCTAACTACGGTTGGTTCGAATGGTTAAGTGGGGAATATGCGAAAGAAGTATTTGAAACGTGTAGGATCTTTTTGTTGGTTCTTGGAATTCAAAAGTTAAGCTTTTTTTATATTTCAAATGCAACACATATACCTCGCCCTCCATGATCCATGAGAAAAATAGATATTGAAAAGAAAATACATTAGAGATTTGTTATGTGTTGCATCTATTGGTTAATCTTAAGTTGATTTATAGTAAAGCAAGGATTCTGACATGCTAGATTCAATAATTCTGATATCCCTTTAAATTTTTGATATCTTTTCTTTTCACAAAACAAATGGAAAAATGAAAAATTAGTAATTTAGGTTTATTCAATAGAACTAGATAAGATATGGCTTCACGTGGGTTTTGAGTATGCTTTTAAGCAGCTAAGTTGATGAATGTCCTTGTAGTGTATCCTTATGAGGACTTACACAACCGACCTAGATCTTTTGTCACGGAAGCTAAATTTACTTCGTTTAAGCACTTAATGAACATTTAAGTTAAAAACTGTGAGTTTTTTGAAACCAAGATGATGAATAGCGTTCATCAACTGTAAATCATCATATGGATGTACTAAATTTAATGAAAACAAAATTTCTGATGAACTGTTCGTCAATATGAAGAATCTCATTTCATCAACTTTTTAACCAGAAATTCAATACAAATGTCTGAAGGGTAAAATTTATCAGTTCATTAAAACTTTTCTTATGCATGATGAACCCAAGTTTCTGATGATTTTCCATCACAATGACGGATGTAATCGGTACACTGATCATCATAATGATGAAATTAATCATAATATTTATTACTCACATTTAGTTCATCATATTGACAACTGATTTCTTTACATTTTATGAAATTGGAGGAAAATAATTTCATCACATTGACAAATGCACGCTTCATATTTATGATTTTTATAATGATTTGTAAACAATATGTTCATCAAATTGATGAATACATTCATCTTATTTATGAATAACTTCTTTACATGTAAATCATCATATTAGCGAAAGAAATCATCATATTTGTGAATGATTTCATAAAATTTATTTCATCATATTATACTACGTATTAAATCATCATATCAAAGAATTGATTTCATCATATTGATGAAAAAATTCTTCATATTAATGAATGCGAAAGAATTCATCAATTATATAAGAAAATTATAATATCAAAAACGTTCATCGTGTTAATTTATAATGGATGTAGTCATTATGATGACAAATTTAAAAGGCCATTTTTTATTATACTATTATTGAAGAATGATGTACGAGATTTATTAGTTAAAACTTTCATTATATTGACGAATTATTGTTCATCTTATACATGAAAATTTTCACTGGGCTGAAATTGATACATTTTTCATCATAATTATCGACCCTTTTCATCTATGTTACCCACCGGTTTGTGTCAGTGTATCCCAATTGTAATCTTAAATGGCATTAAATCTATCATCATTTAAAGAAAATTCAAGACATGTTCATAAAAACTAAAAATACTAGTGATCTACACGTTTTTAATCATTTTCATTTGCGAGTTGTTATTGCAGGAGACATAAGAAGTAGGTATAGGGTGGTAATTCATCAAACATTTATTAAAGGAAAAACAACGTTTCCAAGTTTTAGAAATTTACATATAATTTTTTAAAGCATTTCGCCAAGAAGTGATTAGCAATTTTTCAGAAAACGGAGTAAGATTAAATAATCACAGATTAGAAAACAACGCCAAAACCTACATTATTTTCATATACCTTTTTTGAAAACTCAGAAACCCATTTCATAGTCTAAAAAAATTCTTGTATTTCTATTTACGGACAAGAACAGACGTTTGCTTGAATCCGGTAGATACAATTTTTGTCTAGGGTTTTATATCGCTGGTCTTATAAAAAATCACCGTTTTCGATGTAAGAGTCTTAACGCAACATGGCAAAACACCGACAAAATCTGGAAAACTGTTAGATTTTTTCAGGTATTGCCAATTTGTATCTTGTAAATACAGGGTTATCCATTTTGCGGTTTCAAAAGTAAACGTAAATAGAAATAAAATTGAGATTATGTGTGAAACACTACATCATTTAAATGGCCACCACAAAAATGTTGCAAGCATCGATTCTTTTCTTCCACTTTTTGACACATATTGGGCAGTATGTCAGCCATAATTTGACGAATGTTGGTATTAAATTATTCAAGAATTAAGGTTTATCAGCATAAACACGGTCTTTAGCATGGTTTTGGTGGCCAGTTGATATCACTACGACGAGAAATTACACGGCCAAATAATGTCTCTTACATTAAAGCCATATTCGCTACAGTTATGTGGTATGTGGCAACGTCTTGTTGAAACCACATATTCTAAAAGTTATTTTATACAATAGCAGGTAAAAAAAGTTGGTTATCATATGACCTTAATGGTCCGAATTGACAGTGACAGTCGTTCTATCGTGCGTCGTTTTCGAAGAAGTAAGGTCCAATCACATCTCCGGACCAAAGAGCGCACCAAACAGCTATAATGGCCTCTCTTCAATTACTTGAGGATTCTCAGAACCCCAAATACGACAAATTTGTTTATTAACATACCTACCGAGTCAAAAAATGTCCTTTGTCGGTGAAAAAAATTTTGTACGAAAAATCGCCGTACACCGCCTGTTGTTCAAGCACAAATTTGACGTATCTACGACGTTGCTGATGTTCAGCTGGCTTCAGTTGTTGTGTAAGCTGGACTTTATATGGGTGAAGATGAAGATTCAAATGCAAAATACGCCATAATGTGGCGAACGAGGAGGAATCGACACATTCAAGTCTTCGGCGAAACGATGATGTACATGCCTTACAATTTCTGTATAAATATCCAGTCTCTTCAAATGTCTTCTAAATTTTCCAAATTCTTGCGTAGTTGGACGCTTATGAAAACCATAATTTCCTCTTAAAGCACGATATGTGGCTGTTGCAAAATCACCATTCTTGTAGTACAGGTTTTAACAAGTTTCATGCGTTGTGCGATAGTTAAGCGATCCATTTTCGTAAATATCAGACTTTTAACTGAATAAAAAAATTGATTTAACAACTAAGTTTGTCAAATTCCAGCCCTATGGTAAAAATTGATTTTCGACTCAAATATCTTTTCAAAAACTAAAAATATTGGCTTTAAATTAATTTAATATTATAAAAAATATTGTTTTCAATATTCGGTTAAATTACGAGAAAAATCAAATTTATAGTTTTTTTTAGTAAACAATAAGAACTTAATCAAAACATTACTAAAAGTTGGTAGGTAAGTAAATTTCAAGACAAATATCTTTTCAAAAATGTGAGATTATGGCTTCAATCTAATTTTAATTAATAAGAAATATTGTTTTCAATTTTTGAAATTTAAGAAAAATTGAATTGGACAGTTTTGTGTACAAAAATTAAAAACCTAAAAAAAAACAATACTAAAACTTGGTCAAAATTTACTTTCGACTCAAATATCTTTTCAATCATTTAAAAATTGACTTAAGTCAGTTTTTTATAACAATCCAACGCATCGTCCGTTTTTTCATACAAAAATATAATCTACAAAAAAATAGAAGGCAAAATTGGTAAAAATTGATGTTCGGCTTTCGATATCTCGTGAATAATAGAAGACTTGACTTCAAATTAATTTCATAATAATTTAATTAAAACTTTTGAGAAATTCTACTAAAATTGGTAAAAATTGGTTTTCGAGTAAAAATCTCGTTAACAAAAATAGATCTTGAAATCAAACTATTTCAACATATGCAAAAAATTCTTGGTAATTTTAAAATTTTTAGAATAATTCAATCGACAACTTTTTTAACACAACACAAAAACCTAAAAACATATTAAGCAACACAAATCGACAGACGGGATGGAAAGTTATCAGTGTGGGTCGCATCCCATCCTCGTTTTAACTTCCCATAGGAAGTTATTGTAATGAGTCCGATTTGTCGAATTGAAAATTTTGACATTTCTCGAAGTTTCAATGTCCCTAGAGTCGAAATAAAAGATTTTTAGAAAGATGTCTGTGCGTGCGTGGTTACGTACGTTCGTACGTCCGTACGTCCGTACGTCCGTACGTCTGTACGTTCGTGACGTTTTTTCGTCTTTCATAGCTCAAGAACCAGAAGAGATATCGACTTCAAATAAATTTTGTTATAGAGATAATAAGGCAGAAAGATGCAGAAAGGGCTCTGAGGAAAATTGCGTGGGTGGTTTTTTTTTAAAAAAAAGGTGAAAATTTTGGTTAGCCCTAAATATCTCATGAACCAATAAGGCTAGAGACTTGAATTAAATTTTATATAATATATATATTGTATGTGATACAAAACAGGCATATTTTTGGAAAAAATCCAATTAACGTTTTTTTATAAATAAAAAAAAGCTGAAAAAAAAATTTGTCACCTCGAAAATTTTACGACTAAAATATGATTTCATCTCCAAAACAATTTTGTGCAACGAAGACTATAGTTTTTGACATATGATACAATTTTGAAAAAAATTCAATTGACAGTTTTTGTTTATAAAAAATAAAAACCTAAAAAAAACATTACTCAAAATTGGTAAAAACTGAATTTCGACTCAAATATCTTTTCAAAAATTTGAGATTAAGGCTTCAATCTTATTTTATCTTATAAGAAATATTGTTTTCAACATTAGGAAAAATTTTTAAAAAAATCGAAATGACAGTTTTTTTACAAAAAATAAAAACCTGAAAAAAAAATTATAAAAGTTGGTAAAAATTGATTTTCGACTCAAATATCTTTTCAAAAATTTGAGTTATTGGCTTGAAACTACTTTTATATTTTAAAAAATATTGTTGTCAATATTCAGGAAAATTTTGAAAAAAATCGAATGGACAGTTTTTTTTACAAAAAATTAAAGACCTAAAAAAAAATTTAACAAAAGTTGGTAAAAATTGTTTTTCGACGTAAATATCTTTTTAAAAATTTGAGGCATTGGCTTCAAACTAATTTTATATTATAAGAAATATTGTTTTCAACATTCGATAAAATTTTGATAAAAATCGAATAGACAGTTTTTACAAAAAATAAAAACCTAAAAAAAAAACAATGCTAAAAATTGGTAAAAATTTACTTTCGACTCAAATAGCTGTTCAAAAATTACAAATATTGGCTTCAAACTTTTTTTATTTCACAGAAAATATTGTTTTCGATATTCAGAATTTTTTTATAAAAATCCAACAGTCCGTTTTTTCATAAAAAAATAATACCTAGAAAAAATAGAACGCAAATTTAATAAAAATTGATACATATAGACAAACTTTTAAGCAAGACAAATCGACAGACGGGATGGTAAGTTATCAGTGTGGGTCGCATCCCAGCCTCTTTTTATTTATGCTTTTGATGGGTTAGTTAGTTTTGTATACAAACATTGGAAGAAGAAGAAATAGTAAATTTGTTTAATATAGGATTTTCCTTAAAGTGGATTGATTGCAAATTTAAAGTAAAAAGAATTAAAAGAAAAAGTCATATGAAATTTTAGACTTGAAAAATTTTACTGAAATTGTCTTCATAAATGACATCGCCTAAACAATCGGATGACATAATCGAATAAGAAAATTTTGTTAATAATTGAAATTTAATTAATACATATGCCATACTCATGAAAAGCATCTTAAAATGAAAATACATACATTTAGGTGCCTATATCCTTTGATAAAACAGAAAAAAAAGCAAACAAAAGGCTTGAAGAAATACCGACTTTGCTCCGTTGCACAATTAAACCAAAATAAATTTTAGCTCATGCATGAATGAAAATCTAAGCAACATTATTAACAACAATAAAAAAACGAAAACAAAAACAAAGAGAAGAGAAATAGATACAGAGTTTATCTCCTGCCAACTAGCGGTATAGGATAGTATCTAACCTTGTCTTGTTGTCAGTCTTGTCCGCCTGTGGCGTTGTGTGCACCACCTTTTTCTACATTTTTGTTTTATGCTTCATTCCATCTGCTGCTAGAAAATAAAAAACCAGAGAGCTCACCAAAGTCCTGAGTTCTGAGTTGCTTCGATGTACATTTCCTCATTTTCATTTTCCAAACTCATCTCACCTCACCCCACCCCCCGGAGCCCAAGGCAGTGTTTGCTTTTGGTCGCACGGTAGCACGGTAGCACAAAGGGGTAAAGAAAAATCGCGTGAACAAAGCAACTAACGGTGCAGGAAACATGAGACAAGAGAAAAAATCCTAAAACAGAGTTTAAAAAAAATGTAAAATTTCGGAAAGAAAAACGACAACGAAACCTAAGAACCGCTAGAAGCTGTTTTCGTTAGTTCCCTATACTTCCCACGTTATACCTAAGTATATGGTAGGTATAAAGGAGCCAAAGGAGCAAAGGCGAAGGATGTTGATGATGGCAACGCGGCGGGTTACTAGGTATAGGTATAGGTAAAGTAAAGTAAGTAACCTAACCTCTATAGAACAACTCCTTGGGTATGCCGCAACGTGGTTATATTAACAACGCCCTCGAAGTAAAAGCGCATTTACGAAAATGAATTTGCAGTTCTCTCTTATTTTACTTTTTTCTTTGTTTTACTTCTTTTCGAGGTATAGAGGTATATGTACGTAGGTTACTCTAAAACCTACTTTAAGGGTGGCTAGACCCCTTTAGCCACCCGTTTATCCCTTTCGTGGTTTATTTCTTCTCTATATACTCGTAACTATATGTATTTATTTTTCCACTGATGCTCTCACAGCTTATGGTGGCTTCTAGGTTTAATTTAGCTGAGACACCCACCCGTTCATCACCCACACTTCCACACAATAATTCGACTCGTCCTTATCTCCTTAGCAGTGTTTTCGTGCCTCTTCCTTTTTTTAAAGCTTTATATGCAGAAAGGCAAACAAAGAACTAATGGTTAGAAGGTTGCTCCATTCTATACAGTTTTCTCTATAGTTTAGTGAATAATGTGGCTGGGATGGTGGCTCTGGCTGTTTGGGAACGTGAGATCGTGGTATTTGGCAACGCTTTTTACGTATGACATCACAAAAAAGGGTCAGGACGCGATTGCGATAGAAAATGAAAATCAACCTAATCTGCTTAACAATCTCGATTCTTCTTGAATATATTATTATATGGATCTACTTATATGTGCAATTGTACAGTATTTGTTGGATAGGAATTAGCATTTTGTATACGATTAAACATTTAAAACGAAGAAAAACTACATCGATGACGTAAACGATGTGACGTTGAAGAGAAAAGGGGGAAAAACTGAGCTACATATACATAGGTTCTATATGTTATATGGGGAAGCATCTTAGGATCTAAGGCGGTGCGGTGTATCCTTACTACTCATACCTACTTGAATATTCTATTGATGGGGAAGAATAAAGTTTTTGCATTTTAAGCTGAATAAATTTATTAGACCTACGTGATTTTTGGAACAACGTTTTTGTTTAAGTGAAGTTGAAGCTGGAGCTGAATGATTTTTTTTTTTGTTTTTTGTTGGTAGAGACGTGTGGGTGGATGAAACTCAAGCCCATCAAATTTATTTAGATAAGATAAGGATAATTGTTTCAATATATCAGAGTGATGTTAAATGGTGGAGCTTAATAGAATCTGACTTAATAAAACAGACAAATTTTATATGACGTTTGTGATGCGATGGTTTGAGATGTGATAAGTTTTTCTTCTGAATTATCATGACCACGAAAACACTTAGGGTTGAAGGGTAGGGTTTTGCGATGTTATCATGCATTTTTATCAGATACCGTAAAATCTAGACAATTAAATTTATGTTGGTCGTTTGTGATTTAAGAAAAAGCACTACAATTTCTGAAAATAAATGTACAATGATGATACTGAGATGTTTTTTTTTTCTATGTACGTATATTATTGTCACGTTTTGAGTCAAGGCAGACAACTTCAGATATACAAATTTAAATTCTGATTCTTTGGCTATCTGCATGGATTAGATAATAATAAAGTGTAGTTTCAAGAAAATGGTCCTTCAAGCGGGAATTTAATATTCAGAAACGGTTCTGTCGATTGGTTGACATAATTGGAAAATTCAATAAAACTGCAGAAATTTTCGCATCGTATTTTAAGGAAATTATTTACATGACAAACATTTGAATTTTAGGAATAAATATTAACTTCCCGTAGGAATTTATTGTAATTGGTCCGATTTGTCGAATTGAAAATTTTGACATTTCTCAATGTTTCAAGGTCTCTAGAGTCCAAACAAAAGATTTTTAGAGAGATGTATGTGCGTTCGTACGTTTGTACGTCTGCATGTTCGCGAAGTTTTTTTCGTCTTCCATACCTCAAGAACCAGTAGAGATATCGACTTCAAATAAATTTTGTTATACAGATAATAATGCAGAAAGATCCAGAAAGGACTCTCAAAAAAATTGAGTGGGTGGTTTTTTACCTAGAAATTTATAAAAAAAGGTGAAAATTTTACCCCAAAATTTCTCACGAACCAATAACGCTAGGGATTTGAATTAAATTTTATATTATGTAACGTGATATCAAACAAAAAAATTTTTGGAAAAAAATCCAATTAACATTTTTTTTATAAATGAAAACAAATGAAAAAAAATTTGTCACCTCAAAACTTTTACGAACAAAAAATGATTTTTTCTCCATAATAATTTTGTTAAGCACAGAATAGAGTTTTCAACATCTGGTAAAATTTTGAGAAAAATCGAATTGACCGTTTTTTTTTTACCAAAAATAAAAACCTAAACAAAAATTAATAAAAGTTATTAAAAATTGATTTTCGACTGAAATATCTTTTCAAAACTTTGAGATATTAGCTTTGAATTAATTGTATGTTTTTAAAAAAATATTGTTTTCAACATTCAGTAAAATTTTGAGAAAAATAAAATTGATGGCTTTTTTACAAAAAAAAATTAAAAACCTAAAAATCGATTTTCGACTCAAATATCTTTTAAAAAATTTGAGATAATGGCTTCTAATTAATTTTAACTTATAAGAAATATTGTTTTCAACATTCTATAAAATTTTGAGAGAAATCGAATTGACAGTTTTTACAAAAAATAAAAACGTAAAAAAAATTTTATAAAAGGTGGTAAAAATTGATTTTCGACTTAAATATCTTTTCAAAACTTGGAGATATTGGCTTTAAACTACTTTAATCTTTCAAAAAATATTGTTGTCAACATTTAGTAAAATTTTGAAAAAATCGAATTGACAGCTTTTGTACCTACAAAAAATTAAAAACCTAAAAAAAATTAAGAAAAGTTTGTAAAAATTGATTTTCGACTCAAATATCTTTTCAAAAATTTGAGATAATGGCTTCTAACTAATTTTAACTTATAAGAAATATTGTTTTCAACATTCGATAAAATTTTGAAAAAAATCGGGACAGTTTTTTACAAAAAAATAAAAACCTAAAAAAAATTATAAAAGGTAGTAAAATTGATTTTCGATTTAAATATCTTTTCAAAACTTGGAGATATTGGCTTAAAAATACTTTAATCTTTCAAAAAATATTGTTGTTAACATTCAGTAAAATTTTGAAAAAAATCGAATTGACAGCTTTTGTACAAAAAATTAAAAACCTAAAAAAACTTTAACAAAAGTTGGTAAAAATTGATTTTTGACTCAAATATCTTTTTAAAAATTTGAAATAATGGCTTCTTACTAATTTTATCTTATAAAAAATATTGTTTTCAACATTCGATAAAATTTTGAGAAAAATCGAATTGACAGTTTTTTTTTACAAAAAATGAAAATCTTAAAAAAGCATTACTAAAAGTTAGTAAAAATTTACTTTCGACTCAAATATCTTTTCAAAAATTACAAATATTGGCTTCAAACTTATTTATCTCACAGAAAATATTTTTTTTTCAGATTTTTTTTTATAAAAATCCAACCAGTCCGTTTCATCTCGTAAAAAAAAAAGATTTCAAAATAAAACTATTTCATTATATGTAAAATATTGTTGGTAATTTAAAAATGTTTAAGAATAATTCAACAAAAAACTTTCTTAACAAAACACGAAAACCTTTTAAGCAAGACAAATCGACAGACGGGATGGGTCGCATCCCAGCCTCTTTTTTGATTGAATTTAAACTAGAAAATTTAGGACTCAGCTATTTCTTTTTACTATTTTTTGGGTTTACCAATCCTTAACTTTTGAAATGGCCAAATTTTTAAAGCTCTTTTTGTATACTTTATATACCTATATGTAAATAATAAGACATGAACTTTAATTTTTTAACTACTTAAGTAAACATTTTTCACTTCATTTCCCAATTTTTCATCTCAAAAATAAAAAGTCTTGACATTTATTTATAAGATGATTTTGAAAATCAAGCTTTTATCAAATTATTAACTTTAGTCTTTCAATCTTATCTTGTGACACCTGTAATATGCTTGGTTAGGAGATAGACATAGTATAGGGGATGATATAAATACGCGTGTTTATTTATAAAACCTCAATTTATTTATTCAAAATATGTTAATGTCTTTTCTCTTATATACGCTAATATAACATACAAATTGGAGTTTATCATTTTCATCCCTAAATTTGTCTTTTCTGATACCAGCAACCATATTGTTCCCCCCTATTTTTAGCATACCCGCATTTAAACATATAAAGGGTGTCCCAAAATTAACGCAAGATTTGAATTTGCCGCCATTTGTGCAGTGAAGTGTTAGCAACCCTGAAAAAAAGCAATTTGACAGCTAACATTATAGGGTTATTAAAAATGGAGCGTTACACGATAGAACAACGTGTCTTCATTATTAAAGAATATTTCAAAAATAGTGAAAGCTTGGCGGCTGATTTTTCGAGCAAAATCATCCTAAGCGATGAAGCACATTTTCATCTTGATGGCTTTGTCAATCGCCAAAATTGCCGCATTTGGGGTTCGGAGAACCCACATGTGATTGTCGAAAAACAAATGCATCCACAACGCGTGACTGTATGGTGGGATTTTGGGCTGGATTGGGCCATATTTTTTTTGAAAATGATGCTGGTCAAGCAGTGACTGTTACTGGTGCTCGATATCGCGACATGATTACACAGTTCTTTCTGCCAAAATTGGATGATATTGATGTGTCCAATATGTGGTTTCAACAAGACGGTGCCACATGTCATACAGCCCGTGAAACAATTCAATTACTGCATGAGACATTTCCAGGTCGTGTACTCTCTCGTTTCGGTGATCAACATTGGCCTCCTAGATCGTGTGATTTAACACCATTAGACTTCTTTTTATGGGGTTATTTGAAATCACAAGTCTATGTCAACAAACCCACAACCACCCGTGCATTAAAGGAGGAGATTCAACGCTGCATCAACGAAATTCAGCCACATTTATGCAGAATGGTCATGGAAAATTTCAACAAGAGTGCGCATGTGCATGCAAAGCCGTGGAGGCCATTTGTCCGATGTGTTATTCCATACATAACCCTATCCTATGTACTTTACGAGTCAATAAAAATATAACTATAAAAAGACTAAAAACGGCGTTTTCTATTTAATTCAAATCTTGCGTTAATTTTGGGACACCCTTTACTTTATTTATATAATATGGTAGCAAATAAATAGTCCAACAATTAGGAATTCATCTTTTAGAAGCTAAATGAGCCGTAAATTGATAAGACGCCATCAATAATTATATTGTCCTTAATCGATTATGATAATGATGATACTATTTATAGCATATCATCAGGACATTAGAATAAATATAGAGCATAATATTATAAATGGGAACGAGAAGGATTTTGGGAATTTGGCGAATATGGTGTTGATGATGGTCCATCCATATTATGGTGATATTTACTTCTTTAATAAATAACACATTATAGCCATCAGGAAGTACTCATTAATTTTATTGGAAAAATCATTAGTCACGATTGAGTATAAAATTTAATACGTTTTTATTTCAATTTTGTTTAAGTAGTAAACTAAACTATGTATATTTGAGAGACATGATTTTGGTGTACAATTTATACATAATATTTATCCTATGGCCAAACTCTAACGCCCCAGCAACGTCGCATGTCCTGAATGTATGCCAAAAATGCTTGTTAATCACTTGTTTTTTTTTTTTTTTCGTCCTAGCCAAATAGCAGCGGATTGGGTTCATACTCTGATGTTAAGTTTTTTGATGGTCAAAATGGGGTTCATTGGTTTATTGAATGAATTTTAATGACCCATTGGAATTTCGAAGTAGGAACCAAAAAAAAAGGCAAATCAGAATGATATTCCGAAGCACTTACTCTATATATACTGCGGAGTGCGGATCCTTTCGTGGAAAATAAATTCACTTCACATATTCAATGTTGTAATGTGGGATATATTCCCGAATTCCTGTTGTACCACTCCAATATCCCCATTGCCAATATCAAGAGCCATCCAGCACTACATCCTATATCACTCTTTACTCCATATACGAGTAGCATAGACAAAGCTTCCCCAACGATGATGTTGAACAATTTTGTGTTCGCATTTTTATATGTGTTAATTTTGGGTAATTATTCTTGTGGGAAAAAACGACGGGGGAAATTAAAAAAGAAAATATGTAAAGTGAAAAAAAAAATAAAAGAATTGATTGTCAAAATCAGGATATCAGTTAATTGCTGGATGGAAATCGATTTAAATTGGTTTTGTGCGTGAATACGAATGAAAGTGACACCCAAAGGTTATTTAATCCATTATATGTAGGTATACAAAAGCTTAAATTATAATACTTCATGTGCATTATATGTATTTTAATATGCACATATAAATTGAATGGAGTTTATTTCACATGGGATATTTTTCTGGGTATATATTTTTATTATCATCTGTTCTCTGGTGAAATTAAAAAACATATTATTCTACATTGCTTAAATTTCCACGGGGAACTTGTAGAGTGTTAATATAAGTGTGTGTTAATATATGTGAGTATTGTATACGTATCAAGGATATCTATAACATGTGAGGAAAAAAGGAAGGGTTGAAAAATCATTTAAGTCAAATCTTTTTTAATTTAAATCAAGTTTTGTGACCTTCACGGTCCATGTTAAGGATAGGTATACACAAAATCTCAGTGGAAAATCTCTTAATAATCTTTACTTAAAATTATAAAACTGAAGATCTTGTTTGTTTCTTTGCTTGTTTGAACGCGCTAATCCCAGGAACCACTACTCCGATTTAAACAGTTCATTCAGTGTTAGATAGGTTAATTTATTGAAGAAGGCTATTTGCTGTATAACATCACGCTAAGGCTAACACGAGCGGAGAACCAATAAAGAATCTTTCAAAATCGGGGTTTTGTCCCCCTTTAAGAATTTTCATTGCGTGCGTTGCGGACACGGTAAGAAAAATCGAAGTAAAGGCTTTTGTACAAAAAATAAAAACCTTAATAAAAACACTACAAAAAGTTAGTAAAAGGTAAACAAAAAAGAGGCTGGGATGCGACCCACAATGATAACTTCCCATCCCGTCTGTCCATTTGTCTTGCTTAAAAGTTTGTAGGTTTTCGTGTTGTGTTAAAAAAGTTGTCAGTTGAATTATTCTTAAAAATTTCAAAATTACCAACAATATTTTGCATATAGTGAAAAAGTTTTATTTTAAAATCTAGTCGAAAACAAATTTTTACCAAATTTTCTTATATAAACAAATACAAATTGGGTGAATGAAATAAATGTGAGAGATATCAAGAACCGAACATCAATTTTTACCAAATTGGGGTACTATTTTTTGTCGAAATTCAATTTTTACCAATTTTGAGTTATGTTTTTTTAGGTTTTTATTTTTTATAAAAAAACTGTACATTCGATTTTTCTCAAAATTTTGTTGAAAATGTTATTTTTCTTTGCACAAAATTGTTTTGGTGATAAAATCATTTTTTTTGTATTTGTAAAATTTTCGAGGTGACAAATTTTTTTTTTTAGTTTTTTTGATTTATAAAAAAAACGTTAGTTGGATTTTTTTCCAAAAATATACTTGTTTGGTATCACGTTACAATACATAATATAAAATTTAATTCAAGTCTCTAGCGTTATTGGTTCATGCGATATTTAGTGTTAACAAAAATATTCACCTTTTTTTAAACTGCTATGGTAAAAAAACCACCAACGCAATTTTCTTGAGAACCCTTTCTGCATTTTTCTGCCTTATTATCTGTATAACAACATTTATTTGAAGTCGATGTCTCTTCTGGTTCTTGAGCTATGAATGACAAATCGGACCCATTACAATAACTTCCTATGGGAAGTTAATAAGAATTTTTTTTCATTTCACACAAAAAGTTTAAAGCCTTTTTTAATATTTTGTATTTCTTTTAGAATTTGTATAAAGTCTTTTGAATGATAAAACAGTTTCAAAAAAATTTTCACAATTTGTGTATTCATTATTTTATTATGACTTCTGATTTTCTAGGATGCAGTTCAAGTTTTATCGATAAAATGTTTTTAAACGCAGAAGAAAAAATCAGAAACTGCCTTACATTGATTTTAAACTCCCATGTTTTTTGCTATTTTTTTTTTCTCGGAGAAGGCTTTTATTGTTTTTTATGAATTTTTTTGAAGTGGAGAGAAAATGATACATACTCGTACATAACACAAAATTTCAAAAAATATGCTTTGAGAAAAAAAGGAATCCCACTCGCATCACTTTTTTGAATTTTGAATAATTTGATTTATCAAAAACAACCCATTTTGAATTATGGAGAAATGTTTTAAACTTTGTGTACAAAAAAAAGGTCTTAGAAAAATAAAAATTGAAAATTGGTTTAAGAAGAACCAATTGGTAAACTGTTTGGTTTCTGAGAAATGGTTATGAGACGATATTTTCACAGCTTTGTTTTATAGGAAATGAATACGCATGAATTTTACTTAAAATCGATAATTGATAATTTTTAATAACTTTGTGCGAAATATGTATGAATTTCAACAAAACTAAAGTGATAGATATGCAATTAAGAAAAAAAAATGACAAAAAAAAATAAATTTCACTTTGAAAATTTTAAGAACGAAAACTGATAATACCTTTAGAAAAAATGAATACTTGCGGTTTTAGAACTTGGTAATTCTAAAAAATACTCTCTTTTTCAATAATTCAGTTGGCATTTTTTAATGGATACATACAAAAGTTAATACAATTAAAATTTGTACACTACCAAAAATTATGTTTCCAACAACCTGTAAAAAATTACAAAAATTATAAAGCATTATACTTTTTGGAATAACAATATATTTGTTAAATTTTTTTAATTTTTCAACAGAAAATTGTTTTTTTTTCTTTCATTTTACAAAAATTACAATCTTATTCCTGTATCAAAACAGTCTGATTTTATTGATAATAATATCTTTATTTTAAGATATAAAAAATACCCGAAAAATAAAGTTATCTTCAAGAATTAAATTTGAATGAGTTCTTATTTTCTTAAAAATCATTAGAAAGGTTTTTCCATACAATTTTGTATATACAATTTTCTTTAATACGTTTTTCATTTAAATTTCGTTAAAAAAATTTGACCAGTTTTTGAGATATCGTATTAAAAAAAGAATAATATATTTTAAAAATACAAAAACAAAGACATTTTTTTTCATTTAATATTATTAAGATAAAATATGATCTTGTTACAAAAATATATTTATGGATTCATTTTTACTAGTACAATTTATAAACAAAAAAAAAGAGGCTGGGATGTGACCCACACTGATAACTTCCCATCCCGTCTGTCGATTTGACGTGCTTAAAAGTTTGTATATATGTATCAATTTTTACGAAATTTGCGTACTATTTTTTGTAGATTTTATTTTTTTATGAAAAAACGGACTGTTGGATTTTTATAAAAAAATTACTGAATATCGAAAACAATATTCTCTGTGAAATAAAATAAAATTGAAGTCAATATTTGTAATTTTTGAACAGCTATTTGAGTCGAAAGTAAATTTTTACAAGTTTTAGTATTGTTTTTTTTTTAGGTTTTTATTTTTTGTAAAAAAACTGTCAATTCGATTTTTCTCAAAATTTTACTGAATGTTGAAAGCAATATTTCTTATAAGATAAAATTAGTTTAAAACCAATATATCAAAGTTTTAAAAAGATATTTATGTCGAAAAACAATTTTTACCAACTTTTATAATTTTTTTTTTTAGGTTTTTATTTTTTGTAAAAAAAACTGTGGATTCGATTTTTCTCAAGATTTTTTCTATTGTTGAAAACAATATTTCTTATAAGTTAAAATTAGCTAGAAGCCGTTATCTCAAATTTTTGAAAAGATATTTGAGTCGAAAATCAATTTTTACCAACTTTTAAACATTTTTTGGGGTTTTATTTTTTGTAAAAAAGCTGTGAATTCGATTTTTCTCAAAATTTTACTGAATGTTGAAAACAACATTTCTTATAAGATAAAATTAGTTTGAAACCAATATCTCAAAGTTTTGAAAAGATATTTATGTCCAAAATCAATTTTTACCAACTTTTGTTAATTTTTTTTTAGGTTTTTATTTTTTGTAAGAAAACTGTAGCTTCGATTTTTTTTTCAAATATTTTTGAATGTTGAAAACAATATTTATTGTAAGTTAAAATTAGTTGGAAGCCATAATCTCATATTTTTGAAAAGATATTTGAGTCGAAAATCAATTTTTAGCAACTTTTATTAATTTTGTTTTAGGTTTAAATTTTTTGTCAAAAACCTGCCAATGAGATTTTTCTCGAAATCTCACCAGATGTTGAAAACGTTATTTTTCGTTTTGGAGATCAAATCATTTTTTGTTCGTACAATTTTCTAGGGGACAAATATTTTTTTTCAGTTTTTTTGATTTATTAAAAAAAAAATACCGTTAGTTTGAATTTTTTCTAAAAATATATTTAATTTAATTCAAGTCTCTAGCCTTATTGGTTCGTTAGATATTTAGGGTTAACAAAAATTGACCTTTCACCTTTTTTTCAAACTGCTATGGCAAAAAAAACACCCAATAAACTTTCTTGAGAGCTCTTTCTGCATCTTTTTGCATTTTTATCTGCATTACAAACTTTATTTGAAGTCGATATCTCTTCTGGTTCTTGAGCTATGGACGAAGAAAAAACGTCGCGTACAGACGTACGAACGTACGTACACACGCTAGCACAGACATCTCTCTAAAAATCTTTTATTTAGACTCTACGGACCTTGAAACGTCGAGAAATGTCAAAATTTTCAATTCGACAAATCGGTCCCATTACAATATTTTCCTATGGGAAGTTAATAAAGACAAAAAAAATGTTAGAAACAATTTCACAAAAATCTATAGGGCCGTTTTTGATAAAATTTTAATTGTAGGTTTTTGACAAAAAATACGTATTTAAAATAATGTTATTTTAAATTAATTTCCAAACTTAAATTCAATCAACCCAAAGGCTTAGCCTGAATTTGGGAGGAGGAAATCGCTGGACCCACTTTTTTCGACTTCTCTACCATCGTACTACCATGAAGTTCCTATGTGTCGGAAAAAGAAAATATCACTTGCATAAGGTCATTAATGCAGCCCTATTTTTGAATTATTGTTAAGTTTTATTATTAATTTAAAATATAGATATAAAAAAGGTTCAGTTCCAATAGGGTTCTCCAATAAGGAGTTTCATTTTGAATAACCCGATATTTTGACAGCTGCCAATTGTTGACATTAAGCAATTACTGATTAATAATATTGTTGGAAAGACACTAATAAAAATAAACTCTCTAAGATTGTTTAAGGGTCCTTTAATTAACTACTACGTCATTAATAAAAATTGTTAACTTTCACTGCAAAAATAGTCACAATTTAGTTTAGTTTGTTGATTTGATGGAAAAGCTCCTTGCCCTGCTATTTTTCGAGGAAGTGATCACAATTGGCCACCGAAATCTTATGATTTAACACCTTCAGATATTTTTTCTTTGACCACTCAAAAGATGTGATCAAATCAATGCAATATCTTAAAAGATGGAACTCTTGAAGTTATCAACCACATACAAAACCACGAATATGCGAATTGATCATGATCATGGCAGACATGTCATTTGACTGACATCGTTTTCTATTATTTGTGGCACATAATCTTTGTAATTAAAAATGCATAACAATATTATTTTTTTCTTTAATATGAAATTGAAACCTATTCCAATACACTGTAAACTTTTCAAATTTTCAAAAACTCTTCAGACATTTTCCTAATTAATATAATTCCTTATAGAAAAATAATCCTTAAATAATTATGAATAGGTATTTAGCTTTTAAATCTCAACTTAAATAAATTCATAAGTTATAAATAATAATTAAGCTGGTATTTTCTATATGTAAATAAACAAGTTAAGTTTTCAGTGATGGTATTGTTTTGTTGTTTTCTTATTTTTTGATTAAGTTTAAGTCCCACAACACTCAACCAGATAGAGAAAGAGAGAGAGAGAGTGAGAAAAAGAGATTGACGAAATGCAAGAAAAATAAAGTAAGAAAATAATTCCCAGTGGGTTGTTCTTCCTAATACTTAAGTTTCTTTGATTTCTTGTTAGAATTTTGATTAAATTCTTCTTCAAAGAAAATAATATAGAAACGAACCAAAGCAGCAAAGCAAAGTAAAGACCTATCCTCAAAGGTCTCATTAGAAAAGCTTAGTAGGTATAGAATATAGTGTAGCGAACAACTCTTGACTAATCGCATTAACATAACCTATAAGTATACCTCTATAGCTTCATCTTATAGAAATATTTATTTAACAAAATGGTATCGTGTTTTATCCTTGAAAAATTCATTTATGTTTTTCTTCATATAACGAAATACATACATCGTTCGAAATACTATAGTAGATAGGTAGATATTTTAACTTAATTACAATAGAAGCTTTACTCAGTTCGGATGGTGGTGGATATGTGGGTGGGGGCTGTCTATGTTAAATATTTCGTGAGTCTTGTAGGTAGGTATAATTATTTTATTTTTAAATCTTTAATGACTTACTGATGTTGCCATTTGTGAATACCTCTGCTCAGCTCAGCCTCATAGGACTTCCTTGACTTGACTATAGTAACGTATGTACATATTTTTGTATGAATTCATTATATTATTAAAGAATTCCTCCTGCCTTCAAAAACCAAACCAGAATAAAAAAAGAAATGAAAATCACGTTCATTTTTCATCCTCATTAGTTCAGTGAGATGCGGGGTTTCATTTCCGTGTTCGAAGGATCCTTCCTTGCTATGGACTGTGGATGCTGCTTCACTCTTCCTACTAGGAGCACTGCTGTTGCCATCATCATCATCATCATTATCACGTAGTGGAAATAAATAAATCGTCTTAACTGGACTAGCGAGCAGGGAGCATATCTAGACTACTCCTTCTTTCTGATGCCACATGCACGCCCACCCAATTTTGCACCCATAAAATCATTACTCACCCCAAAAATAGAGAAGCTATATGCATAGAAATGGTGTGAGATGGAGCGCGGTCTTGGGGTTGTAGTAGGAGTCCATTTGGAAGGCCCGAATCTCCAATATAAGACTCGCAGACTCTCCCAATGACAACAGAGAAATAAATTTAATTAAATTTCTAATTAAGTTAAGTGCCTCGCTTTTTCTCACTATAGCTAGAGGTATATACGTGTCGTGTATGCTTTCTCTCTCACTCTTCTCCAATAAAGTATTACCTTTTTTCCTTCCGGCGAAAACTTCATTTATCCTTTCCATTTTGTTGTTCCTGTTCTCATTAAATGGGATTTAAGATCTCAACGCAAAAGGAATCAAAATTACTCTCAGTCTCCACCTTCTCCTTTTGCGTCGCGTCGTTTTCCCATACTGTCCCATCTCCCATGTTGTATATCAAAGTCTATGCAAAGGTAGAGGTAGTAAGGTAAGGTATCCTTTCCGTATCCTTTTTGTGTGCGATGTCAAATATATTGCCGTGAATCATTTTGCTCGGCCCCAACGAACACCTAGCAGTGATTTAATAAAATTGTGGGCAACATTTTTCATGAACAAAGTTGCCTGGCGGCCGGCGGCGGCGACTGTTGGCTGCCATGATGCCAAAGTAACGGTGTACACTATACAACAGATGAAGCAGCAGCAGCTCATTAGCCCCGGCTTACACGTTTCCTTTGGAGCAGTATTCGGATCCTTATTTGGATTCGGTTTCTGTTTCAACAGAGTAATGGATAGGTGGGAGGGTAGTCAGGTATTAGGGTGTGGTGCGTCGTAACTGCCTTCCACTACGTCTCGTTTAGTATTCAGTAGTTGGTGATGATGACGGTGTCATTACAAGGTCTCTTGTTAAAGGTGGTGATGTTGGTGTTGGCGGTCTTGGTCTTGGTCCTGGTTTTGGTCCTGGGTCCTGGTTCAGGTCCTTTACCGTGGTCGTTTGGTTTCTTTGCCTTGATGCCTGTTACTGTTTAAGTTGGCTTATGAATTATTTATTTCATCAAATATTTATGCTGTACAAATTCGTATGGCCCTTTTTCTGTGATGAGCGAGAAACGAAGGAAAACAAAATCGGAATCTTTTGCCTTTGCGAATTGCGAAGTCCATCTGTAGTCTTTTATAGCAAGTGGAAAAAGTAATCAGCATGAGGATCACCATAAGGATCCAGGTTGTATAGTCAATGTCGATGTCGATGTTGGAGTTGGTTCGTTCCGGTGTCGTCATCGTGTCGTCATTGGAAAATTCTTAAAGCCTAAAAAGGTAGCATCACCAACCAAAAACGATGTGAAAAACGAGGAAAGAGCAACAGATTTGGTTCTTTTAATGATTTTCTAGTAGGCCGTAGAGGCCATAGTAGACGAGACCAAGGCTGATAAGGCCAACATCGAGACTACATAATACCTACCTACATATATACAAGACAGACTTGGATTAGCAATTTACTTAAAACGTTTGAGCAATAACTGAGCTGTATACCGGAGGTAGGAAGACCAAGGCGCACAGCACCCATACCCACAATAAGAATTGAGATTTCAGCTTTGCTTTTTTGGATTATTCGTTAAGGCACATTATTGCATGCTTTATGATCTGTGGATAAATTGAAAGTGAGGTGATTTTAAGTATTTTGTTTTTCAAGAGTACGAGTATGAATGAGAACGTAGATGTTGGCTCCCCCGGGGAAGTAAAATAAACTTTATGATTATATTTTCTTAAGTACAAAGGTTAAGAGGCCATTTCATTATGATGCCTCACTGATTTTATTGTGGAAATGTTTTTCGTTTTTGTTTTTATTATTTTCTTTTTATTTTATAAGACTACACACATGTTTTTAGATACATATAAAAATAAACTTATGTTATGGTAATACATAATTAAATTGAAGACACATATGTTATTGTAATGTATGTTTAAGGTGGTTAAGAGGTTATGATGTGAAACATTTTAATGAAATTAAATCTGAGATGTGTAGGTTGGTCTACTTACCTATATGTTAGTGTGTTTCTAGACAACAACAACGAACAAAAATTATGTTTAATTGATTAAGTTAATAATTTACTTAATTTTAATGAACAAGTCACTTGAGAGCGAAAATTAAAAGCAAAATTGCAATGAATTTAATAAATTAAATCAGACCACATTAAGATTTTTAAAAGTATTTCATACATTTTCAAATTAGGTTCGCCCCAAATCATTTGTCATTGATTCTATTTTCCTATAGAGAATATATACAATTCCATTATGCACTGTGGCGTATGAGTTATTTTATTTTATTTGCATTGTGTTTTGGTAAATAGATGCAATTTTGCAATTTGCATTATAAGTGATGCATCCGCTCATAAACGAAGGCTGGACCACCGAAAGCTTCCCCGATGAGTAGAAGAAGGGAGTGATCGTCAAGTTCTCTCATACTGGAGAGCATCAGAGAACACCTAGAGGCCACACTCCATGCCGAACAAGCAGGATTCCGCTATGGATCCTCCTGTTTTGACCACATCAACACCCTGCGGATCATTATTGAGCAGTGCGTTGAATATCGAGCATCACTACACCTGCTGTTCATTGACTTCAAGAAGGCCTTTGATAGCGTCAACAGGGAATACATCTGATTAGACTTACGGAGGAGAGGCATTCCAAAAAATTAATTGCTTTTATGAAAGCAACATAATGATGGATCCAAGTGTCACATTCTGCAAGATGCTAGGTTGTCAGATGATTTTGAAATCCGAAGCGGAGACAGGGCTGTATTCTGTCGTCAATATTGATTTTGCTGTTGATACTGCGCACAGCTTTGTCAGGTAGCGGAGGGATCCCATGGACTTTGACATCTTATTAAAAGCAATTGGATTACGCGGATAATATTTGCTTACTCTCTCATGGGATCATAGATCTCAGAGAAGCAGAAATCTTGTGACTGAAATTTAATTCCGGCAACACAAAAATGATCACTCTCGGAACCCGACCATCCTCTAAAATAAATATTTCCTCACAACCGGTGGATAAAGTGGAGAGCTGGGAAGTATCGTCCCATCGAAGGCGGAACCGAACAAGGCGTTATCTGACGCATCGGCAAAGCAAAATCGGCGTTCGGTATGCTGTAGAAAATTTGGAGGAATAACTCTATCAGCTTAAGAACAAAGCTACGACTGTTTCGCACAAATGTCTAATCCGTGCTTCTTTCTGGGTGCAGCACCTGGAAGGTTAATTCAGGTCATTACAATGGAGCTGTAAACCTTCGTGAATAAATGTCTTCGCAACATCTTAAGGATTTTCTGACCAAACCGAATATCCAATGAGGTCCTTTGTAGGAGGACAGATGAAGAAACTATAGACACTATTATACGAAGGTGTAAGTGGCAGCGGAATCTGCTTGCACAGGACGGAACAAGAGCTGGACGATCGAGAAACATATGGCGTAGGACAGTCGAGGAGAAATCAGCGTCACTAGGTAATAGTTGGAGGGAGCTGAAATATGTCTCAAGAAACCGCACATGATGGCGCGTAGGTGTAGTAGAGGGGTCCCCGACGGACTTAACAGGTCTGAGGACCTAAGTAAGTAAGTAATTATGAGTGATAAATAATTATAACAAAGATGATCTGTTTTTCTTCTTTAAAATGCTTTGTAACATAATATTGTGTTAATAAAGACGAAATATGTGCAATTTTTAAATAAAATGGAAGTCTCGTCTTACTATGCTTTTTCTTATAGTTAAATTTCCTCATTTTTTAATTTTTGTTTATGATGGTATCAAACTATGAATTGTTTATAAAAAATTATCATTACAAATTATTATTATATACATCTACAAGAAAAATTACACAGCAAACATATTAAATTTTTTTATAATTATACTAGCGGATTTTTATATGTTAAGATATTATATTTAATTATAAGTAATTTCAGAAAATAACATTTGAAACTAAGGCATTAGTTATTCTTGAAATAAAAATAACATATTTCTGGTGAAATATAAGAAATCTTTTTCCGTATGGTATTGGACCAATACTTAATAATTAAATGGTATTTATATACATAAATATCGCCTTATCAGGCTGTTTTTTTGTTGTTCCTCAAGTCGTTTTTGAAACATATTTAGAGAATATTAGTTACAAATAAATTTCACAGAAAATGCCACCGGATTTTTTTTTGCTAACTTTAATAGTTAAAAAATTATATCCCTTTAACTCAACAACGCCTAGACCAATTTGGCCAATTCTTTTTTTTAAAATGTTCGTTGAACTTCAAGAATGGTTTTTACGGCGAGAAAAACAATTGCCGGAAAAACCATATAAATGTTTTCTAACTAAAACGTTGTCAATTTGAGCTTTATTTCTATTGTATAAAGTTCATATTAAATTAAAAGCACTTACTGTTGTCTAAGCAATGTAGGTTTGTTCCTAATGTCAAAGATCATATCTATGAAAACAGTGTGCGTGTGTGCGTTAGAGCACAAAATACATTAGGCCTGACCGCGCCCAATCGTCCAATTCATGATGCTTTTAACCAAAAGTTGCATCGAGAAAAACTGTATGATCTCAACACTTTGAAAGAACTAATTAAAATACTCCACGATCAACGCCAGCTGATGAAATCAATGCATATCTGAAGTCCTCCAATTTGTCAAAACATGTCAAAGTACTTCATTTAAGCAAGAATATGCGTGTCGAGTTTCAAAATGACCAATCTGGAAACATATTCTCTAAAAAACTCATTGACATTGGTAATCTCATTAACTTTCCTGCATTAACTTTCCTCAAAGTTTTTGTCAGTTAACGCAATCAAAAAATTAATTTATTCAGAAGGTGTTTCCAGATTTTTCTCAAAATTACAGAAACCATGATTGGATGAGCGAACGAGATGTATTGGCTGCAAAAAACATACATAGATGTAAATGAATTAAATTTCAAAATTCAAGAACAAATTACAAGCGAATCGAGGATATATAAATCAGTTGAGTCGGCTACTAACCAAGATGATGTAGTCAACTATCCACCAGAATTTTTGTATGTTCCTTATTCCCGTGTTCGAAAACCATCAGATTTGTTTGTCTATGCGCCAAGTAATCAAACAAAAAACATCGTATATCACAAATCACTACAATGATAATAAAACTGATTTCTGTTAATAATGATAATTCGCATGATTAACAATAAAGCGATTACTTACTTTTAAATCCTTATATATGTTTCATTTAATTATTTTGTATTCACAACGCCCTATCACCAGGGTGATGGTTCTGTTCAGGAGAATTTTTAGCCACGACTATAAAATACGTAGGAACAAAAAACTGCCACATTACAAATCTTTATGACAGGACGAAGTCTGTCGGGTCCACTAGTATCTCTATAAATATCAATCAAGTACGCTAAGAGGTATATTTTGTTCAAAATAAAGATCACCATTATAGTAGCATGAAAGAGTCATTTTTATTACAATTAAAACCACTACTCGTAGTATGGTAATTTTTAAAGATGATAACAAAAATAATGTGTTTCTTTAAAAAATACGCTAAGAAACACTGTTTTAGTAATTTGATTGCAGACCACAAGGTATAAATATGGAGGTTTGATTTTTTAAATACATATATCTCAAGAACTTGCGCTTATTACTGAAATTAATCATTAAATTCAAAATAAATTCTTCGAATATGCCAAAATTCTTAACTCAAAACTCTAAAATAAATTGAATATCAGTACAGTTCAAACAAAGGAGGTCGGGGATAAGTTCCACAATACACCCAACACTCCTTTCGAGCTTCGATTGCTGATAGAGTACAAAATATATAGTACTTCAGTAAATTTGATTTATTTTCTAAATTCGCATTCTAAAGGACGAAAACATAATAAAACAATTAAATTTGCTTCAATTCCTCAAGCTATTATTAAATTATCTTCATCACATAAAGACCATCGCATCTTCATTTTGTAATCCCTTAATGTTTATGTTTCGAACTTTTCATCCAGTAATTAAAATTAAAATTAAAAATAAACAAAATACGTAGATACATACAGAGCTTCTCTATTCTATGTCATTGTCATTGTCATCGCCCAAAACATCACAACTTCAAATTAATTTTACGATACCACTTTCGTTCTTTCGTTGGTTGGTTCGTTTATATTATAACTTTTCGTTCAAATTTCAAAACTCAAATCCCAAGTTATTTCTAAATAAGTAAAGTATACTCTCGCATACATACAAAGAGAAGGACGATTTTGTATACATAAACGTGGTAAAATCACTTCTTCCCATTCTCCCATTTAACACCCTCACCCTCAAAACTCACTCCCTCAACTCTCCCCTTCTATAAACAAATTTAATCGATTTGGGTGAACCTGCTTCACCCTAATTTCATTTGCATGCCTAATTAAATTTAAACAGGACTTTACGTTTCATATTATACGCGTATACAGTGAGTCAACCAGCAAACAGCGTAGGTATATAAATAACGATATAACCTTGTCCATTTTACCTTTTTATGTTGCCAACAATGCCATCTTCTTGACTCCGCCTCAGAATCCACAGCAGTCTCTTATGTTTTTCTAGAAGAAAATTTAGTCCTTACAAAAGTTCACTTTTGCAACAATTGTGATTGTTAAAAGATTTATAAAAGCAACGTCATGGAAGAAAGGGTCCACTAGAAAATATATATCAAGTACTTTTATCCTTTGATTTGAAGATGAAGATGAAAAATATAAGAACAAGAAGATGAAGAGTGTTTTTAACTCTTCGTCGAAGAAGAGAAAAGTTTAATTGCTCAATGAGACAGAGTCAACTTAAGAAATTCATAGAGACCTCTATTCATTCAGGTTAGATATTATAGCTTTGATAAAGTGGGAAGGGGGGGGGGGGGGAGTGGGTTAGAAGAGTTGAGAAGAGTTAAAAACTTAAGGTTTTATACAGATGGATGCAAAAGATAAACACTTGAAAATTGTGAGCAATGTCAGTTGTTTCTTATTTTTGTTTTAAAGAAAACGTAACCCTTGTCAAAAGATTTTCTTGTGAAAATATTTTTCTCAGCTTGACTTTTGTAAAGGTTATACGCGTACTTCATTTTTGTTTTTGAAAAGGGTAACAAGCGACATTTTTATGGCATATTTTTTTTTTGTTTGTTTTAATGAAGAATCCCATCCGATCTCAGTGCCAGTTAAACACATAATTATATTAGGCATGAACTTGAGGCGTTTATTTCCAGAGGGCACTTTCTTGCTCTTATAAGGACAATTTTAAATAAAGTTAAGGTTTCGAAAGGAAATTCAGAATGGAACATAAAACCTTTTTCATATGCAAATATTTAATAAGGGCACGAAGTTTAGTCATACACACATTTTTAAACTGAATTACTACGATTTTGAAGTCTCATCCAGATGTTGTATCTAAAGCTAAAAGCTCCAACAATAAAGTTCTTAGATCATGGCAAAACAGGATACGATTATAAAGGTAAATAGATTTAAATTGCTTTTTTTCAAAAACCGGTAAAAAACCCAGATGACACTAAGACGATACCAAGATGAGACTGAGACATTTCTCGTCTTCTGGAAAGCTCTAACAAGAAGATTTACTTATAATTTAAAGCAGTTTTACTTGCGACTAAATGAAAATATATTGCATTTGTAAAAAAATTCAAAGTCGAGATTTTAATTAAACTATTATGTATTATAGTCGAAAGAAGTAGGTCTGCCAATTTGGTCTGTCCGTCTTTCCTCGGCAATACAGCCGAAACCATTTAATCATTTGAGTTCAAACTTAAAACTTTAATCTCTAAACAAATTCTCAAAAGTTGTTTTTAATTGGTTTTCAGAGCACACAAATTTGTTGGTCAAAAATCGAAAATTTGACTTTACTCAAAAACGTCCCATGGATTTTTATGAAATGTTGTCTACATTTTCTTTTCTAAACATGGCTTTTTTAATGTATTTGATTCAGAAGGGTACCCCCATAGCACCGTTATTTTGTTAAAAAATACCAATTTAAACGATGAAAAATTGATATATCTACATATTAAGGTTTTTTTGGAAAGTAAATGGAATTTAAATTTTTGAAGGTAGGTACTATTTTTTAACAGACTCTTTGGAAACCGGAACAAGTTCCTGCTGGGTCATTTATTTTATTTATTTATTTAATTTTAATTAAATTTGTATGTTGATATTTAAACAAAAAAAAGTAATTTTTAAGATAAAGTCACGAATTTCATCTTAAGGTTTTGAATTCATTGTTCAGCAGGTTGAAAGTGTTAAATCACAAGATCTTTATAGACAATCGTGATCATCTTGTTGTGAAATTTTGAGGTTTCCCTTCGGAATCACCGAATAGTGTTATTTTAAACTTGGGAAGTGTAAGGGTTCAGGAGTTTTCCATCATTTTTAGGCCTGCTGGCAGCCAGCAAGGTAGCTCCGCAACGAGGAAGAAAAGAATGATTAAATGCCCCTAAATTAACAAATTATTTCTACAAATACCTTACTTTGCTATTTTATTTAACCTATAGTTCTGATGTCGTAATTTTTGACATCAGAAACTCTTTGTTTCAATAACTTAATTTATGTCACTTTATTCTGAATCACGAATACAATTTTACATCATAAAAGGTTTTTCAATAAGGTCGGGTAGATGTTGAAATTTAATAAAACAAGCTGTGTGCGATGTATTAACAGAATTTTTTTCTATTTGAAAGGCGCATGTATGCCATTAAATTTGGAATATGACATCATTCAAATGCCCACCTCGGCTTCTTACGGTGGCACGGATCCGAGTGGTCCAATTTTCAATGACTTTTCCGCAAAGATCCCGCTGAATTTGAGCGATAGCCTGTGTTATTTTCACCTTTATTGCATCGGTCGATTGTGGTTTATTTGCATGGACCTGCGACTTCAAGAAACCCCACAGTATAAAGTCTAGCAGGGTCAAATCGCATGAACTTGGTGGACAATTCTCATTACCTCTGCGAGAGATAAGCTTACCCTCAAATCGTTCATGCAAAATGTTAATCGTGGAGTTTGCTGTGTGGCACGTAGCGCCGTCCTGCTGGAACCACATGTCGTCTAGTTATCATCGTTAACGTCGTTTTCAAAAAAGTACCGACCAATTACGCCACCACTCTGGCCCAAAATCCACACCAAACGGTAACTTTTTGAGGATACATTATAACGTAGTGAACCTCGCGTGGGTTGGTGCCGTCCCATATATGGCAATTTTGTTTCATCCAAAAATGTGCCTTGTCACTAAATATAATTTTCCGGCCAAAATTGGGGTCCTCTTCCAAACGATTCGAAACCCAGTCATCGAACAAACGGCGTTGTCTATGGTCATGAACTTTGAGCTCATGGGTCATTTGGATCTTGTACGGGTGTAGGCCCAAGTCCCAAGTTGAAGTCTGCGAAAGGCCGAGTTCTTGTGCACGGCTAGGAATAGACTGCTTCGAGTTCTGCTGTGCACTTTCACAGACCGCGGCAATGTTCTCGGCAGATCTGGCGTTCCTTGAACGTACAGGTGTTTGCTAATTGCTTACTGAACCGGTCGTCTCAAATTTGGCCACCAAACGTTGAAGAGTCGACTGTGAAGGGCCACCACGTCTAACGTAAAATGGGCGCAATGCGCGTAACGTTTGCGTTAACGAACACTCATGGTGATAAAAAAGTTTTATCATTTGAACTTGCTGTTCAATTTCAATCGTGCTACTTGAAATGATTTTTTGACATACACAACTGAATAGTAAACAAGAGATTTGACAGATGTCACCAAAATAAAATGGCCGCCACGGGGTGCCAAAATCTACCCGCGCCAATTCAAAAACCCTTTAAATTAAAATGTTACAATATTTTCCTTATATTCTTTATGTCGTCAGCATCAATTGCCTTCGCTAAAGTTTATTCCAGTTTATTTTATGACCGCAAAATTATTGTAGCGGAATTCTGATGACGCTTCAGTATCGTCAATCAACTCATCGCTCTTTTGTTTTGTGTCATACGCAAAGCAATTGATTGCTTGTTTACCATTCAAAGGCTATAGCGCTGACCTTGGTCTTGAAACTGGAATGCAGTTAAGGTTAGGTAGGTTATGTTTTGCTGTGAATATTATTTCACATACAATTCTCTTCAAGAAAGAACACGGTCGGGAAACTTTTCTTGCAAATTTACATACCATTAATTGTAACTTCAAAATGTTCAGTGTGTTTGCAGTGAATTTAAGTAATTATTCGTAATGGAGTAGCTTTTACCTGTCAAATGTCAAAAGATGACAGCTTCAAATCTGACAATTAAAGAAATGGTAGACTACTTAAAATGATCCTCTTTTTGAAAAACCTCAAATTATGTCATTTAGCGTTTGAGTATGATTCATATTTTTGACTCTTATTTATTGAAACTGGGATGCTATTTTTATGATCAACAAAGTCTTTTAAGATGATGTTATTCCTTAAATTGGCTTTACTGACTTTTATATCCATCAATCCAAACATTCTCTGGAAAAAGTTTAAATTATTGGTACTAATAAATGCTCAAATAGATTTGCTTCAAGTTGAGCCATTTTTTCTTTGAAAATCAAATATTTATTTAAGCTAATCCAGATTTAGTACCTGCTATTTGATAAAAGAAAAGAACCGCTTCTGCCTAAAGGGAGCGTTTCGTTTTTTGGATTTGCGAATGCCAAACCACTCATGCATTTTATTTATTTCCGACGTTCATCCAAGCAACTTAACCGATATTCACCAATTTATTTTCTGAGGAGTAAAAAAAACTTCCATCCCTTAAAAACTGAAGTTACATATATTTCATTGATTTTTATATTTTTCCATACATTAAAAAAAAAAAAATGTTAGTCCTTAAAGAATTCCATACTTTTACACTTCCACAGCTCATCATAAGAAATTTTATAATACCATATAATACCAGTGACACTCATCAAATTTAAGAATTTAACAACAACAAGAACAACAAAAAATCCTTAAAAGGATGTTGCTTTTTGTTCTTTATTTTTTTTTTCTATTCCCTTTACACACACGCACACACAAATCATGTGGGAAAAAAGAAAAGAACAATCCGTCGTTGTCCTTGTCGTCGCTCGTATCGTCCTCGTAGTCGTATTCCCATTATCCTTATGTTTCTTGTGGGAGCGGCTCGAAATGCTGTATTTTAAAATACTGTATGGTCAAAATTCTGTATCATACTGTATGATACTGTATATTCATAATACTGTATGGTTAATATACTGTATCTCAAAATACTGTGTTGTCAAAATACTGTATCTAATAATACTGTATCTCAAAATTCTTCTTCTCAAAATGCTGTATGAGCAAAACATTATCTAAAAATACTGTATTTTTGCAAAATTCCGCTCTTAAGCTTCCATTATAGAGAATATCAAAAGCAGAACTCGATTTATGTATGTATGTGCATTATATCATTTATTGCAACTCCAAATTTCACTTAATTTTTAAATTTGCATTAGCTTTTAAATATCAACGAAATGAACGAACACGTGGAAGTTTTGACAGATCAATAAGTTCGGTGTAATTGTTTATGGAATTGTTGATTGTGGTAACAACAATTCATATACAACTGTGAGAGAAATAACAATTAATGAGAAGAAAATGGGAAGAGAAAATAAGACGAAGATATCATTTATTTCTTTTTTTTTTTAATTAATTCAAAGGCTTATGAATTATCATATGTTATTGTTCAAGGGAAGTATATTAGAACATTATGCCAATGAAAAAATATTATGATGTATTCTTTATAAAAGTAATCTGTTTTTAAAATTCTGTATTTCAACATGCTGTAAATAGGCTGACAAATACAAATCGTTTTGATAATGTAAAAAAGTGCGCACTTTTTTACATTATCAAAACGATTTTTATTTGTCAGCCTATTTACAGCATTTTGAAATACAGAATTTTGGTATACAGAATTTTAAGATACAGAATTTTGAGCTACAGTATTTTGATCATACAGGATTTTGTACATACAGTATTTTGAAATACAGTATTTTGAGATACAGTATTTTAAATACAGTATTATGAGCCATACAGGATTTCGAACCCAACCCGTTTCTTGTACAAATTTGCACGTTTGCTTTTCACACCTTTTCTTATATCATTTTGCTGATGTTCGTTCTACATCCACTCTCCATCTCCACTCCATCCAAATACAAACAAAAAAGAAAAACCTCCTGAAAAATCCCGGAAAATTCCCAAAAGCACACAACCTAAGACAAAAAAGAACTAAAAAAAGCAAAAATAAAAAAAGATTGAAATAAAATTGAAGATTTCGTATTCCCTTTGAGTTCTTATTTCGAATCCGACTTCGCTTATATACGACCCCCATTCCTTACAACATCATCACTTCCACAACCCTCTGACGTGACGACCACCACCCGCCACCTGATGAAGCAAGGTTATGCTCTGGATATGGTTCTGGTTCTGGATCTGACTCTGCTCTCGTGTCTCGTGTATGGTGTGAGTTGTGTTTTTCCATCAAAAACTCCATCCAAACACAGAGAGACACTCACTTTTTTTTCACGCCCATTTTGAACGTCAGATATTTCAACCCTATAGGTATATATGTATATGTAGGTGAATATTAACACACAGATGGGTCTTCTGAAAATGAACAAATGCTGAATGTAAATTCACCTTAGATCTCAGGTTAATAAAAAGAAAAATCAAACCCTTTTTTTTGCGCTTATTTGAACCGTAATTAACCATCCTCCAATATCAAGTTGGGATCAGGATATCTAAAAAACAAATGGCTATATTGGTGTGAACAGGGTAATGAAGCAGACAATATTCAAATATAAATAATATTTAAGGATATGAAAATACGTAAGATGAAATGGTCGCACTAAGGGCTTTTGGCTATGGTATAACTCGATAACGAAGAACAAATTGAAGAATTTCTTTTTGAATCATTTTTGTAGGAAATAAGATTTGCAGTTGGTAATGTTTTTTTAAATGTAAATTAGGTGTAAATCATGTAAATAATGTAAATAGACCTTAAGAATGATTTAGTAGAGCAAACGCCGCCGTCTGCTGGTCAGAATCAGAAACTTGTATGACAAGACAACAAAATAGAAGATGGCGAATACTTACTTCCGATTAGTATAGAAACAAGACAAGTCGTGTTTTATTAAAATTAAAGTTAAAATAAAACTAGAAATATTTCTGATACAAAAACAAATATTTCGAATGAATTTTACGTACACTTTTGTGTCTAATATTGGAATAATGCTTTAGTCCATTCTCCGATACTGTTTCTGTAAGAGTCGATAGAAGGAATTAATTTTGTAACCTTTAGATCGAATTTTATTAGACCTTTCAAAAAATAGGGTATTGTAATTTTTATTGAGTTTCTTCAAAACCAGTTTAATAATTTTCTTCAAAAATTTGATTCAAAGGTCAATAAATTTTTTCGTTTTTTTCTTCAAATTTGATATCTTAAATTTAAAACATACTTATATCTATAAATACCAAATATCATTACAATAAAATTTTGAAAAAGAGGCTAGGAAGCGACCCACACTGATAACTTCCCATCCCGTCTGTCAATTTGTCTTGCTTAAAAGTTTGTTGGTTTTCGTGTTTTGTTCAAAAAGTTGTCACTTGTATTATTCTTAAAAAATTAAAAACTACTAACAATACTAACAATTTAGAATAAAATAAAATAGTTTGATTTCGAGAACCGAACATCAATTTTTACCAAATTAGCGAATTATTTTTTGTAGATTTTATTTTGTTATGAAAAAACGGATTTTTATAAAAAAAAATTACTGAATGTCGAAAACAATATTTTCTGTGAGATAAAATTAGTTTGAATCCAATATATTTAATTTTTAAAAAGAAATTTTACTAAAAAATACATTTTTACCAAGTATTAGTAATTTTTTTTTAGGTTCTTATTTTTTGTAAAAAAACTGTGAATTTGATTTTTCTCAAAATTTTACCGAACTTTGAAAACAATATTTGTTATAAGATAAAATTAGTTTGAATCCAATATTTTAAATTTTTAAAAAGATATTTGAGTCCAAAAACAATTTTTACCGACTTTTAATAATTTTGTTTACGTTTTTATTTTTTATAAAAAAACACTGTAAATTCAATTTTCCTCAAAATTTTATCAGATGTCAAAAACGTTATTATTTATTGCACAAAATTATTTTGGATATAAAATAATTTTTTGTTCGTAAAATATTCGAGGTGGCAAATATTTTTTTTTTCAGTTTTTTTGATTTATAAAAAAAACCGTTTGTTGGAATCTTTCCAAAAATATACTAGTTTGGTATCGCGTTACAATATATAATATAAAACTTAATTAAAGTCTCTAGCCTTATTGGTTCGTGAGATACTTTGGGTTAACCAGAATTTTCACTTTTTTTAAATTTCTATGGTAAAAAAACCACCCACTCAATTTTTTTGAGAATCTTTTCTGGACTTTCTGCATTTTTATCTGTAAAACAAAATTTATTTAAGTCGATATCTCTACTGGTTCTTGAGGTATGGAAGACTTCGCGAACGTGCTGACGTACAAACGTATGAACGCACAGACATCTATCTAAAAATCTTTTGTTTGGACTCTAGGGACATTGAAACGTAGAAAAATGTCAAAATTTTCAATTCGACATATCGGACCGATTACAATAACTTCCTAAGGGAAGTTAATAAATAGCATTTATTTTACAAAAACCCGTTCTAACGGTTTTGAAAAAAAATTGATAAATGTGAGGTTTGTTTTGAAAAGTTGAATGCAATTTAATTTCAATTATTGAAGAGAAACTTATTTTGAAGGTACATTTGTTAAATATTTAAAAATATACTAGGTACTATTTTGAAAAAGATTTTTTGGCTACAGGATTAATTTCGTGTGGCCCAATTTTGCAATTTGTTTCTTTGTCACAATGAGAAATATAAGGTCCTTATGAATTCAAGACCTTAAAGGCGAAATATGTACTTTCCTTTTTACAAACATTTGTTAATTTTTCTTAAAATACTGTTTTTTTTTTTAATTAAAATTAAATGAATCCTTTAATGATGAAAACAGATTACAAGTTATAAGTTGGTCCAAAAGTTTATTTTTCACGCATACATACATATTTTATGTGCTTTAGTTTTATGAAAAACTTTTATTTACTCAATTTCACCCTATAAAATCAAGATTTTGAAAATATTTATTTAAAAGAAAGGATCCGCAATCAAAATCACTTTTAAATAAGACACACATTTAAATTTCAACTCTTTATTAGCCTGGAGAATTTTGTTCCAAGCAATTTAATTGATTATTATGTTTATCCGATTATCCAAACAAATTATTCTTAAAAAAGAACACCCTGTATTAAAAACTCAATTAAGGAATGTCTTCAAAGTTCAAACAATAACACGTAGGTATACACGTAAATTTCATTTTAGGAAATAAGAAAAACTGTCAATACCAACGCCAATTGTGACAGTTTATGAAACAAATGTTTGATCTTCTCTAATTGCCTTACATTTCGTCATTCAAATAGTCAACGAAATAATATTCCAATCCAAGATTCCAAGGAAACAACAGCGATAAAATAGAGAGAACAAAAAAGGATACTAAATTATTCTCACTAGGAAGGTAAACCGTATATAGCTATATACGATCATATCGACCAAACTTCAGGACACTGTCGATATAAAGCAATAGCCAGCTCGAAAGCAAAGCCTTTTAGTAAAATGCATCAGTTTTATCAGATGCTAGGTAGTGATTTTTTCTGTTTTTGTCATTTTCAAAACACAGAATCAGGCAAACTTCAAAAAAATATCCTAAAGGTAAATGTCCAGATGGAAGTGAAGATTGTTCCTTTTGTTTTTGTATTTTCTTTTTGGAATGCAGTTCAAACAAAAAAGAGGTCAATGACGTAACTTTTTTCTTAACATCAGGTGCATCCTACATACACACCTCTGCTGACAAGAGAGAGGACATATGATGGTCAGATAGGTTTTTACGAGACCTCTTTGACAGTTTAGATAGTGCTAACATTTTTTATCACACAGAAAAACAGAGATTTGGTATTTGATTTCTTTTTTGTCCGTGTCCGGATTTCAACAAAATCCCAGGAATTTCTGAAAAGGAAACAGATGAGTCGCAGCCTACAATGTCCTTCGACATTCAAACACAACAAACTAGGCGCGTGTGTATAGGCCAAACCATATGCTTGCATAGCGATGAGTTTGAAAATGTTTTCAGTTTTTCTGTCACTGCACTGAATGATGGCATATGGGGACTTGAGAGAAAAGAATAGAAAACAGAAGACAAGGATGACCGGATCCGGAATCCTGATTCAACATCTAACTGTTTTGACTTTCGCAATGCATCGGCATGTACGAGGATGCTCGTAATGATGGGAGATTGAAGAGTGGGAAATATCCTTGCACAACGCACTCATGGCTTTGGGTATATAGGTCAGTAGGTAAAAGATTAAATGTCTTTTCGGAAAAGATCATTTCAGAACATTTGGCTGACACCTGATGAAAGAAATGGTCTTATATATAAAAAGAAAATATTAATTAAGGAAATCAAAATGGATACTTAAACTCAATAAGAAAGAAGCAGATAAGGCACCACTAAACACAAATTTTAAACAAATTAATTAAATTTAGTGGCCCTACAATTTCAAAAATCAGGACCTAGTGACTATAACAGCTCTCAAAATGTATGAAGCCTTGAAAACAATTTGAGAGTCCTCGTCGATTGAATTTTTAACCTATGGTCGTTAAACTTTTATAATTTTGTTTTTTTTTTTTTATTTACACCTTCTACCATTTTGGTTAAACTTCAAATCTGTTTTTGCAAATGATCTAATCTAATACAAAATTCCCCTTAAGATAATTTCTTAGCTTTTTATTAGAACGTAAGAAAATCTAAGGATCAAAATTCGGGTTCCTACAAAATGTTGACCTTTGTTGGCTTTTGGTCTGTGAATTTATGACCTAATTTAAGAAATGTGTTTCATGACACTGATTTCTAGTTAACATTTAAGAGAGTTAAGTTAAGACAAGAATTTAAAAAAAGGAAGTGTTGTTTAAAGCTGCCATCTTTCAAAGAAAGGATTATTTTTGTATGAATTTTAGTAATTTTAAGGGTTTTACAAAAATATAGATTTTAAGAGAAATCAATTTAAATTTATTTGATTTTAAACAGAATGGTATGAAATTAACAACAGAACGCAATATCAGACAAATGGTGGTCGTGGTTGCGAGTGCTTCACGGCAGCTCAAAAGATTTGTATTTTTGCGAGCTGCAAACTTTTTACCTTTTTCACCATAAAAGTGCGTTGTTGAAGCGTTTATAAATTCTATGTTTCTAGTATCGCCATTACTCGAAACGGAATATGGCGTAGTTTTTCTTGTCAAAAGATGGAATAAACTTAAAAAGAAACGCTGACAGAATAGCGGCTATTCAAAATGAAACCCATGATTTGAAAATCATTTTCTTTTCATTATTACGATCTTTTTAAAATTTGAAATCAAAACATAAAACATAATAATATTTCTAGATTAGTAGAATCATCAAAATAAAAAAGTAGCGGCGTTTTTGACATATTTTTTTTTTGAAAACTGAGGCTTGTCCAAAAATTATGTACATTTTTTGGGTCCAAGTTAACACTTCTCATTTAAATTATGTTTTTCCGAAAGTTTTTGTTAAAATGGTTTAAATATTTTGTTTTCGTACTTTTGTTCTTAAAAGCTTTGATCTTCAAGAAATTGTCGTTCAGAGCAAATTTTCTTCTAAATTATCAAAAGACGGTGATGATGACCTTTGTCCTACAATTTAAAACAGTAAAAGCATTTTGCCGAAAGTATCAACAGCTTTGTATGTTTTTTTAGTTTCTCCAAAAAGTATTTGAATGTAAAATTCAAAATAAGTTTTTAATTTAAATTTCAAAAAAGTAATTTTAAATAAAAATAATAAATTAATTGATTTTATATATTATATATATTATATATTTTGTCTTAAAATAATATTTTCACTTTTCAGGATTAACTGTGTTTTGGGATTCCCAATAATTGTTCTGGAACTTTTCAGGTGAGTTTGTATGCAAAACTTAATAATTTAAAAAAAGGTGGCACATGATATACATTGAATTTCGAATATCTTGATATTACTCATTACCAAATTAAATTTACTCTTCATTGTTTATAAAAAAAATATACTTACTACAAATGGTACAAAATGCGTTTTCGGAAAAATTAGAAGAAAGTTAAGGTTTTCGAAGATTTTTACCAAGTTTTAGTATTGTTTTTTTTTTAGGTTTTTATTTTTTGTAAAAAAAACTGTCAATCCAACATTTCTTAAATTTTTACCGAATGTTGAAAACAATATTATTTATAAGATAAAATTAGTTTAAAGGCATTATATCAAAGTTTTGAAAAGATATCTGAGCCGAAAATCAATTTTTATCAACTTTTATTAATTTTTTTGTTTAGGTTTTTAGTTTTTGTAAAAAAATTGTTAATTCGATTTTTCTCAAAATTTTTCCTAAAGTTGAAAACAATATTTCTTATAAGTTAAAATTAGTTGAAAGCCATAATCTCAAATTTTTGAAAAGATATTTGACTCGAAAGCCAATTTTTACAAACGTTTGTTAAATTTTTTTTTCAGTTTTTAATTTTTTGGAAAAAAAACTGTCAATTCGATTTTTCTCAAAATTTTACTGAATGTTAAAAACAATATTTTTTGACAGATAAAAGTAGTTTAAAGCCAATATCACAAAGTGTTGAAAAGATATTTGAGTCCAAAATCAATTTTTACCAACTTTTATGAATTTTTGTTTAGTTTTTATTTGTGTGTAAAAAAACTGTCAATGCGATTTTTCTCAAAATTTTATCAGATGTCAAAAACATTATTCTTCGTTGCACAAAATTGTTTTGGAGATGAAATCATATTTTAGTCGTAAAATTTTCGAAGTGACAATTTTTTTTTAAATTTTTTTGATTTATAAAAAAAACCGTTAATTGGATTTTTTTCCAAAAATATAATTATTTTGCATTACGTTACAATATATAATATAAAATTTAATTCAAGTTTGTAGCATCATTGTTTCATGAGATATTTAGGTTTAACCAAAATTTTCACATTTTTTTTTAAACTGCTATGGTAAAAAAACCACCCACGCAATTTTCTTGAGAGCCCTTTCTGCATCTTTCTGTCTAATTATCTGTATAACACAATTTATTTGAAGTCGATATCTCTTCTGGTTCTTGAGCTATGGACGAAGAAAAAAAACGTCGCGAACGTACGGACGTACGAACGTACGTACACACGCACGCACAGACATCTTTCTAAAAATCTTTTATTTCGACTCTAGGGACCTTGAAACGTCGAGAAATGTCAAAATTTTCAATTTGACAAATCGGACCTATTACAATAACTTCCTATGGGAAGTTCAAAATAAAAATTACCAACAATAATTCGCATAAATGATGAAATAGTTTTATTTCAAAATCTATGTTTGCTAACGAGATTTTTAGTCCAAAAACAATGTTTACCAATTATTTTAGTAGCATTTCTTAAAAGTTTTTATTTCTTATATAAACAAATACAAGTTGGAATGAAATTAATTTAAATCAATATATTCTATTATTCACTTGATATCGAAAACCGAATATCAATTTTTACCAAATTTGCGTACTATTTTTTGTAGATTTTATTTTTTTATGAAAAAACGGACTGTTGGATTTTTATAAAAAATTTACTGGATGTCGAAAACTATATTTTCTGTGAGATAAAATAACTTTGAAGCCAAAATTTTTAATTTCTGAAAAGATATTTGAGTCGAAAGTAAATTTTTACCAACTTTTATTATTGAAGTGAAACTTCTTTATCGGCGTTGGAAAAAAATGTACCGTCACATTTTTCTGTTACGCGTCACAATTTTTGGTTACGCATCACGTTATATTTTATAAAATTCCAATTACTTTTAAGTAAAAGAACAGCTCAGTAGATGAAAAAGCTGCCCCACACACTCATGCTCACGGTTCGACTCCCGGTCGATGCGCTACTTTTTTTTTATTTTTTATTTATTTTCATGGACAAATGCCTGAAAAATAAGAACATTTTCTTTCAATTGCCACAAAAACGTTAATAACTCAAAAACTACTGGATGGATTTTTTTAAAATGGGGTACCCAATTAAAGGAAAACTTGTCCCGATTTATTTAAGCATATCAAATGATCAAATTTTCTTCAATTTTCCGACTTATACAGTTTTTACCGAAAAATTTACAAATTTTTACAAAATGAAGAGTGGCTTTTCCATTTTCCAACCAATCTCAAAAATATATATTTTATTATAATCTAGACGAGTGTACGCTCATTTTGACGTATCAATCATTTTCCTGTGTTTTCCAGAAGCTGGGGAAAATTCAATTAAAAATGAATCAACGGAAAATTTTCCAAAATTCTAGGCTGGTCGTTCAGATTTCTGCCTTCAAATTTGTTGTCAAATCAGACTCTGGCAATAGTGATGGTAGTTCGAGTCCAGGTCAGGGCAATCATTTTTTTTTGTATTCATGTCTATGATAATAAAATCCTTTTGTTTAAACTTTATCTAATTTAACTTTATTTAACCAATTTCTGGAAAGTTGCATGTAGATCATTTTTCGAAAAATAAGGCCATAAAGAAGTTTCACTTCTTACCTGTGTACACTAGTACACGCACATTTTTTTTTTTTTTAAGTTTTTATTTTTTTGTAAAAAACTGTTAATTCGATTTTTCTCAAAACTTTACCAGATGTTTAAAAGGTTATTTTTCGTTGCACAAAATTGATAAAAAAAGATAAAATCATTTTTTGTTCGTAAATTTTTCGAGGTGACAAACATTTTTTTTCAGTTTTTTTGATTTATAAAAAAAAACCGTTAATTGAAGTTTTTTTTCAGAAAATATATGTGCGTGTGTACTTATTTTCTAAATCATAATATCAGCTCTATATTTTGTTTTACAGAAAATAATATCAAAAGATACGGAAGGAGCTTTTAAAAAAATTGAGCTCATGGTTTGGTTGATCAAAATAATGACTCTCTTCAAATTCTTAATGAAACCAAATTGGTAAATTTGAAAAAAATTTTACTAATTGTTGTTGTTTTATAAAACAAAACAAAATGTAAAGGAAATATTTGTCATCTTGAATATTTTGCGAACAAGAAATTATATTACCTCCAAAGTTATTCTATGCATAACATAATAACGTTTTTGAAATCTTGTAACATTTTTAGAAAAATAAATGTGAACTAAAAAATGCTACCAAAATTTGGCAAAATTATAAACATAATTTGTAAAAATATGAAATATGAACATGTTTGTTAACATTTTTATAAAAATAAAAATCTTTAAAAAATTTTGAATATCTCGAGAATCAATGAATTTACTTGAAAATGATTTCATTCTTTGCAAAATATTTTTTTCTAATATAAATAAAAACTTTCAAAAAATGCTACTTAAAATTAGTTTTGACAAAAATAACAAAAACAGATCTTGAAATCAAACTTATTTTATGATATGCAGAATATTGTTGGGAATTTTTAGTTAATGTTTGAGAAAAATCCAATATTCAACTATTTTTATCTAACATATGAGTAAAATGTTGTTGTACATTTGTTTAAAAACTTTTTGAAACAGCAACAGGCACGGTTGGAAAGTTTTTAGGGTGTGTCACATCTCTCTTTTTTGTTTAACTTCAGAATAATGTGTTTTATGTACTGTACAAAATTACCTATTATTCCGTAATTCAACACAAATTGAAACAAATTGTCAGAATGTTTTACTTAATCCCTGACTTCAAAACAATTAAAATTGATAGCCCAACCAATCAAATAGTATTTATTATTATTGCTTGTTTAATCACTTTTCTAAAAATAAAACTTAAAACAAGATCCTAAACTTGGTTCTAAATTCAGTTTCAATTTTCCCAATGTCATTATTGTAAAATTACATAAATACAAAACTGTTTTTGATTCAAACACAATAAAGTTATGATGCCAAAGGCTGCTCTAAAGGAGTATCTTCTTCGATATATAGGTATATTATGGAATTTAAGTCTCTAGAAGCTACTAGGCTACTAAGGAAACACACATAGGTATTCATAACTAAATATTGACTGAGTGTAATTAAGCCAATCAACAGCAACATCTCTTTCACTATATTCACGAAGGATGTATAGTTGGTTTTGGGCATGTGCTTGTGCATTATGTATGCAGGGAGAATCCTACCAAAAGATCCTTTTATTGACAAATGCACTTCCTGTTTTGTAAATCTAAACCATCCACTCAAAATCTCCACCCTCATCTCCTGGAATCGCACTAAACTCCTTTTCTTGATGTTCAATCAAACGTTTGTCTTCACTTACTTCTCTGTTATACGAATATGCAATTACATATTGTACACATATACCATCATACCGTACATACCTACAACATTGAATAAGAAGAAGTATTTACTTACATGTAATAAGCAAAATGAAGTCTCTTTGAGCATCTGCCCGGCTCAAAGTTCCTAATTGAGAACAAGTACCTGGGGGAAACAATTTAGAATTAGGTATTCCAACAGACTAAGAGTAATTCCTTTATACGTTAATATTATTACAACAACAATAACAACTCCTTCTTCCTTTTGTTATGAATGTGTTGTTCATATCATTAATCCATTGATGATACTTACAAACACATAATAGTTTGTACTATTTTCTACACTACTTTGTTGTACACGAGTACGGAAAACAAATGTTAACAACTTATAGAAATCCTTCCGGAAAAATAGAAAGAATTTTAAATACCTAAATTATACACATTGTTTCTCTTTTTTTGTGATGTGTCCTTATTTTAAAATGAATGTAATACAATGATGTCCTTTTTGTCCTTTTTATATAATTCCTACATTCAACTCATTTTGTTCTACTATGAGACGGAGAAAAAGAGAGAGTGAGATGAAAAAGTGAATGAGAGTTAATTGAAAATTACCATTAAGGATTTTTATCACTTTATTTTCTGTATGCTGCAGGTGCAGAACACAGTATACAAGGACATCACATAGAGGTACTACATAAATGGCTCGGAACAAATTTCCTGGAATTTGATTATAAAGGCAAAATTAGAGTGATATCGAGCGGAGGTACTAATGGGGTTTTGTTTTAAGTAGAGAGGTGATGGTTATGTACATTGTACAGTACCATAGCTTACATGACTATGGGAATGGGGTAGGTATATTAAGACCCTCGTAGACACTTAATAAAAAGGGTTTTTAGAGATTATTCCTTAGATTTTTTTTTGCTGTTTGAATAGGAAATTAAAAAAAGACATCTCAAAACAAAAGCCTTTGTATTGTGGTAAATTAAGATTTTTAGCTCTATTAAACTTAAGTTCTATTTAAACCTTTAATTTTCTTATTGTTTAAAGAGTGGTATTTCACGAGGTGAATAATAAGAGTAATTTTTTGTATTTAAATTTTGTTATCAAACAACTAAAATTTTCCAGGTGTTTCAGTTAAAGGTTTAGAAGTGCAGTAAAAGAAATAATTGATCCTCAAACATCGCTGTTCTTCATACAAATGAATTGTTAAGTCTAATTATTTTTGTTTATTACAAAACCTTCAGACAAGAGTAGAAATAAAATAATTACACATTTATCAAATTATTTTTAACTTGTGCTATTTTGTACATCCGTACGCTCAGAATGCCATTTTTAGTCGTGCATATCTCAAGAACCAGTGATGACATCGACTTCAAATAAATTTTATTTTACAGATATTAACCTCGAAAGGTCCAAGAAGGATTTTCAAAGTTTGAGTTTATGGTTTTTAACCATAGGAATTTAAAAAAAGTTAACGTTTTAGTTCATCCCAAATATTTCTCGAACCAATAACACAAGTAGTACCCGTGGCGTGATGGTTAGTGTGGACTGTCATGCCAGAGGTCTTGGGTTCAAACCCTCCCTATGCAATCTAAATTGACAAATCCTCCAAGAGTAATATTCTTCTCATGAAAAATTCGGAATCGGAATCGGCTTGAAACTGTAGGTCCCCTCCATCCTTGACAACAATACTCACACACAAGAATGGTTGAGAATTGTAAGTCACTAGGCCCTAGTTCTCAAAGGACTGCTGCGCCTTATTATTTTATTTTTAATAACACAAGTGACTTATTTGTTACTTCCAATATTTTACATGCAAAAAATGATATTACATCCAGAATAGTTGTATGCAACGAAGAAAAACATTTTTGAAATCTGGTACAATTATGAGAAAAATCGATAAAATGGTTTTAACAAAAAATTAAAAAACAAATACTAAAAGTTGGTAGCAATTGATTTTCGACTTCAACATCTTTTCAAAATTTAAAAAGAGGCTGTGATGCGACCCACACTGATAACTTCCCGTCCCGTCTATCGATTTGTCTTGCTTAAAAGTTTGTAGGTTTTCGTGTTAGGTTAAGAAAGTTGTCAGTTGAATTATTCTTAAAAATTTTAAAATTACCAACAATATTTTTCATATTAAAGAAATAGTTTAGTTTTAAAATCTAGTTTTGTTAAATAGATTTTTAGACGAAAACAAATTTTTACCAATTTTAATTTTTACAAATTGGATGAATGAAATAAATTTGAGAGATATCAAGAACCGATCATCAATTTTTACCAAATTTGCGTACTATTTCTTGTTGATTTTATTTTTTTATAAAAAAAACTACTGAATATCGAAAACAATATTTTCTATGAAATAAAAAATGTTTGAAGACAATATTTTTAATTTTTGAAAAGCTTTTTGATTCGAAAGTAAATTTTGACCAAGTTTTAGTATTGTTTTTTTGTTAGGTTTTTATTTTTTGTAAAAAACCTGTCAATTAGATTTTTCTTAAAATTTTTCTGAATGTTGACAACAATGTTTTTCTAAAAGATAAAAGTAGTATAAAGCCAAAATCTCAAAGTTTTGAAAAGATATTTAGTCCAAAATCAATTTTTACCAACTTTTATTAATTTTTTTTTATTGTTTGTAAAAAAAACTGTCAATTCAATTTTTCTCAAAGTTTTTTAGAATTTTGAAGACAATATTTCCTATAAGTGAAAATTAGTTGCAAGCCATAATCTTAAATTTTTAAAAAGATATCTCAAATATCGAAATTCAATTTTTACCAGCTTTTGTTAAATTTGCCTTAAAGTTTTTAATTTTTGTAAAAAAAAACTGTCAATTCGATTTTTTTCAAAATTTTGCGGAATGTTGACAACAATATTTTTTGAAAGATAAAAGTAGTTTAAAGCCAATATCTCAAAGTTTTGACAAGATATTTAGTCCAAAATCAATTTTTACCAACTTTTAATAATTGTTTTTAGGTTTTTATTTTTTGTAAAGAAAAGTGTCAATTCGATTTTTCTCAACATTTGTCAGAATGTTGAAAACAATATTTCTTAAAAGATAAAATAAATTTGAAGCCTTAATCTCAAGTTTTTGAAAAGATATTTGAGTCGAAATTCAGTTTTTACCAACTTTGAGTAATGTTTTTTTTTTCAGGTTTTTATTTTTTATACAAAAAACTGTCACTTAGATTTTTTTTTTCAAAATTTTATCAGATGTCAAAAACATTATTTTTTGTTGCACAAAATTGTTTTGGAGATGAAATCATATTTTAGTCGTAAAATTTTTGAGGTGAAAAATTTTTTTCTTTTCAGTTGTTTTGATTTATAACAAAAAACGTTAATTGTTAATTGTTTGTTTGTTTGGTATCACGTTCCAATATATAAATAAAATTTAATTCAAGTCTCTAGCGTCATTGGTTCATGAGATATTTAGGGTTAACCAAAATTTTCACCTTTTTTTAAATTGCTATGGTAAAAGACCATCCAAGCAATTTTCTTGAGAGCCCTTTCTGCATCTTTCTGCCTTATTATCTGAATAACAAAATTTATTTGAAGTCGATATCTCTTCTGGTTCTTGAGCTATGGAGGACGAAAAAAACGTCGCGAACGTACGGACGTACGGACGTACGGACGTACGTACACACGCACGCACAGACATCTTTCTAAAAATCTTTTATTTCGACTCTAGGGACCTTGAAACGTCGAGAAATGTCAAAATTTTCAATTCGACAAATCGGACCCATTACAATAACTTCCTATAGGAAGTTTAAAAGCAAATTGATAAAAACTGATGTTCGATTCGAATACCTCGAGATTAAATGAAGATATGGACTTCAAATTTATTTCATTCTATTCAAAAATTTGTTGCTAGCATAAGATAGAACTCTTAAAAAAATACAATCAGTACCTTTTCATAAAAAATGATGACTCCATTTCAAGATATCGGATTTCAAAAAAAAAAAAAATAAAAAATAAAAATGATGGCATTTTACTGAGACAGTACAAGAGCTTCAAACAAATGTATTGACAACAGTTTTTTAGTTATTAAAAAAAAATAACTGTTCTTTGGGGGTACCCTTCAGTTTTTTTCCAATATTGCGTAGTATTTAATGTAGATTCATATTTATAAAAAACAATAACTAATAAAGATAAAGTTAGTTTGAATCTTAATATCTTTTATTTTATAACTGATTTCTTTCAAGGTATTCGAGTCAAAAATCATTTTTTATAAACTTTTACTAGTGTTTTTTTTAAGATTTCATAAGTTTTTTAAAATTTTTTACCAATTTGGTATCACGTCGCATTTATTATTTACAATTTTATTGAAGTCGCTAGCGTTATTTGTTATTTGTTTGCCATACCAGAGGTCCTGGGTTCAATCCCTGCCCGTGCTACCTTAAGTATTTTTCACGGGAACTGCCATTTGCGAGGAATTGACAAATTCTCCAAGTGTATTTCTTATCATGAAAAGTGCTTTCTTAAATTTGCCGTTCGGATTTGTCATGAAAACTGTAGGTGACCTCCATCCCTGACATTACTTAGCACACACGAATGGTTGAGAGTTGTAAGTAACTGGGAACGGGTTCTTAAAGAGCTGTTGCGCGACCTGATTTAATTATTTATTCAATGTAAGAACATAAGTAAAAAAATTGGTTGGCCCAAACATAGAAAGAACCGGATGTGCTTTAGACTTCAATTGATTTGTATAACTAAGTTAAAAAAAGCTCAAATACAATACAAACTGACAAAAATATTTTTTTTTCACCTAGAACTTTCAACGAACATAATATGACATCACGTTCAAAATAATTGCTTACGTAAACAAATATTTTTTTTTATCTAGTTATAATTTAAAAATTAAAAACAAAAGATTTAAATGCTAAGATTTAGTATAAATTCTTAAAAAAAATGAAATTGAAAGTATTTTTGTATAAATTTAAGTCCTTCTGAAAATTTGGCCTAAAAATAAATAATTTTCAAAAATTTAAAGTTATCAGTTAAGGTCTCATTCCAACCTCTTTTAAATATATGTGTTGGTTATTAAAATTATATCGGGTGATTTTTTAAGAGCTTGAGAACTTTTTTTAAAAAAAAAAAACGCATAAAATTTGCAAAATCTCATCGATTCTTTATTTGAAACGTTAGATTGGTCCATGACATTTACTTTTTGAAGATAATTTCATTTTAATGTTGACCGCGGCTGCGTCTTAGGTGGTCCATTCGGAAAGTCCAATTTTGGGTAACTTTTTCGAGCATTTCGGCCGGAATAGCCCGAATTTCTTCGGAAATGTTGTCTTCCAAAGCTGGAATAGTTGCTGGCTTATTTGTGTAGACTTTAGACTTGACGTAGCCCCACAAAAAATAGTCTAAAGGTGTCAAATCGCATGATCTTGGTGGCCAACTTACCGGTCCATTCCTTGAGATGAATTGTTCTCCGAAGTTTTCCCTCAAAATGGCCATAGAATCGCGAGCTGTGTGGCATGTAGCGCCATCTTGTTGAAACCACATGTCAACCAAGTTCAGTTCTTCCATTTTTGGCAACAAAAAGTTTGTTAGCATTGAACGATAGCGATCGCCATTCACCGTAACGTTGCGTCCAACAGCATCTTTGAAAAAATACGGTCCAATGATTCCAGCGTACAAACCACACCAAACAGTGCATTTTTCGGGATGCATGGGCAGTTCTTGAACGGCTTCTGGTTGCTCTTCACTCCAAATGCGGCAATTTTGCTTATTTACGTAGCCATTCAACCAGAAATGAGCCTCATCGCTGAACAAAATTTGTCGATAAAAAAGCGGATTTTCTGCCACCACATTTCGAACCGAACACTGATTTTGGTAATAAAATTCAATGATTTGCAAGCGTTTCTCGTTAGTAAGTCTATTCATGATGAAATGTCAAAGCATACTGAGCATCTTTCTCTTTGACACCATGTCTGAAATCCCGCGTGATCTGTCAAATACTAATGCATGAAAATTCTAACCTCAAAAAAATCACCCATTATTTACTTATCTCTTCGTGATTTATTTCCTGTATTTGTATTTTGTTGTATGTATTTAATACCTTATTAGTTGAACTTTGCTTACATTTTGTGACAATTTTAAGAATTTTCGTCACGTGAACAAAAAAAAATGTATTGAGTTGTTTTTTTTTGCCATATGATACCTACATCAAAAGCTTTTTACTAGAACAATCCTTCATTAAAAGTGTTATTGGAAACACCAATATTTCCAAGCAATAAATTTAAAAGCCGCATAAAATTCTCTGTTAAATTTAGGATAAACATTAAACATGTATGTATGTGCTATGCATTTCGTAGTAAACCCCCAAAACCCCTGAATACCCCTGAAATACACAAAAATTGCTCGATAAATTAAATATCAGCAATTGACAATATTTTCGGCTAAAATTATCTGAAAATATCTTTCTATCTTCTTAATATTGCCGCGTGATTAGAGGCTCTGCATTAAGTGGATTCTCGATTTCTAATAAATTAATTTTAATTTCAATGTATGTGGTATGTTACGGCACCATATTGACTCTAAAATTTATTGCTACCACATATTGTATACTACACCATAAACACAAAAACATATGTACATACGTCTATGTACTCTACGTCTACATATGTATGCCACAGGCAAAATGCATGAAATCCTTTTTTACTTGGTATGTATAGATATTTCCTCCGAAACCATCATCCATACATCCATCCATCCCAATCTCATCCATCTATCCCTTCTATATCAGCCCACACGTCAGCGGTTGAGTGATTTTGTGAAATTTCCTGATTGCATAATATCAATCGCCAACAAAGTAGGGTGCGGTAATGGCTTTGGTTCTTCACCTTAGATATCAAGCAGTTTTAACACCAAACAACAATCAATTTAATGATTGCCTAGCAATGTTCCAGGGCCTCTCTAACTCGCTCTCTAGAGGTTGATACTCGACTTGTATATCTAATCTATATTCTATTGCACTATACTTGCCATAGTTAAAACCCTTCTAAATAATACGAGTATAAACGGCCTTAGGCTGTTTTTATATTTTTTTCCATTTCCACATAACGTGTTAAAGGGTATTTCTGTATGCAATCTCTATAAACATAAAAATATCTAGATACTTTTCAATTAAACGTATAGAATTCACCTATGAGCACGCCCACCATCCACTGCCTACCACGCCGCCGCCTATCCTGAGCTTAAAAACAAGCACGAAACCGTATGCCAATTGGTTTTGATGTAGAAGGAAGGTTTCGAGAACGAGATCGAGTGCGGGATGCCACACAACTTTTAAGGTAATTAAAAAACGCAATCAGCGTTCGGCTCTTCTGGTGCTAATCAAAAATAAATCCTGCCTGGTTTTATATATTTTATTCCTTATTTTTTGTTTTTGTTGTATTCTATCTGATGGAAGATATCTAGCTAATTTTTTTTTGTTGTTGTGTTTGTGTGAATGTTTGTTAGCTGAGTGAATAAATGCACTTTAATTTTAGTGTGACAGGGAATCGAATGGAAATTTCCATATCAGTTAGCTTTTTCGATTTCCAATGGGTTTTATTTTTTGATTAAACCTATAAAACACTTAATTTAGGGTAAATTGCGTATTAGTGTAATGTTTCCACAAATAGGAAAGTCGAAATAGAATTACAGCCAGTAGATTTTCACTGTGAAATTCAAGTTAAAACTAGCTGATCCGGTAGGCGTTGTACAGAAGTACAAAATAAAGCGAATACGAAAATTGTTTTCACTGGTTCACTTTTTCTTCGAGGATTAGTCGGTTCGTATTACAATTTGCACAAATTTACCGAAAAAGCAACATATTTATATTTTCGCTGTTTAAAACTGCTTATCCATTCCATTCATGTTGTTTTAAATATCTTAAAATTGTCCATGCTCCTTTGGTACGTTAAAAAAATAGGGTATTGCATAATCTCATCAAATCTATGTGTAGCTTCTCCTTACAAAAAAAAAGTTTATTTCTCGAATAAAAAATGCAATCTACTGTTCATACATATATGCATGTATTGCGCATAAAAAACAACGGCTATTTTGTTTTTACCGAGAAGAAAAAACACCAACCCCCGCCCCCAGCCTTTCGCGTTGTCCTTGCTCAATCTACGCTAATTTTTTTATTACAAAACAATCTGTATCCTAGAACAAATGGACAACAACACATTTCAGCAGAAAGGTGACACGTTCAAAAAATCTGAATAAACTTTAGCCATCGGACATAGGACCATGAGGAGCAGGTCCCAGGACCAAAATCATCAGAGTCAATTGCATCGGAATCTGTTTGTGTGAAATAGAGATTGGATTTGATTTGATTTGATTTTTTATTTTCTAAAGCTGTGTATTTTGTTGCTAGTATGATTGTTTTTGAAAATTCGAATGCCAAAAAGAAGCTTTAATCAATTTGAATAGAAAATCCCAATTTTAACCGTTGTGTGTGTTCTTATGGTGTAGTCAATAAAAAATATATAAGAAAAAAAAGATAACACTGAAAATTGTCAAAGGATTTGTCTTTTCAACGAAAACAATAGAAAAACGTAAGAAGCATTTTTAAAAAAAATATAAAAGTCAAACTAAATTTTCGTCCTAGATAAAGCAACAAAATGAGAAACAAATTAAAACAAACAATAAAAAATACAACAATAAAAACTTATAGTAAATAAAAATCGCATTAGTCCTTTAAGCTGGGAGAACAAATCCGATTGTAATTGCATTTTATGGCAATGCTGGCTAGATGGTGGTATAGTGATAGGATATTGTGAGCCAGGATAAGGGTGGTCGGATATATGTAGTATCCACAACGAAAAGGTAGCAATTTTGTTGTTGTTGTTTTTGTTTTTGTTGTTGTTTTTGGTTACATTGAAACAAAATTGAAACGTGATGGTGAAATAAAATTGGATTTTGAAAACGAATTGAAATGGCTTGTCATTTTGTGGCAAACAAAAACTCTCACAGCCATAGGATTAGTGTCAATCATTTTCAATGAATGACTAAATTTATCAAACGTTTTTTGTATGTATGTAAGTTGCTTGGTATAGGTTTAGGCAGCCCAAGCTTGTGAAATTAATTCGAAAACAATTTGATGTACATATACATACATACGTAGAAATAATGAAACAATTTTACTCAATTTCCATCGAAATCAATTGTAGGTTGAATAATTATATTTCGAGCTCTCACGAAGGAATAAATTGAGAACATTTCAAGAAGACATTAATTAATTTTGATAGATAATCCACAAAACACAAATTTTTGGGATACTTTGAGGAGAGGGTTTTGAAATTGGTGAACTCCTTTGTACTATTATATGCCTTGAAAATAAGGTCTTGATACCTGCTGCAGCTGTTCCATCAATCCACAATTTTGCTCCTATATTATTTTGAACGACACATGCCCTTGTATACTTATAAAAGTTCTTATATTGATAATTAATGTGATGGATACGAATTGTCGAATTCACATTTTTAACGTTTCCAGGTGTAAAATTTTATAGTTTTTAGGTTATTTCTTTGATGTGTGCGAATGTTTCGTGTTCAATGTTCATGTTCATATCTCAAAACGATTAAATAATATCCAAATTTGGAACAAATTTATCTTTTCAGGAAATATTATCAAAATGTGCGGAAATAATTATCAAAAAAATCAGTACAACAATTTTTTTCTTATAGCTAAGCCCAAAAGAAAAGGTTATGCCTTGGACTTCAAACACATTATTTCCACACTCTATTTTTTAAATAAGAAAATCAAAATATTTTGCAGCAAAAATAATATTCCCTTTTGAATTTTTTAACAATGCCAGAAATGATGATAAATGGGCAGATGATTTTAAGAAATTTTAAACTTAAATACGCACTAGGGAGAGCTTGCTCCTGTATCCTAAGAATCTAAAAAGAAGGATCTATATTTTAAGATTTAAAAACATACCTGCGATATAAATTTATCTTTAAAAGTTGAACCGTCATTTTATTTCTCAAAAAAACCTTAATTTATTAATTATTTTCTAAATCAATTTTTTAAATAAAATTTGTATGCATAAGAAAAATTTTTGGTTTGCAAATATTTAGCGCTTTTAAAAATATGTTTTAGTTGTAATTTCGTTAAAAATACTGACGTATTTTGGAGATATTGAATTTTTAAGAACATTTTTTGTTCAGAAAAGATATATTTAAATTGGTTCATTAGTTCTTAGAAAAAAAAGGGCTGTAATACGGCCCACACTGATTACTTTACATTCTTATCCGTCTATCGATTTTTATAAAACTTTTAAAAAATATCATTAACAATATTTTTTCTAAAATAACAAAAAATTGAAATCATTATCTTTCTATGTTCTCATAATACTTAAGTCCAAAAATATTTCTTATCACTTGTTTTTGTTTTTGTAGGTTTATTTGTTTAAAAAAAAAATTGTCAACTGTATTTTTCTAAAAAAAAATAAAGGCAAGTTAGAAACAATATTTTGCATATAATTAAATAAGTTTGATTTCAACATCGATTATTTTTGCAGAAATTTTCAGTCAGCTTGACTTTTTCCAAGAACATTATCTTACGTAAACAATAAAATTATGCATAGAATGAAATAATTTTGAAGTAAATACCTTCATCTTTTCTCGAGATATTCAAATCATCATAATCAGTTCTTACAAATTTTTCGAAGTAGTAGGTTTTTCAAAGATTTTAAATAAATGTTAAAAACAATATATTTACTATAAGTAATATAAAATTAGATTGATTATTATTTAAATTAGGAACCTTGATTTTTCTCAACACAACATTTAACCAGATGTTAAAAACTTTACTCTTCCTTGTATACAATTATTTTTGAGGTTATAACATTTTTTGTTCCTTAAAAATGCGAGGCGGCAAATATTTTGTTCATGTGTTTTAATGTATACAAAAACCGTAATTTGTATTTTTTTCAAAATTATACTTATTAGGTTTCACTTCACATTAAGTAATATATAATTTAATTAAAGTCGGAAGCGTTTTTAAGAATTTAAACAAAATTAAAAAACTTTGCTTATAAGCTCAATTTCCAAGTTTGAGCTTATCAACCCGATATTTTAGGCTGTATTGGGGAAGACAGACAGACAGACGGACGGAATTACTAGAACCATTTGTTGATGTTAAAAAAGAGAGTGTTCTTGAAAACTGATAAAATTCAAATTGAAAGTGTTTTTACACAAAACAAAATAAAAACCTCGAAAAATCTACAAGAAATTTATTTTCGATTCGAATAATTTAAGAACAAATAAATATATTGATTTCAAACTAAATTTATTTTTTACACAAATTGTACTTATAGTACATATTTGAAAATATCTTTTTTTTTTAATTTAATTTACATTTTTCTCAAACAAATTAAGAATTGCCAAAAACTACTAAAACTTGAGTTTCTACTCTAATATCTTCGGCAAAAATAATGTTGTTGACATCAAAATTATTAACTTCCCATAGGAAGTTATTGTAATGGGTCCGATTTGTCAAATTGAAAATTTTGACATTTCTTGACGTTTCAAGGTCCCTAGAGTCGAAATAAAATATTTTTAGAAAGATATCTGTGCGTGCGTGTGTACGTACGTTCGTACGTCCGTACGTCCGTACGTCCGTACGTCCGGACGTTCGCGAGGTTTTTTTCGTCGCCCATAGCTCCAGAACCAGAAGAGATATCGACTTCAAATAAATTTTGTTATACAGATAATAAGGCAGAAAGATGCAGAAAGGGCTCTCAAGAAAATTGCGTGTGTGGTTTTTTTTACCATAGCAGTTTAAAAAAAAGATGCAAATTTTGGTAAACTCTGAATATCTTATGAACCAATGACGCTAGAGACTTGAATTAAATTTTATATTATATATTGGAACGTGATACAAAACAAGTATATTTTTGGAAAAAAATCCAATTACCTAACTGTTTTTTTTTGTAAATCAAAAAAACTGAAAAAAAAAATTGTCACCTCGAAAATTTTACGACTTAAATATGATTTCGTCTCCAAAACAATTTTGTGCAACGAAGAATAATGTTTTTGACACCTGATAAAATTTTGAGAAAAATCTAATTGACAGTTTTTTTTATAAAAAATAAAAACCTAAAAAAAACATTACTCAAAGTTGGTAAAAATTGAATTTCGACTCAAATATCTTTTTAAAAATTTGAGATAATGGCTTCAAACTAATTTTATTTTATAAGAAATATTGTTTTCAACATTCGATAAAATTTTGGGGAAAATCGAATTGCCGTTTTTTTTACTAAAATTAAAAACCAAAAAAAAAAACAATACTAAAACTTGGTACTTTCGACTCAAACATCTTTTCAAAAATTAAAAATATTGGCTTCAAACTTATTTTATTTCACAGAAAATATTGTTTTCGATATTCAGTAATTTTTTATAAGAATCCAACAGTCTGTTTTTTCATAAAAAAATAATATCTAAAAAAAAATTTGGTAAAAATTGATAGATTATAGACAAAATTTTAAGCAAGACAAATCGACAGACGGGATGGGAAGTTATCAGTGTGGGTCGCATCCCAGCCTCTTTTTTTATAAATGCAAAAAGTAGTTTTTTTACGATTAGTAACATTTTTATATAACAAAAATAAGAACCTAAAATGGGTCTTTGAAATATCTCCCCAAGAAATAACTCCCAAACAAAAATATGAATCAACCCCCAAAAAATTGTATCGGAATGAGGAGTTCTTTCATGTGAAAGAAATAATTCCCTAAATTTAACTATAAAATATATCTCCAAATTTGGGAAGTGCAATCAGGTAAATTTTTAGGAGTTAGTTTAATTTCATAATTACTAGGCGAAAAAGGTAAAATTTGTTTCGAGGGTGAGTGTTTTATAAATTTCGTGTTAATTTCAAGAATCTGGAATTTAAGAAATTAATATACCTACTGTACAAAATTTGCAATACTTAGGTATTACTTTACGAGGTAGGACTGCAGCAAATTTATACAATTTAAACATAGGTTTCTTAAATGCAAGAGAACGTGCACCTAACCTCTCAAAATCCTATAATGTGGTCAAAAAGAGGGGTTGCAGGTGGTTAGCATGCTCCCCACTACATACCTCACCTTTTTTTCTCGCCGTTTTACTGGGTGTTTTCCCTTTGGTAAATTAAATTGGTCATAATTATAAAAATAACTTGGTCTTATTTTACTTTGTCAAAGTGCAACTTTTTAAAATGGTCTTTCAAGTACAAGTACACCAAAAAATATCATTTGGTAACTTTCCAGTACACCAATTGAAAGTTTCTAGTGTGGGTCACATTGCAGACCTCAATATATATTTTTATTATAAAACGATTGGTTTTCTATCTATATTGAAAACATCACAATATGGTTGTTTCTTACATCTTCTTATTCCATCTGTTGTTTGTTTCTTTAAACTTAAATATTAACTTTAGTTTTTAAAGAATCCAGCCTTATATAGGTGCTTCCTAATCAACCAGCCAATTACCCTATGATATCTCTTATTTGTAAAAATCGAAAAAGTCATCCAACTCTATCAAATTCAAACTCTCCAAGGAACTAATGAAATTCGAACCAAATAAAGCAAACTAATGAATTGTTAATGCGATGCATTACTCCATTAATTCACCAGGTACCAACTATCTGCTGAAGCCACTCTTAGTTTGGTAAACGTAAAAATCCCTCAAGACCAAGAATTAAAAAGAAAAAAAAAAAGAAAAGTGGAAAAAGAGGTAAAAAACCAAAGAAGAAAAATGTAAAAGAGCAACCAATGGACAATTTTGCAAATTAAGTTCTCATCTTGTGAAAATATCTCCCATTAGACATCACAAGACACAAAGCCAGGTGCATACAAAATGACACAAATTCACACACACAGGCACACACTAGATATACAACTAGACACCTTTCCTAATTTATTAATGGTTTCTCGTTATGGAGCACAACCCTTTTCCATTTCCATACACCCCAGGGATCACAACCTGATCCTTGAGCAATTGGAAAAAATTGTTCTACCACTTTTTCACTACTGGCAAATATGTTTTTAGCCGGATGTGACTTGCTCGAGGCAAAACAAAGGAAAAAGGCGAATAGTTCCAACTGGGAAAACCCCAGAACAAGGATGCACATCAGGAAAAAAAATGAACTAGGACTTTGAGAAAATATGTTTGTTCGTTTCTTTTGTTTTTTTTGGTGTGTTGGTTGGTTTGCTTTTTGTTCACACCAGGACTTTGAGAGAGAGAGTGGGTGGTGGGGCCGGTGGGCGTTAGGGATTCAAACCGAAAGACAATGCAACATGGCAAAAAAAAACAAAAGAAAATAACTAAGAGAAAGCAAATAGGACTCAGGAATTATTCCATGTGTTGGGGCGTATATTCCTAATGAAATGATACATATCCTGTTTTCATTTCGGGTATCGAACACAGAACGACAAATTTTGTGCCCGGGAAGACATCGAGCGAAATTGAGGTGGTCATAGAGCCAAAGGACAAAACGAAAAACCAAACTAAAAACCAAATTGGATAAAAGCTGAAAAGTATTGAAGCACAGATTCTGTTTCTGTTTTCTGTTCCTGATGCTCTGATGTGGGGGCGAGAAAATTTATTGGGACTTTTTCGTTTTATAGTTTTGGTCTAATTTCTTTTTTCGTCTACTTTTCTTCTGTTCTTTCTATTTTTTGGTATTCTATATCTAATGGTTTTGTGTTTGAAGTCAAAGAACATGGATGGAAAGGAGCTTTTTTAGACAAGACAAAACAAAAATAAAAACCAAATAGCTATCGATTCTATTGTATGGATAGTATATGCAGTCTTGATGTTGAGAAACGTTTTTACGTTCTTCAAAAATAAGAAAAAATATGGGATAACCTAGTTTTTGTGTTTTAAAATCGTTTTTTTTTTTGTGTTGTTTCCAGAACGAGAGAGTGTTTTGGTTAGATGTTTTGATCCGCCTGGTTTTTCTGAGTCATTTTTTGTGTATTGTATTTTTCCCTATCTGTCTAAGGATGACCACAAGAACTGAATTGTAGCTGTGAAATGGGATGGTCGAGGAACAAATGTGATTAAAAATACCAAACAAAAAATGAAGACAGACATATCGGTGCATACTTTGGAAGGCATTCAATGAATTATTGGCTTTTTTCTGCTAGATTAACGTTTTTTTGTTTTACTTTCAAATCTATAAATCTAGAAACCTAATATACAAATCAGTAAAGGGACGTAAATTGCCAAAGAACTCAGTTAAGGAAACAAAGCTTATTAATCGTTAACCTTAAAATGTTCACAAAAACTGTTCTTCTTAAATTGTTTAAATTATTTTTATTAGGCAATTGTTTATTATTATTATGCATATTTTAGTTTTTTTGGTTCTGTTTAATTTTGAAAACTAATGTTCCTTTAAAAACAGTATTTTTGTGAGTTGGAAAGCTGTTTTATAGAGTTTTAACAAGTTAAAGTGGTAAAGTTTGTTTTATTTTCATTCAAAATGGATTTATATAAAACTAGCGGCCCGTCCCGGCTTCGCACGGGTAGACATAAATAGGTACAGATATTTAAGTTATAGGCATGCTAATTAAAACGACCATGAATAACAAGAAAACATTGTTTGTCCTATCATTAATACTCTTCGCAGCGTATGCCATGAAAGACATGTTATGGCTAATTTGTTTACACTTTCGGTTGGTTTTAATAGGAATTTCTAAAGATTTCTGTAGTAATCTCGTACTAAATATAGCCTATGTTACTCAGTGATAAAGTAGCTTTCTAATAAAAAAAGAATTATTAAAATCGGTCCAGTACTTTTTGAGTTTATTCGTTACACACAAAAATACAAATATTTCCTCTTTATAATATTAGTGTAGATAATACAAAATTTGATTACATGTTGAAACGGGGAAAAAAACAAAAATAAAATTTTTCGAAGCGTCTCAAAAACGAAAGAAAATGATATTTGATTACATGTTGAAACGGAGGAACTAAATTGCATGATGAATCTACAGATAAAAATGGAGTCAATGTACTCTTAACTTCTCGTAGGAAGATATTGTAACCGGTCCGATTTGTCAAATTGTTGAAAATGTTGATATTTTTCGACGTTGCAAGGTCCCTAGAATATAAATCAAACGTTTTTATAAAGATATATGTGCGCGTGTGTACGAACGTTCGTACGGACATATGATTTCATTATATCTCATACAAAATATTGCTAAGTAGACGTTAAATTTATTAAAATTAATTATTTTAGAATAGTCCAACAACTAGTTTTTTTTTATAAAAAAGAATCTAGAAAAGAGACTACACTAAATTGGGAAAATATGATGTTCGATTCGAATATGTCGAGAATAAATGAAGGTACTGATTTCAAAGTTATTTCAAACAATTGAATTTTATTGGTAACGTTAGGATTATGCTCATAGAAAAATCAAATCGGAATTTTTGCTTGCGACATATAGCAACAATATAGCAAGTTTGCATTCGTAAAACATTTCGAACTCTAGATTTTAATCAAACATGACATTAAGATGGTAGATAAGTCGAACAAAGTTTTTTGTAAGACTAAAAATAACAGTAGTCCCAATACAAATTTGTTGGTCAAAAATCGAAAACTCGAATTTTTTCAAAAACGAAACGATAGATTTTTATTGATATTTCGCTAACTTTTGTTTTCATAATTTGGCTTATTTTAAAAAATAATATGTTTGTATTGCTCCAGACGGATATTTTTCATAGAATCGTTATTTTGTTATATTATATATTATATATTATTTAATACGAAATTGAAATATAAAAGGTATATAAAAAAGCAGTATATAAAAAAAGCAGATATTAAAATCGAATATACCTTTTTTATCATGTGCAAAATATTGTTGCTAACTTTTAGTAAGTTTTACTAGAAATTTCAATTAACAACTTAAAAAAAAAAAACACGAAAAGCTACAAAAACTAACAAAAATCTGATAAGAAATATTTTTCGACTTAATTATTATGAGAAGAATAAAAAATATTGGCTGAAAATGTTTCAATTTCATACAAAATATTGTTATTAATATCTTGTTAAAGTTTTAGAAAAATTGACGAATGGGGAGTTATCAGTTTCGCATTCTAGCCTTTTTTTTTAAATGAAGTTGTAAGACATGGCCAGGTGGCAGGGGCGAACGCAGGTTGGGGTTTTGGGGGTTAAGAAATTGTGCACAAAACACAAACACACTAAATCAGAACAGTAAATTTCTGTATTTTTTGGTAAAGAAACAAAAATATTTTTCTTGTTTTCATTCATACTAACAATTAAAATGTTTAATATTTTTATTTTCCAACATTGAGGTAGAAGATGAAGGGTTTTTAACTTTTTGTATGAAGCTAAGTATTATTATTAACACAGACATGCTCCCTTTCGCCATGTTTCTTATGGCTAAAAATGAAAAATTCAAAACAGAAAATGACCTTGTTATACTCGTTTTTGAAACCATCTCACGGCCACTTATGACACATTTAAATATCAAACCACCGAAAAATTGTTCGGTTCATTTATGTCAGTTTTAACTGTAAATTAAAAAAAAAAATCTTTTAACTTAACTTTTTTGACTTCTTAAATTGTGACACAAGAATATTTTAAAACAAAAACAGCAACCCTGTTTTTCAAGAACAAGAATCAAATTAATAAAGAATGTTACGTGATGTCTCTTAAATTCAATATTTTTAAACATTTGAATGCCTTTCCGCATTTAATCATACCCTAATGTAAGACACAAAACAAATTCATAGTCATATTTCAAACCCGAGTCTATTTGAACTGGAGTCTAAATTTAACAAATACATAGGTGCTATTCATAAAGAATTTGCCAGCTCTGTTTAGTTAGAAACAGGTTTAAGGCAATTACAATTACAAGTACAATTCTGAAAAATCACACTTAAACCTATAAAAAATGGCTTGTAGAGGGCAACAAAGTAAATTGCGCTATCTGGAGAGCCAAAATCTTTGAAACCCTTTAAACTATTTTGTTTGCTGTTAGTTAAGAAATTTTATGAAGTTGGGCTGGTGGTTTTAGACTTTGAAGCACGCAGATATTAGCAAACATTTCATTGAATTTCGATCTATAATATTTAGAAGGTCAATTATAAACTTGACAGTTTTTTTTCTCGAATCGATACCTTTCATACAAATCGTCTTCATCTATTTCAAAGGGTCCAATCGGGTTAAGTAGAGCTTTCGTTTTTTGTTAGTTGGTAGCATTCCAACATCCAGCAAAATATCATTTTAATTTTTGTTTTTAAATTTTCAAATAAAATGTCTCGTAACTTAATTTTCTTCATCCATTTTTTTTATTTTTGACGTTTAATAGATTTAGAAACAGCTTAAACATAGGTTCCGTCGTGTTTATTTTTAGACTCCAGATTATCGTTTTAAAATGGGTTTAAATTGTCTATGAATAACATAAACTGAAGTTTAATTTAGCAAAGACAAAATCAGAACTTATCAAGGAACTATGAATATGACCCTATGTCTTCGGTCTAAAGGTTCGGAACGCATTCTATTTTTATTTTTTGCTATATAGACCGCCGGAAAATTTAAATTTTTAAGCATATTTCAGTAATGCTTTCGGAGGATTAAAATTCTGAAAATTTACTGAAATTTCCCTTGCAGTCAAAATGTTGTGAACGGTTGTAGTTTTTATTTTATTTCTTTTTTCATTTTTTATATTTTTTAAATCTGAAAATAGCGCTGCTATGCGGTAAGCAACAAAGCTCCAACATATAAGAAGATATGTTTTCAAAAACTAAATTGTCCATTCCGTCTTTTAAGTTTTTTTATCAAAAGCCATTGTGAAACAATGTCATCAGTTTTAAAAATTTGGAGTAATTGATTTTCTCCAATTAATTTTCTCCACTCATTATTAATTAACTCTAGTTCTGAGTTATTTATAGTTGGTGAAAAATGTTTCGTGAGACCTAAAACTGATGGAATTGTTCCATCAATGACGTTTTTCGGGTTTAAATATTTGAAAAATCTTAGTTCATCTATTGAAAGGTTAAACCTTTCTCCAATTTGAACACATATAATTCAATATAATAGCTGCACATAACTTTTCGTAGTTGCATTACATCTTGTTTAACAATATCATTTTCAAGTAAGTACCTTTCAAAGTAAAGGCCAAAATACATTTGAGAATATGGTAAATAGTTTTCACTGTTTTTTATATTTGTGTTTACATTCATATTTTCTGGTTTTACAAAATTTTTCATAAAATTTAATTTTAATGTAAGTATTCTTTCGAATATCAAGTGTATTTTTGTGTTCTCAGATTGAAATGTTTTATTTAACTCGTTTATAATTTTAAGATTTATTGACAAAAAATTTAAATATACTATAAATATTAAAAGGTAGAGTTTAATGATAGTTGAACGGTGAGTTGCAAAAAGTGGTAGAATTTGCTTTTTAGGTGGTAGATTTTCATGAATACCAAAAAGTGGTAGAAATACCACTTAAGTGGTAGAAGTCCCAACACTGATTTAGATACCCGAGAAAGGACATGGGCTACTTTTTACCCCGGGAAAATGACGCGTCCCCATGCGAAAATTCAGGTGGGCCGATCGCTTTTACGCCTAAACTACTGAACAGATTTAAATGAAATTTGGTAAGGAGATAGTTTGAGACTTAAGAAAGGACATGAGTCACTTTTGACTTCGGGAAAACAACGCATTCCCATGGGAAAAATTACTTTCCGGGAATCTGATCGCTTTCACTTTTAAATTACCAAAGATTTGATTTGAATAATATATAAAATGTATTCTAACGTGGGTTTCGCGCACCACGTTAGACGCAATCATGCATTCCGATAATTCCAACCGATTTGCCGTTTCAGTTTAAAAGAGTGCAGTTTCCTCTGAAAGCAGCATTTGCAAAAACAATAAATAAAGGCAAACCTGAAAGTTGCAGGTGTAAATTTAGAAAAAAAAAAAAACTGTTTTTCCCATGGACAGTTATATATGTATGTAGCGTGCTCACGAGTCTCAAACCCACAAAATCTTTACGTTATAAAAATGTAAAATAAAAATGTATTCCAGTAACCTATCTTCTTTTTAAAATGTATTAACCTAACATATGACAATCACACTTAGTATGGCGTCATCCCATCTCGGCACAATTCAAACATACGTACAAAAAAAGTACAGCTCAGGTTTTTTTCATACTACTATCCAAAAAAACTATCTAATGCGGACGAAGTCGCGGGTAAAAGCTAGTATGTGTATATATGTAATTTTTATTCATACATGTTTCTTAGTACCTACATATGTATATAAAATACAGTCAAACTTCGATAACTCGAACTTTGATAACTCGAATTTTTTATAACTCGAACCAAATTGTGTGGCAGTAGCGTTTAGAGTCTATATTCCATACATATTTACTTTGATAACTCCAACTTGTATAACTCGAATTTCTCTATAACTCGAACAAAAAAATGACACTTACACTGCGTAGGTCGAATTTTATGGGGGAATTCCCATTTTTTAGAAAAAAGAAACTTTGAAGCATATGGATGCAGGAAAAAAACACGATATCACATTACTTGAGTGCATCAATACAGTTGGAAAAACTTGGACGTCAAAAGTCAGACTATAGCTAATTGCTTCAAAAAAGCTGGTTTTGGCCAATTTTCCACATGGGACGAAGAGGATGACATTCCTCTTGTTTTTCTCAATAATATTGATGAAGATCGAGCTTTGATGGAAGCTGAATATGATGAATGGATAAGGCAGAGTGATATAGCAACGAACATAACTTTAGATGATTATATGGAGGTAGATGATGATATTTGTACGTCGCCCTTTCCTACAGACGAGGATATTATTGAGCAGTGTAGCTCCGAATCGTTGAACCCAACTTCAATCAATATTGAAAGTGATGACGAGACTTCGTTTGAAGAGGAACTCATTCAGCAGCTTTCAAAGCGTGTTGTGGCAGATGCATTGGATAATTTGAATTTGTATTTGCAAACGTCTGAAGATACAACAGATGAAATTTATGCAGCTCTAAATAAACTAGAATTTTTTTTCCAAAAAAAAAAAAAAAACAATCAAAAAAACTACTTGCAGACAAAAATTACTGAATACATGAAATAAGTTTTTGGTTTGTGTTTCTATGTATGTTTAACTTATTTGATAAAATAAAGCACATAATGTTGTGCATATGAATTTGCGATATGCTATTGTTTCATTTTAAAATGGTTTTTATTTTTATTATACATTTTGATAACTCGAAGTCTTGATAAGTCGAACTTTTTTCGTGGATAGTAGTAGTTCGAGTTATCGAAGTTCGACTGTAGTGCCAAAAAAGAAAAAAAAAAACACTTCACATTTAAAATAAAAAAATAATATAGGTAACATTATATTTTTTGAAACCCCCCCCCGACATTTTTTTCTGCGTTCGCCACTGCCAGGTGGCATACAAAATATGCAATAAGAAAAAATAAAATTAAAAAAAGTCATAGGTTTATCAAAAAGTAAAGTAAAAATAGCTGTCGCCACTTATGATCTTTAAACAGCTGTAAAAAATAGTACTAAAAAGTGGTAAAAATTATCTAGAAACAAAAAAGATTCCATGACTTACAACTTTTTTCCTTTAAATAAATTGTTATTAATAATATTTTATCAGACTTTAAGAAATAATTGACAGTTAAATAAAACCTAAAACAAGAAATATTAAAAAGTACTAGAAATTGAATTTTGACTAAAATATTTTGAGAACAAAGAATTATATTAACTTTAAATATTTTGTTACTTATTAAGGCATTGTTTGTTACAATGATCAAATCCTTACAAAAAATTATACTATATTAATTATAACATCACCAATATAATAATCTAGACAGAAAAATTCAATTCAGCAGCAATTTTGATTGCAAACTCTTTTAATTTCTCAAATAAATAAAATTACTTGTTACAAAAAATGTATTCAAAATATTATAAACGGGTACCAAAAGCAAGTTATAAGTTATCCCAACCTCTTTATAGAATTATTTTTCCACAAGATTTGAACAAAATTTGTAAAATTAGTAAAAATATTTAGAAGTTACCAAAATATAAAAAATGCCATCACAAAACTTGAATGCTTAGTTTTTGTGTTAACGTAAAGTGCTCTTAAGTACTTGCCTTAAACTAAAGACTCTTATTCTAATTTTAGCCTAGACTCGAATTGTCTCTATATGGCCCTGTTTGCCACTTTATTTAAGAATTTTCACTAAAATAGTTAAATTTCTTTGTGAAACAAAAATAAAGAGCGTAAAAATGGTCTATGAAAACCACCATTGCTGAATTAATTATAAAAAAATCAACTCACCACAATGCATTATGTGGCATTGAATCATGAAAATCATCGTAATATAATAACGTTGAAGGTTTCAGTTTTCCTTTCAGGCAACAGCTTATGAATTATTATTCTGAAAACTCCATCCAAATAGTTTCAGAGAATTTTTATTTTATTAAAAAATACTAACAATCTGAAAACCTCTTTCTAATCAAGTAACCTGAAAATAAGGTCGCATACAAAAGTGGACTTTGGAGTGGGAGTATGATTAAAACCAAATTGAATTTGATGAAAACTTTGTGTGTTTTTTAGTCTTTTGATATTTTACACTGTCATATAAAAAAACCTTTCAAAATCACGAAAAAGTCCGTAGAAAATTTTCTAAGAAATCGACCAAGTTACAGCCTTTTTTCTCTTAATTATAATAATAGGACTTAAAATCGTGGTCGTATTGACGCTTGTAATTAATAATATTTTTGTACATTCTTTGAGCTTTTTCCAAGAAATCCTTAAAAAATAAATAGATGTATAGATCTCGCAAAAAGAAGAAATTCTTAATAATTTCTTGCCATTTCCAAGAAAGTAAAAGTGGGCGTTACAGTGAGAGGACTCAACCAAAACCTTATTTTATTTAATTTACATAAAATGCCAAAACCAATTATGCAGTTCATAGAACTCCTTTCAAAAATCTTAAATGAAAAAGTTTAATTTCTGTTCATAGATTCTATGTTCTGTTTTGTTTTTGAAATAAAGTAATTTGTTTTTTCAATGTTAAAAATTATATTTAAACATTTAGATGACTATTTTCCCCATCGTTATGGATTATGAGGTATCATATCTATTTTGATGACTTCCTACTAACAACAACAAAGAATAACAAGAATAAGGATCTCATATCCTAATGAAGTTTATTTATTAAACTAAATAAATAATAATATGGATATTTCTAAAGAAAATTCTAAAACTTCCGCATAATCCTTTGTGTTCCTCTTCACCTTCACCTGTTTGTTGATGGTTTTTTTTCAAATTTTTCTTCCTTTAAACCGCCTCTTCCCAATGGAGCCTTGAGATGCATATGATATGCTCTCCGAAAATCTCTGGAGATCATACATGTATGCATGTTCCTGGCGTCCAAATCATATCCTTTTTTATCCTTGTATGGATATAAAGATGGCTAAAGGATATAACATCGTGCTATTTAGATTATATGGGACCGAGACCAGCACCAGGACCAGGACCGGGACGACGACGACGACGATGACGACGTGTGCGGGATTCTCAATTTGAATATCAAATCATATACGAATAGAATTTGCATTTCTTTCAATTTAGCTATTTTTATCCTCTGTTGTTGTTGTTGTTGTATTATTTTCATCAGTAATGGCTTATGTACAGGCATTGTTATGTTTTTCTTTTTTAAGGATCGATATTATAAAAAACAACAACAAAAATAAAAGAACATTTTCGAAATGAAAGGAAGATGTTAAACCTGAGGCGTTGCGTTGTTTTGTGTTGTGTTTTGTTGGTCGGGGAGCCTCATGTATGTTTTTGTGCTTGAGGCTCTTGGCTGGATATCATAGGTATACTAGGCAGGTTTATACCGACAATAATAACAACATCACAAGCAACAAAAGGACTTTTTGTACATACATATAGTATATAATTTAAAAACCGATTGAACCATCAATAGGGACTTTTGAAATTTTCGTAAATCAAATTGCTTTTCATCCTTATTTTTTTGAAATGCTCTAAACCGTTTAGTACCACATCAGAGTTTTTAAATAGGCACTCGCATATCGTTTGTTGCCTTTTATTTGTTTGTGGGGTATTTATGACATAAAGAGGCGGATCGGAATAAGGATACCCTTGGGATGGGAAATAAGAATAAAGACTTTATTGACAAAACGAATAACAATGGTTTTCTTCCTAAAGGCATATTGAACCTCGTGTACCGTTGTATATTGTGCATGGAAATAATTTTATTTTTTTTTAAGAAAGAATGAAAGAAATCTTCAATACAAATCTGGTAACACTTGTTACTAATGTGTTTTTATTGTTGATATCATTTAATCTCCGCCTTTTCGGTTGTAGAAGGTGTTTATTTTATAAAACAATACACAAATATTTTTGCATATTTAAAAATTTCAATGCAATAATTTTTCAAAATAAAATTATTTGTGTTTTGTTCTTCGCGCTTATTTTGCTGTTTTAAAAACTGGTTGTTTGAATTTAAATAAATAAAATTTTAAAATTAAAAAAAAAATACTTTAAGGACTTTTGTATAAAAGTTCTATTTATTTTAAAGGTGGACAGAAAAAATAATGCACGAAAGGATACAAAAACAATCGATTTGGATTTGTGGATTTTCACTAAAATACAAACTTGAACCATGAAATTTATGATTGCAATTCCAGGAATCGATATAAAATTATTTTGGTTTTATTTTCACTCGGTAAAGGTTTGAAAAACATCAAATTCAGTTTAATTTCTAGGAAATCATAAGCGTTTAAATATGTTATTCAAATAACTTTTTTTTATAAAGTTTTAAATACTTCATGGAATTTTAAACTTTTTTGCTTAACTTAAATTGATATCCACTTAAAATCAACAATGTGTTAATAACTTCTTTTTTTTTTAATTAAGTACATACAATTTGGTTGCATTAATATTTTGATTTTTTGATGCATATTTTATTATAATTGAAAATTAAAAATGTGATGTATAAAATTAGTCGTAATATAAAACATATACATATTATAGAAATTACATATTAGCAAAAGGATTTTCGCTTTGAGACATTTTTTTTACTTTCGCATTTAAAAAAAAAATAAATATAATTTGGATTGACAAACAAATTTTTATAAATTAAAAAAAAAGAACATTTTTACTCAAACTTCTGTAGATTTTTGTTATCAAAAATTAAGGTCGGTAATAAATACAGTACGTTCTCGATTAACGCAATTCTCGATTCACGCAACTCCTCGATTTTCGCAACAGACACGGAATTCGCCTGTTAAAAATTTGTGGAGAAAAACTTTCAAACAAACCGCAGCTTGTAGATCCATTTTTAATTAAATTTAAGGAAAAATTCAGAGAGCTAGATTTGACTCCCAATCAAATTTATAACGCTGATGAGCCCCAAATGAACAAATTTTGAGTCTTCAAAAACTTCAAGAAATGGCAATTTTAAAAAATCTAAACTTCCAAAAAGTCCAATTTTTTCCAAAAATAGTAATTATGTAAACATATTTATGTACTTATGTATCCACTTTTATATCTGTGGCCACAAGGAAAAACAACATAAGTCACTTTTTGTAGTTTTTCAGGAGAGCAATTTGAAAGTTTGCTTTGCGCTCGCAAAAAAAATATACAACATATTAAAAAAGTAAAAACGCAGAAATAAGCAGGATAATAATAATTATTATTTTTTATTTAAATAAGTTAATTTTTTTGATTATTTATAGGTAATTTTACAAAAAACAAGACTTATGTTGTTTTTCCTTATTAAGTTTTGTAAATATTTCGGTGTTAAGTCGACTTATGTCTTTTTTCCGAACTGAGATTAATACATTATTTTGTTTCAGTTAACTTATGTCATTTTTCCAAAATATAAACATTGTTTACAATCGATCTAAGTCGACGTATGTTCTTTTTCCAAAACATGTTGTTGATATCTTAAATGATAAGTCGAAATCGCAAAAAAGACTAACGTTCAATGAACAGACGGAATGACATGGTAGACGATATATCTTTTCTTTTTAACTAGTAGAAATCAACAATGACAAAAACTTGTATAAATAATGTTTTATTTAAGAAATTAACACTTATTAATAATTAAAAATAACAAAAATATATTTGTTTTTATTCATTATTATTTTCATCATCGCTGATATGTTCATCTGGACAAATCTCTCCTGATTCAGTAATGGTGTCAACAACTAAACTTCTATAGAACCATGAAACTGGGGATCTATAAAATCCAGTAAAAAGAGTAGATCTTGTGCTTTTTCCTTGGAAATCGGGGGAACATTTTGAATTACTTTAATGTCAGATGTCTTAAGAGTGTTAACGCCTCGTTTTTTTAAGTTTATGGTCTTGAACGGCTCATTTTCATCTAGTGAGTTTCTGTAGAACAAAGAACCAAACTCATTTTTTTGTACCGAAGCCACCTAAAATCTGTGTTCACTTTTCACCAAGTGAACTTGCAGGATGCTGCAAATTCGAGAAAATTTGGCTGCTTCATATCAATAACCTTAAACGGATTCTTGTCTCTTAAGCTGGATATTAAGTTTTGCCAGTCTCTGGGATGATGAATCTTAGCTGAGGTGTTCTTTTTTTTCTCTCAATGACAGAATGGTCGACATCACATTCCATATGTATGTGACCAGGCTCCAGGAATTTGTGGTCTATTATTTCCAGTTGTTCACTATTAGATAAAGCTGTTATGAACATACAGCTCACATGGGAATTTTTATTTTGGCCCGGACAGGAATCGCTATAAAAAATTATGTTTTTGATAGAAACAGGAACATCTTTATCAATGTGTCTGAATAGACAACATGCTATTTCATTACCACCCCTCTTTGCAACTCCTTCATGCCACATATAGCAATAAGGTTTATCGGTTGACAAATCATGGACAGTTAAATTATATGTCCATAATTGGCGTTTATAAAAGGAAATATTTGATTTTAAAAATGGAGTAGGCAAGCATTGTCGAAGGTCGAACGCATATGCCGCAACATTCATGTTCACTTTAGCTAAACTTTTATCTTTTTTCTTACATGTATAAGCAAAATCAGCCTTTTCTTGGTGTATTGTAAGTTCACTTTCCAGCTTTAATTTTTCATCAAGGTTATCCATAGCTGGTATCTTGTGATGTAGCTTATCACACGTTCCACACGTATCAAGCTGGGGTGACTTTATTTTTAAGTTGAGATCATGAAAAACTTGAGTATATTTCGACAATCTCACTGGATCTTCAGTTTCCAAACAATAGAGATCATACATTTTAGATATTATTAAACCAGGCTGTAGGTATTTCTTTGATGTATCCTGTCGCGTATAGTAACTCTCGTAAGCTGGGAATTTATTTATATGAGCTTTTATCTCCTCTTGTTTTAATGGGGATAGTGCATTCGGAAGTCTTAAACGTCCCCTTTTATCCTTTAAGGATGTGCAAGGTGCTTCCATCTTCTTTCTAATAATTGTTCTGATAAAACCATTTGTTTCGCTAAAACATCCCAAAGAGCACTTTTTGCACACCATGATCTTTTCACCCGAAAGTTCAATAATGTACTCACAAGTCAATTGTCGGTTTTTCTGTTTTGCTCCAGTTTTTTTCGTTCTTGATGAAGATTTTTCATTCAAAGTAATCAAGGAATTGATGTAGAGTACTCTTTTATTATAACTGCCTAAAGCCCAGTAATTATTAAATAATAACTGTTGATTTTGAAGATTTATTTTGGTAGAGCAATCGTTTCGGCATGAAGACAATGGATTAAGTTTTTTGGCCTGAACATTTTTATCTTTTTTCGTAGTGTAAGGTAAGCCAGCACAAAACTTTTGTAAGAACAAAACAGCATAAGTCACACACTGGACACAATTTTGCTCTCAGAACAAAGACACAAGTGTACTTATTTTTAAGGATTTTAGTAACGGTCTTTTGGAACAATAGCATAACTTCACTTGTGTTGAGTATTATCGTAAGGAAGGAATAAGGAAAAACTACACAAGTCAAGTTATTTTCGTAGAACACAGAATTTATGTTTGGAAAAAGGACACAAGTCGACTTATGTTCGCAAAATAAATGATTAAAGTTTTGGAAAAAGAGCATATGTCTACTTATGTGTGTATTGATCTCATTTTCAATTATGGAATAAGTGCATAAGTAGCATGTGAAAATTGAAATATTTGACTTATGCTGTTTTTCCTTGTGTAAAGTTAGTAGAAAAAGACTTATGTTATTTTTCTCTTGGCTATAATTCAGAAACCATAAGAGATAAAAATACGAAAAAAATATGGAAGATAGATTCGCATATTGCGCATCCGATAGAATAATAAACTCAATTTCGACATAAGTCGACTTATGTTGTTTTTCCTTGTGGCCACAGATATCTTATAATGAATTAACTTATTTTAGTTCTGTTTCTTATTATTCATGTTGCATTAAATAAGTGTTGGTTTTCTGATTTTCACTTTGCATCTCGAATTGAGTCTAAAAAATATTTACTCGGTTATTGCAACAACTTCGGTCATTGCAACCACCCTTGTTTTAATTAATTGCGATAATCGAGAACGTACTGTAATTGTTAACAACATTCTTAATTTGTATATGGATGCTAAGCAAATTAAAAAAAAGGTGTTATGAGCCAACCCACACTGATTACTTCCCATTAGTGCATATAAGATGATTTTTCTACGACCTTAACAAAATATTAATAACAATATTTTGTTTGAGATAAAAACATTTAAATCAATATCTTTCTATATTTTCACAATACTTGAGTCGAGAACCATTTATTATTAGTGTTTTGCTGTTCTGTAGTTTTTTTGTCAATTTAATTTTTCTAAAAAATTATTAAAAGTTGGTAAAAATATTCGGCATTTATGTTAATATGAATTTTATTTTAGTATCTGTTTTTTACCCCTATATTTTTAGTCGAAAATCAATTTTTGACAATTTTTGACAACATTTTTAAAAGTTTTTATATCTTTTATAAGAAATGCTGATTTCATTTTGCTACGAACATTATCTTATGTTAACAACTAAATTTTGAATACAATGAAATAATTTTAATAATTTAATTTTAATCTTAATACCTTTATCTATTCCCGAAATATTCAAATCGAACATCAGTTGTTACCAATTTTAAATAGTTTTGTTAAGATTCTTTTTTTATTTATAAAAATACGGACTGTTGGAGTTTTCTCAAAATAGCGAAAAATTGTAAAAACAATTTATTTTATAAGAAAAAATTATTCTTAAGGCCATATCTTTAATATTGTTGCCAAGATATTAGAGTCGAAAATCAATTTTTACCAACTTTTAGTATTGTTTTCTATAGGTTATTATTTCTTGCAAAAACGAACATTTAGCAGCTGTCAAACACTTTATTTTTCGTTGCATTAAATTGTTTTATAGTAAACATCATTTTTGCTTTCGACATATAGAAAATAAATGGCAAGTGTTGCAGTCGTAAAACATTTCAAACTCGATACTTTAATCAAACATGACATTAAGAGAAGTATAGAGAATTCGAAAAAAGTGGGTCCACCGATTCCATCCGTCTGTCTGTCCTTGCCACTATAGCCCAAACCATTGTTCGATTGACTCTTAATTTGAAAATTAAGGAATTTAATAGATTCGAGTTAGTTTTTTTTTATTGTTCTTAGACTTAAAATAATAGTAGTCTAACAAATTTTTTGGTCAAAAATCAAAAATTCGAATTTTCTCAAAAACGAACATACTTAATAATAGATTTTTGTTTTCATTTTTCTCTATTTTTTTTTTTAATTTGAATTCTTTAAATAAAAAAATATGTTTTTATTGCTCCGGGGGTCCCCCTCATAGAACCCTTATTAACTTCCCATAGGAATTTTTGTAATGGGTCCGATTTGTCAAATTGAAAATTTTACATTTCTCGACGTTTCTAGGCTAGATTCGAAATAAAAGATTTTAGAAAGATGTCTGTGCGTACGTGTGTATGTACGTTCGTACGTCCGTACGTCCGTATGTCCGTACGTTCGTATGTCCGAACGTCCGTATGTCCGTAAGTCCATACGTTCGCGACGTTTTTTTCGTCGTCCATACCTCAAGAATAAGAAGAGATATCGACCTCAAATAAATTTTGTTATACAGATAATAAGGGAGAAAGTTGCAGAAAAGGCTCTCAAAAAAATTGCATGGGTGTTTCTTTTACCATAGCAGTTTAAAACAATTTGACAAATCGGACCTATAAAAAAGGTGAAAATGTTGGTTGACACTAGAGACTTGAATTTAATTTTATATTATACTAGCCGACCCTTGTCCGCGTTGCTTCGCAAATTGTAACCACGAACATTTTTTGAATATTAGTATTAAATTTTTGTCTATTTTCTTCTTTTCTTTCTTTTATTCATACCTAGAAACGTGTTTTTGCAACCGAAAAATATAGTTTGCGGTAAAAAAAACACAAATTTGTGTTTTTAATGTTCTCATACATCTATAGGTATGCGTGTGTAAATATCCATAGACACATTTTTTTATTCATCTGCTCATGTTCAGTGCAGTGCAACTGACTTAACCTACCTACATTTCTGTGCTCTTTTTATCGACGTCATTGTAAGTACCTTCTTTGAGTTATTTGTAAAGAAAATTTTAACTTAATTTCAGTTTTATTGTTCGAGGAAGTGATACAAAATTGGTAATTCAAGCTATTATAATAGAACATTTTTTATTTTTAAATTGGAAGAATTATAATCTATTCACTTCCTCGAACCAGACAAATTAAAAAGATCTAATTTTTCTTTAGATAAATCGGCATTTCTTGTGCACGGCACTGTAGTTAATTAAATGTCCATAGTAACTTAAAAAAAAGAGCCCACACTGCTCAGCGATGTGCATGTGACGATAGAATTAGAGAAACAAAAAAATAATGTGTGTTTGAAGGTTAGTTTATGAACTAAAAATGAAAAATTGAATATGTTATGTAGGTAGATAGGTAAGAGAAAAAACGTAACTATTAAATGGAACACATATTAAGAGAGAAAGAGCATGGGAAGAAAAGAAAATTAAAAATGTTGGAATGATAATGAAATGAAACAAAGCAGCGACCTCGCGATTGTGATGGAATCTAATTTCCTGGATAAAATAAATTCAAAAAGTTTATAATTTTATAATTTGTTTTTATTTATTTCTCAGGTTTTATGTTTAACTTAGAAATGATTTTAGTCTTAAAATTTGCGCAACAATATTGACTTTATAAAGCAATGCTAATCTTTGTCGATTATTGTATAGGTTTTAAGATATGAGTGGTTGTATAAGTCAACTAATGAAACAACATGGACAAAAAATGTAAAATTAATAATATTTAAGTATGACAAATAATTAATGAATAAAAAATAAAGCAATAAACACTCTCATAACAATATAGAAAATAATAAAATGTATTTCAAATAAATGGGTTGATTACTTTCTGAGATCGTGCGTTACAAACTTTAAAATGGTTTCGCTTTTATATAATAGTATAGGTATTGTAACGTGATACAAAACAAAACCCAATTAACGGTTTTTTTATAAATCAAAAAAACTGAAAAAAAAATATTTGTCACCTCGAAAATTTTACGACTTAAATATGATTTCATCTCTAAAACAATTTTGTGGAACGAAGAATAATGTTTTTGACATCTGATAAAATTTTGAGAAAAACTTAATTGACAATTTTTTTTACAAAAAATAAAAACCTAAAAAAAAATTAATATAAGTTGGTAAAAATTGATTTTCGACTCAAATATCTTTTCAAACATTGAGACGTTGGCTTTAAACTACCTTTATCTTTCAAAAAATATTTTTGTCAACATTCAGTAAAATTTTGAAAAAAATCGAAGTGACAGTTTTTTTACAAAAAATTAAAAACCGAAAAAAATTAACAAAAGTTGGTAAAAATTGATTTTCGGCTCAAATATCTTCTCAAAAATTTGAGATATTGGCTTCTAACTAATGTTATCTTTTAAAAAATATTGTTTTCAACATTCGATAACATTTTGAGGAAAATCGAATTGACAGTTTTTTTTACAAAAAATAAAAACCTAAAAAAAAAACAATACTAAAACTTGTAAAAATTTACTTTCGACTCAAATAGCTTTTCAAAAATTACAAATATTGGCTTGAAACTTATTTTATTTCACAGAAAATATTGTTTTCGATATTTAGTAATTTGTTATAAAAATCCAACAGTCCGTTTTTTCATAAAAAATTAAAATCTAACAAAAAAAGTACTCAAATTTGGTAAAAATTGATACATATAGACAAACCTTTAAGCAAGACAAATCGATAGACGGGATAGGAAGTTATCAGTTTGGGTCGCTTCCCAGCCCCTCTTTTTGGTTTTAGGTCTTATACTGTTTCAATAATATTTGTCGATACAAAAAATGTAAAAAAATGATATTGTTTTTATTTTTGGTTTTTAAAAAAATATTAAACATTTTTTTTTTCAAAATTCGATATTTAAAAAATGAGTCGTTATTTTTTACCAAATTTTGTTCTTAAACATTTATTAATAAGCTTTAAATAACTGCGCATATCTACTACAAATATTTTTTAACTAAAACTAAAAAATTTAATATACACAAAGTTAATTCAAAATAAAAACCGCTTTAACGATTTTCAAATACAAATTTCGAAAAATTAAGTTTTTTTGAGAAATCAAACGGAATTTAAATTTTTGAAAACAAACATTTTTTGCAGCTTCATTTTTAAATTTTTTAACATACTCTTTCCATACATGCAAAAATTCGTGCCACCCAGTCGTGCATTTTATTTTAAATTGCTATGGTAAAAAATCTACACACATCTACTAACATCTTGCGATGTTATCGGTAACTGGGTCTTAAGATACGTACACACGCACAAACAGACATTTCTCTTAAAACTTATAGAGATGTCAGAAATTTCAATTCGACAGATCGGGCCGATTGAAATAACCGATTAAAATAACTTTCTATGGGAAGTTAAAAAAAAAAGATCGATTTGAAACCAAACAATTTTTTAAATTACAAAATTATGTTTAGATTTTTCATATTAAAATGAAAATGACGTTGCAATAACACCCTCACTGATAACCTTCCACTGGTAAAGTTTTCTTGTAAAATAATCAATTTCAATTGTTCTTTTTTTAACTCAGCAAAAACATTTTTGTTAAAATGAAATCAGTTTCACCAATACCTTTGTTCGGGTATAAAATCAGTTTTACCATTTAAACCAACTGTCAATTGGATTTTTCTCAGAATTTTGAAAATTGTACCATTTTCGACCTAAAAGCAATCAATAATTAACGTAAAAGTTTGTCATCTTAAATATTGTCTAACAAAAAATGTTATAACTTTTAGAATATTTTTCAACACTACGATTAATAACGTTTTTTAAAATTTGGAAAATTAAAAAAAAAATAGTGGCCGTTTTGCTAACAAAAAAAAACCTACACAAAGTAAATAAAAAGAATGCTTTAATTAAATAGCTTGAAAAAATATTGTTTTTAATCCAAGTGCTTTTTACAAAAAAACGAAAATAAAATAACGTATAAATATTATAATGTTCAAACTTTAAAAAGCAACAATATAAAGTTACCAATGGAAATCAAATGGAATTTTAATTCAAATTGAACTTTAATTTTTAAACATGAACAAAAAATGATGGCTTTCAAAGCTTTCAACAAAGAATTAAAAGACTATTGAATTTATATCTAAAGTCGGCCTATCTGTTTAAAAAAAAGGCTGGGATGCGACCCACACTGATAACTTTCCATCCCGTCTGTCGATTTGTCTTGCTTAAAAGTTTGTCTATATTTATCAATTTTTACCAAATTTGGGTACTATTTTTTGTAGATTTTATTTTTTTATGAAAAATCGGACTGTTGGATTTTTATAAAAAAAAATTACTGAATATCGAAAACAATATTTTCTGTGAAATAAAATAAGTTTGAAGCCAAAATTTGTAATTTTTGAAAAGATATTTGAGTCGAAAATCAATTTTTACCACCTTTTATACATTTTGTTTTAAGTTTTTATTTTTTGTAAAAAAAACTGTCAATTCAATTTTTCTCAAAATTGTTCCTAATGTTGAAAACAATATTTTTTATAAGTTAAAATTAGTTAGAAGTCATTATCTCAAATTTTTGAAAAGATATTTGAGTCGAAAATAAATTTTTACTACCTTTTATAATTTTTTTTTAGGTTTTTATTTTTTGTAAAAAAAAACTGTCAATTTGGTTTTTCTCAAAATTTGTCCTAATGTTGAAAACAATATTTCTTCAAAGTTTTGAAAAGATATTTGAGTCGAAAATCAATTTTTACCAACTTTTATTAATTTTTGTTTAGGTTTTTATTTTTCGTAAAAAAAACTGTCTATTCGATTTTTTTAAACATTTTTCAGAATGTTGAAAACAATATTTCTTATAAAATAAAATAAGTTTGAAGCCTTAATTTCAAGTTTTTGAACAGATATTTGAGTCGAAATTCAATTTTTACCAACTTTTATACATTTTTTTTTTAGGTTTTTATTTTTTATAAAAAAAACTGTCAATTAGATTTTTCTCAAAATTTTATCAGATATCAAAAACATTATTCTTCGTTGCACAAAATTATTCTGGAGAAGAAATCATATTTAAGTCGTAAAATTTTGGAGGTGACAAATATTTTTTTTTCAGTTTTTTTGATTTGTAAAAAACTGTTAATTGGATTTTTTCCAAAAAAATATACTTGCTTTGTATCACGTTACAATATATAATATAAAATTTAATTTATAAGTTTCTAGCATCATTGGTTCATGAGATATTTAGGTTTAACCAAAATGTTCACTTTTTTTTAAACTGCTATGGTATAAAAAAACCCACGTAATTTTCTTAAGAGCACTTTCTGCATCTTTCTGCCTTATTATTTGTATTATCTGTAACACAATTGATTTGAAGTCGATAACTTTCTGGTCCTTGAGCTACGGACGACGAAAAAAAACATCGCGCACGTACAGACGTACGAACGTACGTACACACGCACGCACAGACATCTTTCTAAAAATCTTTTATTTCGACTCTAGGGACCTTGAAACGTCGAGAAATGTCAAAATTTTCAATTCGACAAATCGGACCTATTACAATAACTTCCTATGGGATGTTAAAAATGGAATGTTTTCTTAGAAAAAACATTTTGAGCGAAAACTATGAAATGCAACATATTATTTCGATATCCTTAAAAATTTAAAAGCAATCACTTTAGCTCTGTATCAAGCTTCTTAATACATCAATGTTAATTGCTCCCTTTAAATAATTATACACTCTAAAAACCTTCTTTATCAATTCTAAAAATTAAAACTCATTAATTTTACTTAAATCTCGAATTTTGTTGTTTTATCATGAAAAATAGATAAAACTTGTTTAAAAGATCTGCAAAACCCTTACTTTCTGTTTATCAATTTAATCTTTTTGAAGATATTTTAATTAATAATTGTAAAATTAAGTACTCTTATCTTATTTCACAATTATTAATTGAAGTAATAAGTTTTCTTATTCTTCTTAATTAAAATACAATTATTTTAAAATTCTTACTTCAAAACAAAAACTTTCGATATTTCAAAATTATTATTGTTTATATTTTCTAATCCATCTTGATGAAAATTTATGAGAATTAATGATAAGAGTTTCTTTGGAAAAACGAAGGATAATATTCCATATAGATTTTAAATGCATTGAAATATTTGAACAATGACATTATAGATCTTCATTTTATGCAATCTCATGAGCTGCGCACTATAATGTTCATTATAATTCTCATATATGTACATATTTATACTCATATGCATATCTCGACTCTTACACAAGACTAAATTCAGTTCCTAAATATAAAAACATTGAACTGCACAATAACTATATTTATTTATGTAGGTTCTATATCAGCAACCCTTTTATACACACAAGAATAATTACGAACAACATAATTTCCAGCCATACTCGACTCGTATCTCCAACCATTGCATGATTAATAGCTTCCACTTCAATAAGTAATATTTTTATATTATTTTTATTTTTGTTTGTTGAATGTTAAAGAATAGGTACATATCTATTTATAATAATCATCTTGTCAACACTGTGAAGAGATGTTAATAACCTCCAACTTCTCAACACAACTCAACTCAGATCGAATCCTTTTGTTTCGTTCATCGTATCCTTTTACTCCCACTTGGCATCATTAAATTGACGCGTTGTTCTAACAGACACACACACACTTATGAAAAAAAAATATTATACAAACAAACAATCAATATCGAAATCGAAACAAAAGCTTTTCTATTCATTAGATATTTTTTCCTTTTTGTATGAGTACTTTTGCTCCTGTCTCTGCATTGAGAGTCCTGTTTACTCCCATCACGGGAATAAATGATTTTAGATTTTTGTTATTTTTTCCTTCATTAAATGACAACATCATTCCCGAGTGCGATGGTTTTGCTAAGTGAAGTATGGCATGAGTTGAAAGTGTGTATATACCTATACAGTAAGAGGGAACAAAAAGAACTCAAAACAAAGGATATTTTTCCTTCGAAAAAACTGTTGCTGCAAACAAAAAAAGAAGCATAGGTATAAGGTACAGAGTTGTGATACACAAAAGCACAGCATATCCATCATTTGTGATAAAAGCGAATGAATTGATAATTAATAATTCATACGCTGCCAATGCAAAACATCAATACTTGGTTCGTACGATGGAAATTACAGTGCGACAGGATAATTTGTATGAGTATGAAGGGATATGAGGATAACAATTAGACAGGGAAGAATTTGTATTTTCCAGACGCCCAAGGGACAGACTAGATTTGCGTGATTTTAGCGTAAGTCAATGTTGTTACGAGTGCTTATATCAAGTGGAATTTTTATTCAGCAAGTGATGCGTAAAATTTGTATGTTAACATCATGTTCCTTGGGATTCCTGCGTAGTACAATTCAAGGCACTTAATATATATGTAATTTACGACCTATGAAGAAAATGTCGTGAACAGTATCCTTCATAAGTCTCCCAATGCTCCACTTTGTCAATCTATATGTCTACTGTAGTTCAATGATTTGTTACAAATCGGAAACAGAGAATGTATGTGTTCATAATTTTTAAGTTTTTAAATAACTCTTGTAGTACCCGTGGCATGATGCTTAGTGCGTTGGACTGTCATGCGAGAGGTTTTGGGTTCAATCCCTGCCTATACCATCTAAAGTTTTTTTTTCACGGATAGGTACTGCCTCTTGCGAGCAATTGACAAAACCCTTAAATTAGCCGTTCGCATTCGGCTTAAAATTGAAGGTCCCCTCCATCCCTGAAAACAGTACTCGCACACAGGAATGGTTGAGAGTTGTAAGTCACTAGGCCATACTTCTCAACGGACTGTTGCGCCTCCTAATTTATTTTAAGTAACTCTTGTAAGACTCATACAACATACGAGTATAAGTTTATTCAAATTTTCTTTACAAAAATCTCTTTTGATCTTGAAGTTGCATAAAGTCTCAAAACTTTTTGTAAAAATTATCTTTTACCCCTTTCCTAGAAAGATTTATAAATAGATAGGTACAGATGAATTATTTAACTAGCTAAGGTTAGGTTGATGGGATGATAGCTTTCAATGTACATCCATTGTGGTACCCTGAAGTATTGGACTTCCCTAAAAGTGATTGATTAAACTTGTATGACTTTTATGAATAGTCTTGTACTAGCCATTTAGAGGAATATCTTCAAGTTCTTCAAGATTATTGAAGAAATGTTTGCCTAAGAATTTTTTTCTATTTAGTATGTTATAGTGCTGGGCAGTGGCATAGATTGTGTCTTCTCGTTCTTCTTTATCACAGCATCCTTTCCACATGTCATCGGTAGAAAACCGCATGATACCAATGATGCGTTTTAATTCAGAGGATGAGGGGTCTATAATTGAATCTATAATATGGATTTGTTCAGTGTTGTACATTCCTCTCTAGTTCATCATCTCTCTCGTTCCCAAGTAAATCACTGAGGCCTGGTACCCAGCAGAGTCTAATGTTTTTCTATGTGCTAAGAACCGTAAGTTTTTTGGCACAGTAATTTACAAGCTTCGATTTGATTGTTGTGGATTACTTACTTACTTACTTACTTACTTAAGGTGGCGCTACAGTCCGGGGCGGACCTGGGCCTCAACCAACATGCGTCTCCAGCCAGCTCGGTCCCTAGGTAGCTGTCTCCAGTTTCGCACGCCAAGTTGGTTGAGGTCCTCACCCACCTGAGTGCGCCACCTGAGTCGCGGTCTTCCTCTACTGCGCCGTCCCTCGGGATTGGATTCGAAGACCTTCCGGGCTGGAGCGTTGATGTCCATTCGCTCTACATGACCCAGCCATCTAAGCCGTTGGACTTTTATTCTGCTAACGAGGTCAGTGTCGCTGTACAGCCCGTACAGTTCGTCGTTATATCTTCTCCTCCATTCTCCATCTATACGTACGGGACCAAAAATCACCCGAAGAATTTTTCTCTCGAAGCATCCTAAGACGTTCTCATCTTTCTTTGACAGGGTCCAGGCCTCAGCGCCATAAATGAGAACCGGGATGATGAGTGTCTTATAGATGGTGATTTTAGATGCTCGAGAGAGGACTTTACTTCTCAATTGCCTTCTAAGTCCAAAGAAGCAGCGATTTGCAAGAGTTATTCTTCGTTTGATTTCAGCGCTGGTGTCGTTGCCTGTGTTTATAGCGGTGCCTAGGTAGACAAAGTCCTTAACAACCTCGAAGTTATAGCTGTCCATGGTGACGTTTTGTCCAAGACGTCGTTGTTCAATGTCCTTTTTTGATGACAGCATATACTTGGTCTTGCCCTCATTGACCACTAAACCCATCTTCTTCGCTTCCGTCGCAATGCTCAAAAACGCTCCACTGACATCACGCTTTGATCTTCCAATTATGTCAATATCATCTGCGTATCCGAGTAATTGGATGGACCTTTGGAAGATTGTGCCTCTAGTGTTGACGGTTGAGTTTTGCACAATTCTTTCCAGAACGATGTTGAAGAAGTCGCATGACAGTGCATCGCCTTGTCTAAAACCTTTTTTGACATCAAATGCATCGGTGAGATCTTTTCCGACCTTGATGGAGCAGCGTGCATTCTCCATCGTCATTCTGCACAAACGGATAAGTTTGACAGGGATGCCAAAACTAGACATTGCTCTGTAGAGCTCTTCCCTATGGATGCTGTCATACGCGGCTTTAAAATCGATAAAGAGATGGTGGGTATCGATTTGAAGCTCCTGGGTTTTTTCCAAGATCTGCCGTAATGTGAATATTTGGTCGATAGTGGACTTTCCTGGTCTGAAGCCACACTGATAAGGACCTATCAGGTTGTTGACGAACGGCTTCAGACGTTCACATAGTACGGCAGAAAGGATCTTATATGCAATGTTAAGGAGACTGATCCCTCTGTAGTTGGCGCAATTTAAAGGGTCTCCTTTTTTATGTATCGGACAAACTATGCTGAGATTCCACTCATCGGGCATGCTTTCTTCCGACCATATTTTGCAGATGAGTTGGTGCATGCTCCCTACCAAGTCATCGCCTGCTGCTTTAAATAGTTCGGCAGCTATGCCGTCAGCTCCAGCAGCTTTGTTTGACTTCAGTTTAGATATAGCTATCTTCACTTCGTCTAGGTCGGGTAGGCGGAATTGTTGATCTGCGTCGCCTAAGTTGAGTGGTTCTACCTCCCTTACAGCGGGATTCGGTTCGTCATCGCCGTTATATAATTTGGAGAAGTGGTCTTTCCATATTCTCAACATAGACTGCGGTTCTACTACGATGTTCCCCTGATCGTCTTTACAGGCTTCGGTTCGTGGCTGGTACCCTTGGGAGTTCTTTTTTACCTTTTGGTAAAATTTACGAACCTCATTCCTGTTGTAACATCCCTCTATCTCCTCGATCGCGCGCTTCTCGTGCTCTCTTTTTTTCCATCTAAGAAGCCGGTGTTCCTCTCTCCTCCTCTGCTCGTAGAGCTCGCGAGCAGCTCTGGTCCTTCTGTGCAGGGCCATTTTGTATGCCTCTTGCTTCGCTGCGTGCGCTTGCCGGCACTCGTCGTCAAACCAGGGGTTTCGCTGTTGTGGACGTGTGAAACCTAGCACTTCAGAGGCGGCATCTCTGATGGCTGCAAGGCAATGTTGCCACTGGTTTTCAATGCTTAATGCATGCAGCATAGGACTCCTTAAGAGGTTACTAGAGACTCGATGGGAAAAGGACATGGCAGTCTCTTGCGATTGTAGCCGTCTAACGTCGAAACTTCTCATAGTACTTCCTTGTTTTGGCTTGGACCGGGATATCCGTAGTCGTACCTTGGCTACAACGAGGTAGTGGTCCGAGTCAATGTTGGCCCCTCGGAATGTTCGGATATCCTGTATACTGGAGAAGTGTCGTGCGTCGATCGCAATGTGGTCAATCTGGTTGACGGTTGATTGATCAGGAGATTTCCATGTCCCCTTGCTGATATTGAGATGTGTGAACTGCGTACTAGCTACCAGAACGTCTCGCCCCGCAGCGAAATCGATCAGCCTGAATCCGTTGTCGGAGGTGGTGTCGTGCAGGCTGTATCTTCCGATTGTGCCACCAAAGATGTCTTCTCTTCCTAGCTTGGCATTAAAATCTCCTAAGACAATTTTAATGTCATAGCCAGAGCACTGCTCATATGTCTTGTCCAAGAGCTCGAAGAATATGTCTTTGGTGTCTTCATCTTTCTCCTCTGTTGGGGCATGCGCGCATATTAGGCTTATGTTGGCGAATTTAGCCTTGATGCGGATTGTCGTGATGCGCTCGCTCACACTGTTGAAACTCAAGACTTTTTGCCTGAGTCTAGTTCAAACAACAAATCCACACCCAAATAGACGCTGCCTTTGTTCTCGGTAGCAGTCGCCGTAGTATATATCGCAGTCTTTTAGTTTGCGTTTGCCCGGTCCATCTCATCGCACTTCTTGGATGGCGGTAATATCTGCCTTGCAGCAGTTTAGGGCTTCCGCTAATTGTTCGGCTGCACGTGGTCTGTTAAGGGACCTAACATTCCACGTACAGATCCGAAGTTCGTTGTCCTTATTTCGTTTGCTTGGGTTGTCAACAGTGAATCCGTCCGTATCCGAGGCTTGTTGGTGCTTCGCAACTAGAAAATTTTTACGTGGTCAGGAAGTCACCCTGACGGCACAACCAGCAACCTGGAGGGCCAGATCCTTAGTATAACTCCAAGGACAGGGAGCCGGATAAACCGCTCCTTATAGGCCTGGGCTCCGAATAAGTCGTAGAAGCCCTATAAGGTGTTCACTAAGTAGTTCAGCCTTACTGGAACTGTAGACGCCACCGTTGATTCCATCTCGAGAATTCGTCCGCTGCCGTCTGGATAAGGAGAGGTGCCTTAGTGGAAACACCTCTCCCCCCCTCTCTCGTTTGCTGCCCCCAACAACTTTCCACTGGGGTTAGAACCCAATCTCCAGTTGAGGTACTAGGCACCCGATGTTCACCACGGGGAGGTGAGAGTAGGAGTTGATAGACAGAGGTGGGTTTTGAGAAAAAACCTGTGGACGCTTGTGTCCTCTTGAATGCACATGTCTACCATTTGACATGTTAATTTGTTGTGGATTAAATCGATGTTAATGCTGCTTGGCTTTCAATGAATAGGGTGATATCAGCTTTTCATAGCGCCATCATTGAGACCAGTTTTGCAGCGTATGTCACTGGCCAAAACTTCTGCTTGAAAGAAAGCTGCTTGAATCGGGAAGTCTGAAAGAGTTGGAATGATTGAGTGTTTCAGAGTATAAACCTGAACCTACTTCTGCATACGTTTTTGAATGTTTTAACTACAATTTTTCGAATTGAAAATTTTGACATTTCTCGACGTATCAAGGTATCTAGATTTTTTGTAAAATGTTCTTAGGAGAAAACTGATTGCGCGCGTTTAAGAAGGTTCTAATCTCCGTACATCCACGTCCATATGTGTAGGTTTGGACTAGTAGAGATATTAATTTTAAATGAATTTGGTTTTACAGCTAATGACATCAAAAGATGGAGAAAAGAATTTAAACAAAATATGTGAGTGGATTTTCAATATGGAAATTTAAAATAAGAGTGAAAAGTGTGGTTTTTCACGAACCAATAACGAGTCTTCAATTAAATTTCATACTATTCATTGTGTCGTAAAAACAAATTCTATAAACTCTACAAAAATCAACCAACGTCATTATCATATTTATCGAATAATAGAAAATAATTGTATTCATCAAAGAATAAAGTTTGACATCCTTTAAAATGTTTAGAAAAATCTAATATAAATAAAAGAAACTACTAAATATTGGTAAAAGGTGGTTTTCGACTGAAGTTTCTCGGGAACCGAGAAAGATATTGAAATCAAAGTTATTTTATCGTATGCAAGATATTGTTGTTGAAATTTAGTTAATTTTCTCCAACTGTCACTTACATAAAAAAAATACTAAAAAGTCTACTAAAAATCTCAAATAATATCTTAATAAAAAAAAATTAAAGTTTAATTTTTGAATGCATTTTTTAAATAAAAATATTGACTAGTTACAAAATTCACTCAAACATTTTTACCGGGCCCCAATGTTAAGTTATTAGTGTGAGTTGCTTTCCAGTGCCTTTTTGAATCTTTTTTTACATACAAAATTTGTCTGCATGCTGTGAATCTTCGAAGGCGATCATTTAAATAATATATTTTGAAACATTTAAGCCAAAGTAAAAAATAAATTTTAATTAAGCGAAAGCTATAAATTATTGGTCACGTAATATTATAAAACTAAAAAAAGAGGCTGCGATGCGACCCACACTGATAACTTCCCATCTAGTCTGTCAATTTTGTCTTGCTCAAAAGCTTGTAGGTTTTCGTGTTTTGTTAAAAAAGTTGTAAGTTGAATTATTCTAAAAAAAAATTAAATTACCAACAATATTTTGCATATTATAATGAAATAGTTTGATTTCAAAATCTGTTTTTGTTTAATCAGATTTTTAGTCGAAAACCAATTTGTACCAATTTTAGTAGCATTTCTTAAAAGTTTTTATTTTTTACATAAGAAGTCAATGTCTTCTATTATTATTCAAGGGTTATCGAGAACCGAACATCAATTTTTACCAAATAAATACTATTTTTTGTAGATTAAATTATTTTATGAAAAAAACGGACTGTTAGATTTTTATAAAAATTTACTGAATGTCAAAAACAATATTTTCTTTGAGATAAAATTATTTTGAAGCCAATATTTTTAATTTTTGAGAAGATATTTGAGTCGAAATTAGATTTTACCAAGTTTTAGTATTGTTTTTTTTTTGTTTTTATTTTTTGTAAGAAAACTGTCAATTCGATTTTTTTCAAAATTTTACCGAATGTTGAAAATAATATTTGTTATAAGACAAAATAAGTTTGAAGTCATTATCTCAAATTTTTGAAAAGATATTTGTTTTTATTGATTTTATTAAATTTATTTATTTTAGAACATGTTTTTTAGATTACCTCTATTTTCGTATGAGTTTTCTAAGAAACAACGCCCAGCGTTACAAACCTATTATCTATTTCTAAAGAAAACATACACTAAAAAAAAATTGTTTTCCAATCCAAAATTTAGAATATAACAAAATGTCAAAACTAATCAAAATATTTCGGCTGAGAAATTTGATCTGTCAAAAAATAAAAAATCAATACCAAAAATAAACATGATGTGATATTATTGTCTTAAATTAAATTAAAATTTGAAAAAAAAAAAATAAAAATATTTCCAGTAAATTACAATTTGATGAAATTGATATTCTTGTGAAATTCGCGCCCCATTTTAAAAATTATTGTCGCCTTAAGCAAGCTAATTACTCGAATCAATGAGAACATTCTGCCACACAACCCTCACTGGAAATTAAACACAAAAACAAATTACATACCTACCTCCTGAATGTATTCAAGCATCAATATATGGCAACCTGGATGGATGGTAACAAGACATTTTCTTCTGTTTATTTGTTTGTTTGTTAATATTGACATGTTTCTCTGAATCTGAAACTGAAACAAAGACTGAACATGAACAACAACAACAAAAAAAAAGAAGAATCCTTTTTCATTACATCCTCTCTCCATATGACAAAATCAGGCCCTGAAAACAGAATGATAATTGGATTTCCTTTGAATTTTACATAAATGTTTCAACAAAGGGCGAAAAACACAAGTAAACACATACATATGTTCGTATAAATTCTTACATAGAAATTACCTACACACACATAACGAGCATGTGAATTAAGTGTATGACATGCATAAAGTAACTGGAAATGAACACTATCTTGTGCTTTGCCCATAAAAAGGATTTTATTGTTTTGACAGGACGAAGAGAAAGAGCGCACGAGAAAGAAAGTAACAATGACAATGGAGATGACGATGACGATATGATACGACAAGGAGGTAACAAGCTTCAAAAAGAAAGCCCAACGAATTGTAAAAATAATAAAACAAAGAATTACAAGAAAACAAGGATCAGAAATATTGAGGTATTGTTATATTTTGTGATGTGATGATTGTGATAACAAAAAGAGTGATGTAAGGCAAAACTACCTCGATTTCATAACAAAATATCAAGGCACACATTCAAACGTTCTTAAACTCAAACTAAAGTTATGTTGTACCTGTGTTTATTGTTGAATAAAAAGTTAACCATCGTCGCTCATCAACCTATAAATGAATGCGAAGGAATAAAGAAACTCAAACTCGAATTCTTCTTCATTCTCATATGAATCAAGGAATGAATGAATGAGCACACAACAAGTAGTCGTTCTTTTTAATTCATTCCGCGAGTTCTTTTTAAGTTTTGTTTTTCATATTTTTTTTCTTTTTTAAAAATATAAATGGGTCGTTGCCATCGAAAAATGTATTTATGGTTTTTATTCTTAGCTTCAGCTTATGGAAGGGATTCTATGGTAGTAGATTCTAGATGGTAGAGTATATGAGTGGGTAGATTTATGGCTGTGAAGAAGGAATTTTCTCCTCATAATCCTGAAACGAAATAAAACTAAGAAAGAAAAAACCATTTTTATTTTACGAACTAGAATCATAAATTGGAGCATTGCGAGCGCGGTCTGGCACAATTTCTAACGAACTATAAGAAGTTTTTACTTCTAACTTATGACCCATGTAGGTTAAGCGTGTATACGTTTTTACATATCCCTTAGCTAGCTACCTACGTGTATCTTACAATGAACCCTTTAAAAAAAGTTTCTACTTCTGTTATCCTTGCATAGCTTTTTAAGAAGAAGAATACACGGGAAGATACATGGTGAAGAATTAGTCTGAATTGCTTAAGCTCAATATTGCCTTTTAAAATGTTGGAAAAAAGTATAATAACGTATTAAAAAGTATTCAAACTTCTTTCAACTGCTTTTAAAAACTGTTAAAAATTAATATCAAAAGTTAAGATTCCTAAAATTGTTGGAAGGGTTATTTTTCCAAATATTAAATTTGTATGATTAATTTTAAGCGACCACAGTTTTTTGTATATCTTTAAAGACAGATGAAAAAAGGATATAACTTTTAATTTACTTGAAAATGATGGCGTTTATTTCTTAGAAAAATATAAAATGTATACAAACAAAATTGAAAAAAAAAATTACGTGTCTGAGATAGATAGATAAATTCTTTTTTTTTTCATCACAAAGTTTACAAATTTGTATACTTAAGAATAAGGACATGGCAATACTGCCGTCTGCCTGAGATGACATTTCATATATGATTTAAAAATAAAAGAAATAATAAAAAAGCAAACATTTTAAATTATAAAAAATAAATAAGTAGCAAAAGATATGAAGAAATATATTTATACTAGCTGACCCGACCACGTGTTGCTGTGGAACGTTTTTTTGTTATATTGTTGTAAACTATTAAAGCGGAACGATAGGAGAACATCAGACATGGGTACCACCATGCTTATTTATGTACATATTTGCCATATGTAAAAAAAACATGGCCACCTTCATGACTGATTTTTAAATACAATTACCCCTTATTACAATAAAATTATTGTTTACAAACAAAGATGGAAACTTTAAAGCTGGTATAAAAATGTACTGGTTTGGGATTGGAAAGTAAAGGACTTTGAACACAATTGATAAAAATTTTCGTACAGTTGATGTAAAGCAAAAATCAATACAAAAGAATTGTATTGTATAATAAATGTATTATTATTTGTATTCAAGTTTTTAACAAATGAGTATATTACAAAGGTTTTAGTTCATCTGACAGTTAAACTTATAAATTAGATAGGTAGGGCGGATAGTTTAAAATCTTCCAACAATATTTATTACTTTGAATTATAAATATACTTTTGAGTTCAATTTAATGTAGCACTAATCAGTGCACAATATTTTTGGCTAACCTGTCCTTCGGTAACACAAATACATAGGTACGACGGTTTTCTTACACGGGATCATGCAACATATAGCTGCTTATGAGAAAAACATGGATTTTCCAAATCTAAACCACAAATGGACATTGTTGAGACTTATTTATAGAAATGTTAAAGTCTAAACGAATTTATAACCTTTTAAAAATATGGTAGAATCTGACTGTATCATTGGACTACGTGGCAACAGGACCACTTTTCCGGTAAACTTTCCAGTTAAAATGGTTGCTTCAAGAATATTTCCGGTGATCTTTTTGATGACTAAATGTGTATCGTTGCATAATTAAGGTGGATTCAAATTACGCAGAAGAATAAAAGGATCCCAGGTATGTCTACTCTGTATATCCATTAACAACAGTGTCGATTGATTTAAAAGACATCAGATCGCCTGATAACAATTGTTGTACCTGGAAGTTAATTTCGTCAACATTAACATTTTTGGCTGCCAAAATAGCCCGATGACTGAGCCCGTTATGATTCGAGTAATTACTCTGTATATCCGGAAATATATACTTTGAATCAATTAATTTTTTTTTTCTGAAGAACAGTGCAGAAATTGTCTGGCAATTCAATGCATTGGGTATTTGGTTGCAGTCTAATGTTACCATCCCCAATATCTAGTAATTGTTCGAAAATCACTAACACCAAAAATTGAAAAAGTAAAATTCACTTATATGAAACGTTTGGAAGTTTGACATAGCGCCATCTATTGAATACTTACTCAATCCAGTCAACAGATGTTGCCATTTTTTATAATCGTTTAAAGCTAACAGATAATTGTGACTGTCAAATAATAGACAAATAATTTGCAATACAATAATACTGCGGTCATAACTTGAGATGGACGTCCATTACATAGCTGTCATTTGCGTTTTGTTATTCCAAGTCTAATTCTTTTTTGTTATACCACGTTTTATAGTGACTGACGTTTTATGTCAAGTCACACGGGAACGCTGTCAAATGGGATAAAAAGTATCCTATGTCCGTCTCCTGGCCCTAAGCTACCTACCTACCAATTTTCAGCCATATCGGAACAGCCGTTCTTGAGTTATAAATAGTGTAACTAACACGACTTTCTTTTATATATATAGATAAAACAAAATGATATCAATTTTAACGTGATTTGAAACACAAAATATTACACAATTTAATTAATTTGATTAGCTATTTATAAACATTTTTATCAATTTTAACGTGATTTGAAACACAAAATAATACACAATTCAGTTATGATTAGCTATTTTTAAAATATTATCAACTTTAACATGATTTGAAACACAAAAGAAATAATACCAAATTTTGTATGATCAGCAACAAAGCAATAAATTGTTAGGTATAAAATTTGGTTTAAACTGCAATAAGCGGGTAATCGACTAGGTTTAAGATGTGAAACTGTTACAGTAAGAAAAAGCATGTTGGCAACATTTAAAGAGGCTGCGCCAGCCCATTGCTCCATTTAAAATTTCAAAAAGTTTTTCCAAGGATATAAAACTTTCCCGAAAATGCAACCGATGAATTTCTTGTAGAATAGGACAAGCAGCAACGAAATGGTAAATATCTTCATTCACTTTTCCGTTACATAGATCACATAGCTGGGGCAAGTCTGGTCGATGAGGTACAAAGTTTAAATTTAAAATTTCAAATCTTGCTCTAAAAATAATATTTATAACCCAGGCTGAAAATTCATTACTAAAGTAAGACACTTCCGAGGGCAGTTGGTGGTTTAAATGACTATAAATAGCTCTTGAAGTAGATGAAGATGCTCTGGAAAGATTATCCAGAAACATTTTGTGATCCAACTTAGCAATCACATCAGCAAACTGAGCCTGCTTATTATTCACATTAGTTTCTGATAAGTTTAAACTTGTTTCGTAAGAGTAAGCTAGTTCGTTCCAGTCTTTAAACGGGGAAGCATTCACTCGAAGTAATTTTCTTAAAATGATTTTGTGAAGACAAGTTTCACTTTTTTCATCACTCTAGTAATGAAGTTCGCACTTGCCTTCAAATTTTGTATATATATAGAGACTATTCCTGACTCTACATATGTATATGGCGTAGTTAGGTGTTGAGTTAGGCAAACGAAATATCCTCTTAAAAAAGTTCCTTTGTACAGTTTCAAAAGCGTCGAAGTGAAAACTTTGTACTTGGACGTTAAATCAACATTTTGGTTCGAAAAAAAATTTGGCCACCATTATATTAAGTGACAATTTAGCTTCGTTGCTTTTTTCTTTAGAGTGCTTTAGATAGCTTAAATTGTAGGTCAAGAGGACACTCCTGTACAACCTCAATATGTGCATTATTTAGAGACTATTTTTCTTCCAATCGCCTTCTTGATTGTCTCTTTTCAAATACAACAATCTTAGTTTTGTGGGTATTAATTTGCAAGCGTCAAGACTCGCTGTGTCTGTAGATTCATTAAAAACAAAAATCAAGCTTAAGATTCAGCGTACTTACTGAAATATATTTTGTAATTGTTTTTTTTAGCTCTCTGTTCAACAGGCATTTTTTGAGTTGAGGTTAAGGAAGAACACACAAAATAGAAAAAAAAATAATAAATTTATTAAACTAAAAGAAAGAACAAACACTCGGTGCATTGAACACAATAGTTTGAAGTTTATAGTTTTCTTTGTTCTCAAAAACTTGAGTCGAAAAGCATTTTTTTATTAGATTTTAATTGTTTTTTTTAAAAAAAGTTGTCAATCGCATTTTTTTAAGAAATTAACTAAAAGTTAACAACAATATTTTGCATGCAATCAAGTTAATTTTATTTTAATATCTAATCATATCCCTGATATATTTTTATTCGAAAACTAATATTTTACCAATTTTAAGAAGTATTTTTTGAAGGTTCTTACTCCTTATAACAAAATTTCCAACACTATTTCTCAAAATCAAAAAAAAGTTCTTAAAGAATGTATGTAGTATTTTTTTAAATTTTAATAAGAAACTTGGCTTAATTCAAGCTTTTCCACAGAACTTTGCAGTCAAGAGTTCGAAGTTTTCAGAAACGATTGTCATTTTGGTAATGTAAAGGATTTCGGTGGAGGTGTTCCCATAGCGGTGAAAATTACACATTTCTCTTCTTCTGTATCTTTTCCATTTGAACTATCAATTGAACTGGTCTGTGTAAGGATAATGGTACAGACTAAGACTATTTTCATTTTAAACGTTTAAATTACTCCAAAAAGTCGGGAGTCTGTTTATAGAGAACTCTCATTTGGCATTAGACTTTCTTATCAATTTGTCCTGCTCTGACACCAATATTTTACCTTTAGGTGATTTTAATTTACCACACATTGACTGGATTCCATCTGAAGACGATGAATCCTGCCTTGAAGCCTCTCTTTGTTCTTCATAATTGGAACTATCTTTTCTGGATAAAATCGTTCATACCGTCTTACAGCAAACAAGCTGAATTAAAAACTATAAAAATCCAATATTCTATTTAGTATTTTCTTCTGACACTATTAGAATTTTGTTCTTGAATCTAGATCAGGAATTACTAATATTGATAAATACCACCCCCCTTTTGACATTTTTCTTGACTTAAGTAATCACCTAACTGAACACAGAAGAGCTAGTTTTCAGTTGTTGTCTGAAGATTTATACATTAGCATTTTCTAATATTGACGAAGCAGTTTCAAATTTGTATAAGATCCTTAATCAATATATACAAACTTTATCCACCCTTGTTTTTTTTTATATTATGCGCGCACTAAAGGGGTTATGACTACCCTTATAATGATCATACACAGTGCGAGCCACCCTTGGTACTCAAAAGAATTGCGTTTAATGCGTAACAAAAGAAAAAAGAAAACTTATCTCAAAACTCTGTCTCCAATCAACTTCTCTTTTTATGTTGAACTTTTTAACGAATCTAAAACTCTTTCTAACTTTTTATATGCTAGTTATGCTACTGATATGGGCATCTCTTTGAAAGAGAATCCTAAAAAATTTTGGAACCTTGTAAACTTAAAGAAAAAATCAGGCTTTCCAGTTAACTTCACTTACAAGAACCTTTCATTAGATAAAACTGTTGATATCTGTAACGCTTTCGTAACAAATTTTCTGTGAATCATTTGTTAATAGCCCTGAAGAAGTTGATGAAGTATATTTTCATAATCTTCACTCCTTTTCGCAAACTAGCTGTAATCACATCCCTGTGCTACAGAGTACGGGCCTTGATCTGTTATCCGTGTTGAATGATGACTGCTCAGCCGGTCCCGATGCTATTCCCCCGATAGTATTAAAAAAGTGTAGAAATGCTTTAGTTGAACCCCTAATGTTCATGTTCAAACTTTCTCTAAAAAACAAGCAAATTTCCCAGTATATGGAAGAATTCATTTTTAACACCAATTTTCAAGAAAGGTAAGAAGGCGGAAATAACAAACTACATGCCCATTGCAAAGCTTTGTTGCATTCCTAAATTGTTTGAACAAGTTGTTTGTGAAAGTGTAGTATTTTTTAGTAAATATCTTATTTGCGCACAGCAACATGGTTTTGTGAAAAAAAAGATCGACCGTTACAAATCTGCTCCCATTCTCAAAAATATGTTCAAACGCTTTAAAACAAGGTTATAAAGTTGACACTGACACTGACTTTTCTAAAGCTTTTGACCAACTTAGTCACGGAATTATTTTATTTAAACTTAAAGCTCTCTCTTGGATTTTCAACATTTTTCTTAGCTTAGATTGAATCATACCTTAAAAACAGATACTATGAGGTAAAATTTAGAAAGTGTCATTCAGAACCTTTTGTTGCTCAATCTGGTGTTCCCCAGTTAAGCCATCTTGGCCCTTTTCTGTTTATTCTGTCTATGAACGACGTATCGTCATGTCTACGCTCAAGTGAAGTTCTCATTTTTGCTGATGACATGATCATTTTTAAGATAATAAAATCCACCAATGTTCGTATCCTTTTACAAGCCGACATTGATAGTTTCAAATTTTGGTGTGAGAAAAATAGCCTTGCTCTTAACCCTTTAAACTTTTACTTAGAAACGAATTGGCAGTAGTGTATTGGATTATTGTATATTACAGCAAAAACTCTGTCGCGTCTCAACATTTAAAGATTTAGGTGTTCATTTCTGTTCCAACTTAGAATCTACACATCACATTAATTTTATTGTCAGTAAGGCAAGTTCTATGTTTGGATTTTTAAATCGCTGGACAAAGGAGTTCAATAATCCCTATGTTACTCTTTCTTTGTACAATTGTCATGTTCGTCCTCATCTTGAATATGCTTCGCAGGTATGGACTCCCTATTACAAAATTCATAGAAAACGTATTGAATCAATTCAACTTAATTTCATTCGCTTTGCCCTAAAGGGTCGTCCTATGGGATGATCCTTACGATCTGCCTCCCTATGATCATCGTATATTCAGCTTCTTCAAATGCAATCTCTCTATCAAAGGCATGTTAATAATGACTTAATATTTTTTCATCAGCTCATTAATGGTTAAATTGATGCACCTTTTGCTATCTTGTATACATTTGAATTACCGAGGCGGAACTCATCACCTGCGTACATTTGATTTTATACATATTGACTTCCATAGAACTAACTATGGAAAGAATAAAGCTTTAAGTCGAATGAGCATTTTATATAACTTAAACTGTTCATTGATAGATTTAAATTTGAATAAGGTGAGATTAAAATCATAGTTTAGAACCAGTGCTCCACTATCGTAAACGTTCTCATTTTATTTTTTGTTCTGTAACAGTTAAATGTTAATTATGTTTTGTATTTTGTTTGTGTGTTAGGCTATAATTGTATTATTTTTTTTACTAACAACTTACACATGCACTTATTTATGATGAGCCTCTGATCGTAGTGTGACGCTTGCTGTAAGCTAACTACTTTCTGAAAATTCTGAAGTGTAAAAAACAAAAGTGTTCATTTAATTCTTTTAAAAAAAAAATTTTCAAAATATTTAAAACAGTATTCTTTAAACGATTATATAACTTTGATGCTAACATGTTTAATTGTTGCCAAGATATTCAAGGCGAAAGTCAATTTTTACCAACTTTTAGTGTTGCTTTTTTTAAGTTTTTATTTTTTCTACATTATTTAGGTCAGTCAAATTTTTCACTTTTCATTTTAAATAACAGTTGTAAGAAAAATACCCTCTCAATTTTTTGTTGTAAATCTAAATCAACTTGAAATCAATAAGCCTGACCGTTTTTGAAATTTAGCTTATGGAGATTCTAAGGTTCTTTAAACGTCGAAAACTGTAAATTCTTTCCAATTTGACAAATCAGACCAATAACAATAACTTAATAACTCAAAATTTCCACAATTCATGTAAAATTGTAAATGTTATGATGTATAATCATTTTTTACCAAAATCAATTAAGGTAATTAAAGCTAACAACACCTTTAAAAATCATTTTCCTTTTAGATATAATTGAACTTATATATATTTTTTTATAAAAATCATTTAATGGGTTTTTGAATGACGAGTAATTTTTTAGTAGGTTTAAAATTATTCTAAGTACAAGAGTTTGAGTACATGGAAAGCAAATATACATACGTGTGAAAAAAAAACATTCAAAACATTTATACAAAACTTTTATAAATAAATCATCATTCAAAAAACTGGAATATAAACCAATTTATATTATATTACCGTAACATATTCAAATTCATTAATCAATACCCATTTAGATAAATTGCAATTTTAAATATTTTGTAAATCTATATGTATATTATGAATATTACTTACAGCTTTGCTGTATATTTAACATAATCATTGCTGATTTTTATTTTTATACAAAAAAAGAAAACAAATTAAAGGTCCCAAAGGATAAAATAAAAATATATTAATGCATACAAATAATATCCCACAGTATTTATCTTTTATTCAAATAGAATTTATTTTTTTCCCTTATACTCATATTGATTTTTATTAAAAAGTAAATTGCAATATTCATAATTACTTTGCACATCATTTGATATTCATTATGAGTTCAGTTTAAAAAAAAAAAAACAAATTTAAAATATACAAATTAAATTAAGGTGCATTTAGATGTTGCAAGTGATTGCCTTTCCAAAGTGTACAAATATTTCAAATCAAACGTACAATTTAGCTCGTTTTTACCCCGATTGACATAAAAATATGCATTTTAAGAAGTCCATGGGATATTTTCTTTTCTTTAAGGTGAATTGATGTTGTCTTTTTCTAACTATTAACTTCAGTTCGAAGAATGATTTATCTGATCTTAAATTTGGATTCAGTTTCAAGCAAAACTGATTTATTTCAAATTATAACAAACAACTGAAACAAATTTTATAAAATCTCTAGCTTCTCCCGAAAAAAAATTAAATGATATTTTGAAATGAATAGTATTGTAAGATTATATTTTTGTAAATTTTTCTAAATAAAATTTTCTCTTGAAGTTGCTAATCTAACGGGTTATTTATTTTACGGTTTCAAAAGTATAGGGCTGGAATTCAACATCTGTCAAACTAAGTTGTTAAAACATTTTTTTTTCAAATGACAGTCTGACATTTACGAAAATGGATCTTTTAATTATCACACAACGCATTAAAATTGTTTAAACCTACTACAAATATGGTAGTTCTGACACAGCCACATATCGTGCTTTAAGATGAGATTATGGTTTTCATAATCGTCCAACTACGCAAGTAATTGGCAAAATTATGAAGAAATTTGAAGAGACTGGATTAGTTATAGAAATTGTAAGACCTGCGCATCATCGTTTCGCTCGAACTACTCAAAATATCGCTGCTGTAACTGAAAAAGTTGCCGAAGACCGAAATGTGTCGTTTTCAGGAATTAGAACTGTCTTACGGCACATTAGGGCGTAATTTGCATTTGGATCTACACCTACATTCATATAAAGTCCAGTTCACACAACAACTGATGTTCGACGCGACACGTTGTGAATGTTCAGCTGGATTTACAACGTCGCGTCGAACAACAGGCGGTGGACTGCGATTTTTCCAACAAAATTTTTCCTCAGCGACGAAGCACATTTCTCACTCGTATATGGGTATGTTTGGGGTTCTGAAAATCCTCAAGTAATAGAAGAGAGGCCATTACATCCACATAAAGTCACTGTTTGGTGCGCTCTTTGGTCCGGAGGTGTGATTGGACCTTATTTCTTCCAAAACGACAATGGAACGACTGTCACCGTCAATTACGAGCGTTATGGCCTTTATTTTTGCGTGTTATTGAGGAACACGACTTCAAGAATACGTGGTTTCAACAAGACAGTTCCATATACCACCCAACTCCTGGCCGCGAATTTTCTCATCGTGGTGATATCAACTTACCACCAATATCTTGCGATTTGACACCGCTGGACTTTTTTTTGTGTGGGGCTATGTAAAAGACCGTGTTTATGCAGATAAACCTTTAACTCTTGAGCACTTGAAAACCAACATTCGTCAAATTATGTTTGAGTTACCGCCCAATATGTGCCAAAAAGTGGTCGAAAATTTCCTCAAAAGAATCGATGCTTGAAACATCTCGCGTTGTGATCATTTAAATGATGTAGCGTTTCATACATATTCACACTTATTGTCAAACTAGAATACAAAAGAAATGTCATGAAAAAAATATTTTATATGTGTTTTATTTGCATTTACTTTTGAAACTGCAAAATGGATGACCATGTATACACAATAATTGTCTTAAGAAAACAAAAAATGGTGAACTTTATTTAGCACCATTTAAATCTCGACTTATTTATAAACAATATTTCAACAGCTTATTGAAATTTTAACATAACATTTTTTGTTAAAGAAAATCAATCATGTGACTCAAAAAAGTACGTTTACGCCCTGGTATACTATTCGACTACAATGTTTAGTTTTATTAATTAATTTTAATAGTTTATTACAATTATTGTATTCTTTTTCGTGAAGTATTTTTTGCATAAATAATTTTCTTGGGAATAATCAATTAAAGTAATAAAAAATGCGTATACGCCCTCGAGGACTTTTCAGTACAATATGTAAAATCTATTAATGTTTTTAGCAATATTTTAACAATTTATTAAAAAAAAAAACGCTTTTCTATTATGTTCTTTATCCATAAGCAATTGTCATAAGAAAATTAATAAATCAAAAAATGCGTATACACCGCTGTTAACTATTCACAACAATGCTGTGGCAACAAGGAATAACAGCATAAGTCGACTTATGTCGAAAATGAGTTTTTGATACCATCCGATGCGCAATAAGCAGTCCCATCTGTCATATTTTTTTCGTATTTTTATCTCAAACCGTAGAGGAACTACAGACAAAAGAAAAACGACATAAGTCAGTATCTACAGAGCTTGCACAAGGAAAAACAACATAAGTAAAATTCTTTAGTTTTTATTTTCTACTTGTGCTTTTATTCCATAATGAAAAACCAAATCAACACACTCATAAGTTTTCTTATGCTCTTTTTCCAAAACAATTATATATTTCATTCGCGATCATAGGATTACTTGTGTTCTTTTTTCAAAATAAAATTGTAGCTTACACGCAGCCGCAGGTATGTTGACTTGTGTAGTTTTTCCAAAATCCTTTACGTACAAAATCCAGACACAAGTTGACTTGTGTATATTTTCCTCATTCCGTTTTGATAAAAGAACGAACACAAGTTGACTTGTGTTGTTGTTTCAAAAGACGTTACGGAAGATACTTGAAAATAAGTATACATATGCTGTTATTTTGAAAGCATACACATACTCAGTTGTGACTTATGCCGTTTTCTTCTTATAAATCATAAAACATAAATCTACAATCCGACGAGCCTTCAGGATGTACATAAGTTCAAACTTCAGATCATTAGATGTATCTACCTATTATAGAGTTTATTCAAATTTTGTTTAGGTGGTATTACTCAGACTCAGATGATTCAGTTAAGGATCCAGATAATGCATTGAGTTCAAGTGAAGACGAAAGTATAGAGCTTTGGGGTAAGATCCTTGAAGAGTCTGTTGATAAAGTTTGTCAGGATTCAGTGGTGATGACGCATGTTTCACCAGGTTAGGTAAGGTTAGGTTGGCACGCTTCGCGGGTTCTCAGGATTTTAACTAGATTTTTCGGGGTCACACCCGCTCACGCAACTCCGTTGCTCCGCTTAGGGTATGTAAAGTCGCCAGGCAGGCGCCTATATCAAGAACTTCTTTCAATAAAAGCACCTTTGGGTGGCCCGCTTCGTGGGTTCTCAGGATTTTAACTCCCTTTTTCGGGGTCACACCCGCTCACGCAACTCCGTTGCTCCGCTTAGGGTATGCAAAGTCGCCAGGCAGGCGCCAATATCAACAACTTTTTTGAATAAAAGCACCTGTTGGTGGCCCGCTTCGCGGGATCTCAGGATTTAAACTCCATAAAACAAAGTCTTGTGGTATTGAAGTGCTCCAAGTTTTGTCATTTGGTGATTCTTATTAAGTGGGACATTAGCCCCAACATTTTTATTTGGGGCTTCGGTCTTACTTGGGTGGGACTTAATACCCAAATTCAATTTCGGTTTTATGTCCCACCGTAGTGAGACATAAGCCCAAAAAAAAAGTTGGGCGTTATGTGCCTGGCCCCTATGTCCGTGCACCGCCCGCCTATGCATTAAAGATTTTCTTAGATTAGCGTATGCGCGAATAAAAATAACATAACATGTTAATTTACTTTAACTGTACTGAAGAGTGAAGTTAGTTACCACCTTCCGTGGGAAACAGTTACACATGAAAGTGAAATTCATTCCCACAAAAAAGTGAAATTATCTCCCACCTTCAGTGGGAAATAACTTCACCAAAAAAAGGTTAAATTAATTCTCACTAGTGGTGAAGTTAGTTCCCATGTGAAGGTAGTTCCCGTGAAGTTAATACCCTGCACCGTTTAATGATCCATTGTGATACCACATGAATCTTAAGGCTTCCTCCTAAGGTCAATGGAACCAGTTTGAGTCCCTTACGAAATGTGAAAGGCTAATTATGTTCATACGATTTAGATCGTTAAAGAAAATGCTCCTAGGTAATTCTTGCGTTTTTGAGCTAGAGCAGGGCATGTACAGTACAGAGAACGTTAAGAACTGTTTCCTCCTCTTCGTCGTCCATACAGCTTCTGCAAAAGTCATTTCAGAATAAGCCTAGCAGCGTGGCGTGCTTTTTTATTAGAAAGTGTCCGGTTATGACACCTATTATCTAGCTTGTATGCGATCTGCTTAAAGATAGCAAGCACGTTGATCGCTTTAAATCTAGTGTTGGCCAGATGTTTTTTGTGACCTGACACGTGGTGATGTTGTTCCACCTGGTGTTTGCATTCTTCATAGCGTCTTGCTACCTTACAACACTCTACAACACCCTAAGACAGGCCAGAACCTTAAAACCATTATCGTCTTGCAGAAATTATTGCGGTAGAAAAATAACGCTTAAAAATCAACAACAATTATTTGAAAATTGTTGGGCCTTAGGCTGTTATAATAAAAGAGTTCTTTACATTTCATCACTTATTCATATGAAACCAACGTCTGCGACAAAAACCAAAAAGTGTGGAGTTTAGCACCGAGATCGACAAATTTCTCCAAAACATGTAATTGAACTTGCAGGTGAAAATATCACAGTATGTAAATCTTTATTTTTGGGTTGTTTTGGTGAATCAAATGGTTTTGTGAGGTCAGCAATACTTAAGAAATTGAGCTTACCTTTCAGTACTCTAGTTGACGAAAGAGGAAGTTCGACACCCCCAAACGCATTTTCTGTTAAAGAAAAAGAGAAGATAAAAGCACATATCCAATAATTTCCGTCTTATGAGAGCCATTATACGAGACGGGATACATCTAAAAAATATTTACAACCAGGTTTGGCAATTTCCAAGATGTATAGCCTTTATTGTTTGGAAAACGAACAACCAAAGAGCTTATCAATTTATACGAAACTCTTCCATGAGCTGAATTTGAAAATAAAATCTCCCCAGCTTGATACATGTGGAAGGTGCGATAAGTTGCATCAAAAAATATTAGCTATGGGCAGTTCTGATGAAAAATTAAAGCTTGAGATTGAGCTTGCCAGCCACGAATATAAAGCTGATTTTGCTTTCGCATGCACAAAAAAAAATAAAAGCCTAGCAAAATCAAACAAAAATGTTGCAGCATATGCATTTGATCTCCAGCAGTGCTTGCCGTCCCCATTTTTGAAATGCAATATTGCCTTCTACAATCGTCAGTTATGGACCTATAATTTAACGGACCACAATTTGGATAACGATCAACCTTACTGTTATATGTGGCATAAAGGAATGGCAAAGAGAGGTGGAAATGAGATGGCCTCTTGTTATTTTAAACACATAGACGAAGAAGTTCTTGTTGCATGCCGTTAAAAATTTAATTTTTTATAGCGATTCGACCATTCTTTAATTAAACGAAAAAAAAAGAACACAACAGCTAAGATTCACCATCCAAGAGACTGGCAGAACTTTATTGCTGGCATAAGGAACAGAAATCCTTTCAAAGTGAAGGAAATGCGTCAGCCAGATTTCCTAGACTTTGCTGGAACCTCAAAGAACAAGTTCAAATGGCGTAAGGTGAATATTGATGATGAGAAGTATTTATGGCGTGAATTCAGGTGGCTATATCGCAAAGACAACTTGGTTCAATATTCTACAAAAACACTTCAGCCTAGGATGAGCCATTTAAGGAAATAATTTTAAGAAAACGTTGCCGAAAAATTCTCAATAGATCCGACATTCAAATGATTGAACTTGTCCCTCCTATTTCGAAAGAAAAGGCGCAAGATCTTCTTTTTTTGTTAGATTATGTTGATCCCCATTTTTGCCTTTTATAGAAGTTTGGTTGTTGATACCGGATGCATGCGACAACGATGAAGAAGATGATTAAAAAATGAAACATTTTTGTTAATTTTATTTTTAAGAAATATTTGTGAATTTTTGTACCTAATAAAATACAATTCTGGTTCCTTTATAATATTTTATTACTCAACACTTTTATTAATTGTTGATTTTTTATACCTATGATGAAAAAGAAGAAATTCTGTATCTTTTAGAGCCTCCATTGAATGTAAGTAATTATTTTTATCCTTCTACGATTTTAAATCATTTATGCAAATTTCAACAATTTGTTTTGGAAAAAGGAGTTAAGTCAATTTATTTTAGTGCATTACTTTATTTTGTGTTTGAAAAAATTACACAACTTAACTTAACCAAAATTATTTCATTGTACTCATTTTGGAAAAAAGGCATAAGTCGACTTAACCGACAGCTAAGTTAAAGTTTAAATGAGGAACTACGACATAAGTCACATTTTTATCAAAATCAGTTATAAATTGCCATAAATCAATTCTTTTTAAATTCATATAATATTTGGTAATTTCAGTCATTTTTGCGTTTAAACTTTGTCAATAAGTCTTGTACCTGATTTGTAAATGCAAACCAAACATTCAAATCGCTCTCTTGAAAAGTAGCAAAAACTGACTTTTGTCGTTTTTCCTTGTTGCCACAGAATTTAAGACTCTATTTATCAAAATTGTATATTTTTGCATGAACCTACGTTAAAAAATACTTCCGACTCAAAATTTTCAACACATTAAACTACAATTCGGTATAAAAAAGTGTATCAATTCAACACAGCCGGAGTGTATTTCATATCAAAGTTAGCTGTGGTTTATAAATGTATCTCTTAGGATAAAGATAGACGGTTGAATATAATACCCGTATCCGGTTCTCCAACTCTCGGGGATTTCTATACGACATCATCAGCAACTCATATCTTTTTCGTTGTCGGATGAGATGATACAAAACAAAACAAAACAAAAAAAGGAAGAAGAAGAAAGCTGGATGACACACATAAAAGTACCGTGAAGAGCCAGGAGGAAAATTCTAAAAGAATAGTTCCGTTTCGAGAGTCCAGTCTCCAGTCTTTGCTTCCTGAATGGATCAGTATAAAGGATATGAGTTGAGTGTAGAGAAAGTATACACATGTATGTATATAGGATGATGATTGGTTGAGGGACAGAAAAATAGATAAAAAAGAAATAACAAAACAAAACAAAACAAAACATACATCCAACAGCCATCAGCAACATAAAAAGACATACACCGATAGAATATACCCCCGACAAAAACCATCACCCAAAATGCCGGAAGAGAAATCCTTGTGAGCATGATGCATTTAACCCACGTTCATTTTTTCTCGCAGCGAAAATATAGACTATAAGACTTAGAGTGAGGGGTATGATGAAGGTGGAACTCAGATGAGGTGGTGGTCCTGGTGGTGTTAGAGAGGTAATTCGCCCGTTTTCTCGTTATATTAGATGAGAGGCAAACCGTACTCGTATAGTATCTATATATGAAAAGCTCTGAAGCACTTAAGTGATTGATGATCTTGGGATTAAAGTGTTTCCTAGCGAAGTGATTATTATCCTTCGGAACGATTTTCTAGTACTCTACAAACTCCTTTGTTGCAAGTTATTTTTTTGTTCTATTTTCATTATTATTTTTTTCGTCCTCGTTTCAATGATGATGATCACTTGTATCCTTTTTGTACGTTTTCGTCTCTTTTCTTCGACTGCCTCCCGCAGTTACAAACTTTTGTGGTTGTTTTTATCATTTTTGTTGTTGTTGTTATTTTGTCTTCACTCAAACACTTCCTGATTGTGAAAAATTAGTTTCCTCTATGGTTTGGTATTTTTCTTTAGTCTGCAAGCATATTATTGGGGAGACGACGACGACACATTAAGGACTCAAATGAAATTAAATGCACGGCTGAGTTGCAAGGAAACGAAAGGAGAAGGGAGAAAAAAAGAAAACAAATATTGTGCAACGTGATGAATTTATATTTACTTTAAACACGCTCCGTGTTAATTGACATTAGATGAATGGTAGTTAGGTACATTTGATGGGGTAAAAAATGTTTTCAAAACATTTTGAAAAAGCTTTAAGGACCGAGTTTAATTTAGGGCAATTATTTTTCAAAATTGCTTTTTAAGTTAATAAAATTTTAAATAGGTTAAAAGAGTTTCTTAAAATAAGAGCTTCCTTGTTTTTTTTTCATGTTATCCTTTACGTGGGTCTAAGGTTGGAAAAGCCATTTATTTGCCATTAAAACAAATAAAAAACAACGTAAAAATCATAACCATGATTCCCGATCAATCAGTATAATGATTACCCTCGATTTATTTCCATCTGACATATGGTTTAACTTACCGCAGTTACAATCAAATTTAAATCTAAATCAGTTTTATATTCAAATTTTCAGGACCTTTTCGAAATTTTTATTTGTATTTTTGCAGAGGTCATTATCATTAAAAACAGACAACGAGATTGGAGATAGGAAAGAGGTAGGGAGAAGGATAAAACAAATTTTATTTTAATACCCTAAAAGCCCTTACTACGATTCATTGTATAAGGAAGGCCATATCCTATATAAGTATACATATAGGAGTATGTTAAAGTATATCAAAGACGGAAAGGGTTTTAAGCCATAATCTGCCAATAAAATTAAGCTTTGCAAAGCCATTTAACAAGGGTCAAGTAGTTCCGGTGATTTACGAGTATTAACTTCGACATGGCCTGGCGGTATACAACTGAGAGAAGTAGTCGTTCGTGTGGCAAATGACGGGCGGCACCCGCAACGTCTCCAGCACCACCAACACCAACGCCATCACCACACTTACAACATACATATTCCCCATCCGCATCCATATAGCATGCCCTGTGAATGATGCGACCACTTTGACCCCTGTCGTCCTCGGTGGCAGCGGCATTGGCGGGCGTCCTCCCATTTTTGGAAGACCAAACCATCTAATGGGGTGTTAATAAAACTCGCAAAATATCGTACGTGGGCATTGGATTTGAGGTGTGTACAAGGCGAGAGTGTATCTGTATACTGTGTATAAAGCTGAAAGGTGCGAAGAAGATATTTACGACCAAGTTAACCTTTGTTTTGTGATCTCATAATAAGTGGGTGGTGGTTTTTTGGATGTTCTTGATATATTATGAACAAGGCTGGATTTGGACATTTATGGTTTGGTTTGAACTTGAGGGGGTTTCGTTGTAAATTTTACCCTCAACAGATTAATCTTTGGATGGATTTATTTGGGTCCTTTGGTATAGGTATCAATCAAAATTTGTTACTTTTATTGTTTGGACTTATAAAGGTGCGAGGTATAAAGTGCGTTGTGATGTTATTATATATGGCCATATGAAAAGCTCTTCAATAGCTTAAATGGCCACTAATTTACCTGGGATAGGTTGTTATACTTCATTAACATTGATGAAGAGGTGTCTTATATTTATATAAATTTTGAAAATGACGATGGTGGTGATGATGTTTGTAATTTGCTACAATTTTGGTTTTTGAAAAGCTATATCTTAGGCAAATTGTGTATGAAACCATAATGTTCTGTTAATTAGATCTTAAATGTTTTTACATTTTATTTTAAGTTAGAAGAATTAAACTAAGGGCACAGTTTCCAGAAAGAGAGGAAGAAATGAAGTGAAATAAATTTTACCTCTTTAACAATCACGTTAGACCAAAATATTGAATTATTGAATCTAATAATGCAACTACCTCCTGTGGCAGGATCACATATGCGATGTCGCCAAAAATTCCTATCTCTGGGCTGATGCTTCTGCACCTTTCCTCGACATTATTGAACGAAGAGCATTTAAATTGACTGGTGATGATATCATCGTTGAATCATTTACGTTTCTTGAACACCGTCGTTAATTTTGGTGTCTTACACTTTGGCTACCGACATTTTTACGAATTATGCTCTAGAGAATTCTTTTCCTCAAGCCATTCAGCTTTCATACTCGCTTCTCCAGGAATGCTGTTCAGTACACCAACCAATGGCGGATCCAGGGGGGGGGGTCGTAGGGGTCATGACCCCCCCTGGGAGATAATTTGTTTGTTTTTTCGTAGGAATTCCCTTCAATTCAAAACTTATCGTATTGCGTTAATGGATATGACCCCCATTATATTTTGAATTATACATATATTTTGTGTATATGAAAGCAAAATTTGTATTTTACTTCCTTAAGATTTGTTGCTAAAAGTACTACTTTTAACTGAATACTGGACCACGAACATAATATGAATCGGATATTCAGCTTTATTCTAAAAACCCAGTACGAATTCATCAACTTTTGACCAATGGACGATCCAGGGAGGGTCATATGAGCCATAAAGCTTATACAGTTAAGTTGTATAAGTAAAGATTTCATCTCAAAATTTGTTAGTAATTTAACAACATTAACCAAGAAGTGGTTCGCTGTCAAAAACAACTAAAATTATTGTTTTCACTCAATTTAGAATTTGAAAAAAAGTTTAGTCATGCTTTAAATTATTTTCATAAAATTTGTTTCTAAGAAAAAGAACAAATATTCAGGTTCTTGAGAAGAAACCTTGAATAAGAGATCGTCAGTTTGATATTAAGTTGCCTTTAAATTCCTAAAACTAGCCTTCAATTTTATTATTAAATTTTTTGACACACATAGTGATCATTGAAGTGATTTTTATTAGCGACATGTAGGAACTATGTAACAAGTTTTGCAATAGTTTAAAAATTCGAACTAATCAAACATGACATTACGATGGTAGAGAAGTCGAAAAAAGTGGGTACCCCGATTGCATCCGTCTGTCTATGTGTCCTGGCCCCTACATTACAAACAATTATGTTGATTAAAATTAAGGTTTTCAGCCGATTAGCGTAAGGCGTTTTTTTTTTTTTTTATTTTATTAATACGAAAAATAACTGCACTTCCCATACAAATTTGTTTGTTAAAATATGTGATTTTTTTTAAACTTTCTCTAAATTTTGTATTCTTAGGCAACGGCCAAGTCACTGATAAAGCTTCGGTTCCCATCGATCACCGAAATCAAGCATCAGTGAGCGTGGTTAGTAGACAAATGGGTGACCGTCTCGAAACCTACCGCGTGCTGTTGTCATGTGTTCTTTCTGTCTGTTCTTTCTCTTCTGTCCTTCTGTCTTGTATTAATATCTTGTGTTGTTATCACCTTACATAGTCTAGTTGCTCAAGGTGTTGTGTTCTCTACTCTGTACATTAATGTGCTAAGTAGTTTGAAATGTAATGTATTCTTAATTTGGCTTCTTTCTACAAGAGAAACATTTTTTGGTATTGCTCCAGAAGGGTAACCCTCATAACCTTTAAGTTTTTTTTTAAGTTTTTTCAAGAACTAATGGACCGATTTCAATTATCTTCTCTTTTTTGTGCAAGTTCTTGTCGATTATCATGATGATCAAATTGATGATGATTTTTGATGATCAAAAATGTCATTTTTTTATTTTAAAAAATAGTATTAATTTTGTTTACAAAACTCGATATCTCAGAAAGGGGTCAACATTTTTTAACGAAATTTAAATGTATATTTATAAGCACTTTATTTAGTGCTTACCAAAAATATTTTTAAGACAAAATTTAAAATTTAAAATGATTTTCGAAAAAAAAAATAAGTTAATCTAGAGCTTTTGAGAAATGAAATGGCAATTTCATTTTTGAGAAAAACTTATTTTGCAGGTACATTTTTAAATCTTAAAATATAGGATATATTTTTAAACCGAATTTTTGGAAGAAATTAGCAAGTTCTTAAGACCCAGTCGTGCTTTTATTTTGATCAAAGTTGATTTTCTGTTGAATACAAAAGATCTTAAAAAATTAAATAAATCTACTTTTGAAGTGAATTTGCTTTGGATGCTCTAGAACTGAGATTCAAACACGAATTTCAATAATACAAATGTCCCAAAAACTGCAAAAGTGAAAGTTTTGTTAAACTAATGGCTAAATTCAAGAACCATTTTTCTCTCTACAATTTTTAATTTCTGTTGACTAAGATCAAAATACGAGTAAACAGACTGATAGGGATAGTAATAATAAAAAAGCACGACAATTCTTCATATCAGATCCTCTCTCATTTTCTGCATTTCTCAAGTTTTGTAGCGTTCTTCGCATTAATAGAAATGGAAATACGAAAAGTATATTTTATTTTTGGAAAAAAGCTACTTTTCCAAACAATTTCTTACATTTCTGTGTGAAATGCACCAATAACCCTCTAAACTATTGTGATTTAGTTCTTAAATATGGCATATTTAGAAGATTGTTGGAATCTTGGATTGCTATCATATGTAGCGAGTCATTATAAATTGCTGTACATTGTACAACAGTGTTCTATAATAATTTGATAATTAAAGTTGTCACTGTGGTACCCGTGGTCTTGGGTTCGATCCCTGCCTATTCCATCTAAAGTTTTTTTTCACGTTAACGTAAGGTTAAGATGCACATTATGCTATTTAAATTTTGTTAGCCTCCTTTAGAAAACATTAAAGAACATTTTTAACTTGTGAGTAAAAACTCATCTATGTGTGTGACCCCCCCCCCCCCCCCTGTTTAAAAGTCTGGATCCGCTCGTGACACCAACGAGTCCAACTTCAGGCGTAATGTCAAGTACAAAGATTTGTTCATTTACCATACTAGCCGGATGGGGAATGCTTTACCACACATTGTCTGGGTTTTAGTTTATAATATTTAGGAATTGAAAACCAATGTGCAGCGAAACTTTCTTTCAAACCATCCCTCATTTCCTTATGCTCGCACTATGTCTCGGCATAATAAGTTTAATTTTATCAAGGGTAGAAAGCAACCCGTGGTGTTCGACTGTCATGCCAGAGGTCTTGGGGTCAATCGCTACCTGTGCCATCTTAAGAGTTTTTTTTTCACGGGTACTGCCTCTTGCTAGAAATTAATAAATTCTCCAAAAGCAATTTTTGTCATTAAAAGAATCAGCCGTTCGGATTTGCCTTGAAACTCTAGGTCCCCTCAATTCCTGACAACATTACTCGCACATTACTTAATGCAATTTTGCACCACCTTATTTTATTTTAAACTAAAAAGCAATTATTTTTTTTTTAATTTAATGCTAAGTACCTGTCAATATAATCGATATGTCACCCAGCTGTCAAAATATTCAGTAAAACAGCATTTCCATTTCATCATTTAAAGTTCGCAAAACATGAATTAATATGTAATTTGAATGTACTTAAGAGACTAAAGGACAAATTAAGCTGTCAAATGACTTTTTTCAAATTGAAGAAAATTTTGTTAAAATTTTATTGGAAAAATATCAGCACTTTTTTGGGTTCACTCAATTTGAAAAGTCATATCATTTTAAAAAATTTTAAAATGTAAACAAAATTATTCATCTTAAAAAAGTTCAACATTAGTTCCATCATGGAATTGGTCACACTTCGTCATAAAGTGGACCAAGTTTAAGAGAAAGTTCGATTTTTAAGACCCAGATTGAATGATTCAAAATGATATATGGCTGCAGTATGAAGAAGATCTAAAAATATCAATTTTGGATCAGGAAGAAGATCAACACTAAATTAGAAAACTTTGATTCCGGTCTTCATGCATGTAGGTAAGTTTTTTTGCGCTGATCCAAAACTTGATAGTCAAAAAATTAAAATAATGTTGATTTTTTGTTCAGATTATTCAGATCTTGGCGATTTCTTAAAATGTTTTGTTCCGAAATAAACGGGCTTAAGATATATGTATTTACTGAGCAAGACTCTGAACAAGTCCTTTGCTTTTCTTTCGTTTAGTGCTATGAACAAGTTTAATATAATTCGTATTCTAAATGAAAAACTTCTGTTCGATTCTGCTCATGACTTGGGGGCATCATTATATAAATGTAGAAATAGACGTAGTTTGAAAACAAAGAAAAAGCAGTTTTTTAGATTCACATTCACGGACATGTCGAAATGAAAATAATCACATTCATCGACGTTTCAAGGTCGTTGGATTTGAAATCCATCGTATTCAAATCGTAAGTGTTTTTAGCCATTTATCTTTTTTCGTCTTTCTTATCTCAAAAACCAGTAGACATCGACTCGATATAAAAATGTTATCTTAAAGGTAATAATATTATGAAGTGCAGAAAGAACTTTTAGTCATTTAGTGTACAAAAAATTGAAATTGTTGGCTTGACTAAAATATCTCATGTGCAAATAAAATTATCGACTTACATAAATTGAATTGCATAATAGACATAATACCTTTATCAAACATTTTTTGTATGAACCACTAAACCTTGCAACAAAAATGTATTTGACGAACAAAAATTATATTACGAGGGCGGGTCAATAAGTCCGTGACTTTTTGAATTTCTGACCTATTTACTGAAACAGCAACACTGCTCCTGTGTACAGGCATCTGTCAGTTGACTCCTGTCAAAATTTAAACTTGCTGCGTCAGTTAGTTTGTGTTTGACAGCTATTTTTATCAGACTACTGACTAATTTGAGAAGAAAATGGAAATGCTTATTAAGCATTATTTCTTGCGAAAAAAAACATTACCGAGACCAAGGCTAAGCTTGATAAATGCTAAAGGGACTCTGCACCATCGTTTTCAATGGTAAAAAAGTGGTTTACTGAATTTTGCTGTGGCCGTACAAGCACTGAAGATGCCGAACGTCCTGGACGCCCAGTTGAGGTCTCTACACCCGAAACAATCGAAAAAATTCACGATATGGTGTTGGCCGACCGAAGATTGAAAGTGCGAGAGATTGTGGAAGCCGTATCAAAAAATCTGTGTTTTATTCCAAAATTCACGGACTTATTGACCCGCCCTCGTACTTTATGAAAAAATCAATATCAAATTTTTGTATTATCAAAAATAAAAACCTTCGAAATTTTTTAAACGTAGCGAATATTTAGAGATAAGCGACCTTAAACTTCAATTCCTAATTGCATAATTTTAGATACTCTTCAAATGTGAGTTGACTTATTATAAAAATTTTATATCATTTTCAAATTTATGAGGGCATTAATAGGACATTTTCAGTATTTATTTAATCCCCCCCTTTTTAATGTTTTTATTTTTTTCTTTATTATCACCATTGAAATGGCCCACCCTATATAAATTACCCAAAAGTATGCAACATAAATATGCCGAACCTCATTCCAACTCTCAAAATGGTATGTGTCTCTGCTAAGTACCCCCCAAACTATACTCTTGAAAAGTTTTCAAAGTGTGGTGAATTCATTATTACCGCTAATTCAAAACACCATCTTGTCTATTTTCGATTTATTTGTTAGATTCATTATGTTTTTATTTAAAGCGCCTACCTTCTTCTACGTTTTCTACGTTACATTTTGAAAAACTTTATCTATTAATTTAGAATCAGTCTCAAGCAATAAGAACATTCCTGACAATATGCTCCCTCATAAACATTAAGCTTCTATACTTCTTCGATGTATACAATAATTTTGCCATTGCGTTTCCATCCATAAATGGATCAAAATTTATTGCCAAATCAAATTCATAATATCACTCGTATTTTTGACTACTTAAACTCAATGCTACGAGTATTATGGTCTACGTAATTACAATATCAGAGTAATAGGCCAGCTTTCAACAAAAAATTTTAAGCAATTTAGAAGACAGAAATATGTATTTGCTCATTTCCATATATTTGTTTCGTTACCGCACACTTAAATTTATTACTCTGCATCAGCATCATGCTACAAAACTGCTAGCTACCAAAAAGCAAAAGCAAAACAGACATCGCGGCCATTACTATTACAACGAGTCCATAAACCATCAACGAAATTGTCTGTCTTCTCTCGAAACGAAAGTATTTTTAATACAAGAAATTAGGGGGAAAAGCCCAGCAACATGAACTATGGACGTACGAGGACGAGCCCATATCGTCCTTCGTATAGTCGCGCCAAACCATCGCCATTGCCATTGAGCTGATGTAAATATCAAAACAGAATATAACCATTTCATATTTTCATTTTAACGATATTTACGACTTCTCATCGCTGAAACTCTTAGTTGAAGGACAAATCGTCCTCTTTGGAACGTCATATCCCTATTACCCATCGCCACCCATCCATCGCTCCATCATTCATACAGCCAACCGTAGTAACCCAAAGAAAGGAATTTTGAACGAAATTACTGCCTTTAGGCGACTTTTAGTATTGGAACCGTTCATTCGTTGTTGGCTCTTCTCTGTTTGACGTTTAATAAATTTTTATTGAGACAAATGGCCTCTAAACAGCTTTTTGGCTTGCTTTTCCGTTTCCGCCCGCAGCAGAACCAACCGATCTTTGTAAAGAGCGCGCTGTAAAACGCTTACGCAAACATATGTTTTTCTCAAGCTCAAGTTTTCCACGTGCCACCTCCCCGCTTTCATCTCTTCTAACAAAAAACAACAACAACAAACATAAATAAACGCAAAGAAAGAGTTTCTTAAAAAATAAAATACGAATGGTTTTTCTGTTCACAAAAGACGGATGAATTTAAAAAGCTACTCAGGAAATAAATGGAATTGCTTTTTTTTTTCTTTCTTCTGTCTGCCTGCCTAACTCTTTGCCCCGCAGTGCCGACATTTGAAGCAATAATTTTTGACAAAAAACGAAAGAAAAAAACAGGAATGCAATAAAAAATGAAAAAAAAAGTGTCCAGGACCTGGTCCTAATGGCAGACGAATCTTTTAATAACATTTTTATGATCCTGATCCTTGAGAATGTGAATTTTGAATTTTTCTATCATTTTTACACAAGCCACGACGACGACGACGACGACGATGAGACGCGACGTAACGGTCGGTGGTGGAGACGATGTCGAGGTGGAGTTAAAAATGAGTGAATAATAATATTTACAAGGACGCACTCTTATTCCATGGTCAAAGTAATGGATCTTTCAATTTTCATATACATTTTTCTATATTATCCTTGTTTGGTGTGAACGTAAAACGACTGAACGTCACGTCACGGCAATGGATTGTGTGGATACTTGAGTTTATGCAAACCCTAGAAAGGACCCAATCTAAATGTATGGGTACCTTTAAAAGGACTCTTTTGCTTATATACCACAGTGTAGTGTATAGAGTAAACAGTTTTCATTTAACAAAATAAACAAGTTGGTGGTCGTTAAATTTCTCATGAAAAATTGCATTGGGTTGGTTGGTGAAAGTGCGAATAAAATTTATATCGTTTTTTGTTGATATTGTTGGTTGATTTTTCTATATTGATTTTAGATAGACGTACTTTGGTATAGGACTTTTAAGACTAAATCTAGACCGGCAAATAGGTTGGTTTCTACTTGGTTTATTTTTTTAATGAGACGGAATGTCGTGAGATAAATTTTTTTATTCAAATGACAAAATAAACACCACCATGACTCCACTGCGTCAGGGGGAAAAATTAATTCAAGAAAATTTTCTTGGGATTACAATTTTTTCTTGGAAAAGCTCTTAAAAGAGGAATTTATATTATTTTAAATGAAGGTAGCTTAAAAGTAGGTATCTGCGGTTTCATTAGAAAAATTGTTGTCCAAAATGAATGAACAATTTTAATTTGGGAACATTCGACTTTTAAAGTTTTGGGAAATTTCATGTTTGATGCATAATTTATACGCTTACTTGGAAAACAACCTTTAATTTATATTTTAACATTTTTTGGAATTATGAGGGTAAAAACCTTACAATTGAAAGATGGCTTCAGTTTTGTAAATAAGCTATAAAATATTAATTGATGAATGAGTAATCGATAGTGAAGAAGGATAGAGAAAGAAAAAAAGAAAAGACAAAATTTAAGCATCATTTCTGAAAAATTCAATAAAATAAAAAATACGTACACGCCTCAGTGAACGATTCGTGTTCTAAATATTTCTTTTATTTGTATTGATATTTGTAATGATGAATATAAAGTAAAGCTTAAACAAATGCTTAATAATTTGAAAATTTTACATAAATTAGTAAAAGCTGTCTTGAAATAAGTAATCAAGAGATGAAACATATTTATTTAAAATTCTGCTAGAACCAACCTTCACGAAATTACATAATATTAATTGAATTTGTCAATTTTTTGTAATTCTTAAAAACATGTACTTAAAATATCCCAAACTAAATTATTTCTGTACACTGATAACTTCTTATCCCGTCTGTCGATTTCGCTTGCTTAAAAGTTTGTAGGTTTTCGAGTTTTGTTAAAAAAGTTTTCAGTTGAATTATTTTTAAAAATTTAAAAATTACCAACAATATTTTGCATATAATGAAATGTAGTTTGCTTTCAAAATCCTTTTTTGTTCACGAGATTTTTAGTCGAAAAACCAATTTTTACCAATTTTAGTAGCTTTTTTTAAATTTTTTTTATTTCTTATATATATAAACAAATACAAATTGGATGAATGAATTTAATTTGAAGTCAATATCTTCTTTCGTTCGCGAGATATCGATAACCGAACGTACATTTCTACCAATTTTGCGTACTATTTTTTGTAGATTTTAATTTTTATGAAAAAAACTGACTGTTGGATTTTTATAAAAAATTTACTGAATGTTGGAAACAATATTTTTTGTGAGATAAAATTAGTTTGAAGAAAATATTTTAAATTTTTGAAAAGATACTTGAGCCGAAAGTAAATTTTGACCAAGTTTTAGTATGGTTTTTTTTTTAGGATTTTATTTTTTGTAAGAAAACTGTCAATTCGTTTTTTCTGAAAATTTTTCCGAATGTTGAAAACAATATTTCTTATAAGATAAAATTAGTTTGAAGCCGTAATCTTAAATTTTTGAAAAGATATTTGAGTCGAAAATTAATTTTTACCAACTTTTAGTAATGTTTTTGTTTTTGTTTTATTTTTTATGAAAAAACTGTCAATTTCATTTTTTTTTTCAAAATATTACCATATGTCAGAAACTTTAGTTCTCTTTACATAAAATTATTTTGAAACGGCGAGAAATGTCTATATTTTCAATTCGTCAAATCGGACCGATTACAATAACTTTCTATGTTAAGTTTATAAAAGAACGCTCCAATTGTTCGGCTTTGTGACATTTATTTTGGACATGGTGATGATTATGATTTCTATCGTTTCTTATGTCTTATCACCCAACGACATAATAGCCCAAATCATAGAATGACAAAAAGCAGAAAGGGAAACTTTGTACAAAACATCAAAGAAAAAACGTCACAAAGCCCAAATAAAATATCATATCACCTAAACCAACTTTTTTAACGTGCGTCGTCGTAACGCTAAATTTTTGTTATTTTGAAAACGTTTTGGGTGGTTGAACTTTGAGATGCATATAAACAGTGAGGTATGTACCACCCTGCTTGCGCTAATTATATGATGTGGGGTAGGTGTACACAGAAAAAAAAGTTGTGATATTAACAATCGTCGATAGTCAACTTGAAATTTGGTTAAATTGACGGACGCATTGACTACCAAAATAGTCAATATGACAATCTTATTTTTATAATTGTTATCATCGGAAGTGATGCTAACGCCCACCATACAGTGTGAGGTAGCACGGATATAAACGACAGGGGTGAGTCTCTTTTCGACTATATTCTAAACACTAACCTACTCATAAGTAACGTTGGTAAAGAGCCAACCTTTATTACTAAAAATCGACAAGAAGTTATAGATATAACTCTTGTCTCCGACTTCATTAATAATAATATTTTGAACTCGAAGGTATCTAAAAATCACTCCTTTTCTGATCATAGATATATCCAATTTAACTTTATAAATGAACCACCTTGCCAACCGATCTTTCGAAATCTAAAAAGAACAAATTGGCCAAAATACAAGAGAATGTTAAATTGTTTAGTAAAACCTGAACTCTTTAATACCCCCTCCAACACTGAAGATCTTGACGACAAAGTCAATAAGCTAACATTAGCCCTAAACAAAGCTCTAGATACTGCATGTCCTCTTATACAAGTAAGAGGTAAAAAGAAACCACACTGGTGGAACTCAGGGCTAGATCCACTTCGAAAACAATGCAGAAAACTCTTTAACAGAGCGAAAGCTTCTAGAGACATGTCTGACTGGGATTCAGATAAAGAATCACTGAAGATATATAAAAAAGAACTGAGAAAAACCAAACGATCGTCCTGGAGAAACTTCTGTAGCAACGTGGAAGATTGCTCTGAAGCATCCAGGTTGCGCAAAATCCTCTCCAAAAATCCAATCATGCCAAGGTGCTTGAAAAACGCTTCTGGCCTCTGGACCAATTCAAGCGAAGAATCGCTCAACTTGCTACTAGACGTTCACTTTCCTGGTAGCTCTTATATTATTAATAACATTGTACCAAATAGTTGTAACAATACATTATATCCCCCACAAGGTCTAGCCACTAGGGAAAAACTCAAATGGGCTATTAACAGCTTTAAGCCATATAAATCTGCTGGTCCGGATGGTGTAATTCCAGCCGAACTGCAAGAAAATGCAAGTTTTCTAATACCCATCCTAGAAAACATCTTCAAGTGATGCCTTAAATTGGCATACATCCCGATGTCCTGGAGACAAGTTAAAGTCGTTTTTATTCCAAAAGCTGAAAAATCCAGCCACGTTAACCCTAAAGACCTAAGACCTATCAGCTTATCATCATTCCTTCTCAAAACTTTTGAACGTTTGATCGATATCCACTTAAGGGCAAGCATTGATAAGTCCCTCCTTTCAAAGGCTCAACATGCCTACAACAAAGGGAAATCAGTTGAAACGGCTCTACACAGTATAGTACGTACAATCGAATATTCCCTCCATCATAAAGAGTACACCTTAGTTGCCTTCTTAGGCATAGAAGGTGCATTTAACAATGTCGACACATCTGCTCCATCATAAAGAGTACACCTTAGTTGCCTTCTTAGATATAGAAGGTGCATTTAACAATGTCGACACATCTGCAATTGCACGTGTATTGACATCTCTGAAGGTAGATAAGTCGATCAGCGAATTGATTAATCAAATGCTGATAAGCAGGATTATCAATTCAAAACTGGGCGATTTTACTACACAAAGGGGTGTCAGCAGAGGTACGCCACAAGGTGGTGTCCTATCCCCTCTCCTCTGGAACTTAGTAATAAATGAATTACTAATTACTCTAGAAAGAGAGGGATACAGAGTGTTTGCCTATGCGGACGATGTTGCTATTGCAGTAACGGGTAAACATCCCAATATACTAAAAGACCTCTTACAAAACGCTTTAAATAAGCTCACCAGATGGGCTAATCAGTGTGGACTAGGCGACCTTGTCCTCTTCACAAGGAAACACAAAGTCCCACTCATTGACCTCCCCTCATAAACGGTGTACCACTTAAATTCTCTGAACAAGCTAAATACTTGGGTCTCATTTTGGATAAGAAATTAAGTTGGAAACCTAATATTCAAGAGAGAATAAACAAGGCCACAGTAGCCCTGTTCTCCTGTAAAAAGGCCATTGGTAATAAATGGGGCCTACAGCCCCGCATTACACACTGGCTATATATCTCGGTCATAAGACCGATCCTTTCTTATGGAGTAGCGGTATGGTGGACGGCGCTAGATACAGCGACAAATCGAGATAAACTCAGCAAAGTTCAACGAACAGCCTGCCTGTGTATGGGAGGAGCACTTCGTTCTACCCCCTCCGCCTCACTTGATGTTCTGTTCCATCTAATACCGCTGGACATTTTCAGCAAGCAAACGGCCGCTAATACTGCCATACGGCTTCAAGCCTCCTCTCTGTGGATCAATAATGGAATTGGCCACACCACTATTTTGAACTCGTTCAGAACTATAAACAATAATATTGACTACACCATACCCCATCCTCAGTTTAATAACTATAGCTTCAAAGTGACTATACCTCCCAGGTCTTCTTGGGAGAATACATCATTTTAAAACGATGATCCCATAAACTTTTTTACAGACGGATCAAAAACGGAGGATGGGGTTGGTGGAGGCGTATACTCAGATAGACTAAACTTAAGTCTCTCCTTTCGTCTACCCGATCATTGTAGCGTGTTCCAAGCTGAAATCCTGGCTATAAAAGAAGTCCTATCCTGGCTTAGAGAAAACGTTATATCAACTAATGATATACGCATCTTCTCGGATAGCCAAGCTGCGTTAAAGTCCCTAGACTCTGTCTCCACAAATTCACTAATAGCCCTAAATTGTCGATCATCTCTTACGGAGATGGCTACACAGTTCAACATTCACCTTTTCTGGGTGCGGGGCCATAGAGACATTCCAGGAAATTGCAAAGCTGACGAACTTGCAAAAAGCGGAACAACTTTACCTCTGCTGGCTCACAATGCTAGCATAGGTATCCCCTTAGCTACATGTAAACTCATGCTAAAGTAAGATACCATAGAGAAAACAAACTTCAGGTGGAATAACACCACCACCTGTGTAGCGACTAAACGAATTTGGCCTAATCTTAGCACCAAGCGCTCAAAACAATTAATCTCTCTGAGTAGATTGCACATTAGCTACGTTATAGGTGTCCTGACTGGGAACTGCTTAATAGGAAGGCATGCTATTCGACTTGGAGCCCCTGCAAATGATTTTTGTAAGAGTTGCATGGACGAAGAAGAAGAAGAGACAATCTCTCATCTTCTGTACACATGCCCTGCCTTATCACAAAGACGTATAATCCATCTTGGAGGCTACTACTTCAACGATACCAGCGATCTGATCTGATCTGATCTGATTGACTATCCGGTAGTCAAATTAGATTTCGGTTTTCAACTAAAATTGTCATATTGATTACCGCAGTTGTCATATTGACTACTGGAGTTGTCATATTGACTACCGCAGTTGTCGTATTAACTCCCGCAGTTGTCGCATTGACTACCACATTAGTCAATATGATAACCGTAGTTTCAATTTCCTTCAATAAAAGTTGTCATATTGACTACTACCGTTGTCATATTAACTACCAAATTGTAAAAAAATGTCGGATCCCAAAATTGACAACCGAAAATTGTTTTATTGACTATCGTGGTTATCGACTACCAAATAGTCAATTTGACTACCAAAATAGTCAATAGGATGAGTTTTTTCGTTCTGTTTAAAGAATCTGAAAACTTTGCATAAACACAACCTCGCAGCTATCTCAAATCATAAGTCCAAACAGGAAGGTTACAAGGGGGCGGTTTCTTAACATTCCGAGTTTTTGGTCGATTTGAATTTGTTTGTTCAATGCTTGCAATTGGGCGATAAAATTTAAAGCTCAAAACTTCGTAGTGTGCAAAATAAACAAAATTTGATCAGAATGTCTGAATGTTGAAACACATGACATATTTTGGCCGATATGTCAACTAGCAATTTGGGCTCTGTGGCATTTTCTTTTGAAAATGTGTTTGGGCGATAGAGACATATTTCGGGGAAATGACATTTTTAAAATGTTGGTGTTATTTTAGCCGGCAATTAGACCGAACGGTTCTTTTTATTTGGAATTTAATAAAACTCTACAAGGTTTATACATCCAAAGGGTTGGTAATATTGCCCAAACCGTACAACAACAAAATGTTAATAAAATTGTCGGTGCAGGGAATTAACTTCACGGGAACTACCTTCACATGGGAACTAACTTCACCACTAGTGGGAATTAATTTCACTTTTTTTTGGTGAAGTTATTTCCCACTGAAGGCGGGAAATAATTTCATCAGAAAATTGTGTGAAGTAACTTCCCACCTACGATTGAAATATCTGAAAAAATATCAAGCGTTGAATTGGTGACGTGAAATAGTACCAAATGAAATAACAATAAATTTCAAATTTGGCCTTATTTCGTTGTTCAAAACGAAATAAAACCAATTTGGCTTTATTTTGATTTATAAAAAGAAATAAGGCCAACAAAATAATGCAAACAACGCCGAATTTTTAAAGTTCACTTTTTTACATACAAAACACTCAAAAATGGTTGATTTATTGTCTAGAATAGCTACTTTTGCTAAAAAGTTTTTTTGAATTGATAGCACGGCGGCGTACTAACAGCTAGGTATGTAAGGGGGGGCATGCTGCCCCCCTGCAACCCCCCTGCTTGAGATCACTATAGGATTTGGGGTGGGTGAGAGTTTGGGTATATGCAAAAAACTTTTGCATTTGAGAACTAAAATCAAAGAAATTCCCAACAAAAAAAAGCAAGTATGGCTCACAGTTATGAAAGAATCACAACGCATTCGTGTTCGTTGCATATACCCAAACTCGCACCCACCCCAAATCCTATAGTGATCCCAAGCAGGGGGGTTGCAGGGGGGCAGCATGCCCCCCCTTACATACCTAGCTGTTAGTACGCCGTGGTATCAATTCAAAAAAACTTGTTTTAGGCTCCAATTTCAATCGAGCAACAAGTATCTGTCATTTTTCAACTTCAACTTATGTTAACTTCACATGAAAGTGAAATTGATTCCCACAAAAAAGTGAAATTATCTCCCACCTTCAGTGGGAAATAACTTCACCAAAAAAAAGTGAAATTAATTCCCACTAGTGGTGAAGTTAGTTCCCATGTGAAGGTAGTTCCCGTGAAGTTAATTCCCTGCACCAAAATTGTCTTGGGTGCTATGACATTTTTAATTTGGGCGAAAAGAACTATACCCGGTGTGACACCTTATTTATTTATTTTTACCATTCATATAAATATGAAAAAAGGATTCCGAAGAAACTTTGCGTGGTTTTTTTAAACACACGTTTTTTAAAAATTCTAGAAATGGCTTGAAAATATCTCACGAAGAAAAAAAAGCTATAGACTTCCATTAAATTTTATATTACACATTGTGATGTTATACCAAATTGGTAATTATTGTAAAAACTGATTTTTGACTGCAAGAACTTTAAGTTGACTTCAATCTTTTTGTTATTAACATTTGGAAGAAGAATCTAAATGAAAGTTATTTTTACTAACCTACGTTTCGATCAAATTTAAAAAACATCATTAAAAAGTTTAAAAAAATGCCTCACTAAATTGGTTGACGTGTCGAATACCTTGACATAAAGCAGCTTAAATATCAATTACACTTAGACACAAAAACACAAAAAATAATATTGTTGTATCCTGAATATTACCTATTTTTTTTTTTAAATCAAATCAAGTTTTAAAAGACGGGTGTTTAAATTTTTTGTTGCACTTTTTTCAATACATTTTTTAGAACTTGACGTTGCAGCCTCGTTTAGAGGACAGAAAAACAAAATTACCTTCAAACCGTGTTACTTTTTTCCGTTAAAAAAAAGAAAGTTTTAGCACAACTCATAAAGATATTGAATTTTGAAGAAATTGATTATGGATTTGGAAAAACAATCACGAATTTTATTGAAAGAAAACTACTTCATGAATTAAGATACCCTCAAAAAGCCACATATCTGTTTATTTTTTAATTTTAAAAAGTTAGAAGCGGGTTTGAATAAAAGCCATCACAATCCATTAACAAAACCCTTGTTACCATTAATTGCATACTTTTGAAGTTCTTCAAATGACAATTTGGCTTTTTGAAAAAAAAAAAAAAAAAAAGAGGCTGGGATGCGACCCACGCTGATAACTTCCCATCCTTTCTGTCGATTTGTCTTACTTAAAAGGTTTGTAGGTTTCCGTGTTTTGTTAAAAAAGTTGTCAGTTGCAATATTCTAAAAGATTTAAAAATTACCAACAATATTTTGCATTGGATGCAATAGTTTGATTCCAAAATCTATTTTTGTAAACGAGATTTTTAGTTGAAAAACATTTCTTAAAAGTTTTTATTTCTCATATAAACAAATACAAATTGGTTGAATGAAACTAATTTAAAGTCAAAATCTTTTATTGTTCGCGAGATATCGAGAACCGAACATCAATATTTAAAAATTTTGCGTATGTACTATTTTTGTAGATTTTAATTCTTTATGAAAAAACAGACTTTTTGATTTTTATAAAAACTTTACTGAATGTCGAAAACAATATTTTCTGTGGAGAAAATTAGTTTGAAGCCAATATTTTTAATTTTTGAAAAGATAATTGAGTCGAAAATCATATTTTATGAAATTTTGGTATTTTTTTTTAAGTTTTTATTTTTTCTTAAAAAACCGAATGTTGAAAACAATATTTCTTATAAGACAAAATTAGTTTTAAGCCATAGTCTCAAATTTTTGGAAAGATTTTTGAGTCGAAAATCAATTTTTACCAACTTTTAGTAATTTTTTTGTATGTTTTTATTTTTTGTTAAAAAACTGTCAATTTGATTTTTATCAAAATTTTACCGAATGTTGAAAACAATATTTCTTATAAGTTAAGAAGTCATTATCTCAAAGTTTTAAAAAAATTTGAGTCCAAAATCAATTTTTACCAACTTTTGTTAATTCTCTTTTTTAGGTTTTTAATTTTTTGTAAAAAAAACTGTCAATTCGATTTTTATCAAAATTTTACTGAATGTTGAAAACAATATTTCTTGAAAGATAAAATTAGTTGAAAGCCAAAATCTCAAGTTTTTGAAAAGATATTTGAGTCGAAAATCAATTTTTATAAACTTTTATTAATTTTTTTTTAGGTTTTTATTTTTTGTAAAAAAAACTGTCAATTTGATTATTCTCAACATTTTTAGAATATTAAAAACAATATTTCTTATTAGATAAAATAAGTTTGAAGCCTTAATCTTAAGGTTTTGAAAAGATATTTGAGTCGAAATTCAGTTTTTACCAACTTTGAGTAATGTTTTTTTAAGTTTTTATTTTTTATAAAAAAAACTGTCAATTCGATTTTTTTCAAAATTTTATCAGATGTCAAAAACATTATTCATCGTTGCACAAAATTGTTTTGGAGATGAAATCATATTTTAGTCGTAAAATTTTAAAGGTGACAAATTTTTTTTTCAGTTTTTTTGATTTATAAAAAAAACCGTTAATTGGATTTTTTTCCAAAACTATAATTGTTTTGTATCACGTTACAGTATATAATATAAAATTTAATTCAAGTCTCTAGCATCATTGGTTCATGAGATATTTAGGGTTACCCAAAATTTTCACCTTTTTTTTAAACTGCTATGGTAAAAAAACCACCCACGCAATTTTCTTGAGAGCCCTTTCTGCATATTTCTGCCTTATTATCTGTATAAAAAAATTTATATGAAGTCAATATCTCTTCTGGTTCTTGAGCTATGGACGACGAAAAAAACGTCGCGAACGTACAGACGTACGGACGTACGCACCGGACGTACGTACACACGCACGCACAGACATCTTTCTAAAAATCTTTTATTTCGACTCTAGGGACCTTGAAACGTCGAGAAATGTCAAAATTTTCAATTTGACAAATCGGACCCATTACAATAACTTCCTATGGGAAGTTAATAATCATCTTTAACAGCAATAATTGAAAAATATTAGTGTGGTTCGCATCCTAGGCTATTAATTCTGTATTTTGTATAAAATACAATTTTATCTAAGCCGACAGCGTTATTGGTTCGCCAAATATTTGTTGATCAACCAAAATGTTTGGTCCTTTTTCTTAATCGCAGTTTAACAAAATCACATAGTTCGCAAGAAATTTAAGAAAAAAATGTGTTTGTTTAACAATTTGATTTTTCTAAACAAAAAATTGTTTTTAATAAAATTTTAAGTTTATCGTTCAAAACCCGATCATCAAATAACCTTTTAGATTATGTCTCTAAGGAAATAACATTCTTATACAAATTGCCATGCCACTCTTTTGTCCATTATTCAAGGTTGAATTGTTTGGTTATTAAAATTAAGCATCGTACTAAAAACAAGCTTACTATATTTTAAATAATATTAATGGCAAACATAAAAATACGTTCTGTTCCGCACAACCATTACATTTATTTTATGATTAAATTTGTTTTCTTCATCATATATACGGAAAAGGAAGTAAATCATGCATTTTATTCGTTTAAAAACAAATAAATAATTATACTTCTGAAAACATATTTTTAATAAAATCCCACTCTTTTCCAATTTACCTACCTATAAACTTATACCAAACAATAAGGAACCCATCATTGAACTTTATATCAACCTACTCCACAAAAAAATGCATAAACTCATAAATATCCTCAAGCTCTTCGTGTTACCAATGAATGATTTTCCATAAACCATTGTTCCATCTTACCAAACAAAAATCAAAAAAAAAACAACTACTACCAACAACAGTTATTTATTGCATACAAAGCAAGGGTACACAACAAAAATTAAATATAAAATTAATTTCACAGCAATACAAAATAAAATATGTACGCTCTACCCCAATATCCTTACTTCAGCAGTGGCCTTGTACCCATATTCGCGTCTGCACCCTTATAACTTACCCCACTATCCCAGATTCAACTTCAACTTCAACTTCAACGAACCAAAACAACAAAGTTGCACAGTATAGTAGGTACAATATACTCAGTCGCCCTTTCTCATAAAAGTTTCGCATCGTTTCGTCGCCAAAGTTCCGTTTTGTGTCCTCGTATTATTACCTACAAACAATTAAAATGGTAAAATTTATTTGGGTTATTAAATAAATTTATTGGTAATTAAAATTAAGAGATCCCAAAGGGATCCAACCGCCACCAACCGAACAACCTGCTTTCATTTTATACTCCAAGGCAACAACAAGAGATGCAACCTTCCATGAAGAAGAAACATCTTTATACGAGCGAGGATACGTACACTGTTCAGTGTATATATGTACATATATACTCATTGTCAAAGAATATAAACACAATACAAATATTTCAACCCCTTTAAGCACACTAACCTAGCCATCATCGTTGTCGCCATCTCCATCAGCAACAACTACAGAACTACAGAACTATAATGGAGCACCCCCAAAATGCAATGACACGATAGTGCAATGCCATATTGTGGTGAATTTGCAGAAAAGTACTTCCAAAAGTGTTGTCTCCAAAGTCGTTTAACCCCTTTCTGACAGTCCACCCGCCCTTATTCTTTCTGCATCAGCAGAGGGCTTGATGCCGACTTTTACACCCTCATAACCAAGTATATCTCTTGCTTATTGCATCGTCGTTGTCGTTGTCTTTGTCGTTGTCGTCGGTCGTCGGTCGTCAGCTTTATCGTCGTCTTCGCAAAAAACATGTTTAATTTTGTTTTGCAAGCTTTGGAATTTCATAACGTTTGCCTCTCGCCTCTCGAATAAGAACACATTTTGTTGATGCATCGTGTACAAAGATCTACATTACAGAGTTGAGTGGAAGGGTTGCATTCCCCATCCCCATTATAGAAGCCCAAACCCAAACTTAAACTAAAACCCATTTTTGGTTTTCACTCTTGTTGGACGATGTAAGAAGCAATTCCACTCAATGTCCCCAGGCTCTTCCGCTCACCCATCTCAATTGTTATCGCTCCTGTATAGAAACTTCTCTGTTCCTGCTCTTCCGCCTTAACTTTTATCAAGAGTTTCAGTTTTGCACAAAAATCCCTACTTTGTAACGCAAGTTAAGGAGCTCCTGCTATACACCGAAGAAATGAAAAACTTCAACAGCTTTTCTTGTGACTTTTTTCTGATTCCCTGGGAAGTCACAGGAAGAAATCGGAAATGAGGTATTGAAACAGAAACGACAACCCACGAAAAGTGGATTCACATTGTATTTGTGAACGTATACCCCCACATAATCAGGACTATAGCGAGGGCCAAAAGGAGGGCCAACCAGGACCAGGAACAGGGTCAGAAGCAGGAGTAGGAACAACAACAGTGTGAATATTTGGAAATCAAATGAAAGAAATAAAATGAACACAAAAACCAAAGTAAAAGGAGAGTACAGAGTAGTTGTACACTCGTTTGCCTTTTGGGAATTTAAGTGAAAAGAAAAACTTAGCTTTTTTCTTTTTACTTGTACTCTCGTTCGTAAGTATAAACGAAGAAACAAGATGAAGAAATAAATGGAAATATTCAAAGGAATTATTTTTTCCTTTTAACTTCTTCGTTTCGTCATCGTTGTTGTTGTTGTCAAGTAGTGTTGCCATTGTAATGTGTTTAGATGAGAGCTTTTGAAAGTGTAAAGTCCTGTACCTGTTTTCATAAAACAAACAATTAAATAAAGTCAAAGTTTTTATTTAGTATAATTTTGTTGATTCTATACCTGAACTGAATATACACTTTTAAGACTTAAAAGTAAAAATATCTGAATATTGCGTGATAAGGAGGAAAAGTGGTTACAAGTAATGGTGAGTTGAATAAACTATATACCAAACGCACTCATCTAATTCCATTTTTCGATAGAATTCGTTGAGGAAATCATTTGTGTATAAACTCAAAGAAAGTAATCGTTCTTGGAAACCCAGGAAAGACCATCAGACCAGGAAATTTAATATTGAATTTCTCTTTCTGACCATTTCTAAGAACAATATACTAAAACGATTCCTTTTGTCAAAAGCCTTGGTTTCAATAACATCCTGGAAATTTTGATGAAAAATTGAAAAACCAAAAAGACATTTATTCGTTGCAACACTTTGAGGGAGCTCTACGTAGGTAAACCTTACCTAATCAGTTCAAAGAGAAAAAGCCCCCAAGCATCAAGTAACAACTTTTTAAAATTCATTTTCTCATGAATTCTATTACGTTGGTTAGTTTTTGGAAAATTGTGTTATTGGACTTGTGTTTTAAAATTCTTTTAAGTATTCATAAGAACTTCTTGCATCTGACGAAACAGTTAAAGTGTATAATATTATTTTTGAAGCAGGTATTGTAAGAAAAAATGTTTTTGATAAATTACTTCTAGGGAGGTAAGGTCCATTATTATTAAAAAGAAGTTTAAGTGAAATGGGTTTAGTTTGTATTTCATTGACAATCAGTTTTTTAATATCGACAAACACAAATCAAATATTTTTTAAGAGTTTTCTATTCTATTTTTTTTTAATTTAAAATAGATACCAACAAATTTTTAGATCAATATTATTTAGAATTTAGGCTCTGGGCCACACTTAGCGGCTAACAAAAATAGGAAGTTATTTAATCGGTCCGATTTGTCAAATTGAAAATTTTGACATTTTTTCGATGTTTGAAAGTCCTTAGAGTCTAGATAGAAGTAGAAGATTTTTAGAGAGATGTCCATACGTCAGTATGTTCGGGAAGTTTTTTTCGTCGTCCATATAATAATAATATAGCTCAAGAATCAGTAGAGATATCGACTTCAAATAAATTTTGTTATGCAAATAATATGCAAAAAGTTGAAGAAAGGACTCCCAAAAAAATAGAGTGGGTGCTTTTTTTAAAAAAAAGGGTACAAATTTTGGTTAACCCAAAATATCTCACGAACCAATAATGCTATCGATACCAAATAAATACATTTTTGGAAAACAATCCAATTAACGTTTTTTTTATAAATAAAAAAAAACTGAAACAAAATAATTATCACCTCGAATATTTTACGAAAAAAAAGATGATTCAACCCACCATGCACCATTTTATGCAACGAAGAAAAACGTTTTTGACATCTGGTAAAATTTTGAGAACAATCGAATTAACAGTTTTTTTTTGCAAAAATAAAAAACCTAAAAATAAACATGACTAAAAGTTGGTAAAAACTGATTTTTGACTCAAATATCTTTTCAAAAATTAAAAATATTGGCTTCAAACAAATTTTATCTCACAGAAAATATTGTTTTCAACATTCAGTTAATTTGTTTATAAAAATCCAACAGTTTTTTTTATAAAAAAAATAAAATCTACAAAAAATAGTACGCAAAAGCTACTAAAATTGGTAAAATTGATTTTTAAATGAATCTATTTCATCATATGCAAAATATTGTTGGTAATTTTAATTTTTAGAATAATTCAACTGACAACTTTTTTAACAAAACACGAAACCTACAAACCAACAAAATTATATAAGGTCTACTGTTATTTTGATCCTAAAAAATATGAAAAAAATGCCTAATGGTTTTGGCTCGGAATTGTGGGACTCACTTTTTATTCGACTTCTCTACGATGCTGATATTATGTTTGATTAAAATCTCGAGTTCGAAAGTTTTTACGAATGCAAAACTTGAAAAATAGTTCCTATATGTCACAAGTAAAACTTTTCTTCAGCTTTAAAATTTGACGAACACAAAATTAGATGTATTATTTTCAAAAAAATTATATACTACAAAAAAAACAACACTTTTTCAAGTTTGGAAAATGTTTTCAGTTTCTTTTTAGAAAAATTAAAAAAAATCATATAACTACTCCAAAAACTGGTAAAAATTTTTTGATTCTTTTGAAAAAACAATGATATAGTTACAATATCAAAAATGAGTAGCACTTCCTTTCCCACCAAATTCCGTAAATATCATCAAGAAAAATAAATTAAGCAAAATATCAGGTTGCAATGTGGGAAACTAAAAGAATTTCAATTCCCACATCGCGACACCTTTTTGCTTAATAATCACTTTTAATTTTTGTAATTTTTGAAACCAGCAAATAAAGTTCAGTTTTAACATTACTCTCAACTAAAACGGTTGTTTTATTATTGGCGCAGTCGGTAATCGAAAAAAAACCAAAGAAGACGATTTCTTTTGTGTTTTACTAAAACAAAACAAAAAAAAAAAAAACCAAAGAAGACAATTTCTTTAGTGTTTAATAAAAAAAAAATAAATAAAATAGAAGCAAAACCAAAGAAGACGATTTCTTTAGTGTTTAATAAAAATAAAATAGAAGCAAACCAAAGAAGACGATTTCTTTAGTGTTTAGTACAAAAAAATAGAAGCAAAACCAAAGAAGGCGATTTCTTTAGTGTTTACAAAAAGAAAAAAAAGCAATTGAAACGATTCAATTGATTCATGCGACTAACAACAATTTAGTGAATAATATCAATTTTGTAACAACTGCCAAGTGGTTCTGTGAGACATATACAAATAATTTGACTTTATTAAACCATTTGCACTTGCACACCCGATTGCAAACCCTTCCGGTTGTTCCTTCCAGTTGTTGTATAAAGTAAAGATAAAAGTATCAATATCACCGCAACCTATTGCCACTGGATTACCAAACTTTGACCTGCAGTATAAGAGCATCAAAATCACCGTTAAGGTATACTGACGATTGACGAAACATCCGAACTATTTTCAACATCTATTACCAGAATCAAGCGGATTGATCTTATATTTGAAAAGGATTACTAAAGTATAGACCAATGTATGTATTCATTTGTTAAATATTGAATTAACTGTTAATTTATAGTAAGTACTATAAATAGTAAAAGATTAATTTTCAATTAAAATTATTTTGTATCACGGTATCAAAATACTTGAAATACCATTTTTTGTAACTATTTTTGACCTAAATGACAAGCTTTAATCATTGAAATATAAGAGCTAATATTAATTACAAAAAAAAAAAAAAAAAAAAAAACTAGTTTAATAAAAACGGAATAAAAATGGATAATTTAGACGAAATTCAGAAATTTAATTTTATATTTAAAAATATATCAAATATTTCTCCTTTTAGTGGAAACAAATCCGATTTATTTAATTTTATAAATCGAATTGAAACGCTTATACCAATTATTAATACATTAAGTGTAGTACTAAAAAAAATATTACTAGACCACATACAAGATAAAATCATAGGAAAAGCTAGGGAAACAATCATAGCACAAGGACATGTAGAAACGTGGCCAGAACTAAAAGAAGTCTTAATCAGAACTCACGGCGAATCAGAGCCGATTGAAAAAATTCTGGATGAGATTTCATTTTCTCGTTGTGACTTGACCGTAGAAGACTTTTATAACAAACTGAATGGTTTATTAGTAAAACTAAATAATGCGTATTTGTTAAAAAACACAATGTCAGCAGACCAAGCTACAACAAATACAAGAATCGTTGTAGATGCTTTTAAAAATAATCTACCTGAACCTGTAAGAGGTATAATTATTAACAGAAATCCTGAAACAATGCAAGAGGCACACATCATATTAGCTTCCAATCATTACCTTAAATTTAAAAGTACTTCCTATCATACGCGTTACAATAACAGTAACAATAATTATAATTGTAATAAATCAAGGATGCAATCACGACAAAATACCCCACGTTACTCTCAAAATAGTAACAATTACAATAACGATCTAAGCACACAATCGCGACGAAGTAATTCAGGTTTCTCTCAAAATAATAACAATTACAATAACAACTATAATAATAATTCTAACGATTCAAGCATGCAATCGCGTCGAAGTAACCCAAGTTCCTCTCAAAATAGTAACAGTTACAATTATAATAATAATAACGATTCCAGCATGCAATCGCGACGAAGTAACCCACGTAATTATCAAAATAATTACGGTTACAACAATCATAATCTTAATAATACAGACAACAAACGAAATAGACGTGGACTTATAAACATTTAAGGTACTGGTTTAAAACTTATTACAGGGACAATGGATGACGAAGACGCCAAAATTATTGACGAACATCTAAGAAACCTCGATTGTAATACTGAACAGATTACAAAACAAATGAACAAACAAGTAATAATTAATAGCAACCTACAGAAAAATTATAAACAAATCGTAGAACATGTGAATACACAACAAATAAAATTAAATGCATTTTTGAATGAAATAAGTTTAAAATCAAATTCAACATTGTTAACTTTTGACAAATTCAAATCCGTTCTTCTAATTTACGTTGATATCGGAGCCCTAATAAGACAAATAGAAAAAATGTCAGATAGTATTCTAATGAGTAGACTAAACATATTAGCACATAACATCTTTTCAAATAAGGAAATATCAGAATATAAAATATCAATAAAAATGATGCCATATATTAAGACTAACGTTCTTTATAAAGATAAAACACTCATTTTTTGTGTAAGTCTTCCTAACTTTTCAGAAGACGAATTTTTCAACGCCTTAATAATTCCAATTCCGAACAATAGATTTGAAGAACTTGATTCTGAAATAGAAAAAATAATAATACATAATGATAAAGTTTTTGAAAATGAAAATGAAATTGTAATTAAAAAGAATCTTAAACCTCACAAAAACAAATGTATACAAGAAATTTTAAAAGAAAATACAGTATGTAATTTAAGAATAAATAACTCAACTTATATTGACAAAATTTATGATGATCTGGTCGTAACAAAAAACGTTCCTATGATAGAAATGAAACAAAATTGTATTAATCATAAAACCAAAATTCGCGGAAACAACTTAATAAAATTTAGTAATTGTAAAATTGAAATTAATAACGTTACTTTTATGAACACTTTTAAAAACTTCACTGACAAATTTATTATTCCAAGCCCAAATACTAATTTTGAAAAAATTATAAATACTTTAACCTTGGACAAAGTTCATGCCAATTTGATAGAAAATAGAGAAAAAATTGAATATTTGCAATATAAACATCAAACAACTACAACAGTTCACTCAAGCATAACTTTTATAAGTTTAATATTAATTGTAATATTGATTATTATCATTGGTAAAAAGAAAATTAATGAAATAAAACAAAAATCAATAAATGTTGAACAAAATAAAAATACAAACAATATTGCAGATCCTTTTGCAGAGACTGCAAAATTATAAAAGGGGGGGAGGAGTTACAATATCAAAAATGAGTAGCACTTCCTTTCCCACCAAATTCCGTAAATATCATCAAGAAAAATAAATTAATAAAATAAATTAAGCAAAATATCAGGTTGCAATTCCCACATCGCGACACCTTTTTGCTTAATAATCACTTTTAATTTTTGTAATTTTTGAAACCAGCAAATAAAGTTCAGTTTTAACATTACTCTCAACTAAAACGGTTGTTTTATTATTATATTGACAATTTATAAACAATTACATTAAGATTACATGCGAACTTTGGTTGGTTTTACGCCTTGAATATCTCTACAAAAAGTAGCTAAAATTTCAATAACACAGACACTTTTCTTTAAAAGCCAATTTGGTTTATTTGAAAAAATATCAAATGCAAATTGCAAAAAAAAATATTTCAAATTAATAAGTTTGACAGCCTAAATCCAAACAAAGGTTGCAAAAATTGACTTATTGAAAGCATTATTCGACAAACTTTCTTTATTGAGAAAGCGCCCTTTAGATTCCCCCTTTATGTCATTATGAATAAACACTAATGGAATAACTTTTGATACAACTAAGTTTGATATTCTACACCAACAAATTGGTACCATTGGATGTACTCGAAAGCAATATTTAAGCTGTTTCAACCTTTTTCGTTGCAAATAAACTAATTCGTCAGCTCAACGAAGCTATTATTGAAGTTGATTGCATTATTAATTAGTGAACTAAAGGGTTTTTCAATTGACGCGGATAGAGTTTGGCGCTCAATGGCTGCCATTTTGTTTTAGTGACATCTGTCAAATCTTTTGTTTATTATTCAGTTGTTTATGCCAAATCATCATTGCAAGTTATATGATTAAACAGTACGATAAAACTTTATTATCAAAATCAGTGTTCGTTAACGAAACGTTGCTCGTATTCCGCCCATTTTACGGTTACGGAAGACCTGGTGGCCCTTCACAGTCGACTCTTCAACGTTTGGTGACCAAATTTGAGACGACCGGTTCAGTAAACAATCAGTCAACACCCGTACGTTCGTACGTTCAAGGAACCCAAGATCGGCCGAGAACATCGCCGCGGTCCGTGAAAGTGTACAGTAGAACCCGAGACAGTCTTATCCTCGCCGAGCATATAAGAACTCGGCCTTTCGCAGACGTCAACTTGGCGGGACTTGGGCCTACACCCGTACAAGATCCAACTGTCCCAGGAGCTCAAAGTTCATGACCATAGACAACGCCGTTTGTTCGCTGACTGGTCCTCGAATCGTTTGGAAGAGAGCCCAATTTTGGCAGAAAAATCATCTTTAGTGACGAGGCACATTTTTGGATGACTGGCTATGCTAACAAGAAAAATTGCCGTATATGGGACTACGCGACACCAACCCACGCGAGGTTCACCAGGTGATAATACATCCTCAAAAAGTTACCGTTTGGTGTGGATTTTGGGCCGGCGGCGGCGCGCGGCGTAATTGGTCCGTACTTTTTTTAAAACAACGTTAGTGAGGCGGTCACCTCCAACATTGAGCGCTACATAACGATGATAACTAATTTCTTATGGCCCAAATTGAACCATATGGATCAAGACGGCATGTGGTTCTAACAGGACGGCGGCGGCGCTACGTACCACACAGCAAACGAACATGAACGATTTGAGGGAGCGATCACTCTCTCGCAGGAGTGATGGGAATTGGCCACCAAGGTCATGCGATTTGATCCCGCTAGACTGTTTTCTTTTCCTTTCTACTAGTTGCAGGTCTATGCAAATAAACCACAATCGACCGATGCCCTAAAGGTGAACATAACAAGAGGCCATCGCTCCAATTCAGTCGGATCTATGCGGAAGAGTCATTGAAAATTTAACCACTCGGATCCGTGCCACTGTAAGAAGCTGAGGCGGACATTTAAATGATGTCATATTCCACACTTAATGGCGTCTTTCAAATAAAAAAATAATTTTGTTATTACCTCACACACAGCTTGTTTTATTCCATTTCAACATCTATCCGCCCTTATTGAAAAACGCTTTATTTGTGGCCAGCGAATTAATTTTGTTGATAGCCTTTCTTTAATGTTTTTTTTAATGATATTATCTGTTATTAAACAAAATTTATCTGAAGTCAATTCTCTACTAATTCCTTAACCTGAACCTCAAAATTCTCAATTTGATATATATGACCGATCACAATAGTTTTGAAACATAAGTTAATAAGTATCATCTTAATCTAAGGGATACAAAAATCATCAAAGCTGTCCTTTTTTAAATATATATTATGTACATTATTATAATAATTGATAATCCTGCCGTAACTAATTAATGCCTAGTTATATTTGTCTCAATTTTCAACACTCAATTCTAAAAGTCTCCAACCCCAACCCTCCTTCCTTACTTAAATAAACTTGAAAGGAAATCAAATCAATTAGGAAATAAACTTGAAGCAAATGGCCTGCCCTGTCCATGGCCAATCATATTAATAAAATAAAATTATACCACTCTCAAAAATCACAAAACATATGTTTGTATATTTATTCAACAACAATTCAATTACTCCTCCCCTCATATTTCCGGTTTGAGCTCCATTTTGTAAATATTGTATGCGATATATCGACAAACATCAGGAATAACATTAACATACTTAATAAATGTACACATAAAATCACTTTTCTTTCGTTCATATCCTCACAAGCTACTCGTACATACATATACACTTCAGACCGTCTTCTACACAAATAAAGGAAAAAATATGTGTCCTTAATAAAAAGAGAATAACAAATTATAAGAAATTCAAAACTTGCCAAGGCTTCCATCAAAATGTTGAAACCATTTTTATATTTGGGAGAATTTTTTGAAGAACAAAAATTCTATTATAATTAAAGTACATAAACATTCTATTTTATTGCCTTCTCACAGCTCAGTAAATTTCTATGACAGCAATGTGATTCTTGCACTTAATTCCCCCCAAGTAGTCAGAATCCTGACAAAATAAAAAATATACTTAAACGTTCTGTATGTATATTTAGATATGTAATATTATATAAATTATCCTAAAGCAAAGCTCTGTACCCTTCAAGACATCTCTTATTTCTATCTTACTCTGCAATGGCGATCCTTATCGTCCGTCTGTCCATCGACGTCATTGGTCCACGGTCCACGGTCCTCGGTCGTCCTTATAAACCTCTCCTTAAATTAAATTGGCTACTGTTTGCCGTTTGAGTTATAAGAGAACTCGCTTTCAAAATGACCACTACTACACCCATCTGCTGTCAGTTTCCTAACCATAAACAGTTTTTTTTTTTTGATTTTTTTATTTCTGTCATTTTTGCACGCTTCAAGGTCCATCGTTCTGCATTATCCTTAAGGCCGCATCATAACCCACAACACCATGACGCGCGAGCCACTGATAACTAACAGTGGTACTTTTTTAATGTAATAGTGGAAAAAAAACAAATTTTCTTTGGTTTCAATTTATGTTTCTATTCGAGGCTAAATAAGACTCGTTGGTGGTCAGGATTGGATTAAGAGTATTCCTTACAGTTTAAATTTCACAAAATTATATGCCATTTTTGAAAAAAAAGAGGTTGGGATACGCTCTCACACAGATAACTGATAAAAATTTGCAAGTAATAACACTTTTGCAAGCCGAATTGTCATTAAAGTAGTTTTGAAAAATATACAAAAGTTAAGTCAATTCAATAATATTTTTTGTATGACTTTAAAGAAAAGAAGATATTTCAGTAGAAAATCATTTTAACAAATTTTAGAAGTTTTTTTAAAAAAAATATTAATATAATTTTTTTAAAAAATCTTACCAAATTCTAACAATTAAATTTTATACAAAATTAATTAAATTTGCAGTTAAAAGTTTTGTTATTTTTCAAAATTTTTGAGTCGAAATTTAGTTTTTACAAAATTTTAAGTTGTTTCTTTTAGGATTTGATTTGTTGGACAAAACTTCTAAATTAATTTTTCTGAAGATAATTTGAGTCGAAATCAATTTTTATAAAATTTTAGTGCAATTTATTTGGTTGTTATTTTTTTGTATACAAAATTTGCCGATTCGATTTTTTTAAACAAATTTACCAAACATTAATCCCTTGTTGCATAAAATTATCCCTGATGAAATATCATTTCTTGTTCGTAAAATATTCGAGGTGATACAAATTTTTAGTTGAATTTTTTTAAGTTCATATTATCAATCATAATCAATTATAATCAATCATAATATTCAATCAAATTAATTTTAAACCGAAATTTAATTCGAAAGCATTAGTTCCTGAGATATTTGCTTAAAATCCACCCACTGAATTTTTTTTAAGTATTGATATTTTTATTAAAAAAAGAAATTTTGGTTAAAGTCAAAATCTCTGCTGGTTTTTTAGATATGAACGAAGAATTCAGCATTTAGAGACCTTGAAACATTTAAAAAAATTTAAAAATTTTGTGAGAAATTGGACCCATTACATTCATTCCATTTATTTATTCGCTAATGCTTAATAACTGTAAGGTACAATATCTAATAAATTAGTTACAAGCTAATATTACAAATTGGTAGAGCAAGCAACATTTTGATGAGAAAAAGACTAATTACAATTGTACAATTAAATAATATAATTTAAAATATTTAAATGCTATTTAAAAAATAATCTTTTAGAGCCTTTTTAATTCTTGTTGAGTTTTGGATAGCCTTAGCAGCGCGTGTGAGAGAGTTCCGTAGTTGGACTGAGTTTATACAAAATTGACGTTCAGATGTTAAATATGTATAGCGAGCAGAGGCGAAATTTGAAATTCTCACCTCTAACATCTTAGACTTCTGGCTAAATAAATCAAACTTTATCATACACATAAAAACGCTGCCAACATTTTTTTAACAACAACTACTCGACTCTCCTTTCAGTCAAATTCTACACACATGCTGGCTCTTGAGCTCACTCTATAAACAAAAGTCGGTCTCATAATAGAAAAATACCACTTCCTTCGTCTTATAAACAAAAATGTATATTGCAGATTTAAGTAGGTTTCTGGAAAAAATAAGTACCTATACAAGGAAATAACACGCAACTTTCCGACTTATTTCACGAATTTGAATTTATCCCTGCTCTGGACTCATGTTGCAAAGGTTGCCACTTTGATAACAAATATATTGTGTGTTATTAGATCTAATAGCATAGGTATATTTAAACTTAATGAAATCTAAACAAAATGTTTGTATAAAGTGAAAAATGGTTGCTTATAACAATTTAATACCTACATTTTTTTATATATTTATTATTTTTAACAAAACATTTCTGAATTGTGATGTTCCAATTTTCATTTGAAATAACTAAATATTTATTTATTTAAGACATTATTATATGCATCTGCATATTTTGAAATTTAAATTGTTGGTAAAAACTTTTCTTCGAATTACCATTTGAAATTATTCACGCCTCGCCACTGATAGCGAGGATCAATCAATTGACGAGATCTTCTAGAGGAAGGAACATTAATTTTTCCAAAACAGTATTGTGGTCGGTGTGTTAGCAGTACATCAGAGAGTAGCAACAAATTACGAAATTTAAGGTAATTATCAAAGGACATATCTAGCAGCAGGGTAGCAAAATTGGATACACTGTCATATCTTCGTATTATTATTAAAAGCAACATTAAGTTTACGTTTACTATCATAACCATAATATAATTCACAACCATATATTAAGATTGGTATTAACAAAGGCTTGGCAAGCAACATGCGTGTGTTTACTGGTGTATAATACTGGGTTACCTAAAAAGTACGTAAGGCACCATTAACTTTGCCTATAATTCCATTGAAATGGTTTTGTCCCATGTAAGAGAGCGGTTAAAGTTAACGCCGAGTTTCTACATATTCAATGGGGGCATTACTTAACTTTCGAGGGAAAGTAAAAGAGATTAAGAATCTTTTTATAAATCGCTACATGTGAAAAGTTTTCTAAAAACCTTCAACATTTTTTTTTAATTTTGAGTAAGTTTTGAAAGCTCCGAGTTCCACTGTACACAAAACGCAGCACCACAGGAATGAGTGTCCATTTATCATGTTGACGTTTTAATTTATTAAAAACAATGGAACAACTGAAGAAGCAAATAAGCAGAGAAAAAAAAATATTAATGGCTGAAGGATAAATTATTATTTTTGCTTGCACCGTAGAAAATTTAAAAATATCCTTTTTTTTATGCGGTTGAATTTTTATAAACTGTTTTAATATTTTTTCTTATTTGTGAAATCTGACAAAAAAGATCTCGCGCTTGGTTTCTATTTCAGTTTTTTATTTTTCCAATTACAATAAAATCGCCTTGACAGGAGCGGTTAGTTTGCACCCTTATATATCCTTTAGAGTTAGATGAGAAGGATATAAAACGCGGTGTATAGTGTACTGTGTATGTAGGTCGGTTGAGATGGTCATAATCCTTCCCTACCTCTAGACGAGTATAGCTTTTCTGGTATAGTACAAAAGGAAAGTTTCTTAAATAAGAGTCTAGCTTCATATAAACATAAAGATGTATAGAACTTTGCAACAAATCCTATATTCTCTGGTGGGTATATAGGATATTCTTTGTTAGGATGGTTATAAATTTTATCCAGATTGACAATTCGATTTTGTGAACACAGCTCAATGGCGCTTCTGCTGATGGTGGTGCTTTTGGGACACACAAAAGGGGCCAATAATGTGTTGTCGAGTGGAAACTAACTGAGCTAACTTTGGATACTATAGAAGTAAAAACGAGATATACATTCTTTGATAGGATATACCCCTTTTTCTTCGTTTTTGAAAAATAGACGACCGGCATCGTTGTCGTTTTCGTTTTCGAGGGACGACGACGACGACAACGATGACGGAGCGATGGGAGTACAAGAGTAACATATAGGGATGTGTTACAAAAGGTTGGGCGATGTACTTTTTCAAAATAGCTATAAAAAAAACACAAGAAGTAAAAAAAAGGACGATGCTTACAATAAGATCAATATCATCACATGAATATACGAAATGAAATGAACAAAAAAGTAAACAATCCTATATGGAAATTAGAGAGTTTTACATCAGAATAAGGATATACTTCTACGGTACCCTACGTTGTCGTCGTCATCGTCCTTTACCTAGAACATCGCATAAGCTACTTGGGCATCTATCTGTTTGTCTCTTGATTGTTCACACTGATTTATGGTACTTTAAGTTCAAAGAGTTGAAAATCCCAACGAATTTGTGACATAGAATTGAATCTCGAACGAAAGCTTTCTATTTAGTTTAGGGTGTCTCTGTTTTTCAATACCCTTTTCAGCTATCGAACATATTAATGGCTAATTGGATTGGGTGTAGTTTATGTGATATTATTTTGTTCAGACAAATATTCAGTTAAGTGTGAAAATGATTTGATTGCTCTATTAAGCTCTAAAGATGAGTTCAAATATGATTTTCAATTGAAATTAATATAAAGAAAATTTATTTGTTTGTTTGATATGTTTTATTAAACATACAAATTTATTACACTTTAATTATTTTGACAGACTTTTTTTTACAGAAGTTTTATTGATTATAATAATTTATGTAAAAGTTTTCACGGTTCTAATCTATTGTGAGAGCTTCTGAAACCGAATATTCACCGTTCAAATCTTTAACGTCAATATAACCCCTTCACTTAAAATCATGGATAATTTAATTTCTTTAAATGCCCAAATTAAACTTCAATGGAACTCTAAAAATCTTCCTCATTAAATGTTAGTCCGGTTCTTGATTTTGGGATAAAATTGCAATCTCGTCTTAAAGGGTCGTCTTATACAATGAAACATTTATTAAAAACATCAATAATTCGAGGATCATAAAAGAAAACTTCGTCAAATATCACAATTTCACCTGCTGGTCATTAATTTTGGACAAACTCATTGCTATTTTAATGGCGACTTATGATGGGTCCAAATGTCAGGCTTACATGGAAATAGGTTGTCAGAGTAGTGTGAAGTCCAAAGTAGAGTCAGGCAGGGCCGCTTACTTTCACCAATTCTGTATATATTGGTGATCAGTGATCCCCTGCAAGCAGCCTTGGCATAAAATGTGGAAATATGATGGACTCCGACAGCTTACCTTAAACATCTAGACCACGCAGATAATGTATAACTCTTTCTCTATCTGTTATGAATTTCCATCAAATGACAACAAAGCTGGAGATAGAAGCAAAAAGAAAATACATGACGGGTAGCACGAACTTACTGCCGTATCCAAAGAGTCTGTTTTAAAATAGTACCTAAAATTTGGGATTAAAAAATATAACTGCAAAATAAGTTGGTCTACAAAAATGCCATTTGATTTCTCAGAAAAAACTTTAATTTTTATTAAACATATTTTTTATTTTTCTTAAATTTTAAGAGCGATTTTCTTAATTATTTTCTTATACATAAAACTTTTCAGTATTTTTTTTAAAATATTTTTATTGCGGTGTTATTTAGCACATAATTATATATACATTATACGTTTGATTTTAAAAAATATATTTTTTTTAAATACAACAAAAAATTATTATTTTTGAATATTATTTAGAGCTTGTGTAGAAAAATTATTGAAATCGGCTTATAAGTTCCTGAGAAAATTTAAAAACAAAATAATTGAGAGGGGTCCCTTTTGGAGCAATAAAAAAATTAGTTTTTTAATTGAAAGAAGCCAAATAAAGAAACAAAAAATTAAAGAAAATTTAAATTAAAATCTATCGATTCGTTTTTCAGTAAATTCGAATTTTCATTTTTCGACCAAAGAATTTGTATGGGGACTACTGTTATTTTTGACCTTAAAAAAAAATGGAGAAAATACCTAACGCGAATTTGTTTAAAACCTGAACTTTTAAGTTTGAACTCAAACGACTCAATTGTTAGAGCTGTAGGGATGAAGACAGAAAAAGGGACGGAATCGGGGGACCCACTTTTTTCCCGTCATGTTTTATTGAAATCTCGTATTCGAAATTTTTACAAATGCAAAAGTTGCCATAAGTTCCTATTTGTCTTAAGTAAAAATTAACTGCTGCTTTTAAAACTTAAACATTCGACTTAAGTTAAACTTAAAACCCTTAAATAAATACGAAACGAAACCTCTTCCAGAAAAGCTACGAGACCGAGACGAAACTCAATTGAAAGTGACTGAGACGAGACTAACAAAAGCGTCGTTAGATCTCATCTCGTGGACAACTTGAGGCTCTTGTTTTGGCTTCCTTTAAAAAAAAAGTGCCACCTAGTTTTGTTTTGATTTTAAAAATAATTTTATAATAAGTTAAAAAGTAAGATACAAAAAATTAATAAAAAATAAACCTTTTTTTTTTTGTTTTTCAGATCTCCTAAACAATAATTTAATGGTAAGTAAACTATCAACTAACTTATTTCGTATTTTTCTATCAAGCTTGAAGCAAAATTCATTTATTTACATACTTACATACATTAAATACAAAATAAAAACTAATCCAGAAGAAATACATATTGATGTTTATTCATTTTTCGAAATACCACTCAAAAGAATATCTCATACGCCATAGTGAACCTACTGATTTTTTCGATTTTGAATTTCCAAACGTAATCATCAGGAATAAATTAAAAAACCAAACAGAAACCTCATGTCTACGCAACATAAAAATAGGAGCACCTGTCACATCAAATTGTCCCATCAGCATTTGATCCACTTTAAAGTGCTGCCAAGTTTTCATCAAAAATATAATCCGTTGCAAATTACCAAAGCGCCAAGGCATAACTCGTGTCTCTATCAAAATTGATCCAAATTTTATCATTTTCTCTGTCGTCAAAGTCATGTTTGTTTCACTTCTTCCGGAAGTAGTTTAATCCACAAAACAAAAAGACACTAATCCAATATGGCTACAAATCATCAAATCAAAAGAAAACCCATAGTCAATGACAATGACAAAGTTGACGACTTGAAGTCAACGACAACCATCATGAGACGAATAAGAAGAGTGCGTGGCGGAGGCTGGTGGCAGCGGTGGCGGCGGCGGCGGCGTGCTGATGTGAACGCTCACAAAAAAGTGATAATAACAATAAATTGTCCCTCTATTTTAGCATCCGACATCGTTATGGTCATTTCATTTGCAAAATGGGGTTCAACGCAGCATGATGATGAATACGACGACAACCACGACGACGCATGATGAAAACAACGACAACGACGACGGACGCCGCCACCATGTCACCTCCGTGCCACCACACCGCCGCCGCTGTCGAATGACGACGGAGTAGAAGATTCGGTAATTTGTTGTAAGAACGGATAGAAAATTGACAAACTCTTTGGTTGTTCTAATTCTAGTCACATCCAATACTCGCGCACCCTGTTGACGACTTTCGGACATGATTGTGGCAAAGCAATAGAGTTGCCATATGAGTTAAGATTTTTAGTGTGTTTTCTTTTTTAAGATTTTTATTGGTTCATATCGGGTGACATTTAAAAACAGAAAGATCAATTTTTAAATTGATTTTTCGTCATTTCTTAATCTTATTAAAAAGTGGCGCACAAGTTGTCACTATACCTCATTACCGGCGAATAATTATTATAGAATAAAGTCTTTTAAAAGTACCTACAACCTGCAGCTATTGAAGTTTCTGAGAAAATTATATGTGTCTTCTTCTGAGATATCGAAGTAAAACTGACAGTTGCAAAAATTATAGATTTTTTCAACAAGGTGATGACTTTTGAACCGAAAGGCATTTTTAACCACGATATTGAGCTGATACCACTTATGATTATGATTCAAATTTAAGATTTAAACTTATCTTAAATGACATGAATGTCTTAAATTTTGAATGACAAGTGTCAAATAAATATTTTCTTGTGTAATAATGTGACTTTCAAAAAGAAATTTTTTGGAAATTTGGCAACACTTTTTAGATTCTGCTGCTTTCTTTGGTAAATGTGGATTAGTTTTTATTTTGTTAGTTTTATTTTTTTAATTTTGTTTCTTTGGTTTTGGTTTGTCGACAGTTTCCAAATACTGTGTAAACCGCAAGTATTGATCATGGTCGAGACGAGTAGAAATGGTGACAAGAAAAATATGTCTTTGATGGTCTTAAAGCGTGCGACCATTTCTTTATACAGGGATGTATTACATAGTGTTAGTTCGGTTTGAGGGCCCTTCGTACTTTTTATGGTTTTTAAACAGTTCAATCCTAAAGTCTCTCAAAACGTTAGCAGAATTTGAACATGACAACACTTGTGCAGTAAAGTTTCAACTTAAAACTGAACAGATGAAATAATATCTTAACTCATTTTTGGATAAATTACTTAAGCTTAATAATAAACATTTTAACTTTCTTATTTGGTCAAATTAAAATGTAGCTCAAAGTAAAATATCTTAAGTCCACATAAGATTAAATATTAAAAAGTTAAATCCACATAAAATTATCTTGAAACTTTTAAATGATGAAAAAACCCTTAAATCATATCAAGCTAACTAATGAAACTTTGCAAAAGAGCAGAACTAAAATAAAAATCACCCATAAGTTGACTTAAGATAATATTTCGCAATAAAATCGGAGAAATTTTTTAAATCAAAATCATAATATGTTGCCATTAAGTTTTCAAAATCAAAAGTATATTATTTACATATTTTACAGCTTACTTACGATACTTTTCAAAATATGAACCAAAAATCAAAACACCTTTATGTCGACTTAAGATACTATTATTTGTTTTTTGAATCTGTAAAATTAAGAAAAAATCAACCTGTATCGGTATAGGTTTTTGAAATCGAAACAAAGGCAAACTGTCTGAGATCATATTTCAGATTTTGGAACGTTTCTTGCTGTTTTTGATCTGCTAATTTGTTCAATCTGAGTTAAGATACTTTTTTTAATGTGGAAAATAAATCATAATCATTTGGTCGACTTAAGATAAAAATGTCTCAAAAAATGGAAAAATTATTTTTAAAAATCATATTATGTTGGAATTAGATTATTATTATATATATATATATTATTATTGCTGCAGTGCTCATCGCATGGCCTTCGAGACAGTGCATCAGCATTGGCATGTTTTACACCTTGTCGATGTTGAACTCTATAATTATACTGCTGAAGCCTTTCAAGCCAGCGCGCAAGTTGTCCCTCTGGGTTTTTGAATGATAAAAGCCATTGCAGGGCTGCGTGGTCGGTCCGAATCAAAAATTCACGACCGTAGAGGTAAGTATGAAAATGTTCTATTGACTTGATCATTGCGAGCAGCTCTTTCCGTGTCGTGCAATAATTTTTTTCGGACTTACTGAGTGCCTTACTAAAATAACCTGCAACAACTTCCCGGTCGTCTTGAACTTGTGACAGGACGGAACCAATTCCCCGATCACTAGCGTCGGTATCCAATATAAATTTGCAGTCAACACGAACGTGGACTAAAATCGGTGGTGTTGTTAGGCAGGTTTTCAGGTGAAAGAAAGCTTCCTCACACTCGGTGGACCAGATGAAAGGGGTGTTTTTCTGTGTAAGCTTGTGCAAAGGACGCGCTATATCGGCAAAATTCCGCACAAACTGACGATAGTAGGTGCATATACCCATGAAGCTTTTGACTTCCGAAATATTAGTAGGCTTCGGCCAGCTGTCGATTGCTTCCATTTTCGATGGATCGGGTAAGACGCCCCTTTCGTTAATGATGTGTCCCAGAAAACGGACCTCTCGACGACACAGATGACATTTGGATGGGTTTACCTTCAGTCCCGCAGCTCGCAGGCGGCTGAAAACAACTTTTAAATTAGCAAACATTATCTCAAAGCTTTTACCATGAATAAACACATCATCTAGGTACACCAGGCACTGTTCCATAGGAAGACCTCGTAACACCTGAGACATCAAGCGTTCAAACGTCGCTGGAGCATTCGTTAGCCCAAAACTCATAACCTTAAACTGCCACAACCCATCACGAGTAACGAACGCCGTCTTTTCCACATCGTTGGGATGCACTTCTACCTGCCAATAACCGGACTGACAATCAACGGTACTGAACCAAGAAGATCCTGACACAGCATCTAAAGTGTCGTCTATTCTTGGTAGTGGAAATGAGTCTTTAACGGTGACTTCGTTAAGTCTGCGGTAATCAACGCAGAACCGGGTAGATCCATCCTTCTTTTTCACCATGACTATCGGGGATGCCCATGGACTGGACGATGGTTCGATAATATTTCTCTAAAGCATGTCTTCTATAATTCGCTGCGATTCTTCGTGCTTTGCTATCGGTAACCGGCGGGGTGGTTGTTTAATTGGCTGGGCAGAACCGACATTGATTGTGTGTTGTACAAGTTTTGTCCGCCCCAGATCTTCAGGGCCAGCTGAGAAGATGTCACAGAATTCAAATAACAAAGCCTTAAGATCTTCTGACTGTGACGGTGAAAGATCGGTATTTGATTCCTCAAAAAGTTGAATAAGATGCGGAGGTATGGCCTTATCGTCCGTATATGTAGAATCCAAGCAGGTTGCCTCCTCAAATGTAGCAATTCTCGTTTGATATGGAAGTGTGACAACGTGATCAACCACGTTCGCAAGTCGAACATAAATGAACCCTTTATGGTTGCGATTTATAGATTTTGCAATCAAAACACCTTTTGGTACTTCATGATAAATTGGATTGACTACACCTTCAGCTGGAGCATCACCAGAGGTTCGAGTACAGACAAATGATTCACTTCGTGGAGCTAAATCTACACAATCAGATGTCATGAGGGATATGACGCGAATGTTTTCTTCCACGTGATCACCAGTTTGGGAAGAGGAAGATTCACTGCTTTCATTGACAAGAGGGATTTTCTCGCCTCTGACGCTCAACACATTTGACGAAAAATCTACAATGCCTTTGGCGGGTCTCAAAACATCAGTGCCAAGAATTCCTTGGCTGTTCGCAGAGAGTGGAAAATCAACAACATTAATCTTGACACGGCGCACAGTGGTGCGAGAGCGGAAAAAAGTCTTTTTAAGAAGTTATATTTATCCTTTTAAATTTTATGTTTAAGTACTCTTATATAACCCGAGCGTATGATTTAAAAGTATTTTTCAACATATATATTGTATGTTCTGATTTACAAGCCCTCAAAGTTGAAAAATAATTTTACTCAAATCGCGAACCGTATTTTCAACAAATTTTGAGATGTTTTTTTCCGAAGTTCCTTTAAATAAATTCTCTAGCTTCTTAAATAATTTAATTGGTCTATTTTCGATTATCTAAAATAAAAAAAAAAAATGATTATTTATAAAAGATACCTTCTATAAGTAGTCTGAAGCTTAAGTACTAGGAAAAAATGTGTTTTTTTTAAACTTTTTGATTTCAAAAAAAAGCTCCAAAAGACTCCAAGAAAGTAAGTATGCCAGCATATGCTCCATGCATTTATGTAAAAGCACAGAAAAAATCAGCTGCAGATACGTGCAGATGTGGAAGTTATGATCAAAAATGTTTCACTGAATCGGATTTCAAAAAACTGCGTTTTGACGGTGGTGTTTACCAAAAAGTTTGATTTCTTCGTTATTAATTGTCAGAATGAACTGGTTAAGCCCATTATTTTAAGAAAAAATGTCAAACTTTATTTTAAAAATAAAACAAAATTAATACATTGACACAGGTCTGAGAATTTCGATTTTTGCGAAACCATTTATTTCTGCCCGGAAAATTTTTTCAACTTTGAACTCAATTTTCTTGGAAGGAACACACGAAAAGCAATAAAGTTTTATGATATTTTAAATTATATGATAGAGCTTAAAAAAAATAAAGAAAAGGATTAGGGATAATCCTTTATTTTTTTAATTTTTCCCTAAAAGTATGGCAGGTAGAAATAAAAAAGGTGTTATTTTTAAAGTTTTATTGCTTTGTTTTTGTTGTGTATTGCGTAATTTTTTATTACCTGACTTATTAGAATAAAATCTCTTACTTAAATCTATATATATATAAAGGATTAATTAAAAAAAGTCAGTATTGAGTTATTGAGCATTAGTGCAAGGTTTTTGAGAAGAAAATACTTCCAATCAGCGCAGACGCTAAAAACCACATTTTAGCGTTATAAAATTACTACTTCATTGTTTTTTTATTTATTTTTTGTATGTATTTATCTATTTATTTATTTAATTTTATAATATACATAGTTAGTAATACTATTTTGTTCAAAATAAAAAGTTAAGATTTTACTAAAAAAAACTTTTATTTAAATATAACATCAAAAGCCTCAAATTTTAGAAAAATATCAATAACTTTTTTTCTAATAATTTTTTCTTGACCAAATTTTGACCAAGCGTGTATAAGACTAATATTAACATGTGTTTCAAATATCATTAAAATTCGTTTTATAGTTCAGATTTTACAGACTTTTTTCTGCTCTCCCATACAAAAATCAAAAACCCTCAAATTTTAGAAAAATGTCAATAACTTTTTTTCTAATAATTTTTTCTTGACCAAATTTTGACCAAGCATGTATAAGACTAATCTTAACTTGTGTTTCCAATTTCATTAAAATTCGTTCAATAGTTCAGATTTTACAAATTTTTTTCCGCTCTCCCATACAAAAATCAAAAACCCTCAAATTTTAGAAAAACGTCAATAACTTTGTTTATAATTTTTTTTTTCAACCAAATTTTGACCAAATATGTAAAAGACTAATCTAAACATGTTTGCCAAATTTCATTTTAATCCGTTGAACCGTTCAGATTTAACAGACTTTTTTCCGCTCTCCCATACAAACCGAACCACTGTGCGGCGTTTAAATTTACCCAGTTGCAAAATAGTCCGCCACTCACGTGACACTGGAAGTGTATTCCCACATAACGTCTTGATGATTTTATTGCTGGGTTGTAAGTGTGTACTTTTTGGAATGACGTCCCGACAAATAATAGTTGTCGACGAGCCGGTATCAATCAACAACTTACAAGTGACATTACCTATACAAACAGGCACAAGAAATCGACCGGAATGCCCATTGGAAGAAATTCGAGAAATTTGAGGACGATTTGTTGGAATCAGCGGCTGCCTCGCGACGCTGACCTCTCGAAGTTTTCCGAAGCTGGTCGAAAATCATTTGAAACTTCTTCACTAGCGTTGCGAACATTCTCCCTGCGTTGCTGGAGGGGTGATGGATGAGATCTTCCACTTTCAGCTGCTGCTGTGCGAGCTAAGTGACTCGTTTGCGTAGATATATGAGCTGATTCAATAGAGATAGCTTTATGAATTGCATCAGCTAAAGTTGTTGGGTTGGCTACTCGGACAGCATCTTGTACAGAGCGGTCGGCAATTCCATCAAGAAACTGCATCAAGGAAATTCTATCCTGAGCCTCAGGGGGGCAATCGTTGAAAACAGTTTGCGTCAGTCGTTGTATATCGCAACCGAATGCACAAAGATCTTCCTTGTAACGTTGACGTCTGCTCCTAAAAGTTGAATGGGTGATAAACCCCTGCTGAGACAAAAATCTAAGCTCCAAAGCAGAGGTAAGTTTTTCATAATTGTTACGATCACTGGCGCTCATATTGGACAGAATAGACACAGCTTCTCCTCGAAGCATGGAAGCTAAAACTTGGGCTTTTTGCTGGTTGCTCCAGTTATTAGCTGCAGCAACAATTTCAAACTGGATGCGGTAATCACGCCAGTTGCCAGCAGTGCTGTCGAAAGGCTGAGCTTTAATTTTGCAGGGACTTTGAGCAAACGCTGGTATATTGTCAGCTGCGTCTTCTTTGGAATGGCTTTGGCTTTTTTTATTCTGTGGAGTCTGTTCGCCTGGGGTTGAACTTTGAAAAACTCTATCTACGAAAGTCGTTGCTCCTAGAGTTCTCATTTCGGATAGCTGCTTTTGCTGTTCACTCTTAAGCTCAGTCAATTCAGAACTTTGTTTCACCACGGCTTCTGTGAGTAAGGTTATTTTATTAAGAATCTCATCTAGCTGCGAGGAATCTGTTGCCATTTTGTCAAAACCAAGAATGGATCCCACTTCTGACACCAATATTACAAAATTAGGGACTATCCAAAACCTGAAAATGAAATTGAGTGAAAAACTGGCAACCTTTTAAATAAAATAACCTCTTTATTGAAAGACTGAATCGAAAAAGAACAAGAATTGGCGGCTCTCCTCTTTTATATCCACCTCGTGGTTCTCTGTCATTCCTGACAGTTCTATGACAGCTCTTTGTCACTGGCGGGTGTTGCCAATGCGGATTTGTGTTACAATATATATATTATTATTTCATTATTATTATATATTATTATTTCAGATTTTGGAACGTTTCTTGCTGTTTTTGATCCGCTAATTTGTGCAATCTGAGTTAAGATACTTTTTTTAATGTGGAAAATAAATCATAATCATTTGGTCGACTTAAGATAAAAATGTCTCAAAAAATGGAAAAATTATTTTTAAAAATCATATTATGTTGGAATTAGGCTCTTGAAATCAAAAAATGGCAAATGGTCTTAAATTATATTTTTGGATTATTTTCAAACTAACTTATGACCCTTTTCCAAATGCAAATCAAAACACCATTTCATATTCGACCTAAGTTTAAAATTCTCCAAAAAAGTATTAAAAATAGCATTAGGTTTTCGAAATCAAACTATCTTCTGCTATATTCTGACGTATGAAGGGTTTCTTACAGTTTTTGGTCTTTAAACAATTTTCAAACCTGACTTATGCCATTTTGTCAAGTACGAACAAAAAACAAAAACACCTCAAAAAAATGTGAAACATTCTTTTTCCCAACTTAAAAATAAATCTCTTAAAATGTTTTAGGTTGTTGAAATTTTTCAAGTTGACTTATGATACTTTTTTAAGAGTAAACAAAAAGACCCTTATGTCGACTTAACATAAAGAAATCTCAAACAAATAAAAATATAAGAAAATTTGTTTGATAAAAATATGTCATTCTATGTTGGCATTAGGTTTTCGAAATCAATATTGTTTTAAGTCACATTTTTTCGAAAATGGTGTTCGGAAATAATTGGAAAAGAATATGTTTTAAGGTGATTAAAATTTTTTTTAAAAAATATTGAAAGTTTAGGGCCAAATCCAAAAGGTGTGATTTTCGTGGGTTGTCGTACTCACTGACTAGGTGTTTTGATATTTGCATTTGACTGCGTACTTCGAAATTTCAAACTTTGAACTCAGTACATTTTAGTTCTTTTCTAAAAATATTGTTAATTAAATGTGAAAACTTTGTTATCTCCCGTAATGTTCCATTTCTACTTAACCTAGACTGTAAACTGTCAAAATATTGTTTTTCTTATACACAAATATTGACAAGTTCAAAAAGTTTTGGAGACATCCTTCAAGTTACAGAGCCCATATTCTGTGATGTATGTTCCAAAGCACGAAACTTCGACCCTGGGCTTTCTTGATGTTCTATCTGTTCTTAACAGTACCGAACTTCTCGTGTATATTGTGGCCGCTAAAGATATATCTATATAGATGAGACACCGTGCGTCGTCGTCATCGTCAACGTCGTCGTCGACTTGTCGCTCGATGCTCGTCGTCTTTTGGGGCGCGTTAAGTGTCGTAGTGGCAGTGCCATGGAGTCAGTGCTGTTTTGTGGCTACCATCGTAGCAGCCTTAAGCTCTCATGCATATTTCATGATGTGTGGGATCATGTGCATGACAATGGAAATTGGACTTCGTTTGCGTTTGGGTTGTGCGAAGTTGGTGAAATGGTTGCACGGCTTTGGGGATTGCCCCCTCAAGTAAAGTAGAATTGTATTGTTCTTCTATGTAAATGGAATAATTTTATTTGATTTGATTTCATTTTAATTTTTCTTTATATTGTATCGCGCCATCGCTGCTGCTATATCGCCATCGGCAGTGGCAGTAGTGGTAAAGCGCTGGCGGCCGGAGGCGCCCGGCGTGCGGTGGAATCGGTTGGGTTTTATGTAAAACATGTAGTATTGTAGGTACCTCTACCTTTCTACCAACATACATATGTACATATATGTATAATGCGTTGAACGGTAATTTTGACCCAACAACAAGAAAAATATTTTAAAAAGATAGAATTTTTTTGTTTTGATATCCATAAAAGAGAACACTTCAATTCGAAACCAAAGGATACGTAACGTATACGTAACTCATTGCAAATGAAAATCAATTTGTTGGTTGAAAACAAGAATTCATTTATAAACATTTCTTCTGGTGGTGTATAGCTACATATAGATGGATTGGATCAGAGTCTGATGCAACGACCAAATGTATAGATAGATACATTTTATGTACACATTTATAAATTTGCATAGAGCTTCGAGATTCAATTTGGTTAGCAATGTGCATTTGATATGGATTCGATGGCTATGGATCAATAGTGCACTAGGTCCACATACCGTAATACATACATACATACATATGTATACACGATACATACTATGTATCAATATGAATGTGATATGTTCGATATATATGAGTTTAAAAAGATGTAAAAGGTTCTGCTGCATTTTATATATGTATTTAGGTACCGATAGGATAAAGGGATAGGTTTTTGCAAAATCATTGCAATCTAAATTAATTTGCATTGATTGGGATCGAAATTGGGCGAGCCGGTATATAAGATAATAATATTTAATGCCAGTAGAGTGAGTCTGAGCTCTGAAAGGTTTGTACATTAGAATAGAGGTTTGAGTGTTTAGAATACTTTGATAAGCATTGATTTTTATACAAACCTATATGAGGTAATAGATATCGAATAGGAATCAATACGAAAAATGTGGACAGATATTTTGTGTTTTGGATTTTATTGGATTATTTTTATTTGATTTTGATTTTCTTATTTCTCCAGAATGAAATACAAATGATCAATACGTACATATTATTACGATGATGATTATTCATTTGATTTTATATTTTAATAAGAAAACAAAATCATTATGGATTCTTGTAGTTTTAGATTAAAAAAATATTCTTAAGGTAAATAATAAATGAAATTTATATCTAATAATTGATACTTTTAAATGATTTACCTTGAGTTTTTATTCTCAATTTTGTATAAATAACAATGTTTTCTATACCAATAACAAGTCTTTAAAAATTAGAGCCTAAAAATAGGACATTTTTTTTTTGCTTTTCAAAAGCTTCTTGAAAATCAATTTTTAGAGTAGGGACCTTAATTATTTTTCAAAATTTCATTAATTTACAAAATATGCCTGTTTTACTTAAAAGACATGTTTTTGAAAAATCTTCTATGAGTCTAAGTAACACCTCAAGATTAAAATAATCAAATTTAAATAAATTTTAAGAAAAAAGGTTTAAGGCGTATAAATGTTCTGTCATATAAAAGTTTTGAAAAAAATTACTGAGTAGCAACCTCCAAATGGTCTACTTCAAAAATAAAAAGAAAAAAGAGGCTGGGATGCGACCCACACTGATAACTTCCCATCCCGTCTGTTAATTTGTCTCGCTTAAAAGATTTTTAGGTTTTCCTGTTTTGTTAAAAAAGTTGTCAGTTGTTAACGAGATTTTTAGTCGAGAACTAATTTTTACAAATTTCAGTAGCATTTCTTAAAAGTTTTTTTTTCTTATAGAAACAAATACAAATTGGATGAATGAAACTAATTTGAAGTCAATAACTTCTATTGTCCACGAGGTATCGAGAACCGAACATCAATTTTTTCCAATTTTGCGTACAATTTTGTGTAGATTTTAATTTTGTATAAAGAAACTGACTGTTGGATTTTTATAAAAAATTGACTGAATGTTGAAAACAATATTTTTTATAAGATTAGATATCTCCAATTTTTGAAAAGATATTTGAGTCGAAAATCAATTTTTAAAAACTTTTAGTACTTTTTTGTTTAGGTTTTTACTTTTTGTAAAAAAAACTGTCGATTCGATTTTTCTCAAAATTGTACTGAATGTTGAAAACAATATCTACACTAATATTATAAAGAGGAAAGATTTGTATTTTTGTATGTAACGAATAAACTCAAATAGTACTGGACCCATTTTGATAATTCTTTTTTCATTAGAAAGCTACATTATCACTGAGTAACATAGGCTATATTTAGTACTAGATTACTATGAAATCTTTAAAAATTCCTATTAAAACCAAGCGAAGGTGTACAAAAAATTTACATAAAATGTCTTTCATCGCATACGCTGGGAAGAGTATTAATAATAGGACAAAAAAAAATGTTTTCAAATTTAGTGATTCATGGCCGTTTTGATTAGCATGCTTATAACTTAAATATATGTACCTATTTATGTCTACCCGTGCAAAACGGGGACGGGCCGCTAGTTATTCATAAGATTAAATTAATTTGAAGCCAATATCTCCAATTTTAAAAGATATTTGAGTCGAAAATCAATTTTTACCCACTTTTAGTAATGTTTTTTTAAGTTTTTATTTTTTGTAAAAAAAAAACAGTTTATTCGATCTTTCTCAAAATATTACCAGATGTCAAAAACGTTTTTTTTTACTGTACAAAATTATTTTGGTGATAACATCTTATTTTGTTCTTAAACTATTCGAGGTGACAATTATTTTATTCAGATTTTTGATTTAAAAACCTTTAGTTGGATTCTTTTGCAAAAATATACTTGTTTGGTATCACGTTACAACATATAATATAAAATTTAATTCAAGTCTCTAGCGTCATTGGTTCATGAGATATTTAGGGTTAACCAAAATGTTCACCTTTTTTTAAACTGCTATGGTAAAAAAACCACCCACGCAATTTTGTTGAGAGCCCTTTCTGCATCTTTCTGCCTTATTATTTGTATAACAAAATTTATTTGAAGTCGATATCTCTTCTGGTTCTTGAGCTATGGACGACGAAAAAAACTTCGCGAATGTACGTACACACGCACGCACAGACATCTCTCTAAAAAATCTTTTATTTCGACTCTAGGGACCTTAAAACTTCGAGAAATGTCAAAATTTTCAATTTGACAAATCGGACCCATTACAATAACTTCCTATGGAAAGTTAAAAAACTATATTATGTTGTCAACGAAAACAAAGTAAATATTGATAGAAACAGTTTTAAGTTTGATTTTTGATTTCTTAAATTCAAAAAGCCACTATTTTACTATGTTCAGAAGAAAATGGTAGTTTATTAAAAATTCTATAAGACGTAATCGTTAAAGAGTTTTTGAAATGGATTGTACGGAAGAATGAAATAGTTACTATGAATTGTGAAGTACTGAGCAATCAATAAAAATCATAGAAAGGGCTCTGTGAATGGTAGCTGCGAAAAAAGGAAAATGTTTAAGTCTTTAAAATAAAATAGGTATTTCACTGGCAGAATTTTAAATTTTTTGAAAACAGAATATAAATGAGTTAGATAAGTAACACCATATTTTTTTCCAAAAAGGCTATAGCTAGGATCTTCGAGTTATAAGAGCTTCCTAACAATACTTAATCCATGCTCCGAATCAGAGTGAAAAATTCCAAAATAAACCATTCTAAAGTATTTACTATTAAGAAATTTCTTAATTCAGTGCATACATACATATATTTATGTGGTAACACCAACTTATATTCTGATTAGTAATGATACCTGGGTATTTATGTTGATTAACTACTTTAATGTTAAAACAGAAAGGATTACAATTTTGGTTGGTTTGAAAAATAATATTTGAGTTGGCGGGATCTCAAACGCAGGGAAGATCGCAATGACAAGCAAAATTAGATACATGAAATGTTATGTCTGTATCAGCTTGCTGCGCAGAACTTAAGCTTAGTGTACACGATTGCCAGGTCTGACAATCATTGTCAGATCTGCAAAGTCTGACAATGTGTGAAAATGAGCTGACAATGAGCTGAAAATTTTAATTTGTGTGTACACGGTTTGCAGATATCTACAAACATCTGCAAATCTGTTGCCAAATATTTGTCTGACAATGTCGACAAACTAATTTGGCTAAATAGCTAGCAATAGATTTGCAAACATTTGTAGATTTTCTGCCAACCGTGTACACACCAAATCAAATTTTGGATCTGCAAATTTATTTTCAGCTCATTGTCACACATCGCATCAGTCAGAAAATTTGTCTGCCAATGAATAAATTTGCAAATGTTCCTCAAACGGCATCTGCAAATTTATTCATTGTCAGACGTTTGCAGAAACGTCAGAAAATGAAAAAAATTTGGTGATCTCCCAATGAATTTTGTGTACACACGATTGCCACATCTGCAAATTAATTTGACTTCAAAATGATTGATGAACAAATTTTTCTGCAAATCAATTTGGTGTGTAGACGGTTGTCAGCTTGCCTGTACACGATTGTCAGATATCTACAAATTAATTGGCAGATATTTGTCTGCAAATTAGGAGCCAAACCATTTGTCTCCAAATTAATTTGGTGTGTACACGATTGTCAGCCATTCGAGACAAATTTTTCAGTGACAGATCTGGCAATATTTGCAGATCTGGCAATCATGTACACTTAGCTTTAAATTGTGGAACATAATTTTTGTCTTGTTCATAATAGTAAGTTTGTGAGTTGCGAACCATATTCTTAAAATGTTAACGTCTTCGTTTATATCAACTTTAAGATTATGAAAGTTTGTAGAAGCATAAGCAGTACCTTAGTTGTCTGCAAAAACTATTTCCTTGCCACAAACATTTTCCAAGAAAAGCGAGTTGATGAATACATGGAATAAAATAGGACCAAAGTCGGATCCTTGGGTAACACCAAGAGTAAGAACATTACATGAATTTAACTTTTCTCCAATCCGTACTTTTTATATCCTCGCTTTAAGAAAGACTCAAACTAGTTTGTCAACCATATCAAATGCCTAAGTTATGTACATATGTATATGTACAAAAAGACCAGAACAAAATTGTTTTCTAACCAGGCTTTTGTGAATTAAAGAACAGAATGATCTGATCTAAAAAAGTTAAATCTTTCTAATTAGTTAGTTATGCGACTTTTTATTGGTTTTTCGAAAACTTAATCCACTGGGGACAACGGGGAAATAAGCCTATAATTATTTGTATCTTTCGTGTTGCCATTTTTATATAAAGAAATATCATGGGCTATTTTAAGTTTATCAAGAAAGACGCCTGCAGTAATGCTCAGATTTTAAATATGGACCAAAACATCTACTACAATCAGAGCTACCTTCTAAAGAACTAAATTGAATAAATTATCTTCAACACGAAAATAAGAATTATCCAATTTATCGATAATTTGTAGAATTTCAAGAACTAAAATCTGATTGAAAACAAAGCTCCAAAATTAAGACTCGTCATGATTTAGAACAAAAATAAAATTACAAATACATAATAGACCGGTCTAAAAAACACAATAATTATTTTTATTTGTAATGACGATATCAAAATTGTTGTTTTTAGAATCTTTTAAAAATTGTCTTCATAATTTTTTTAAAATAAATAAATGACATTAAAGGTCTAAATAAAAATCAAGCTTTTAGTCTAGATATGATTTTTTAATTTCACTTTATACCCTTGAAATTTATTGTATTAAATGTCAACACACTATGTCAATATCTGAGGAAAATACTATACTAAAAGTTGGTAAAAATTGAATTTCGAATCGAATATCTTGGCAACAATTAAAGAAATTGGTTTCAAACTAATTTTACTTTATAAAAGAAACAATTTTTAACATTTGGTCAGATTTTTGGAAAAATCTTCCAGAAAGCTGGTTTTATAAAAAATAGAGATCTACAAAAAAAAATTAGTAAATGGGTACTGACTTTGCCTCAAATATTTCGAAAATAGTATTGACCTTTAAATTATTTTATTAATGCAAAATGTTGTTGTTAACGTAATTTTTTTTAGAAAGATCCAATCGACATTCTTTATAAATAAAAATAAAAGCTTTAACAATTGGTTTAAGAATTAAATTTCTCGGGAATATTTAATTAAAAAAAAATCCCACTGACAAATTTTTTCTCAAAACACGAAAACCTGTACAAAAACAACAAAAAACTAGTAAGAAATCCAAAACTAAAAGCACTGTTTATACAAAAAAAAAACTACTTAACCTTCAAAAACAACTAAAAACTGAAAAAATAAGTTTTCAAGTTAAGTACTCGTATCTTATGAAAACAAATAAATAAATGACTTAAAGCATATTTTGATCTTGCATAATACTTTTTTTTATATTGTGTGCGCACTAAAGGGGTTATGAATACCCTTATAATGATTAAACACAGTGCGAGCAATTAGGAAAGGAGGATAGGATTAGAAAGGAGAAACCGATGCACATTTTTGGCGATGTCAAATATATGATCACTCCACAACAAGTGCTTTGTGATGGACATACCTAGGACTAAAAGTTACTCAGTCTCTTCGATGCAAGTACCACTGATGGTAAGTGGCATTCGAAGCATTAAATTCTAAACGGTTTTTGATTCCCCATTGAACAATGCTGTCAAGATCAGAATTTAATGAGCTTATCACATGTTGCTGTTGGTAGTCCACATCCGAAGAACAAGGATGAGAATCTAAAATCGAATATGAAAAGCTGAGGGTACTGTCATCAGCAGAACAATTTTGTGGGTTAGAAGTTTCAGACAAAAGATCATTTATAAAAAAAAGCGTAGGAGACAAAACGGAGCCCTAGGGCACACTAGCGTTTATTTTGTGAATATCAGAAAATGAAATATCAGCAAATGAACGGTCCGAAAGGTAATTTCTAACCCAACAAAGAAAAGATTGATCGATACCAAAAACACGTATTTTCGATAAGAGAGCTTTATACCAAACTCTATTAAATGCCTTTGAATTTTGTTATTAATATTTTGTAAAACTTTTAAAAATATCGACAAGCACTCACAAGCGGGTCACTTTTTTATTGGAATCTACATAAACTTAAATAAAAAACTAGAAAGAGGCTGGGATGCGACCCACACTGATAAATTCCCATCCCGTCTGTCGATTTGTCTTGCTTAAAAGTTTGTCTATATGTATCAATTTTTATCAAACTTGCGTACTATTTTTTGTAGATTTTATTTTTTTATTAAAAAAAACGGACTGTGGGATTTTTATAAAAAAATTACTGAATATCGAAAACAATATTTTCTGTGAAATAAAATAAGTTTGAAGGCAATATTTGTAATTTTTAAAAGCTTTTTGAGTCGAAAGTAAATTTTTACCAAGTTTTAGTATTGTTTTTTCTTAGGTTTTTATTTTTTTGGAAAAAAAAGTGTCGGTTCAATTTTTCTCAAAATGTTATCGAATGTTGAAAACAATATTTGCTATAAGCAAAAATTAGTTAGAAGCTATTATCTCAAATTTTTGAAAAGATATTTGAGTCGAAAATCAATTTTTACCAACTTTTGTTAAATTTTTTTAGGTTTTTAATTTTTTGTACAAAAACTGTCAATTCGATTTTTTTCAAAATTTATCTGAATGTTGACAACAATATTTTTTGAAAGATTAAAGTAGTTTAAAGCCAATATCTCAAAGTTTTGAAAAGATATTTGAGTAGAAAATACATTTTTACCACCTTCTATAATTTTTTTTTAAGTTTTTTATTTTTTGTAAAAAAACTGTCAATTCGATTTTTCTCAAAATTTGTTCTAAATGTTGAAAACAATATTTATTATAAGTAAAAATTAGTTAGAAGCCATTGTCTCAAATTTTTGAAAAGATATTTGAGTCGAAAATCATTTTTTATCAACTTTTGTTAAATTTTTTTTTTTCGGTTTTTAATTTTTTGTACAAAACCTGTCAATTCGATTTTTTTCAAAATTTTACTGAATTTTGACAACAATATTTTTCAAAGATAACATTAGTTTAAAGCCAATATCGAAATGTTTTGAAAAGATATTTGGGTCGAAAATCAATTTTTACCAACTTTTTTTTTAATTTTTTTTTTGGGTTTTTATTTTTTGTAAAAAAAACTGTCAATTCGATTTTTCTCAACATTTTTCAGAATGTTTAAAACAATATTTCTTATTAGTTAAAATAAGTTTGAAGTCTTAATCTCAAGTTTTTGAAAAGATATTTGAGTCGAAATTCAATTTTTACCAACTTTGAGTAATGTTTTTTTTAGTTTTTTATTTTTAATAAAAAAAAAACTGTCAATTAGATTTTTCCCAAAATTTTATTAGATGTCAAAAACATTATTCTTCGTTGTACAAAATTGTTTTGGAGAGGAAATCATATTTTAGTCGTAAAATTTTTGAGGTGACAAATTATTTTTTTTCAGTTTTTTTTTGATTTATAAAAAAAAACCGTTAATTAGATTTTTTTCCAAAAATATATTTGTTTGGTATCACGTTACAGTCTATAATATAAAATTTAATTCGAGTCTCTAGCGTCATTGGTTCATGAGATATTTCGGTTGAACCAAAATTTTCACTTTTTTTTAAAATTGCTATGGTAAAAAAACCACAAACGCAATTTTCTTGAGAGCCCTTTCTGCATCTTTCTGCCTTATTATCTGTTTAACAAAATTTTTTTGAAGTCGATATCTCTTCTGGTTCTTGAGCTATGGACGACGAAAAAAACGTCGCGAATGTACGGACATACGGACGAACGGACGTACGGACGTACGAACGTACGTACACACGCACGCACAGACATCTTTCTAAAAATCTTTTATTTCGACTATAGGGACCTTGAAACGTCGAGAAATGTCAAAATTTTCAATTTGACAAATCGGACTCATTGCAATAACTTCCTATGGGAGGTTAAAAATAAAAACCGATAAAAATAAACAGATGAGTACAAAAGGTTGATATGTTCAGTTAAATGTATGAAACTCATAATCATCATCAGTTTTCCTTATTTTCATTTATCCTTCAATACTAGGCGCCACTTTAATGACATATGACTATACATGAACTTAAATGGTATTATTTTTCATTGTTTTAAATTTATTATCCCTGTTTTATTAGCTAGAAATTAATCAAAGTTTATTTTAAAGGATTAATTTACCAATACTCTAATTTAAGTACCTTCTTATAAAATATGTATTTATTATGGTATGATACGTTTTCCTATTCGATAATCAGTTGGAAAATGATAATAAATTCATGAATTCACATAAATCATTAGGAAATCTAAAATCTTTGTTACATAAAAATTTATTTTGCCTCGTTAACTTCATGATTGATCTTGTGAACACAAACAAAATCAGAAACAAAGAATTATTGCGAATAACATTTAAGAAAATTCAGAATACAGTAGTTATTCATTTATACTATACGAGTGTAGGTAGGCACTTATTCGCCTAATCCAATTCAATTTATAAAATCCTCCTCTCATTCATATGATTTGATATTAAAACCTCACATTTCAATCGATTTAATGGATCTATAAAATCAAAAAAATAAAAGAACATCGAATAATGAAATCAACTATAAAACACATCTACCATTCACTTAATAAAAAATTCACCATCTTATCCTGGAACGTTCTTTATTCTGAAGCTCCTAACATTTGTATGCCAGTGCCAGAGCAAGGGAAAAAGTTCCCAGCGAGTCCGACGAGACCGAGTCCTTCCCCAATTCCAATTGTTCATCTCAGTCATGTTGAAGACACATTTTTCACCTAGTGTCCAAACTAGCAATAACCATCTGTCAATGGCCAAAGTCAATTTTGTGAGAATGGAAAGTTTTTGTTTCTGAAAGCTAAAGCACAGGATATGTTGGTACGAGTATATGTATATAATGACAGAGATATTTATACATGAACATTGAAACTGAGACAAAAAGGAAAAGAGCCTCAAGGGACTACTGGATGGCTAGGTAACGAAACCAACGGATACCAACCTACACTACACTTTTAACATCGACCTCTAACAATTTCTTTCGCGTTCCCTGTTTCGAGGATTTTTTGTTTGTGTAGTTGTTGTATTCCTTTTGATTGCCCACAGATAAATGAGCAACAAAGTACAGAGTCTCCTGATCCCCGTATATCTATAGAACACTATCAGGACATGGTATGGTCTTATTCGTCCTTGATGGTGGTCGTTCTTGCCAGCTCGTTGTCGTAATTTAATTTCCAATATCTGCAGAGGAATATATACTCTGTGACTCACGCTCGTTGTGAACCTTCTGGCAATTTGGCTTTTTCTTTCTATACTTTTGTCTCTCCCTCTATCTCTCCCGTAAAGCTCTTCAAATACCACGCCATCGCCGCCGCCGGCCGCTGCCACTCACAATTCTGCTATACTCTACAATTCTAGAGTGATCCAAATATGCCGTACTTAATGTATTTTACTTCGATTCTATTTCATTATATTACACCCAGTTCGAGTAATATCTCTTTGGTCCACCATCATCATCATCACACACATACACACATACACCCGCCCCAAGCACCAGGCTATTATAAAAAGGACATCGTTGTCCTTTGCCTTATGTTTCATGATGTGGTACTCTGTGGAAAATGTTTATTCAATTCGCAACGTTATTTCCGCTCAAATGATTCCAAGACGTATATAAACTCATAGATATACCATCACTACTGTTATGTAGGTATAGTGGTTTGGTTACTCTCTTTGCTATAACGGAAAACAGAGTCAGCCATTGGCTTTGGCTTTTGGTATTTATGCCACAAAAATGTTCTTCCTAGTGTTTTATGTTCTTCGAAATTCCGAATAGTATATGCATTAATTTTCATCATCAATGCTAGATGGATTGGATGAATTTATACTGTTTGTCGTATAACTGTTTTACCTCCAGTGTATCTTATTCTATTTTAACAGGGAAGTAGGAAGGTTTTTTTTGGCGCCTTAGGTTTAAGTTTTAATCTGGTTGAAAATGACTTTCAACCGGCTTATGAAGGACTTTTAACTGGAAGATTAATGACTTGAAAGCGGTTTATGAGAAGCTTTAAACTAGTAGTTTTTTTCACTTTTGTCATATCTTATAAGCTTATCAAGGATCTTCAAACGGGTGATCCACGGGGTTGAACCAGTTTAGCAACGGTTCTTTAAAGACTTTCGAATGGTTAATTTTTGTTTTCAAGCAACGATTTGTAACTGCGAACTAATGGGTTTAAACCAACTGAGTAGAACCCGTGGTTTGATGGTAAGCCGTGGGGCTTTCAAGACCTCTAGTCTTACAACAGGTTGGACAAACTCTTTTGAGTCAACTTTCAATCACCTGGTAATTGTTCTTAAACCAGCTCATAAAATACTTTAAACTGTCAACCAAATGTTCAACGGTTTACAACCAAGTGGCCAAGGGACTTAAATGGCTTTTCAATGGTTTGCAATCTGGTCATTGGCATTAAGCCGGCAAATACTTTCAACAGGCTTAGCAATAGCATTAAGCTAAGTTTTCAACGAATTTAAAGCGATTGAACAGAGTGGAGAGTGCTTTGGTCAGTTACTTGGTGAGTCATTCCTTCAATCCGCCAATCACTCACTAAGTCAAACAGCCAGTGACGCAATTCTTGCAATTTTCAAGTTTCTCAGGAACTTGTGTTACGGAATTCGGTATTAGTTCTTAAGAAAACCTTCCCTGGAGCAATACTTCAGATAAACCAAATCAAGAACCATTACCTTATTACTCTCCATTCTCGAATGATAGCTACGTTGCCTATATCCTTTTCTCCTGATGGTGGTACTCTTCATAGAAAAGTTTGTTGTCACCTAATTGAAAAGAACACATTGCGGGTTATTCCAAGGGTATTGTATATTATATAGTATAGGCTAGGCGCGGAAGATATTACAATGAAGTTGTACCTATTCAATATGGTTTGGGTAATAGGTTTTAGGGTACACGAGTTTATTCTGCAACTTCCTCCTGATAACAAGGTGTAGATTGTATAAAGAAGGATACAAGAAAAAAAAGGAAAAGAGAAAATGAAAGATAGAGCTTTGTTATCATCTCTAAGGTAGGAAGGTATAGCTATTTCATGGACTTCCATTCCAAGCATAAGCCTTAGGCATGAATAGAGAACGAAATGACATAGACAGACGATTGAAGTAAATTGAATTTCATTGGAAGAATGCTAAGAAGAAGAAGAAGAAGTAGCAGTGTTTTGTATTGCAAGGTATATTTATGGACTATATAAAGGTACCACAAAATATATACATATGTATGAACCAAGCCAAAAAAAATATCACACAAAATTTATTCCACGAAAGTATCCTTACGTGCGGTTGTGGAAAACATTTTCATTTCTTTTTCTTTTTGATTTTTGTATACTTTTTGAGAGAAGGTTTTTCTTATTGCTTTGACTGTTTTTATACTAGGTAAGGTTTTATTGAGTGAAAGACGTTCGATTTTGTTGATTAGAAGAAAGTAAATCAAGATTTTATTGTATCTGAAAGTTTATTTTGTTGTACTTTATACATACAACGTGCCTATTTTTTCCCTCTCTAAATCTCTCTCTCTCACTGCTTTTCAAAATCAGGGATTTTAAACTTAGCTATATAATATACATATCCGCATCTTCAATTTTCTTTAGAGAGTTATTTTGAAACCATTATTTGAAATTAAATTAGATACTAAAAACATTTCATCGCAGCAATAAGAGTCTAGGTTTAGGTTAGGTAAGTACGTACTTAGCTTTATTTAAATAAAAAAAGGAAGTTTATGCAACACACAAGAGATTTATTTAAAAAAAAAAATAAAGTAAATTGTATTAAAATAAGTACCTTTTTACCTTTTATTCTGAAATGTAAATTATTGAAAAATAGAAGAAGGCCTTAACATTTTTTTTTTTTTCAATTTTACGAGAAGCCATCATTGAATTCAAGTAAATTTATTTTTTCAAAAGAAAAATCCCAGTTTATGTTAAATTTTTGAAAAATTGTCATCTGTACTAAATAAGTTAAAGGATTACGTTTTTAATCAATCTCCCGTCAACCAGTTTAACATCTTGCGATCGAAGCTAGAAACGCTTCCAGCATCATGGATGTACAAACTTTTCGAGGAGCTAACATCTGCTTAGACCACTATCTCGTTGTAGCCAAGGTAGCACTTCTGGTTTTCAGAACTTATGCAAAACAGGAGGAAGATACAACGTCGAACGGCTACAATCACAAGAGATCGCCAAATCCTTCTTTCACTGAGTTACAAGTAACTTCTTTCGAAATTCTCTGTCGCCAACACAAACTATTGAGAACCAGTGTCAACATTGCAACAACAAATTTTTTGAGAAAATTGTTTAAAAATCTATTGTTTTTTTCTTAACCGCTTTAGGTCGTCGGCATATAGAACAAGACAAAAAATATTAGAAATGTCATTTATGAATAAAAGAAAAAGTAGGAGTCCAAAGTGACTTCTCTGAGGTACACCTGAAGAGACTTAAATATGTGCGGGAAAAACTTGTCTAACGGATAGAATTAAACTCCTACAGTTAAATAAGTTTTTTTTAAATTTAAGTAAACTAAAGTGTAAACCAAGGCATGACAACTTATTGCAAGTAAATTGCATATTTCAAGAATATCACTAAATGTTAACCTGGAATGATTTGTAAGAATTCACTTATTTCTTCTTATAAATTTATTCTTTCGCAATCTTAATGCAAAACTAATTAATTGTATTAAATTTGGTAAAATATATTTGAAAGTTAACGAAGATTATTTTTAAAAAAGAGGCTGGGATGCGACACAAACTGATAATGTCCCATCCATTTATTTCGAAATCTATTCTTGTTAACGAAATTTTTAGTCGAAAACCTATTTTTACCAATTTTAGCAGCATTTCTTAAAAATTATTATTTCTTCTATAGCCAAATACAAATTGGATGAATGAAACTAATTTAAAGTCAATAAATTCTATTGTTCACGACATATCGAGAACTGAACCTCAATTTTTACCAAACTTGCGTATTATTTTCGAAGATTTTATTTTTTTTATGAAAAACGACAGTTGGATTTTTATAAAAAAATTTCTGAATGCCGAAAACAATATTTTCTGTGAGAATATTGGCATGAAGCCAACATTTTTAATTTTTTAAAAGATATTTTAGTCGAAAGTATATTTTTATTTACCAAGTTTTAGCATTTTTTTTTTAGGTTTTTATTTTTTGTAAGAAAATTGTCAATTCGATTTTTCTCAAAATTGTATCAAATGTCAAAAACGTTATTTTTCGTTGCACAAAATTGTTTTGGAGATTAAATCATTTGTTGTTCGTAAAATTTTCGAGGTGACAAATATTTTTTGTTCAGTTTTTTTTTTATTTATAAAAAACGTCTACGAACGCACAGAAATCTCTCTAAAAATCTTTTATTTCGACTTTAGGGACCTTAAATGTCGAGCAATGTCAAAATTTTCAATTCGACAAATCGGACCGATTAAAATAGCCTCCTATGGGAAGTTAATAATTATTATGAACCAAGATTTAGCTAAGCAATTTATTTTTTTTTTTGGAAATGTATTATATCACAAAAAATACTCAAAATACTGCTTCTTAAGTTACTTAAAAAGGACGAACTTGACACATTTTTTTGTCCAATTGGCAACAGCTCTATCACTAGCGGTTTTAGGACTTGTCAGCTTGATATTATAATATGCTCGTAAAATTAAATTTAATTCAGTTCTGTGCATTTTACGCCTAACTCCCATACAAATTTAGAAGCCGTCAGTAGTAAAATTTTTCTTTTCATTTTTGATTGCAAGATAATTTAAATTACGTTTTTCAACCCAAAAACAAAATTTATTAAAATTGCAGTCATTAAATTGTTTTTGTAAAACTTTAAAATTGTATAATATTAATTGTGTTGCTTTTTTTTTGTTCGACAAAACTGGTACAATTATTTTCAAGTAGTATACACGATGCGCGTTTAAATGAATCATTTATCTTAAACCAGCGTGTCTAGAAAGAGAGACTTTGTTGTATATTGATTTTAACTAGCAAAACACTTAAGAACTGATTTCAAAAATTAATTCTTCTACAAAGTAATTAAGATCTTTACTTAAACAAACTTTCAACAAACATCATAGATGGCTCTTTTGTTAACCTACTTGTTTTGTTACCTTATTGTTTTTTGCCCAACTTTTATCCCCCCCAAACTTATTCCTTATTTTCTTTATATTTGTGTGTTTTCGTTTTGTTTTGTTATTCACTTTGCTTATTTAACATTGATGATGGTCCAGTTGGTAGACAGGACAATAATTAATGAGAAAAGTTTTTTTTTCTTTTCTTTGTGTGCTTCCTAATGCTAGGTGGTCATAGTTCTTGATGTTCCCAATGGTTCACTTAAAACATCCAATAAACATTCTTAAACCAAAATGTTGTTTGTTATTTTTTTCCTCATCTTCTATACCTTGTTTGAGTGTCCTTTTTCTTAAAATTAAATAAAAATAGCAAAAGTCCTCCTTGAATCTCTTTTTCATTTCTCGTATTCCACAATCCTTCCTTTTTACCTATTCACACAGACACATACATAAAATAAAATTGTCAACGTAGAGTACATTCCTTTTTAAGGTGGAGGAGGTATGGAATTTGATATGGGAGATTGTGGAATGTCCTTTTTGTCATTCTATGTTTTTATACATTCATTCAACATGTTTTACGTTTTCATTTCATTTGCAATTTGTCAAAAGCAAATCGAGATCGAGAACGATATGGAAAGAGCATTAAGAGGAAAACATAAACAAGAAAAAAAAAACGATATCAAAACAATTCGGGATCCTGCATTATTTATTCCAATATATGGTGAAATTGGATTCGAATACTTCTATAACTGACACAGTTGTCAGAACTACATTTAAGGATTCAAGGATTCAAGTTATGGGTGGATGGGCGGCTTAAATTCGGATACCTATATCACATGGGTTACTTCAATAAACGACTCTTTCTTGATGAATGATCTCTTCAAGACCTCGACGTTCTTTCGGCATATCGCTTCGCCCACTCTTCTTTTTTAAGGGTCACTTTTCCATACCTATTTTTCCATCATCATCACGATGATGATAAGAAGAGGGAATGTGTAGAAGACAATTCTGGCGACCTCCAGCTCCTTCCTATGCTCGTATGTATGATGTGAAAGATAATTACTTTTATGCTTCAATTGATTGAAGCTGAATGTGAGTGGAGATTGTTTATCAGATATTCGTGTGAAGTGAATATTTTTCTCTGTTTTTCCCTTTTTTCCTCTTCTTAAAATATTCACTTCACTCATGTGGGCTATAGAAGAAGGACTCTTTTATGGGATTATTCTTAGAATTTTTGTTTGTTTGTGTGCAAAAATATTGTGATATCATAATACTATTAAGATTGATGTTGATGACTTTATTTTTCTTTTTGTTGTTTTCTTTCTATTTTCACCCGTTATGTCCGTCATAGTTTTTGATGTGGTGATGAAAAAATAAACCATGTTGGAATAATATTTATTTGATGAGTAAGTGATGAAGAAGGACACTCTTCAGTCTTTTATATGTATATGATTAATAGGTGCCTGATGTATAAAGGACGATGAGTGCGAAGAAGAAGAAACTTTAATCAGACAAGTTGTTTGAGTTCTTATATTGTTTCCTTCGACTTCGTGCAAATGACTTTAAGAGTAACTAATAGGTGCAGTATGACACTTTAATTGTATTGAGTTCTTCTACCGTATCAACCATATACTTCGAAAATGAGGGAAATATTGTTAACCATTATAACTTTTCGCACTGAAAAAATGATAATCTCATTTGGTATTGGCTAAACAATGTGAACTTTAATATCATTTCTACGCAACGTTGTAGTTGATGAACTGGATTGTCCAATATCTTTGTCTGAACTCGATTCTTCACTTCATAAGATGAAAAAGAAGGAAGGAAGGAAGAGGAAGACACAATTCTTCATCTTCTCTGCACATGCCCTGCTATGGCTCGAAAACGCAAGAATTACCTAGGAGAATTCTTCTTTAACGATCTAAACGATCTAAATCATGTCGGCATAATCAGCCTCTCACGTTTCGTAAGAGACTCAAACTGGTTCCATTGAGCTTAGGAAGTAACCTCAAGATTCATGTGGTATCACAATGGGCCATTAAACTGGCCTAAGTGTGTCCGTTTCCATCTTGGACAGCCACTATAACCTAACCTAACCTAAGATGAAAAACAATAAAGCTCCTGGCATAGATGGAATTCCAGTAGAATTCTACAAAATAAGCACAGTTCAATTCAAGAATTACCTTCTATCATACCTCAACAGATTATACAGCGATTCTTATGTGCCACACAACCTAAACAAAGCAGTTATTTTTGCAATTCACAAGAGCGGTAATGCCACCCTACCGGAAAACTACAGAAGAATTTTTATTTTAAGCATTTTGAGGAAAATTCTTACTTCGATTCTATACGAAAGGCTTACCAAATGGATCGAAGAAAAAAACCATTTAAGTATGTTCCAAGCTGGTTTTCGGTCGGGCTTCTCAACCATGGATCAAATATTTGCTTTGACAAGCATTACTAGAAAATCCATTGATAAAAAGAAAAAACTATACGCTTACTTCGTAGATTTCAAGGCAGCATTTGACAAAGTAAACAGGTAGACTTTGCTGTACAAGCTTTCAACGATAGGAATCTCCCGAAAATTTTTGACCATGTACTCTAAATTTCTTGATTCATCTAGTGCATCTGTATGGGACGGAATGGACTTCTCAGAATGGTTTAGTATTCCACAGGGCTGTATTTTAAGCCCATTACTTTCTGCTTTGTTTGTTGACGACATTTGTGATATACTCCCAGGAGGGATATCCTTTGCTGATATTCAAATTAAAGTTCTGTTATATGCTGATGACCTAGTACTACTCGCCGAAAACACTTACACTCTGCAATTACAAATAAACAGGCTGGATGCATTGTGCAAGAAATGTGGGTTAGTCATCAATACAAGAAAGACAAAGGTGATGATTTTTGAAGCACGTCAAAGGAGAAGACAACCCGACGAAAAATGGTCTCTCAATAATGTAAACATCGACGTTGTGCAAGAATTTAAGTACCCGTGTGTTTGGATTACACACAATCTCAATTTTTCAAAACATGCCAAACAAAAAAGTAATGAAGCAAAACTAGCCTTGAGTATGATGTGAACTAAGTTCTTTGCAAACCAAGATATCGATCTCGCGTCAAAATACCGTGTTTTCATGCAACGGTCAACACTTGTATGTGGTATGGTGCCCATGTTTTCGGCTATATAAATCTCGAGACGTTTGAATCGGTGCAGAGATATTTCTTCAAACGATTATTCAGACTACCTAACTCAACACCTAACTATGCTATCTATGTGGAATCTGTTATAATGCCTCTGTACATAAGAAATCTAAAAGCTAACTATGATTATTTGATAAGGGTCATGAGAAGAAATGGAACAATTCTTCACAAGTCTATCATGACAAGACTTTTGCAAACTAACGCTTCTCCATTCAAAGACTGGAATGAACTAGTTCATTCTCATGCAGCTCATCTATCATTATTGGAGTCAAATGTTGATGAATGGCAGGGTATGTTTGCGGAGGTTACTGCGAAAATAGACGAAAAAATTTACAACCAAAATCTATCCAGAGCGAATTCAACATTGTCTGGGAGCACTTATAAACTTATAAGAATCTTAATCACCAAATTTCTTCAGGAATGAACTATTTTCGTAATGAATACTCGGCTGAAATTATAAGCTACATATTTAGAGCACGTGTTGAAGTTCGTAACTTAAACTTTATGCCTCATCGAGCAGATTTACCCCAAATCTGTTGGCTTTGCAATAGAAGAGAAAATGAAGATATAAACCATTTCATTGCCATTTGCCCAATACTGCAGGAAATCCGCCGACTCTATTTTGATGAGAACTACATTTCTCCAAGCAGACTTTACGAAATATTAAACGGAGGACTAGGATGGTGTACTTTATATAATTATTGCAAACACGCATTAACCTTCCGCAACAGTTTCGATATTTAAATCCTTAAAAAATCCAGTTACTACAGTTAAATGCATCCTATTTTTGTGTTTCAAATCATTTAAAAATTGAATATTTTTTTGAGTTCCAAATCACTTTAAAATTGAAAAAATTGAGAAATTTTTGCTTAGAAAATAATTCAAAATTTTTAATACTTTTGTGTTTCAATTCATTTAAAAATTGGCAAAATTTTGTGTTTCAAATCATATTAAAATTGAGTTAACGCTATCAAAATCTAGTGTATATTAATAACAATAAACATACACATGTATCTTTTTTCTCACAATTAAATAAGAATTATAACCCATTTTAGAATACTTATACATACTATATTATTAGCAAACTTTCATTTTCTATTGTTCACTTCATATTAAAAATTATAATGAAATGTCACAGCAGGCAGACGACAGAAAAGCTATGCTCTTATTTTAAGAAATGAAATTTGTAAACCATTTTTTGTATAACAAAGAATTAATCTTATCTAATATATCTATCTATCTAATATCATTTAAAAGGATAGATGAAAAACTACCTTAAGTTTTTAAACAAGTTAAAAGTTCATAAACGTCAAGAATGGACAAAATTCATCGATGGGTAGATTAGACGGACTGAGTAATTGACGAACTGCTAATTTGCTGACTGGGTAACTGTAAACCTGACTAAATGACTCAATGACTAAATGACTCAATGACTCAATAACTCAATGACTCAATGACTCAATGACTAAATGACTTAATGACTAAATGACTCAATGACTAAATGACTAAATGACTAAATGACTAAATGACTAAATGACTAAATGACTAAATGACTAAATGACTAAATGACTAAATGACTAAATGACTAAATGACTAAATGACTAAATGACTAAATGACTAAATGACTAAATGACTAAATGATTAAATGACTAAATGCCTAAATGACTAAATGACTAAATGACTAAATGACTAAATGACTAAATGACTAAATGACTAAATGATTAAATGATTAAATGATTAAAAGACAAAATAAATAAATAACTGAATGATGGCTAACATATTGAATAAGTGATAGTCGAATACAGTTTCTTAATTCGATCAATCGGACTGATTACAACAATTTAGGAATTTCTATGGTAAGCCAAAAAATATCATGATAAAATTTTTAAAGACATCAATAACAAGAACACGTTCGCGTCCCTGCCTTTTTTCTTATTTAAGATGTTGTCCATTATAACATTGGTTATTATATTAAAAAAGCCTTGAAAAAACAAATAACGAATTACTTATTCCTTTTCTTACAAGAAAAATTCACAAAGTTTTCAAGATGCCACCATTAGTTCAAACGATTTATTTTACAATGCTTCTATAGAAGAAATCTTATACAGAACTATATATATGGAATAATTTTAATTGCTTTCCAGACCAACGTTATAATTTATCTCATGTAACCTAGAAACTTTAAAATTTAACAGCCCTAAGTGTTCTTGCTCGACCTTCATCCAGCAATTACTTCCTGCATCAATATTTTAATACCTCCATACTCCTCCGAATCACCCATATTCGCTCTCGGATTCGGACAGACAAATAAGTTAACGAAAAGGATATTAATATGGATTTAAAATTATTATTCCTTTGCAAAATGTCTGGCCTCGTACCATTTATATAATCGACTATACTACCTCTAAACTCTTGAGCAATATCTCATCACCTCTTAAATTTTGTTGGCCCTTTCTTCTTGGTCTATGCGATGTTCGGTTCTTGTTATTCTGGCCTGGACTGGCTGAAAGGGCCAGCTTCGGGCTTAAGCAAATGCAAACCCAAACACACCATTGGTCCTGTGAAATACGTATCTCATGTCAAAGTCAGAAATTAAATTGGAAAATTAAATTTTCCGTCTGTCCGCGCGCCGTGTCGGCGGCCGCTGAAACAGAGAGTAAGAGATGGATGAGTCAAGACTATACTATACTAGACCTAACCTTTAGATAGAGACCCTTAATCGTATCGTGTCGTGAGATTTTGTAGAAAATATTTATATTTTCGGTTAAACAGAGTTGTATAAATTTTTTGCAGAAATTTAATATTATGATTCTGTTTTGTTTGAACTGAAATATTAGAAATGAACTTCTGTGTGTTCATAAAGAAAAATTTCGATTTTCACCCCATCACACAGACAATATTCCTTTTTTCGACCTTTTTCCCAGCATCCCCGGCGCGGAGCATCGCGTTGCTGGTTGTGGTGTTAGAGTTAGTGTTAGCGCTGCCATTAATTCACAGCCCACTTTCAAATGCTAATTTAATTAAAATTTTGTTTAAATAGAAAGACGAAGAAGAAAAATGAAAAATGAAAAACTCAAAAATAAATCCTAAAATCCGAAGAAGTTTGGTGAAATTTTGCTTCTGGAATTAATTGAAGATGAGATTTACAGTCGGGATGTTGGATTATAATTGAATTTTCTTTTGTGGGTGTGACTTTTTAGTTTTTGAGCTTCCGATCGAATTGAAAAGTTTTCTTTTTATTCTGTTGGTCTTTCTTTTTATGTAGTTCGTGTTCCTTGGGATGTTAAACAATTTAGTAGGTAGTCAGATTGATGATGGAATAGTAAGAGTGGTGAAGGGGGAAGGTGAGGGAAGAAGAAAAATATGGATGGCAATATTTTAATAGGAATTCCATTTAACTTAGTTTGATTTTTTTTAATTTGATTTAATTTTTTTTATTGTTAGCACATCAAGGAAGAAGTTTACTTTACTCCTCAATTTAGTAGTTTATTAATTCAGTTCCGGGAAAAAAGTTTTGAAGGATGTGATGCTCGTTATAAAATTAAATACCTATACGTGATCTGCTAAAAGACTTTAGAATTGTTCGATTTTATACTAGATGTATATTTATAGGTACTTGAATTTGAACTTTTAATAATTAAGTTTCATAGACTCTTGTATAGACATTTTTAAAGCAAACAATTTAAATTATTTTAATTTTAATCGAAATCGGAATTTTCAATCAATTCACGAGTACGTGTCTAGGAATTATGTATGTATTTTATTTATTGTAAACTTAAACGGAAATTGTTTCGATGGACAAACATAGTTGGTATGGCGGGTGACGTCATTTTATATTTTAAAAATAGTGTTTCCCCGAAATTATTTTAATAAGTTTTAAAAACTTCTTCGAAATGTTAAATATCACTTAAAAGATTTTACGAAAAGCATTATCAAATCAAGATCAAATTTGACATTTAAAAAAAGTTGGAGAAGTGACCTATACTAAACTGTGAAAACTTTCCATTTATATATTTTTTTTAATAAGACAAATTATCATTTTAAAAATTTAAAAAAGGATGTGATCAATAACTGAAACTCTTTTCTCTAAAGATCTTCGAGACGTAAAACCAATTCAACTATAGTACCCGTGGCGTGATGGTTAGTGCGTGAGAAGTACCTCGGTATCTGGTTTGATCAGTATTTATATTTCGACAGGCATATAAATGCTGCTCTGACCAGGGCCAGAGGAGCCTTCGCTCTGACGAAACGGCTGTTTTTTAGCAGTCGGCTTGACCCCAGAGTGAAGGTAATTTGCTACATGGCCCTCATACGGCCGATGATCGTTTATGGTTGTCCTGTGTGGTTCAACGTTGCCCCTTCCCAGATGGAGAAGTTTCGGGTGTTCGAGCGGCAGTGTTTACGACGCTGTTCCGGCTTATATCGAACAGCCGAATCTACTTACGTGCATTACTATTCCAACAACGAGGTCCTATACAACGGGGCTCGAATCAACAGAATTGACAATTTCGTGGTAAAACTCGTTCGAGGTCACATTGCAAGAGCTATGTCTTCGACCAATAATTTAATTTTCGGGGCGTTCTATCCGAACGACGAGTATTTTAAAAGTGCACGCTTGAGCGGCTTCATTCCACCAGAGGCATTCCTCTTTTTAGAAAGATGCGGTCTGATACAGCATATATTGGCAGTTCCGCTAATCTACCACGAACGGGACCGAACTGATAGGGTGCGAAACAGGAGAACCAGTTTTGGTGGCTTCAATCGGCACTTGATAGTGAGTAGTCGGGATGGGGTTTAAAGCCTTGGCCGGCTTACATACTTGTTTTATAGTTTTAGGGTTTTAAGTTTTAAGTAGAATAGGCATGGTGGCACAAAAAAATACAAAAAAAAATACAAAAAAGAAAAATATAAAAAAAAAAATTAAAAAAAAACATGGATTTGCTGCTGTGGTTGTTCTAGTTTTAAGTAGTTTATAGGTAGAATAGGTAGTTTTAGTTAGCTTTAAGTTTTATATTAAGGACCTTATTTTAAGTAGTTTTTAAGTAAAAATAAAAAAGGATATTGATATTAGTTTTTTTGAAATTTTCAAATGAATAAAAAAATAAATAAAATGGAATTGAAGTTAAATAGATCTTAGGGCCGAAAGGCATTAGCATTAAGTATTATTGTTTATTGTTTATTGTTTATTGTGTCCGTATGGGACCAGTAAGTTAGTTGTAAGTTATGGTAAATTAGGCCAGTTTTATGAATTTTTGTCTAGCTTTAAGATAGGTTTAAGATTGAATTAATAAAAATGAATTTACAAAAAAAAAAGAGTACGTGGGACTGTCATGCCAGAGGTCTTGGGTTCAATCCCTGACAGGGCCATCTTAAGTTTTTTTCACGGGTACTGCCTCTTGCGAGGAATTGACAAGTCCTCCAAAAGGAAAAGTGCTTTATCAAATTAGCCGTTCGGATTCGACTTGAAACTATAGGTCCCCTCCAGCCCTGAGAATATTACACGCACACAGAAATGGTTGAGTGTTGTAAGTCACTAGGCCCTAGTTCCCAACGGACTGTTACGCCACCTAATTTATTTATTTTAAAACAGATTTAATAGTATTAGTAACAATTTCAAATTTTCAAGAGGTTTGAGTTGAAAACAGTTTTTTGTAGATTTTTAATTTTTGGAAAAAAAAACTGTGAATCTTAAAAATGTTTAGATACGTTCAATTCACAGTAGACAAAATTAGGTTTGTTTTTAATATCAAACAAGCAAAACAATAGTTTTTAAAGGATTGCGTTGTCCTGAATTCGAATAAAATATGCAACATCATAAATGATAAAGACAAACAAAAACTAGTTCTTTAAGACTAAAGTTAAAACACAGCACATCCCTTAACAATACATTTTATGATTAATTTATTGCAAAGGCAATGTACAAATATTTTAGAATCTAATATAAGCCTTTAATTGACTCCTTGTGAAGTTTTGAGCAAACCTTGAATTTAATGCTTTCATACTTTTAAAAAAATACGATTACGAATTCGAACTTCAATTTGAACTATTTGCTTAAATTTGAAAATGTTATTTTTAAATTTGTTAATATGTTTCAAAAACTTGATATTGTAGAAAAGTTTAGACGACGAATTCGTTACAAGAACAAATCTTACTTTCAAACCATTTTTCCTTTTTCTGTTAAAAATCGTTTTAGCAAAACAGGTTTAGCGTATCTTTCAGATTTTTGTAAGACAGTTGAAACAACTTATGAAGATAAATATTTCAATTGATTATTGAAGAAAGGTATTATAGATTTGGAATACTATCTGAAATTATATTGTACAAAAATTATTCTGAAGATATTCGAGCTGGACTTTAATTTGTTCAGAAGTTTTTTTTGGATAAAAAAAAAACTATTAGTTGTTTTTTACATTCAATATTAAATTATTGTAATGGATACGATTTGTCAAATTTAGATCTCTCGACATTTAAAAGGTCCCTAGAAATTAAATCCATCATATCAAAAGAGATTTTATGTATCTTATTCGGTAAATGGGATTTTTTCCATTATTATGCCCAAGAGAATGTTTGAAACAAGGTGTCGTTGCAAATTGGTTTTGAATTCCTGAATGAAAGGAAAAGAGACCTGTAAATCATTCCACATTCGCATAGTACGGCTAAATAATAAATCTTTGCGTGTGACAGTACGATGGAAATTGGTCTCCAGAGCATATTACGGTTGAATTGTTTATGGGTTTATTTCAAGTGGCTATTTCATTAGACCAAGACTGTTATAATAGCGGTAAGAAGATACCCAAGCAACAATTTTTGGTAAAAAATCGGCTTACAAACCGATTTATAACCCGAGGTTATTTACCGAAAAGTAATTAAATCGGTAAAAATCACGGCTGGGAAACGTTCCAGAACCATTACCATTACCCGAAATGGTCAGTAACTTTTGAACTTGGGTTTTTTCTTAGTAACAAAAAACCGATTTTAAAGAGTTAAATAATAACTTCTTCTAAACCTGGGTTTTTGTGTGGTAACAAAAAACCAGCTTTAAACGGTAAAATAAGAACTGCTTATTGGAGATTAAATATAACCGATAAGAAACGGTTAATATCTTACGTTCCGTTGACGTTATTTTTAAGCGTTATGGTTACGTATTTTATTTACCAGTTATTACAGGTAGTAAGGAAACCTACAAATCGGTTTTTTAATACCTGGTTTCAACGTTGTAATTAGGTTACTTAAAAACCATTATTTTTCGTCGGTTAGAACTAAGTTACCAAAAAACCCAGTATATTTCCGAAATTAGTTATTTTATAACTATTTATAACTTTCCTGAAAATAAAATTCCTTTTAAATAAAAAGAGGTTAAAAAATTACTTTTTACATGTTTTTATTTATGTTTAAACTAAACATTTATCTACTTTAGGAACTTAAAACTAATGCATACTTAAATATATATATGTATATATTTATATAACTTAAGATTAATAAACAAAATTTAATCGGTTGCTGACCCGTCGCTGAAAAAATACACAAATTTATTAGAAAAAAAAAATAAAAGCAATATTCTATTTTTTAGTTTATTATAGCTACAAAAATATATAAATATAAATATGTATGTATATAAAAAGAAATGTAGGTAAAATTAACTTACATTTTTCCTAGCCTGAAACGGTCCTGTTTCAAGTACGTTTTTATGTACGCGGATCCCTCCGCATCGCTAAAGTCAGGGAACCTCTTCCTGACCGCCTCCACCATCACTCCAAAAATTTGCTTAAACACATCGAACCGTTTTTTGGTGGCCGGCCGTCCCGAACCACGAGTATTCGAAGAGCAAAGTGTCTTCAAACATGCACCTGGACATTGTGCGAACAGTATTCGCGCTTACTCCTTCAAATGTGCTGAGTTTCCGAATCTATTTAAAAGAAAAACAGAACGAAACGAAAATTTTAGTTATAATTTAACACATAGAGACAAATAATTTTAGTAAAAAAACATTAGTATACATTAGTAAAAATACATTAGTAAGAAACATTAGGAAAAATATATTAGTAAAAATCAAAAAGAATTTACGCATACCAAGGCTCGCTTCAAAACTGGATCAGCCCCAATTTCGTTTCCAGCTCATCCATCTGGGTTTGATCTTTGATGGGCAACAAGCTGTCGGGAATTTCAGCTGTATCCGTCCTCTCAACTCCAAGGCACAGTTTTTTGATAATAAGATTCCAGCTTACCTCCGTCTTAGCCATTAACTTTTCGAGGAGTTGCTTATTTTCGACGGAATCCACTTTTAATGCCCCCAGCCCCATTTCGATGGACTGTAGACTTGCCCTTTGTTCAGCCTGCAAATTTTGAATTGTTTGTAAGGCAATTTGCTGTTCAGAAGTGTTGGAATCTGAAATGTTCAATAAGAAATATTTTACACCTTATTTTTAAATTGACACATTAAACAAAAACAATAACATTTTGTATGGAATGATAAGAGTTATATACTTTTGGGCTATGACATCTGCTGCTAAGTACTTCTGGAAAGACAAGTATTTTAGCTTTTTAGGTTTAAGAAAATTTAAATTAAATTAATAAATTGAAAGTACTTACCGATATTATCAAAAATGATTTTGCGCGCTATTTTCTGCCAGTCCAGGCAAAATGCTAGTAATATTTGTACTTGTTCTTTATGAGGAAGTAAAACAGATGTGATTTGTTTACTTATTTTCTACTAGACAGTTAAAAAGAAGAGATTTTTTTACCTATTCTTTATAAGAAAAGGTGAAATAGGGGAAAAAATTACCCAAAATAACGTTTCGTCCAATAAAAAAAATTAATTTTAATATATTCCAAAATGACTTACCAAATATCCTTTTGGACACAATAATCCTGTTGACTCCAACTCCTTTGATAAACAATCCTTTTGTTTTGAATAAATTACTTTTTTATAATTTTCACAACTCAGTTATTAGCACTTAGCAAACTTTACGACTTCACGCCACGCACAACAAAAACCAACTGAAACTGACGAAAACATAGTCTATTACTGATTGGAAAACAGTTGAGTGAGTTTGGTTGTGGAGAGAATACAAATGAGTTAGACTATTACTGAGGCTCTTGATAGGTAATATTTAGACTAAATATAGATAATATGGAGTAAAAAATAGTAATTTTTCAACTTTTACTAAAAAAAGGTTATATTTCAACTCAAAATTAAGCTTTTTTAAAACCAAATTTACAATTCAAATAAAATTAGTAAAATATGAACCAATAAAACAAATTATTTAAAAACCAATTTGACTTAAATACCAACAAAATAAGTTTTTTTTATAACCAGTTTTACATTTTTAGTAAAACTGGTAAGATAATAGCCAATAAAATAATTACCAAATTCAAAAGTGTTTCTTTTTTAACCTGAAAAATCAGTTATTTTAAAGCTGGTTTTGAACTTGATAGCTAGAACTGGTAATAAATTAACCAGAAAATTGAAAAAAAGTAAATAATTGGTAAATATAAACCTGATTTATGACCGAGGTTTCAAATAGGATTTTTCAAAGCCAATTTTAAACCTGGGTTATTAAAAAACCTAAAAAAAAGGATGCAAAATTACCTGAAACTAACTTTGGGTTTATTTCAGGGTTTGTTTTTACCGAAAATTTCCCTCAGTTAAAAGATAACCTATTTCAAACCATTTTAAAACCAAGGTTATTCCAGGTAAAATTAATAACCGCGGTAATTTTGGTACTGAGGTTACAAATTGTTGCTTGGGTAAGATGAAAAGATATAAAGGAGGTGTTAATGTGACCTGAATGAATCAAAGACAATATTGTCAATTTTATTCGAATACTTTCCAAGAGCCCTAAGTAAGTTTCTAATATCCCCGCCTAGAGAATATTATTTTTAGAATCTTCTTTTGATTTATGATGAATGGCGTTGTAACTCTGGACCATTTCGTGAGATAACACGTTCTCCAAACTTGGTTTCCAATAAATTGATTGTGACATTCGCTGTGTGGCTTGCGGCGCCACCGTCCTGTTGGAACCACATGTCCCCCAATTCCATATCATCCGATTGGGGCCAACATTTTTCGGTTATCATTGAACGGTAGCGATCCCCATTCACAGTAACGGGCCGGTCTTGATCAACACATAAGAAGTACGGCCCATTGACGCTGCCGCCGGCCTATAAACCATACCATACATGCAATGATGACTCATGGAGTACGTATGGATTGCTGCCTGGCAAATACCGCATATTTTGTTTATTGACGAAGCCATTCAGCCAGAAATGACCTGAAGATGATTTTTCGATGAAAATTCAAATCATTTTCAAGTTGTTGCTCAGCCCAATTCACGAACATACGACGCTTCTGGTGGTCAAGCGGCTTCAGTTCTTGCGTCAGTTTAATCTTGTAAGGATGTAGGCCAAGATCTTTTTGCAAAATTCGCCACAACGACGTCACAGAGATGCTCAACGCTTGAGAACGACGTGTGAGAGACACATTTGGGCTTTCTGCAACTGAAGCCTCAGCGGCAGCAATATTCTCCACACTACGGGCACTTCTTTGTCTCACTGGCACGAGAACATTTTGTACTGTGCCTGTGGATTCAAATTTTTCCACTAGACGCTTAATTGTTGATCTGCTAGGCCAATTATGACGACAATAAATTGGACGTAGCGCTCGTAACGTTGAGGCCACTGACTCCGAATTTCGGTACTAAATTTTAATAATTTCGACTCGTTGTTGGCTCGTATATCATTCCATCATGAAATGGCAAACCTTACTGAAGAGAAATATGAAAAGAGCGACAAAAAATATGGCGTCGTTTGCTGTCCTTGTCGCTCTACTTTTGTAGCGTCTCTGTTGAAACACCCTGTTTTTTCGTCTTTAGTTCTGGAGATCTTCTTTAAGTATGTAGGTACCACTTCAGAAGTTTATTCCGTGAATATTTTTAACAATTGAGTGTTTTTGTGTGAATTCATTTGATAAACTTAAAAACGAATCAACGTGAACTACAAGCAAATAACTTTTTCAAAACACCTTAAAAATCGTTCAAGACCTAATATTATTTTTTACCGAATAAATAAATACTACGTAGCTAAAGTATCAAATATCCCTTAGTAGTGAGAACATTTCTGAAAGACTTCCTAACCAAATAAATCGCAATTTGATTATTTAGTTTTTAAAGTCAATGTTTCAAAATGTCATTGCCAAAAAAACAAAATACATCGTTTTCTGTTCAAATAAACATTTTCACTCATAGTGACTATGATTTGTTAACAAAATAATACACAAACATTTTACACAACAAGACGAATGTATTTAGGTTTATTTTTGTTTGGAAAACTTTTTGCCATAAACCTCAACCAAACACAAGCCGCAACGCTGCAAAGGCTGCCATGCCGCCTTGTCTTTTACCACAAGAATGTTTATCTTAACTAAAAACTTAAGTTCAAGTAGAAGCTGATGTACATACGTAGTAACTTTTGCAATCAAATCGAAATTTGCACTCAACCAGCAGAAACAACTTCATACAGTTCACAGCATAGGACCTTCGCATTCGAATTCGTAAATATTCGCAGCATTCTGGCACCTGTTTCTGTTTTTCAGTTTCTGTTTCTGTTTTTGGATGTTGAAGATATACGATTTCGTATAGTTTTCTCTTTATGTAGATCTTAGTGGCATTTTGTAGACGCATATCTATATACATATACTGATACCTACCTATAGAAATACGCAGGTAAGGGTATGCAAATATAAGTTGCACATAGAAGAACTATACTTTACAGTGTACCTAAACTGAATGTGCACTTGAATGAAATGTTTGAATAAGTTTTCAGTGTTTATCATGGCAGGTGACATTTAGACAAGAGTGCAACTTGTGGCGCCACATAATTGCTTTTCAATTGGACTCGCTTTACGGTTTTCAATAGGCGACATCACAACCTCGATTGTTGACAGCCAACAACCGAACCGACAACGATTCGACAACGACAACGACTTATTCGATAAACGGTAATCGATAAACGATGCCGGTCCGTGTCATACCCCCTACCCCTGCCCATTGACAATATTGCAGTGGTTTGCAATTTATTGCCTTATGACAAGTGGCGTAATCAAACAGCAATATAATAAAACAATAACACAAAAACCATAAACAAATATTTTATAATGTTTTTGGGTTTAAAATCAATAATTCGTTTTTTGTTTGTTAATTTTTGAAAAGCAGGTTGAGGGTGTTTTGTGTCAAATGGGTATGTAAATGTTAAACAACAAGTTTCATAGCGATATGGCCAGACCATAAGTGCGGTTAGAGATTGAAGTATGTACTTATACTAAGAGCTTATTGGATGCATGGAAATGGAATGGGGAATTTTAATTAGCTATTCATTTAACATGATTTTTTTAATTCTTAATAATATTGTACTTGAGGAGCTTACAGACCCACTGAATATGTATAGAGTATTACAGGACTTCTTAAAGTAGAACTTAAGATGAACTCATGAAAAGACAATTAAGTTTACAAATCTTTACAGAAAGGTTGGAAAATTAAGAACCCAATTGAAAAATGCATTTTGTGGGAAAATTCATTATTAGCAAGAGCCCTCAAAAATCCTCATTCAAACCCTCCAAGTGGGTGCCAGGCGGGCAATGATCACCACAGTAGTCCTGTGCGTTTTTGGCAGGATGGTGATTAGCTAAGGTTGAGTTGGGCCACCGAATTGTTGTAACTCCTCAATAGTGCAACGTTCGGAAACCAAATTCAATCATAGTTTAGAGGTTTCTAATTTCAGTGGTGGTGTGAGCGTACTTTGTACAAAAACCGTGCCGAAGAATGAAAGGCTGGGGGATAAACTAGCCACTAACGAGCTCTTTCGGACGCTGTGGCAAGGTCCTCATATTTCTGCCTTACCCCGGCAAGCGGCTCTGCCGGGCCGACCGTCTTTCCGCATTACTCGTGGGAACAAAAGGAAAAAATCAAACAGGAAAACAATCAAACAAATAAATCGCGACAGGGCTGCCAATGCGGTCACATCTCCTGAAAAGGCTGTCGAGCCAACTAAGGGGTGTGAACGGGTTGTCAACCCTGTGGTTGCCACTAGTAACGGGAGTGTTCTCCCTCTACTAGCCGCAACCTTTACTTGAAGGAATTACCCGTCAGTGGAACAGCTGTGATGCTCGGCTGTCCCAAGGGCGGCAATTCCACACGCCACCCCCTCTCCGCTCCTGCTAGGACGTTGCAAGCGACCCCAAGAAGGGACACCCCATCCGGAGAGACAAAATCTGCGACATTTGGAATTGACTCGAAGGGTGAGGGCACAACCCGATTGGTATCGGTAGCGACTAATTCTGGAGGTGGACCCACATCTGTGTCACACGGACATAGCTCTGGGCCGGCCAACAAGAAGTCCAAGAAGTCACAGGCCAATCGAGACCAACGCAATGCTGAGAGGATTCTGGCCGCAGTCGGTGTCGTACCGGCGGCGGAAAGAACCCCGGTGCAAACGCGAAAACTCGAGTGGGCTAGTGGCTTTCTTAGCAGAAATACCAAACCGACCTGCAGCGACTCAACGTCAAAGCGCAATAGGTCTCTCGAGGGCGTAAAGCCTGAACCGAAAAGGCAGAAGGTGCATTCCAGCAGCACAACAGTCTTCAATAAAGATCTTTCTTTCAGCGACTCGCTCAAAGGCAAGATCATAGCCGCGGTCATTGACAGGAGTCATGTTGATGGTAACATCTCCCATGATCAATGGGCAGACGTCAAGGCTCACCTCGGTTTCGGATTTTTATCTGTCATCGAGGAGAATCCGGGGCCTCTCCCAGACACAGCCGATGCAGGATAGTACCAAAATCGTATCAAACTCATCGCCTGTGGTGATCAGAGATCTTTCGATCTGTACAGGGCTGCTGTCAATTGCTTGCCAGAAGTCTGGCCGGGTGCCAAGCTCGAGGTTGTTGCAAGGGAGAATATTCCTTGCCGGCCAAGAACACGTATAATGGTCCCGGCTCTACACAACTGCCCAGTTATGATCATGAAATTGATCAAAGCAAGTAATCCAAACCTGCCTACGCACGACTGGAAAGTCCCAAAGGTTGAGAAGGAGACAGTGGGTCACTATAGATCAGCTCTCTCGGTGATCAATAGGGAATCACTGGCTCCACTGGCCGCGACCAAAGGCGTGATTAGGTATGGTTTCGATGAAATCGCGTGATTCGTATCTACAAAAAAGACGAAGATTCGCTTAACACGCCCCCCACAGAAGCCCCTTCAGCGGAAGGAAACGCTTCACTACCCCCAATAATGGAAGTCGATGCAACACCACCAACCATCGACCTCCACAGCCCCAAACAAGCCATCCGACGTGGAGGCTAACCCTATAGTCGACAGCAACTCCGACATGGATACTGAAGACGCCACCTTAGGCATCACTCTGAGTGAGGAAGACCTACTTCATTCCTCCTCAGACGATGAAAACACCGATAAAACAGTGGTGGAGATTGATCTGAATAAAAGTAGCAATGCTGCGATTAGTACAGATTAATCTACATCAAGCCATCATGGCCGCAAACAACCTGCTACTTCGATTGCATAGAAACAAGGAAGACATCGTCTTGATACAGGAACCGTGGGTCTCAAACTCCATCATCAGAGGCCTCAGGACTCCTGGCTATAAAGTATTGTATGCATCGGAGAAAGGTGAACCAAGGTCATGCATGTTAGTAAACAATGACTTAAATGTATTTTTACTCCTCCCCAATTACAGCGACAAGGACAACACCACGCCAAACATGACATTTCTATGGTACAAGATGAGTCGAAAAAGTGGGTGCGGTGATTACGTCTATCTGTCTTTTCGGTCTTTACCATAACAGCCTAGACCATTGGGTAGATTGAATTCAAACTTGGAAATTAAGGTTTCAAGCAGGTTTGTGTTAGACGTTTTATCATTTTTTTGGTCAAAAATCGAAAATTTGAATTTTTTTCAAAAACGAACCAATAGATTTTTATTAAATTTTCTCTAAGAATTGTTTTCTTAAATTGGCTTCTTTCAATAGAAAAAAAATTTGTAGTGCTCCTAAAGCGTACTCCCCATAGAACCCTTATTTTGTTTTAAAATTTTCTCAGGAACTAATGGAGCGATATCACATTAAATTTTTTTTTGCACAAGCTGTTATACTATCTTAATAATACACCCTGTACAAATACACCCTGGTGGCAGATTTATGTTTTTAAATACGATTATTTTCAAAGTAATAAATGGTGCGGGGGGAGTGGTGTCATTGGAATCAGTGATGGTGCGTATTGCTCTGTCACAGGGTCACACTGGCCAAGTAAGCACATTGCGTTCGCCATCGACGCATTTTCCAAGAGTAACGATTCGCACTTAACTGCGCGTTGACAATTTTGTTCACACTTTGGTATACTACGAATAAGTAATTAACCGAGTGTGAATTTAACTCGAGCGTGAGTTCCGCGCAACTGCTTCCTCTATGAACACTCCACGGCCAGGGCCCAATCGATCTTCAAGGACTTCCGAAAACATTAAAGTGGTTGAAGAGAGTATGTGAAAACCCACGACTTTCGATAAGGAAAATGACAGTATCACTTGCACTTCCAAGAGCGATTATTCATGAATTTAAAAAAAAAAGAATTTAAAGTTCCATCCATTCAAAATTCAAATCATTTAAGAACTCAAAGAAAGTAATTTTGTCACGCAAACATTTTTGTGCTACCCTGTTGGAGCGTTTTCGTACTGTGAATTCCATGTTTTGGAGCAACGATGCTCATTTCATTTAAACGGTAACGTTAATAAACGAAACTGGGCTCCAAGAACCCATAACCCTCCACTGAAACACCAAACGCCATTGTATGGCCCCAGTGTTTGGTGCTCCACGCTTGGGATAATTCGACCATTTTTTTGAGATTACTCGGTCCCATCGACAAATGTCTATGGTAACAATTACCGACTCATGATAATTTCTTTTTGCCGAACTTGCAAGCTCATCCATCGTTTCCATCGCATACCTGGTTCCAACAGAATGGTGTGACCGCACACACGGCTAGAGATTCGATGAACTTTCTTTGGGAAGCTTTCTCTCACAAACTTATCAGTCACCATCGAGGTCCTCCGACTTAACCTCAATGGATTTTTTTTGTATGGGTCTTTATCTAAGAGAGAATTTACAGAAAGAATCCTCTAACTCTACCTAAAAGTAAACGTTAGTCGAGAAATCAGCGCAATTGGATCAAGTTTACTGCAGCCTGTGGTGCGTAACATGAGGCTCCGTTTTGAACGGTGGTGGGTGCAACTCAATGGAAGACATTTGCATGACATAATGTTCAAAAATTGAAATCCTAATTATAAGTCTGTCTGTCACACAAAACAATATATTAAATAGAATTTTTTTTTTAAATTTATTTTTGAAAATATAAATCTGCCGCCAGGCACCCTGTATTTCACACTCAAAAATGTCAACATTTTTGTTTGGATTTAAAAAAAAAAATATTTTTTTCTTTTAATTCGATACTCGAAAACGGGTCAACATTTTTTTTTCGAATACCAAAAATAAAATGTATATTAATATATTCTAAGTAACTGCATAATACAAATATTTTTAAACAAAAACTGAAAAAAATAATATATAACAAATTAATTTAAAAATAAACCGCTCCAACGATTTTTAAAACAAAAAAAAATCTGAAAAATTAAGGTTTTATTGAGAAATCAAACCGCATTTAAATTTTTGATGACACATTAATTTTACAGGCATATTTTAAGATCTTAAATTATAGGTACTGTTTTTAAACCGACTCATTGGACACCGGAGCAAGTTCGTGCGATCCAGCCGTGCATTTTATATTTATAAGATGTAGGTGCACACTTTCAAAATTATGATAAAAATTGGGGTTTCGACTAAAAATGTCGGGAACAAAATTATATATTGAAATCAAAGTTATTTTATCATATACAAAATATTGTTATACTACTTTTAGATCAATTACATAGAATAATTCACATTTTTTTTCAACAAAACACAAAAACAACAAAAATCTAATAAGAAATAGTTTTTGAGTCGAATGTTATGAGAACGAAGAAAGATATTGACTTCAATTTTGTTTTGAAAAATCGTTAAAGTTTTAGAAAAATCGACAGACGGGTACAGATGGGAATTAGTGTGGGTTTCAATCAAAGTATTTTTTTTTATTCTTTTTCAATTTTCAAATACCTAAAGAAAGATTTTTCAAAACACGCATTTAGTTTTTAAAATTTGAAAACTAAACCATTTTAATATATTTAGTGACAGGGCCAGATTTAGAGGTCCAGGTCCTCGGGCAATAAAGGAGCGGAGGCCCCCTCACCCCAAATTATTTTCAAAATACAGAAAGTAAACCATTTTTTTTCACTCGAGTTTTCCAATAAATAATTTATTGTGAAACCAAGTAGATTCCTTTAGTATTGAAGAAACACATGCGTATAATATTAAACGGAAAGAAGAATTATCTGAAATTAAATTTTAGGGTTAACGAACGGAACCTTTCGAGCTTTTTTCGACGAAAAATCGTTGGTGATTTCGTTGAAATCCAGTTCTCTGAGTAAATCGCTTTCAATGTTCAGGAGAGAAAGCTTCGATAGACGGTTTTGTCCCATCGTGGTTCGAAGCTTATTTTTTATAATTTTCATTTTTGAAAATGAGCGCTCTCCAGTGCAATTTGTTACCATCAAAACCAAATACATTCTCAATGTAATTTCGAGGTTTGGGACTGTAGCTCTCGAAATTTTGATTTTCGAGCTTGTCACGATGAGGTGGATTTTGTATGACAATCGAAATCGATAGTCTTCAATAATTATACAAATAAATTACTATTGACCGACTATGATTTTTTCAATTTTTTGCAAAGTTCGTGAATAATTGATGGCATATAATTGTGTCACAATAATATTTATTTGCTTATCAAACTGCATACCTGACTGCATAAAGAAATATGAAACAAATTACTAATTAGTCAATAAAAATTAATTTTTCCAAGAATTGAAGAACATCGATTCTTCATATACAGCAATTAATTTATATGTACATCTAATATATAAAATATTCCTGTCACAGTGTTAGTTGCCATATTCCACCGAAACGGCTTAACCAATTTCAATGAAATTTTGCATATATATTCCGTAGGTCTGAAAATAGGTTTTTATCTATATTTTATATTCCTAAGTGTTATGGTTTAATTGCATCGTACACGGTGCAACGATCTTACGATAGTATTTAGTGACGCTATGTAGAATGAAGCATTGATTGTTATTGAGGATCTTTGCATTATCATTGCCAACTTACCACTCAGTCATTTCGGTATGCATTTACCAAATCGAAATGCAACTGATTTAATAGACGCTGAATTGAATCGTGAACTACAATACAATACTGTAGAAATAGCAGCGATTGTCGCTCGCAATGTCCCACTAATGAATGAAAAAAAAAGAACCATTTATGACCACATCATGCTTGCAGTTTTGGTGGATTCTTTTTTTTTGATGCACCAGGTGGAATTAACAAAACATTCCTTATTTCGATAATTCTTGCTGAAATACGATTAAATAATGGTATTGCATTCGCTGTTGCATCTTCTGGCATTGCGGCAACTTTATTGGTTGGAGGCAGAACAGCTCATTCAGTATTTAAATATTTAAACTGCCACTTAATATGCAAAATAACCCAGACGCGGTGTGCAATATAAAAAAAACAATCATCCATGGCCACAAAGCTGAAACAGTGTAAAATTATCATCTGGGAAGAATGCACTATGGCACACAAACATTCGCTTGAGGCGTTGAACAGGACATTGAAAGACATTAAAAACAACGACAGACTATTTGTCGGCACTCTGTTACTCCTTTCAGGTGATTCCAGACAAAGACTTCCCGTAATTCCGCGTTCAACGTACGCGTGCTTAAAATCATCGCCACTGTGGCGTAATATTGAAAAAGTACAACTTAAAGTAAATATGCGTGTTCAAATACTTCAAGATCCATCCGCTGAAACATTTCCAAAACAACTGTTAGATATAGGTGACGGAAAAGTTACTACCGGTGAAACTGGATGCATAAAATTACCGGTCGATTTCTCCACGATTATTGATTCACAAGATGCTATCATTGACCACATATTTCCCGATGTACACAGACAATCTACAAATCATGAGTGGCTGGCAGAAAGAGCAATTTTAGCAGCAAAAAATGTGGATGTCAACGAATTAAATCTCAATATACCTACAACATTTGTTACCAGGAGACATACAAATCTATTGTACAGTTTGTGATGCTACCGAAGCTGTTAATTATCCAACTGAGTTTTGATCTCATTAGATTTACCAGGCATGCCACCGCATAATTTACAACTGAAGGTTTGATCTCCGGAAATTTTGTAATTTGAACCCACCACGGTTGTGCAACGGCACGCGATTAGTAATTACAAAATTAAATAAAAATGTTATCGAAATCATATTTCTAAATGGAAAATTCCGAGGTGAAAATATATTATTACCGCGAATCCGTATTATACCATCCAGTTTGTTTGTATTGGCGAAAGATGGGATCACAATAAATATTGTACACTATGTTGCATTAAGGGATTGATATTGTTATTTTGTAGTATTTTAATAATTAGCGATATGTATATAATTTTAAAGAATTAGTTTTAATAAATTTGTTATTTTAATATTTTATCACCTTTTACAGTGCTCTATACCTCTCCCACTTATATACCACATCCTTACACACTTACAATAAGTTATTTATTTCTAGCAAAATATTCTCTAGAAATTATTTATGTGACAAAACAACGTGTGTCGGGTCAGCTAGTATATATATAAGAAAAAAAATTGTCGAGACACGGAATCGAATACCCAACCTACGAGGTTGCGGGCAGGTACCACCCCACTCAGCCATTCAGCGATTGGGGTACTCCCTCAAGATGGGTAGTGAATTGGCTTTGTGCTTCTTATCAGGGCCATTTGATTTCACTGATTGCCTGATTGGAGTGAACAAATATAGATCAATGATTTCTGTTATTTAAGATTAGTATAATTAAATAATAATGTATGTACAAAGTACTGTAGGCTGTAAGTAAAGGTAAAAGAGCAAGAAAAATACATATCAAAGGAAAAGTTGTTTAACTACTAGTGTTTACTAGTTGGAATTTAAAACAAAAATTTTCCGAAGTCTCTATTGTGGGGGCCCCCCGTTTGTGGGACCCCGGGCTTCAGCCCCGGGCTTCCGCCCCGATTGGCCTCCCCTAAATCCAGCCCTATTTAGTGAATTTACGAAGAAATTTTGTTCTTATTTTTAATGTATCAAAATTCATATGTTTAAGAATTAAGCATTGATTTCCATTTATATTTCATATTTTCAATTTTGTTATGGATGTTAATATTTATTATTAATTTGTTCTACTTACATAACCTAGAATATTATGAAATAAAATATGAGTTTAAATAATATTTTCTTTAAACCCAAAGGGTGTTTTTTAGTTGACTTAAATATTTTCATAAATATAGTTACTGAAAAACTTCTATTTTTCACAAGACTCAACTTAAAAACTTCCAGACTATTATTACATATATTCTTTTCTTTTTTCATGTACTGATATTTATTTGGTTATTTTTGTTTGTACTATATTGTGACCTAGATAATATAAAAGTTTTCTTTGGAAAATCTTCTTATCGCACCGATAATGATGTAGAAGAAAGAAAGAAAGAAAAAACCTCCCAAGGACATTATACCCAACTCACACCATACACACAAAAACCCCAGAAAGAAAATAATAAAAGATAACTTCTGAACTCAAAACAAATTCCATGGTAATTCTATTCGATTACTGAACTCAACTGTAAGTGTTCTCTATTTGCAAGCGAAATGCTATACTATACCATGATGGCTTCTAGATCCTCTGTAAATGTACTCTAGCATTGCATGTTCTACATTGTTTGGCATCAGCCGTGTTAATATACCTACATCCATAACATATAACCCCATGCATACATATGTACATAAACTTAATCCTTCAATACGTAGAGTACATATAAGAGTACCTATAGTGCCGAATACAGTACATCGTTTTGGTTAAAAAAAAAAACTATATATGAAAGAAGTTCCTCCTCTTGTTCTTCTTCTTCTTCTGGATGCTAGATCCTTCTATCTATAATCTTCATCTCCAACTTGAACTCGATATTGTCGTCGTAGTCGTCGTCGTCGTCGTCGTCGTCCTTGTATAGTCGTCCTTATAGTCATCGTCATCGCCATCACCATCGTCATCCGAAGAATGTTTAAGCAAGCACGCTTCAATTTATTTTTATTGGTAAACTTTTTGATGCTCTGTGCGCATCATCTTTTATTGGTGTTTGCATGTGCATTTCGCAATGGAAAACGGAAAATGGAAAATATAGAAAATAGAAAATCGGTGAAACTCAACTAAACTCAACTCATCTCATTTCATATCAAAGTGAACACATTTTTTCACACATAACTGAGCTTAAGAAAATCAGTAGTTGTTGGATGTTGGGGTTTCATATTCGTTTCCTTTTCTTTCCATATATGAGTTCGAGAGTTTGAATTTAGATTTTCTTTCTGATGTAGATTTCTTCTTCTTCCAGTTTTACGTACAATTAGGAATATTGAGGAACGACTTAATTGCCTTTAGTGCATCATCATTAAAGAATGTCAGCTACAGACTTCTTCGGCGATGGTGGTGGGGCTCAAATTCTAGGGCAAAAGTTTTGTGATTATTTACTTTTTGGGATTTATACGGAAATTTGTCTAATGGTTTGTTGTATACTCGTTTGTAGGGATATGTTTTATAGGTATACGAAAATCTAACTTTAAGTTTTTGTTGTAATTAAAGAAAGTTAGAGATATATGAGTGTTAGAAGGATCTTTTATATGATGAATTTTATTTTGAGTGTGTGTAGATAAATATTTTATTTTCTTCTTCTGTCCAAAAACCAGAGTCAAAATGTTTTTTTTCTTCAATTTTTTTTCTTGTACTTATGTATCTTCAAACTTTTCTAAGAATTTATTGAAGTATTAAAAAGTTTTTCCTTCTGAAGCATGTGTACATGCTTATGGAGCTTTATGTAAAGTTTGTTTGATTCAAAAAATTTATTTTTGAGTTGCTGAAAAGTACCTACATACATACCCTTAAACTTTGATATTTTTTTTCGTCAAGACAAATTTTTAATTGAGATCAGAAACAGAGACAAAAAAGGGATTGGGATGCTACCCCCACACTGAAAACTTCCTATTGGTGCCTACTGTCGATATTTTAAAAAAATTTATTTTGTGTATGATACAACAAAGTTGAATTTCAATACTCGTATTTCTCTTTGTTCTCAGATACTTGAGTTGAAATCCATTTTTTTAAGTTTCTAGTTGTAGGCTTCCGTAAGCGCAAATCGTTATTCTTTGATTTATGAAATTATTTTTGAGGTAACATAACTTTTTGTTCGCAAAATATTCGGTGAACAAATAATAAATAAATAAATAAATTAGGTGGCGCAACAGTCCGTAGAGAACCAGGGCCTAGTAACTTACAACTCTCAACCATTCCTGTGTGAGAATAATGTTGTCAGAGATGGAAGGGACCTACAGTTATGTATATGCCGAATCCGAACGGCTAATTTGAGAAAGTACTTTTCATGACAAGAATTACTCTTGAAGAATTTGTCAATTCCTCGCAAGAGGCAGTACCCGTGAAAAAAGTTAGGTGGCACAGGCAGGGATTGAACCCAAGACCCCTTGCATGACAGTCCAACGCACTCTTTTTCTTCCAAATTCATTATTATTAATTCAATCTTAAATCTATCTTAAAGCTAGATAAAAATTCATAAAACTAGCCTAATTAACCATAACTTACAACTAACTTACTGGTCCCATACGGGCACTCTAAGTTAAACAATAATACTTAATGCTAATGCCTTTCGGCCCTAAGATCTATTTAACTTTAATTAATTTTATTTATTTTTGTATTCATTAGAAAATTTCAAAAAAACTGATATCCATAAGTCCAACGCACTAACCATCACTCTACAGGCACTACAAGGTGAACGAGGTGAACAAATATTTGTTTAAATTTTTGTAAGTCAATATCTCTACTGGTTATTGAGATATAGCAGTCAAAAAATGTATAAAAAAGTTACGAACGTACATTCGCATCCACAGACTTTGAATTCTGAAATGTCAACAGAAATGTCAGCATTTTCTTTTCGACAAACTGGACCGACCAGTATAACTTTCTTTGCCAAGTTTAGCAATATGATTGAACTTTAAATCCTAGGTGTAGAATTGTTGTGAAAAGAAACTTTAGCTTATTTAAAGATATTCAGAGTTAAGAAATTCAAATAAATTGGGTTTGAAATATAAGTTTCAATCAACTTTTACAAACGTGTATTTAATATCAAATAATTTAACAAGAAAATTCATCCCTATAAAAAATGTTCCTCTTCTTTAGGGCTAAATACTTATACAAAAGTCTATTCAACCAACCCCCTTCCCTCAGATTAAAAGTTTGGCTATCTGTGGCTTCATCAAGTTCTTTTGAAAGAGGGTTAAATTATATACCTAATTTAAAAGAACAAAAACACATTAACGCATCCTTTTTGTTTCATTAAAAAAAAACTTTATACACATCTCTAGGAAATTCCATCGCATTTGCAAGGACCTTAACACAAAGATTAAAGTTAATTTCGAAATTGTCAAAGTTACATTAAACATACAAACAAAAAAGAATAGGAAGTCGTTAAAGGGTATTTTGCACACTCCTTTATTCAATTCTATATTTGCTTATACTCTTTTTGAGGTTTCATAAAAAGGTCAACGGATAAAGAAATAATATGTTAAAATTGTTATTATGGCCCGTAAAAAGTCTATTTAAAAAACATGAAAATTACATAATGAAAATTATGTAACAGATTGGATTTTTGTGGTGACAGCAAAATTTAATTTACTTAAATTTCTTGAAGCTAAGAAAGCAGAAAAAGTGAAGAGTCAGTAAGGGCAAAATTTTGACTCCATTATTTGATGTGAAATGTTGAGCACTGGTAACATTAACTTATATTATGACCAATATTTTAATAATTGTCAGTTACAAATCACTTAGATTTTATTCATCAGATAGTGTATTGCTGTTTCTCCGAAGCTACAAATCCTCTACCCTTCTACTATTACAAACAAACAAAACGGCCTTGTGTTCAAAACACCAGCACTCCCCTAAGTCCCATTAGCCATTCGTCCTTCAGAGATGTCAAGTAGAGCAAAGTCGTGGTTGCGGTAGTCGATAGGAGCGATGTTGATGACACAACCCCGTCTAATCTATGACAGGTGGTCAAAATAAAGCCCTTTAGGTGGCTTTTTAAGCATTATTAGAGAGCTTCCAGAACCAATTCCATCCATGAGCAAAAAGGGGTTGGCATCAAGCACATGTCAAACTTATCGTCTGTGGGGCATCGGAGGCCTTTTGACATGTATAATCAGGACAAATGCGAAATTATAGGTTGTTGCTATGATGAGGACGCACTAGGATTCCAATTAGACCTTCTGGCATTAAGGACATTTTTGAGATGATTAAGATCAGCAATCCATCTCTAACGAATCACAACTGGAAGTTCGCTTAGCTCGAGGTGTAATCAAAGATGTGATTCCTTGTGGTCTTACTATGATAACCATGCGTGTCAACAAAAAAGATGAGCAGATGAAGTTAGCGAGCTTCCACATCCACTCAAAGGCGAACTCATAGTCGAGAGTCCTGGAATGTCGTTATTCCTTACACCTAAGTGTGCGATGAACCCATGCCCTCCCCGATCATAAAATCAACAACAGGTTTAGATAATCAAAATAATAATTGGTATTTCTAAGAAAAATTAACAATTCAATAGCCACACGTTATCTACACTGATATTATAAAGAGGAAAGATTTGTATTTTTGTATGTAACGAATAAACTCAAAAAGTAATGGACCGATTTTAATAATTCTTTTTTCATTAGAAAGCTACATTATCACTGAGTAACACAGGCTATATTTAGTACTAGATAACTATGGAGATCTTTAGAAACTCTTAATAAAACCAACCGAAGGTGTAAAAAAATTTGCCATAAAATGTCTTTCATCGCATACACTGCGAAGAGTAATAATGATTGGACAAAAAAATGTTTTATAATTTAGTGATTCATGGTCCTTTTAATTAGCATGCTTATAACTTAAATATCTGTACCTATTTATGTCTACCCGTGCAAAGCCGGGACGGGCCGCTAGTTTAGAAATAAAACAATGCACTCTTTGCTTATTTCCTCTATCACCTCTTTTTTATAATACCCACTATTTAAAATTTAGTTTCATTTTACATAAAACTTTGTGTAACTCAAAACCCTAACGGCACAAATAATTAAAAATTACCTTTATACAAATTATAAAGTCATTATGCTGCCTTTTGTTAAACAAATACCTTCCAAAAAATATGTAATTATGTTTGCGATAAGTTAAAACTCAGTCATTGTTTTAAATTGTAATAATTGAAGTACCTTATTCATAAGGGTATGAGTTGAGTATATGCACATAAAAATGCGTTCATTACTGAAAAAAAGTCCTGAATAACACAGCATTGATAGTAATAGTAATTCATTATACCTACGAAAGTAAAGTAATTCATTACTCAACTATATCCTTGATTGTAACGAATGTACCTACTTTAAAGTTTACAGTGACCGAATGTGAAATTCATTCTCGTATTATGTACCCCTGGCTTACACTTTTACCTTCATAAATTCTCAGGTAAGAAAGAATAACTCTTACGTAAAGTTACCTAGGTAAAGGAAGGCATTTGTGCCTTTTACATCAAAAATAAAAAATAAACATTCAGAGACGCATGATAATACTTTATAAATGCACTTCATAAATCTTAATCCTGCCATTCGTGATGACGTGGTAAATATATGTGTATGTAGCTTTATCCATGAAAGAAAGAACAACCGTAAAACACGCAAAATTTATTTTTATTGTCCTGCGAATCCTTATTTCTATGGTGATGCTTGTACAATCAATTCAAAAGACTTTTAACGGTGTACAGTGATTAAAACAAAAGGATGGTATGAAACAAAAAAAGAAAACCAGGGCTGTTTAAGTCGTAAAGGATGATTGTGGTGCAGGAGTATAATCATGGGCGCCTACCGGACGCGTATGCCAATGAAATCCTTAAAAGCGCCAAAAGCGGATTAAAGAAAGGCTTTTAAGGCTGGGTACTTAGCATTATCATCATGCTTCGTGTAAGACGAATTTGCACATCCATTTATTATTTCAAGAAAATTAAGGTGGCAATCAAAAATAAAACATATAATACCTATAGTTAAAAATCCTTCGAATTACATGAAACACGTTTTCGCTCTTGAAGTCTGTGTTTAGTTTAGGCTTTCTTGAAATCTAATCCAGCCCTGGGAAATATAGGATCCACACATAACAAACTGACAACATATTTCACACCTTTCCAAGAACAACACGACCTTAAAACAGGAACCTAGGAGTAAATACAGTAAAATTTCCTTTTTGTTATTCTTATTTGTCTAGCTGATGCGATGGCGATGGTGATGGTGATGGCGAGATCCTGAACATACAAACCCAAGGCTTCCAGTTATAACCTTTATAGTGAGTCTAACGGAAATATGTGCTGCATTATGCAATATACCTTACCGTACCGTACCGTGTCGTTGTTGTGGTTGTTGTAAGTGTAATCCTGTGAGATAACGGTGGCTTTACCATCAGCACATCTAAACTCACAATAGACGTACACCCCTCCATTCTCCTATCCACATTCGAAGTAGATTCGGAAGTTAATGGCTTGGTGTAGTTGTAGTTAGTTTAGTTGTTTTCTTGTTGGCGTTTTGGTGCCGTTTCGTTTTGTTTATACGAAGGCAGGCAGGCAGGCAGTCTGTGTTGTCCTTTCGTCGAGGTTGATGTTTACTTTTTTTAATCTATCCTGGATGGCCCAGGATGTAGGTATGTTGGTAATGCAATAGCTGTTGTTTCGGTTTTCGTTCTCTTTTTTTGTTTGGTCTTCTTTGAAGTTCAAAGAGCTAGACAATTGGTCCCACGTGGCAATAAAACTGTTTTAACAAAAATTTTAGATGCATTTTGTTTTTTGGTTGTGTGCGAATTTATTGTCCCTATTAGGTTTATGTGAGGTGAGGGTATTCCTATTGCTATAGCATTGGTTTAACGGAGTTGTAACAAAATATAATAACAACAAAACAAAATAGGAAATTTAAAGGGGGCAAATAGCCGGTAACATCAACATTTAACGGTACCTATCTTAATTTATTTGTTAGGTGTCGGATACTTCATAGAAATTTAAAAATCCGGAAATGTTGATAGTATTGATGTTGCTTAGACATTCAAACTTATTTAGTTAAAAAGTAAGTTTAACGAGTGGCAAATTTCAGATATCAATTAGAATTGGTAAAGAAATAGGCGAAAACATCCTTGTTAACAAGGTGCTCCAAATCGAATTAGGTTAGGTTTAAGTGGCTGTCCGTGATAGAATAGGATTCACTGAGGTTGTTGGGTTGGCCCATTGTAATACCACAAGAATATTGATGCTTCTTCTGAGCTAAAATGATAAATGGAGTTACTTATGAAACGTGAAAGACTAATTATGTTCGTGTAGTTGAGATAGTTTAGATCGTTATAGAATAATTCTCCTAAGTTGGTCTTACGTTTTTGAGTAAAAGAAGGGCAAGTACAGAGAGGTGAAAACCTGTTTCTTCCTCTTCCTCGTCTAGTATTCTTATTCCATCTGTATCTGCTAGATTATGCTACACTAATTGGGAAGGCGGAATATCGTTAGAGTACAAACTTCCACCAACCTCCCAATAAGTTCTTGATATATCTGTATAGTAGTGGATTGACTCGTCTTCCAGGAATGTCCTATCCTCCCAGAAAGGTCTGGAAGAAGAATTAACGAGTGACTAATGCTGTTCACAATACTGCCGTACAGAAAAATCGGCCTGATTAACGAACGATCTGTATAATCAAAGTTATGGGTTGCAAGCCCCATTTATTGCCAATGGCTTTATTGTACTGAAAATAGAGCTAGAGCAGCATTCTTAAGTCTTTATTGTATATAACATCTCCAATTTAGTTTTTTGTCCAAAATGGAACCCATATATTTAGCTTCAAGTATCTGAAATAGAGGTGTGTCAATCATTTATTTTAAAAGATTCAATCGTTCATTATGTCGTTCAGTTCAATGATTCGTTCTTTTCAATCGTTCATTTTTTCAATCATTTTGGTTTCTGTTTCATTTTGGCTGCGAATAAAATGGTTAAATTTCATTCTATTCCAATCGTTCACTTTTTCAATCATTTAGGTTTCTGTTTCATTTTGGTTTTGAATGAAATGGGAAAACTTCGTTATTTTCTTTCTTCTGGTATTTCGTTTTTGGTTGCGATTCAAAATTACATAAAATACCTACCTATCTATACTTGCCCTATCTGGTATAATAAAAGGTTGACCAATCTTAAAAACAGAAAAAATAAGGCATACAAATTGTATAAATCTGACAAGAATAATTCTGAACTGCGTTTAAACTATCTAAATTGTCAACGAGAATTCGATTGTCTCAATAAATTCTTATATCGTAATTACTTGTTTTCTGTCGAAAGTGACCTCAAATTAAATACCAAGCGTTTTTGGAATTTCATAAACTCAAAGCCTAAATCCAGTGGATTTCCTAGTAGTATGAAGTATCAGGATACAATCACAAGTGATATACCTACAATTTGTAATTTATTCGCTGACTATTTCCAATCAGTTTACTCTTCAGATACTCCCCCTATCCAGAGGTTACCTTATATAAGTAGAGTTGTCAATATCGGTTCTTTAGTTTTTAGTCCATTTGAAATTGAAGAGGTTTTATCTAAATTGGATATTAATAAGAGTGAAGGACCTGATGGGATTCCTGCTATTTTGTTAAGGAAATGTTGTATTGCATTAGCTCAACCACTTTCGTGGATTTTTAATCTTTCATTAGCCAAAGGGCTATTCTTGGATTGCTGGAAGGTTTCTTATTTATCACCAATTTTTAAATCGGGCTCAAAACAGGATATCACCAATTATAGACCCATATGTAAAATTTCTTGTATTCCAAAAGTATTTGAAAAACTTGTCTGTAATAAGTTGACTGAGCTATTTCATAATCATATTTCAATTTTTCAACATGGGTTTGTAGCAGGGAAATCAACGACTACAAACTTAGCATTATTAAGCAATAACATCATAACAAATATGGAAAATGGTTTCCAAACTGATGTTATTTTTACTGATTTTGCTAAGGCATTTGACAGAGTCAACCACCAAATCTTGTTAAATAAATTAACTTCTCTAGGTATTAACTCTTTTCTATTAAAATGGGTTGAGTCATATTTAGCTGGTAGAGTTCAAATAGTAAAAGTTGGTAATTCGCTCTCAAAATTTGTTTCTGTTCCATCTGGTGTTCCGCAAGGAAGCCATTTGGGTCCATTACTTTTTTGTTATTTGTAAACGATATACCTGATCTATTTCAAAATTCAAACTGCCTTCTTTTCGCAGATGACCTCAAACTATACCGTAAGATTTCTTGTCAAACTGATTGTTTTCTTCTTTTGGAAGATCTGTCGAAACTTGACAATTGGTGTGAGCAAAATCACCTTCTCTTAAATGTTTCCAAGTGTCAAGTTTTGTCGTGTTTCCGAAATTCTAATCCTATAGTGTTTGACTATAATATCAACTACACAAATTTAGAACGTGTAACTAGGAAGAAAGATCTAGGGGTAATTCTAGATACAAACCTTTCTTTTTTACCGCATTATGATTTTATTATAAACAAAGCAAATCAAATGCTTGGTTTTCTTAAAAGAAACACAAAAGAATTCTCAGATTCATATACTTTAAAATCCCTTTACAATTCTCTAGTAAGATCAGTTCTTGAATATTGTAGCATTGTTTGGAACCCTTATTATAATAATTCAATTGACAGAATTGAAAAAGTTCAAAAGAATTTTACAAGATATGCGTTTTATAAGCTTAATTGGCGGATTGCAAGGCCTTCTTATTATAGTAGGTGTTTATTGTTTGGTATGCATTCTCTTTATGATCGTCGGGTTTATTTTTCAGTTATGTTTATGAGAGATATAGTTACATTTCATATAAATTGCCCTCCTTTATTAACATTAGTTAATTATGTTAACGTACCCTCTAGAACTACACGCTATCGGTTTCAATTTTATGAGCAGTTTCATCGTACAAATTATGGCCGTAATGAACCAATCGCGCGTTGCACTAGAGAAGTGAATTTAATTTGCAATAGGATTGATTTTAATATTGATGTTTCGAGAGATTTATTTAAAAAATATTTGTTAAATAATATTAAACTGTAATTTCCTAATAAATTTAAAGAATTGATCTTTTTTTTCATAAACTTATATTTATTAATTGTAAAATTACGAATAATAATGTATAACTTATATCTAGTAATATTTATTTAATTTATTTATTTAATAGCTTTTACCCGCGACTTCGTCCGCATTAGATAGTTTTTTTTTTGGATAGTAGTATGAAAAAACCTGAGCTGTACTTCAGTCTGAGAAGCTCTTTGAGCCCTATGGCGCTCAGCATCTAAAAGACGTCGTGATTGACCCTGCTGAAAAGCTTTATGAGCCCTATGGCTCTCAACATCTAAAGCCAAACGGGTTTGGGTCTGTTCTTCGGACTCTTGGCTTCTAGCTATTTTCGCAGCTCGAGCTCTGCTAAAACTACGCGCCAGATTAGATTTACGTTTTCCAGGCATATTAGCGTAATATCAAGCTTAACGTAAACGAAACCAAGATTAATTAGAAATGTAAAAGAAACGGAGATTATTCAAAAGCTTCTATTTAAATTAATTAAGTATGATAACGACTGTCGTAACTATTTACATTTTAGTTTTACTTACAGACTTATAGGAACCAAAATAAATCGAAATTAAGTAGGTATTGTATTATTTTAATATTAAAATATTATTATTTTAATATTGAAAATTAAACACGTATTAATATTAAAAGAAATACGCAGGTGAACTAAAGAAACTAATTTAATACTACCTACTTACTTCTGGTAAATTAAATTATCAAAGACGAACCGAGTAAATCATTAGTATAGAAACAATTAAATTTACACGACAAATAAAATATTTGCAGGATTTCTCTGTAATTTGCATGCGTCCGACAACGGCGGCATGTGCCCTCACGTTTGTGCCCGTTGGGGTAGACCCACTCAGTGATGTCCTTCCCCCGCGCCGCACTACCGCCGCCGCCACCGGCCTCGTCTATATGTGGAACTTGGTGGGAGCCACAGTTTGCGTCTAACGGCGGCGCGAAGCCCGCGTTAATATACGTGGTATGATAAGTTTAATATGTTCGACAACTTATTTCATAAGGGTTGGGAATGCGTTGTTTTCCCGTAATACAAATTTTATCCAAATATTATTCAAATCTTTTTATTAATTTAGGAGTGAAAGCGATCAGATTAGCCGGAAAGTAATTTTTCCCATGGGAATGCGTTGTTTTTCCGAGGTCAAAAGTAACTCATGTCCTTTCTTTAGTCTCAAACTATCTCCTTACAAAATTTTATTTATATCTGTTCAGTAGTTTAGGCGTAAAAGCGATCGGCCCATCTGAATTTTCCCATGGGGATGCGTCATTTTCCCGGGGTAAAAAGTAGCCTATGTCCTTTCTCGGGTACCAAAATATCTCCATACCAAATTTTATGCAAATTGGTTCAGTAGTTTAGGCGTGATTGAGTAACAGACAGACAGACAGAGTTACTTTCGCATTTATAATATTAGTATAGATATAAGCATACAGCCCCCAACAATTGTATTATTTAGTATCTAGTCTATAAAGATTGTAATCTGATTGATGAAATAAAACTAAAACTAAACTAAAACTAAACTAAAACTATTGGCTCAGGCAGCAAATTAATACTTACAAAAATTTAAATCAAGGGAATTTTATTTTAATTTTACAGGTAGCTTTCTTTTTTCAGCGGAATAGAAAATTTAAATAAGCATAATTCTTTTAACTTTTAAATTAAATAATGGAACTCAAGAACAAACGCAGTCCATATGGAACTTTTTGCAGTAGAGTAGGTAAGGTACTTCATTTTCATTCAATTTCGGTCTTTAGAACGATTAGTATTGAAATTATTGATTGATGTTTCAAAGCTATGTTTAATTCCCATTTTATATCATTTCATTTGAATGAGAATAAGTTGGATGAACAAAACATATTTCTTTTCCTTTAAAACGAAAGACAGCTGGATGAAACGATTGACATTGAGAACGATTGATTTGGTTTACTACGATTGCATTTTTGATGAACGGGTCATAAAGACCGAATCAATCACGATTGACACAGGTCTAATCTGAAAACTTTAATTGGTTACCTTTTTTTTTATTAAAGAAGGGTTAATGTTGGGGAATCTTAAATTTCCTGAAGAATAGAACTAAATCGGTTTTGTGTGGGTTGACACCTATGAGCTCGTTTAGAGCGGTTTGTATAAGAGTTATTTTACGGTATTAAAATGCAACGTCATCCGCATAAGCAATCACTCTGAAACCCTTCACATCCAGACTAGAATTTGACTGAATACCAGGTCCCAAAGGAAAGGAGATAGCATACCACCTTGAGGCGTACCTCTGCTGACAAGAACCTAATCCCCCCCCCCCCCGAGTTTTAAGTTAATTAGCATTTTATGAATAAACCCTCCAAGTGAACTTTCTACATGTAGAAAGGGTAATGCATGTGTCCACGTTGTTTAAAGTGCCTTCCATGTCAAGGAAGGCAGCCATAGTGTACTCTTTATTATGAAAGGAGAATTTGATCGTGCGTGCCGTTTCCACTGATTTACCCTTACAGTAGGCATGTTGTAACTTCGGTAAGCCTCGTATAAATCTTTGCTCTGAAATGGATATCAATCAATCTTTCTAAGGTCTTAAGAAGGAATGATGATCTGAAGGGTTAACTTCCGAGTATTATACCCACCTTGGGTTTGGGTATAAAGGCAACATTTAATTCCTTCCGTATTGTGGGAATATGACCCAAGTTTAGGCAGATATTTAAAATTATCTCAAGAATAGGTGTTATTATACCCATGGCTTTCTGAAACTCGGCTATTATTATGTCATCTAGCCTTGCAGATTTATATGGTTTGAAGCGCCCATCGTAGCTTGTCCTTTGTGATTAGACCTTGTTGGTATGATACGATATTAGAACGTATTTGATTGGGAGGTACCAGAAAAGTGGATATTCAGTATCAAGTCAAGCAAATTTTCTCTAGAATTAGTCCTGCGTTCTTTAGACAGCTGAGCATCACTAGACTGCTTGAAAGAATTTTGATTAGATAAAAGCTTCTGATGTTTCTTCTATTGTACCACAGATGATTGTTTAGATTATCTTAGTTCAGTCTTCTATCCTTTTATAAGTATTCCTTAAAAGAATCCCAGTATGAATACCTTTAAGTTCATAAATATTTTCCATTCCACTTTTTTTAATTCTCAAGTTCAATCGTTTATATTTCAGTCAGTATCTTAACATCAATGTTCATTTTATATCAATTTAATTCGAGTAAACTCTTGCCTAGAAATTAGCCATTCCTTTTGTCTTTGCACTTTTCACAAAGTCAATACCTGTCTTGTTCCAAAATTTATAGGTTGTTTATATAATTTATTCGTGTGTAGATTAAAAGTATTTTAAGTAATAAAAGCAAGGCATAAACTTAACCTAGATTTCAGAAAGAAAACCCATATAGTCCAGTCATTTTAGCTATTTTAAACCCCAATCTGCGGAAAAATTCCTAGTGAGCTGAATTTTTGTATACACCTTTATTACCGCATTGTAATGAAGATGTGAAAAATCGACATTGATATCGTGCCGGCTAAAAAAGTTATAAAGGTCAAAAGGTCACGAAAATCAGTTTTTCGCAAATATCTCGCGATCTATTGCTCAGAGGTCAATAAAGGTCATTATACAAATTGTTTGTCGCGAAATTATCTACAAAAAATGTGTCTTGCATTTTTCTGTAGAATTAACCATTTTGAAGTAGAGACTAGAATACACTTACATACGGTATTGTACACCGTACGGCGTATACCAAGGCGTAAACCATATTGCTTTTTTTTCATGTTTGTAAGTGCGTTGTTAGTAAAATCTACTACATGCAATTTGTGAAGAAATTGAAAAATTTTGCCACCATTCATTTGATACCACAGATCAACATGTAGACTCAAGAGATTCACGTATTGAAAGAGATAATACTGACATTAAAAAACTTGTAGAGTGGTTTGCTTTGCATAATCCTTTTTCAAGTTGCAATCAACTAGTTTCTGTATCAACAGGAATTGTTGGCAATAATAAACTGTTATAATGCCATAGAAAATGATCTGCAGTCAATTAAAAAAATTATAGGAGTAACATTTAACGAAAGTAAATTAAAACGCTCTGACAGAGTTCTTCCATTATCATCAGTAAACACTTCTATCATGGTTCATGGCTGCAAAGTAACGATCGATCCGTTATTGCTATTTCAACGAATTAGTTTAAATACAAAATTTGAGGAAAATCTTTGTGAATATTTACAATACGAATTAAGTCCATACCCAATAGCACAATTTGATACTGTTGGCATGAGAAAAACTCAAAAATATACGACTACTTCGAGCCAATTAATTATAAAGTAGTTTGTGATAATGCAACATACATAATCAATGGATGTGCATCGTGTCGTATGGCAAAAAAAAAATGATGCATTTCATATTATCATTCACAAATATATTAATTATTTATCAAATAATTTTGGAACAAATACTGTTGTCATTTTTGATGGTTACTCTGACACCAGTAAAAATATCAAAGCGATAGAACAACTAAGACGAACCGCTACCGATTCTACATATTGTGAAATGCACTTTAATGAATCGATGGAAGTTCCTATCAGTCAAGAAAAATTCTTATCTAATCGATTTAAGAAAAGAAAATTAATTGAAATGCTTATTGAGAAGTTCGAAGAAGTTGGTATTGCTACAAGACAATCACGTGATGATGCTGACGTTTTAATAGTTGAAACAGCGATTGAAAAATCAATAAATAACACTACAATTATTGTTGCAGAAGACATAGATCTATTGGTACTTCTCATAGCACGCACACAAATACTTGATAAACTACATCATTTTTTTTAAAAACCAGGAAAAAACAATGTTGAAACAAAAATATACTCGACTGATAGCCGCAACAAATATCCACATTGCAAGAAAAATATTCTGTTTCTACATGCCATGACCGGATGTGATAGAACTTCAGCACTTTTTGGAAAAGGAAAATTGAAAATCATGAAAATGTTTGAAAAAAGACCCGATTTAAACGATTCTGCAGACAAATTCCAACAAGAAAATTGCTCCGGAGATGTCATTCTCAATGCTGGAACACATTTTCTACTAGCAATGTACGGTGCCTCAAAATCAGAACTTTCGATAGATAATTACAGATACTGTAGCTTTGCTAAACTAACAAGGCAAAGTACAGCTGAAAAATTTCTATTATTACCACCTACTTCTTCAGTAGCTGAACAGCATATTTATCGAGTGTTATCAAATACAAACCTAGCTAGGAAGAGAAATTGATCCAGAACAGTGGGTTTGGGAGTTAAAAAATAATATACTACAGCCAATAACAACTTTATTACCACCAGCACCCGATAATCTACTAAACACATCTCCTGTAATTGTACAAAAGGTTGCAGCGGCAAACGTGGATACAAAAAAATTGGATTAAGATGTTTAAAAGTTTGTGGACATTGCCGTGGCCAGCCATGCTCAAACGCAGAGTCAACCAATGATGAAGATGTTGATTTAAATATAGGAATAAGTCCACTCGACGTTTTGTCAGCAACTGTTGATGACACAGAAACAGAAGATATCGACAATGAATGTTTACTAAAGTTAATTTTTCTGTATTCAAATAAAAAATTATTCACTCGTAAATAAAAAAAAAACTGTTGCTACATAATACATATTATGGATTATGCCTACGGGTTGTGAGGAAACGAGTGCATCGTTATAATATAGTCGCTTTCTCGGCGCTCTACTTCAAAAACGGTTAATTCTACAGAAAAATGCAAGACACATTTTTTGTAAACAATTTCACGACAAACAATTTTTATAATGATCTTTATTGACCTCTGAGCAATAAATCGCGAGATATTTTCGAAAAACTGATTTTCGTGACCTTTTGACCTTTATAACTTCTTTAGCCGGCACGATATCAATGTCGATTTTTTACATCTTCAGTACAATGCGGTAATAAAGGTGTATACAAAAATTCAGCTCACTAGGAATTTTTGCGCAGATAAAACCTAAAGTGACTGGACTAATAGCATTCTAGCTTTAAAAAAAGCCAAGGAGTAGACACACTTTTTAAAGACTAATGTTCCAAAATTCTTTTTTCAAATCAAAAGTACATGAAATGCAAAATGTTGATAAAATCCTACTTAAAGAAGAAATATAACCATTCTTGCACAACACTGTTAGAATAATAAGCAAATACTCAATAAAAATAGATAAAACTTACTATTTTTATAACTGTATGCAAGCATAATAGACTACATTTCTGCTAACTACCTTGTTTATAGTTTTGAAATTCATAAAGAGTAATAAATGCAACAGAGGATTTCAGAAAGGTACTTAATCATTATAATGCAAAAGTAACATCTTAATAGCCCTGTGGAAATTCTTATTGTTTTGGTTAAATTCCATAACTATATTTATTTACCTTTACTTAACTACTTACTGTTCTACCTACTATAAGGAGCTTATACCATAGCTTCTTTAATCACTTTCAACTATAGAATACAAAAGGAATTTATATACGAAAATATACCTATGTATAAGTATATATTCATATTCTGACCATTCCTAAGGGCAATTATCAGTTTTAAGCACCATTTACCTCGGCACCCACTTACTCATTTCTGTAATCACCAAGAAGAGTCTAGGATACAAATATACATTGCGGATATGCATTCCCCCTTTTAATTAATATGTAAGTATTCAGCTATTTGCACTATAGGCGGACATCCAAAGAGGTCCTTACAATAAAATTGCTTATAACCTACATACTTACCAACTATACAACAATATTCTTCTTCTTTTTATCCATTTCTAGAAATATATGTATGTTCGTAGATACATTTCCATAATCCCAACAATTACAAAAGCATTAATTACTTACAGATGATAATTGCCTAGACACACCGAACTGAACTGAACTGAACCAAAGGAATGTCGTATTCCATTTCTGCTGCTTTGGATGCTTCTCCTGAATACTCTTCTGCTGCTTTACCAAAAGGGTGTTCCCTCTTCTTTAACATATCAGCATCAGGGAAATAACAATCCACAAAAGCGAAAATATACATATCCTATATCCTATCCATATACACAGAGATATACCCGAAGGAATAAGGCTTCTACATTGGGGTAAATTACATTTTACGATGAGCGACCAAGTCGTGTTTGTTGGTGCCCAGATGTTGAATAAAATTTGCACTATCATCCGTGGATAAAGGTGTCTCTCTGTGTCTTTCTCATTGGTATATAAAGTGTTTTACCTGCGTGTATAAAGGACCAAACCCAAAAACAACAACAAAACACAGAGGAGTCAGCTAGCCCCTGGTTTTGGCATTACACCTGGAGGTGAGATTATGTGCGGGACATTATAGAGACCAAGAGAGATGTGTTTCTTTCCCATAACCCTCTACATAGGTATACTTACATATGTATATAGCTAGAAGCTGCTACATTGTTTAGCTATGGTCACTGGTCAGGCCATTTGTCACATCTGGCCAAATGAATGCTCCTCGAACGTCAGACCTGATTAATAAAGTTATTAAGCCAAACGAAAGGAGTGTTTATGTGTATCCCACTTGAGATTTTATTAGCTAATAATTCAACTGTAAATTATCATGACCATATCGTTGTGATCATCATCGCACTAGTAACAGCAGTTTGAGCGGAGGGTGAAAGAGGGCAATGTTGATGGTACATCCGTGGAGTTGTGGAGGTGGATATAAGAATCATATACGAGGCAAGCTGATGAAGAATAAGTTGAAAATAAATAAAGGAACTCGAAGTTACCTACCTTATACCTGGATTATGATTTTTCTTTGAGATATTTCGCGCCTAATGAGTTTATGATTTTATGACTTAAGGCTCTGGCTGTAGACAGGGCTGAAGAGATAAATTACGTGCGAAAGGGACAACAATGGAACGAAATGACCTTCAAATAAGAAATAATGAACGAAACAAGTTTAAGAAAGTTTATTTTGAACTGAATATAAATCTGGCAAATAATGTCGTGTTGCGCTTTAATATTATAAGAAATTGGTCATTTTCTTAAGGCTATAAACATCCTTTCAATAAGAGGTTTCATTTTAAATAGCCCCTTATTAAGACAGCTGTCACTTTTGAATCTGTCATTTTTTGACATTTAATAACTAACTTTAATTGTTTTGTTAAATTTGACTACATAAATTGTAAAAATTTTGCAGTCATAGTTTGAAAAACTAAAGTACCTCCTCTGACAGCATTAGGGAAATTTTTATAAAACTTGAGCTGTTACAGAAAGATAATAATGTAAAGGATCGAAACCGTGTGTGTCTGCCATCAAGATCATACTGAAAATAAATTGTGCTGTGACGAAAATCCTTGTTTTTTTTATTCCTCGTTCAACAACAATAAGTCATTCCACAAACCTCTTTACTCCCTATTTTTCGTAAAGACTAAAGGTTTTGAAGACCTTCAAAGTTTAGTTATCACAGTAACTCAGATGGTTGACTACCGGCAACGACGTCGAAACCTTGAAATGCATCAAAATGATCTGGATTTTTATCGAAAAAATATCTTCAGTGGTAAAGGCCATTTTCTCCTCGGAAACTTATTTAAAAATGATTGTCGCACTTAAGGCCTAGTAAGTCTAAGAATGATTGTTGAAAAGCCTCTATATCTTCAACATGTCATTATTCATTGCAGTTTATAGGCTGGCGATATGGCAGTGTGTTTGGGCCTATCTTGTTTAAAAATGATTTTTTCTTTAGCTGCACTACACGAATGTGGAATTTTTAACTAGGCTCAATATTTCGCACTGATTACAATCCTTATTGCACGCACTGTGTTTAATTATTATAAGGGTATTCGTAACTCCTTGACTGTGCGCACAATATAAGCAGGTTTTAAGCAGGTTCTGTTTAAAATGAGTGTTTTAATTTTTGTTTAATACCAAAAACAATAGGAGTCCCCATAGACATTTGAATTTTCTCAAAAACGCCAGGATAGATTTTTATGAAATTTTCTTGTCTTAACTTCAATATAATATGTATATGGGTCCAAAAGGGTACCTCTTTAGAATTTTTATCCAAACAAGGTCTTATATTGTTACATTTATATTTGATTATCGAAAATGCTTAGTTTTTTGTTGGGATTTTAACGAAAAATTCTGAATTTTGTATTTGAAAATTCAATATCTCAAAAACGGGCCAACAAATTTTAACAACAACACTCTTACGATTTTGAGAAATTAAAGGGCATTTGAAATGAAGACAAAATTATTATCCAAGTTTAGTTTTAAATCCTTAAAATATGAGTACCGTTTTTAAACAGTCTTTTAGGAGACAGGAAAAAGTTGGTGCGGTCTAGTCCTGCATTTTATTTTAACATTACAATGAATCATTTCAATTAAACTAAATTAAAAGTTGATGGTTCATAAGAAAAGACTGTATAAAAACTAACGTGGGTGTATTCTAGGGTTGCCAGATTTTTCTCTCTGATCAAAAAGACGGGAAAAAAGCCTTCGTATGTCCTTTATTTTAAAATTTCGAGCTTTTCTTAGGAGACCTTCTTTACATTTTCTTTATTTTGGCTTTCGTAAAATAAAAAATAGAAATAAAACACCAATGATTTTATCTTCCACATGTTTTCACAACAAAATATTTTAATATACAAATATTATTAGTTTTTTTTTAATTATAATTTTTTTACCAATTAATAAACAATAAATACATAAAAATGATTTGCTTCTTTTGTTGTCGTTTTTGTTTTGTTTGTATTTTCTTTATGTACACATCAATCATTATTTGTTTTTCGTTTTAAATATTAAACAAATACAAAAAGAAATATTTTAAGATTTTTGTTTGTGTGTGTTTTGTTTTTTTTTTTTAAAAACTTAAACATTTTTTTTATTAAACATAAAGTTTGCATATTTTATACACTTACATCAAGAGAATAAATTTATTATAATAATAACTAAAATTAATTTAAAATTAGAATAATTAAAAAATCATATACAACAGTAAAAATAGTAGTAGTAGGTTTTATATCTTAAAAGTAAAAAAAAATATAATATTTATCACTCGGTTGAATTTCCTTTTCTTGTTTTTATTTTTTAATTTTTTTGTTAATATTAAAACTAAAAGTTTAAAGAATTGTAAAAAAATAAATTTGCACAAGTTTTCGAAGTTTATTTATGTTTTGCTCTTATATTTTTCTCTGTATTTAAAAATTAATATTTAAAAAAAAATATCAAATTTGGAAAAAATCTCTTTAGCTTAGCACGGAATTTTCAAACAGAAAATAATTGGTAAACCAAGCATTTGTATACATTTTTCAAGTTCAAGTCTTCTTGATGTGATGTTGGCAGCTTATTTTTTAAAATAAGAACAAAAACAAATTAAACAAAAATAAGTGGATCAAGAATTTTGTGTGGTCGATATAATATTGATCGAAAAAATTGATCAGTTTCTTATAAATTTATAATATTATTATTTGACAACTACGTACATAAATTCTACACATTGATACTGGTTGATGGTTAATATGCCTACAAGAAGAAAAATGCTTTCCCATGAAACTTGTTTTTATTGTATTAAAAAAAAAACATTAATTTAATTAATTGAGTTAATTTTTTGATGAAACATTAGAAGACAAATTATTTTTTTTTTATTTGTTTCTATTTTACAATTAAATGCTAAATTTATTGTTGTTATTTTTGTTTTATTGATTTATATAAATAAAATTTTATTTACTACGTTCCTAACATATCTCTGTTATGAGAGAGAATATTCTCCCATAACTTTTGGCTTTGATTACACATACATTGCATGCATTTTATATTTATTTAAATTAATAATAATATTTTTTTTATTTTTTGTGTATGTTTTTTTATTTTTTATTTTATTTGTAAAATATTTTTATTTATTTGTTTTAAATTACAATTATTAATTAAACTTTGGTTTGACTTCCACTGATTCCTGAAATTGCTGACCAAAATCTCAACAATAATGGCCGATCGGCTTCTGTTCGTTCCATTGACCAATTATTTGGCAACCACCAATATGGATCGGGTTCATTGATTTCGGGTTTTGGTGATGTGGAAGATGATGGATCCGATGTGGATTCTTGGCTTTGTTCCGTTGAAGAAACTGTGCTGCTGCTGCTGCTAGTGCTACTACTACTACTACTACTACTTTTACTACTACTACTATCTATACTTAAAATATTTCGACTGGTACTATTGCTGCTCCATACTGTCGAAGTACTTGACAGCGGAACTGGATTCTCTGAAGATGATGTCAATGCATTCGGAACGAGAATTATCTTAGATAAAAGAGCATTTGCTTTTAAAATTTCTTCTTCACTGGGATTTTGAGTTGTTGTGGTTATTGGAGTTGGTGTTGATGTTGTTCTTGTTGCTGAAGATTTTCGACTATTTTTAGCGACAAGATCGTTGATCTTCCTTAATTCTTCCACAATATTCATTACTGGTGGTGATGCATTTTCTTCGGTCAGTTGATGATACACAAATCGATCGTTAGAGACACTTGATTCAGAATCATGAAATACATTTTTGGTTTCTAAAATCTTGTTGATAACTGATAAATCTTCTTTTACAGATGTTGAAGTGGTTAAAGTTGTTGTCTCTTCAATTGGAACATCACTTGTGGTAGCAACTTCTTTTGGAATAGCGATTTCTTCAGCAGGTGGTGTGATAGTAGTTGTTTCTTCATTTGGAATCACTGTGATCGTAGTGATATCATCATCTACGTTAGAAGACGTGATTTCTTCATTTTTCAGTGATGTAATGGTAGTGATGTCTTCTTTTGCCTCAGTGATGATCATCGTGGTGGTTGTATCAACATCTTTTGGAACAATCATCGTACTAATATCACCATCATCTTTTTCGAAATTTGTTGGTTGTGAAGTTTCTTCAGCAATCGGTGGTAAATCTGTAATGCTTCTTGTGAATTCCGTCTTACCATCATAGTCTTCATATTCATCCAATTTAATTGTTGTTGTGGTATCTAAATTGGAGACAGAAATTGTTGTTTTAGCTTCATTCCTTTCTGTTGTTGTTGTTGAACTCGAAGTTGTAGTTTTTTTCACTTGGGCGCCATTTTCATGCAAGATTAATGATTCATTTTTCAGGATTTCATCGATTTCATGATTTATTACCTCATCATCAGTGATGTTAGTTGTATTAACCTGAGGCATCAGGGTTGCATTCAAAGTCTCTTGGTATATAGAGAAATTTATATTTTGATCCTTGTGTTGGTTCTTGGATACAGCCGGTACCAGGATAGCATCTATTCCACTCAAAAACAAAGTTGTTCCATCATCTGAGGGATGCTTCAAATCTCCATTGTCACTTTCATTGTTCGAAGGACCGTGACCATAATTTGAACTATCGGTATCCAGGTCTGGAAGAGCCATATCAGGTGGTGTAGGTGGTCGACGACGACGTTCACTCACAAAGAATACATTCTCATCCTCGGTATCCTTGAGGCCACTCGAATCACCTGAACCAGATGAAGATCCAATCGGGAAGGTTTCACTGAAAATATTGAACTTCAGTGGTTCATCCGCAAAATCACCAACCGAAAATGGATTCGTATCAGCACTGCCTTCAAGTTTCTCAGCCCCAGGAGTAAGATTGCCCTCTTCTTCGTAATCGTAGTCATAGTCGAATGATGGTGGGGCATATTGGCTGAGGGTATTGAGCAACGCCTTATCGGTGTCTATAGCCACTGTGGGTATGCAACGATTTTGAGACCAATGTTCTCCGGGTGGACACAATGCTGACTGATTGTTCTTATGTGGCACAATGAATATTGATTTTGGTGTGACCTTTCGGGATTTTTGTTGCTGACCCACTGGAACCATTAGCCATGCTTCCCACGCTAAATTCTCAGCCGTACTTTCGATGGGTTTTGATGTTATTGGCAAGGAATTCACACTCAACCAACAACTGCTAAATAGAATTATATTGATGAAAGTTGTTGCTGTGAAGAGCTGAAGAACTGACAGTAAAAGTTTATTACTATCAAGCAACATGTTGATGGAAGATATATCGTCTATTGATGATTGTGTATTGTTTTTATTGATTTGTTAGATCAAAATTGTTGATTGATTTGCGATGTTTATGTAAGTTTTATACCAAGGGCAAGTATGTTGGTCCTTTTTATTCATTTAAGGCAAGATCTCTCAGTCCATTTGATTTGTTTATTTTGTTTGCTTTGAGTTGTTTGCAATTCTGAAAATATAAGAAGAACAAAATTGTTATTACAAAAAGAAAATTAAATTGATATAAAATTGCGACTTAAAAAACATCAAAATAACAAGACAATCAAAATAAAATTCGATCAATAAAGTTTTAATTGTAAATCAATAAATTTTTAAATTAAAAGTTCAATATGAAAACCAACTGACATAATGTCATAAATCAGCTCTAACAAAAGCTTGTGTATGTGTATATCGTTAAAATATTGATTGATTGAACAAAGTTTAAAATTTTTAAAATATTTTTTTGTCTATTTTGAATCAAAAAAAAATATTTGAAGTAAACAAATTAAATATATAAGTTAAAATTTAAATAAAATTTCAATTAAAGCATGAAAAAAAAACAAATTGAAAAAATTTAATTCAATGAGTTCTATGTATAGACGCATCTACGATTGGTATCAATCAAAAAAGATAGATACACATCAGCGATAATTATTTTCGATGGGAAATAAATGCGAAGATCGCGAATTTAATTGATCATGAGAAGCATCGAAGATCGCAAGTTGTTCAATTGATTTTCTTTTTTCTTTTGCTGTATATTGTTGCTTGGTGTATTATTTGTGATATTTTTATCAGCAGAAAGTCTTTTCCATCTTTTCCATACGCTATACTTCAAACAATCAATTAAAAATCACTCAAACATGATTTTTACGATAGATACAAATTAGAATTCCAATTATAATTGACTAAAAGCGGCTTGCTTTTTTAATTTTTGTTTTACTTAGACAGCATTACGTCTCTTTCTAAATTATAAATATTTTTTCTAGAATGACTATTAACAAAATAAAAGAAAACCTATTAAATGGAAAATATTGTGGTCTGGTCAGCGATTAAATAATTACGTCGAAAATAAAGAAACAGATGTAAAATCGAAATTAGGTTACAGCTGGTTTTGTAGTTATTGTAGTTTTTGCTTCATTAGCAAGATACTTTGGTGGAGATACTTTTTCTTTTATTTGTTTTTTTTTTGTTTCATGGATAACCTCGTAAGTTGTGTAGGCGTTTTGTTTTTGATAAATTAATTGAATATTTTTATTTTACTATAAAATAATATAACACTACTTTAGGTATGGAAGAGATCAATATACATAAGTGTTAACTAAGACGGAAGGAAAAGTAGCCATAAAGTTGTAGGTGTCAGTTAAAAATTATACTTGATAAAGTAGAGTGATACTTTCACTATTTCTTAGTTTTGTCAATAAATTGGAAAGATTGACCAAAAATGAGAGAATAAAATATAAAAATAAAAGTAAAACTTGAAAATTTACTATAAATTTAAGCAAATTAAATCAAAACACCTGCAAAAATCAGCAAACACATATTAAGTTCCTTTTGAAGATTCTAAACTTAAAATGTATTTGAAAAAATAATTTCTAAAATTTATTTAAATGTTTGTCATCATTAGACAATTTTTCTTTAACACCAAATATTTATGAAAATACAAATTTAGTTAGATTAGTATTCATATTTTGTTCCCAAATGTTAGTCAATTTGTTTTATTAATATTTTTATTGCAAAGAATTGGCAATTTTTAGAGTAAATTTTCTACTACAAGCGAAAGTTGAATTCAAGCTTGATAATAATAACACTGATTAATAAAATCATATTTTATTTTTTGAAGGATTAAGGATGTCTAGAATTCGAATATTGCATTTTAATTTTTTCATAACACCACGTTTTTAAAATATGTCCCTTTAAATAGACTAAAGAAATAAGAATGGGGTTTTTAAGGCAATGTTAAAACAAAACATATCTTTTATTCAAGTATAAATTGTATAATGATTATTGGAAGTATAAAGCTTTGACTTCTTGATACAGTTGAAAACATTAAAGTATTTTACTTATTTTCTGCATGTTTACTTTAGTTATAAGTCTTTACATGACTCTATACGAAGTTTTGAACAAACCTAGAATTTAATATTTGCATACTTTTTAAAAATACGTTTTGGAGCTAATTTTTAGTGTTAATGTCGACTTCTTACTTCGATTTTAACAATCTGCTTAAGTTTCAAAAACTTCTGTTTTCAACATTATTTTTTATATTTTTTGATATTATTTCAAGAATTTTATATGAAGAAAAAAAAATAATTTAAATCCCTTTTGCCATTTTCTATTGCAGACGGTTTAGCATAAGATTATTTTAAGGAACGTAAAATTTAATAACTTATGAAATTTTTTCCAGCTTTTATGAAAAACTAAATACAAATAAATGTTGTAGAAATAGATTATAGATTTGGAAAACCATCACAAATTTAATCGAAAAAAAGCTTCTTTAAGAATTAAGATACTCTTAAAAAGATTTTATATGTGTGTGTTTTTTTTTTTCAATTTTAAAATTTAATATCTCATAAACCTTATGTGATAAATATTTGATTGACAAGAACAAAACCTTGTCGATCAGTGTAACTTAATTTTCCAAAAACAAATAGGTACAAGGTTTTGGTAAGAATTTTCGAATTTTGACTTTTCGAAGGGGTGAATTAAATTTAACTAAATTTGAAAAATTTAATTTTTAAAACTCAATGAATAAAACTAATATCAGAAGAGTAGAAATTCATATTTTGTTCTGTTTGAACTTTTTGCTAAACTTATTTAATCTGTGCAGAATCAATTTCAAATTTTGACAAAAAAAACTATTAAAAAATAACGTACGTATACGCCTTAGTGCAAAGAGTAAAATTTTTAAAGAGTACCTATACAATATTTTAGAGTACCCGTAGCGTGATGGTTAGTGCGTTGGACTGTCATGCAAGGGGTCTTGGGTTCAATCCCTGCCTGTGCCACCAAACTTTTTTCACGGGTACTGCCTCTTGCGAGGAATTGACAAATCCTCCCAGAGTAATTCTTGTCATGAAAAGTGCTTTCTTAAATTAACCGTTCGGATTCGGCATAAACTGTAGGTCCCTTCCATCTCTGACAACATTACTCGCACACAGGAATGGTTGAGAGTTGTAAGTCACTAGGCCCTGGTTCTTCATGGACTGTTGCGCCACCTAATTTATTTATTTATTTATACAATATTGTATGGACCAGGAAGAGGAGGATACAGTTCTTCACCATCTCTGTACATGCCCTAGGAGAATTCTTCTTTATCGATCTAAATCATATTAACATAATTAGCCTCTCACGTTTCGTTAGGGACTTAAACTGGTTCCATTGAGCTTAGGAGGAAGCCTCAAGATTCATGTGGTATCACAATGGGCCATTTAACTGGCCTAAGTGTGTCCGATTTCATCATGGACAGCCAATTTAACCTAACCTAACCTATACAATTTTATACAAATTTTGGAGCACAATTTTGAAGTTTAAATTCAGAAATTTGTTTTTTATTACATATTTTTATATTGCATATTTTATAATCCTACACACAAATTCTGTTTTCGAGGAAAAGAAAGTGATTGATTTTTATAAAGGTAGTAGAATTTTGGGTCAAAAATAAAGTTTTAGCGTGCAGACACATTTTTGCCATTTTTATACTGGGAAAACCATAAACTTCAATTGGTCCACAGACAATTTTTTTCATTAACAGAGAGACTTACTTGTTTTGTTAGTAAGTATATGATTATTTTAATTAAATATTTTAACCCTTTAATTAAAATTCATCGTAAGGTGTTTTGAAATAAAACGGTTGGCACCCGTAAAACATATTTAATTCCAATCAAGCTGTTGTTGTAGTATTCAAAGCCCTACTAATGTTCTAAACAAGAACCCGATCATTACTCACATGTTAAATTTAATAAAAGAAATTTAGTTTTTAATAAACCATAATATTTTATAAAAATATAAAAACTGTACCTACACAAGTATTTAATTTTTCAATATTATCTAAAAAAAATTATTTTTGAGAATTTACCAGCTTTAATGTGAAAATTACTTTGTTTAATTTTTTTTAAAATCATAATGAATTTATTGACATTTAAATCAGTTTATAAAAAACTTAAGCCTTTATCTTTAAAACTTTATATAAGCCATATATGTACATTATTATGTTTATAGTTTATTGAATATTAAATCCAGTTTTTGTTTTTAAATTGGATTTACAATTTAATTTTTCATACTATATATATAATTAGTTAAATTTAATGTATTGTTATATTAATTCAGATAAAGTTTTCAAGATTTGTAATAAATTAAAAATTCTATTATTAAAAATTCAATAAAATATAAAAAAGAGTACGCCTACGTGCATTTCGTCATTTTTTAACATTAGAATTAGAAATACATTTTATTCATTTATTTTCATTTTACAACTAGTTAATAAAATTTTATTTTTAAAAAGTTAGAGAAATGAGTTTTATGAGCAGTGGGTATATTGACAAGATGCATATTATTTATGCGTAGATTGTATAACTGCGAGTGCCTACTTGGAATGTTACCACTTTACTTGAAAAATTCTTTCAGTACTTTAAAAATGTAAAGGTGTCTCAAAGGTAGAATTCCCAAATCCTTGAATAAGGGCCAACTTTCAGTTAATCGATTTTTGTTGCAAATGATTCTATTTAGATATTTTTGAGCAATCAACAAGGGTCTTAAAGTAGTAGCATATGAACCACCCCAGCTAGATAAACCATATTGTATTTTTCAGTGTCAAAGCCCGTAATAAATTGAAGTTAAAACTCTTTTTGAGCAGAATGGTTTTAACAGATACATTTTTCTAGTACTTAATGAGCATCAAATAATTTTTTATATTGAAAATATGATCTTTCCAATTAAGATTAAAATCAATTGTAACTCCTAGATATTTAAAACTGTGCACTGAGTCAATTTTAAAACAAGAATCGGAACAAGAACCAGCTGCTTGAAAATTAGGTCTACCCCAACTATGTAAAGGAAAGGTGAATTGTTTACAATTCGACCCATGAAATATAAAATCGTAATTGCAAAGCTGATGACTAGAAGTTTTGAATGACATTATTTTAGTTTTTTCACTAAGGATTAACTTATGAACAGAGAACCAAGTTCTTAGAATTTCGAGATCTTCTTCAATTTGAATGTTACAATTATGTTCTGAGTTTGACTGGTAGGTAAACGATATATCATCCGCAAAAGCCGTAGGAAGGCCATTCAACTGCAACCTAAAGAGAGAGTTGATATAAACCAGAAAAAACAAGGGGCCGAGAACGGAGCCCTGAGGTACTCCAGATTTTAGATATCGAGCTTCACTCATTACACCATTAACTACTACTTTTTGAACTCTTTCTTTTAAATATGACTTAAGCCATTGAAAAAGAACTCCTCTAAATCCTGCATTATATAATTTACTTAGCAGTAAATCATGATCAACCATGTCAAAGGCTTTAGTCATATCAGCTAAAAAACAATTTTTATCTAAGAAAGAAGTAATTCTTTTTTTCATTAGTTTTTCAAAAATTTTTGAGAAGGTGGGAAGAAGAGAAATAGGTCTGTAGTTTGACATATTTGTTCTATCTTCTTTTTTATAAAGAGGGATTACCTCCGCACACTTAAATTGTTGAGGAAAACAACCTTGTTCAACACTTAAGTTAAATATATAACTTAACACATCTGATGCATGTGAAGCAATTTTTTTGAGTAAGTTACTAGATAGCATTGAAAGCAAAGCTGTTAGGTCTTAAATAATCGGAATCTAAACTGCGTTGATCAGAACAGTTATAATCAACATACAAATCAAAAGACGGCTTTAATTTTTCAGAGATTTCCGTAAAATATTCATTGAATTTGTTTGAAATACATTTTGAATCGCGTAGTGAAATATCTTCTGAAACAATAGTTCCTATTGCGTTAGAGTTCATTTTCTTTCCTAAAATATCGTTGATAATTTTCCATTACTTTTTTGTGTTGCCTTTCAAACTTCTGAATAAATTAGAATAATAATTTTCACGAGTTGATTCAATGTTAGTTTTAACAGCTTTACATAACAATTCATAATATTTGTGTAGTTTTGTATTATTTGGGTGTTTTTTCAGTTTAGTACCAACTTTGTTTTTATTTTTTATCTGCTTAAGAAGGCAATGGCTCATCCAAGGCAATAAAAACTTCTTTTTATTATTTTTAATAGAAAAAGAAGAACATGTATTGATGTGGTTTACAAGATTGAGTTTAAAACATTAAACCAAGAAGATGGATCCTTTTCAGAATAAACTTGATCCAAAAATTCATGTTTCAAAATGCTAAGTAATAAGGTATATTCTATTATAAGGTGCTCTTTATCATTATTTGAATTTGAAAAATTTACCATGCCATTGATTTTTAAAACGATCATTTTGTGATCAGTGATTTGATAATCTAGAACACTTCCACAAAAATGAAACTTATTATTTCTACTAGAACGCGAGAAAATGTGGTCAATGCAAGTACTAGAAGTTGATGTAATGCGGGTTGTTTTATTATAAAATTTATTTGATTGAACTGTTTTGAAGAAAATAAATTTAAAAAACAAAAATTAGGAATATTCTGCGATGAATTCACGCGTTAATCTGTACTTTTGACCGTTCTTAAAGACGACGATAAAAATTAAATTTAAACAATTCATTATTCTTAAAAAATAGAAAATAAAAGCTCACAAATAGGAGATCTAAAAATAGAAATCTAATCGAAATTACATGAATCGAAAGTTTTCGTTTTAAGAACATTACAGAAAAGAACTTAATAAATTCTTTCTTTGGAAAGTATATAACGTGAATAAATTGTTCTTCGGTTTGAGTTAGCACCTTTTTAAGATGTAACTAATAGTCATGAGCCAACTAGACAAAGAGACACCTTAACAAAAGCTTAAAACACATTGTTTATAATTTTCTATCATTTTAATATTTATATTGATGATCTTTCGACCCATCATTGTTTTATAATATATTAACGAGCCCAAAACTCATCATATAAAAACTGTATTGAAAGTAAAAGACTCTATAATTATGTACGTTAAATCTGTTCACTAAACACTGTCTAACGTTTTTGAAGATATTTCTAAATTGTCCTATTTTAGAAATTGACCCCAATGTCATATTTCAGATCATTAATTTTATATGATAAAATTTATAAGTGCTTAATAATAGATGATCAATCAAACGGTGCAGAAGTCTATCAAATTTAATTTATTTAATAAATTAAACAACTCAAATTTATTCATAAGTATTGGTTACAATAATTATATAGTATTTGAACACATAAAACTATTTGAAGTAATTCGTCTTAGAATTAGAATTAGCCATAACATTAGAATTTTTGGTATCTTCAGCACCATAAAAGAGCAAATTCATGCAATCCATTTAAGAATTTATAGAGTACATATACACACTATTTTCAGTATCGCAGTTTTTGTCTGATGGTGTTTACATAAGATTTTTTCGAAGTAGATAGTCAAGTGCGTGTGCTCTTTGGTTAATTAGCTTTAGTGATATGACTCGACTATATACGAAGTACTCTTAAAGGACTTTCACTTCGAACTCTTGTGTTTCGTATTTTGTTTTTGTGTATTCTTATTTGAATTGCTTTGGCCATTATACGGTTCAGTTTTTTTTGTTTTTGTTTATCCAATAATTATTGGGAAAGAAAAACCTTTATTTTAGTATGTTGTATATGTACATATATTTACATTGTACATAAAATGTATATAAATAAAACACAACAAAAATCAAAAGTAATTAGCAAAATGTATTCGATTTTGTTTGTTAACCGCGTATAGAGTATAGATATATAGCATATCCTGTATCTGGTATCTGTGAGATATTCTTTTTCTTTCAATTAACTGAAGTGCTTCTAAAGATTGACCCTATTTTCGAAGTGAGTAGAGGAAGAAGAAGAGAAAATGTGCTTGGTCAATGTTTGGAAATTGGTTGCAAATTAGAAAACATGCTTCGGGATGAAAATGTGTACATATTGTGGGTATATAGTTTGAGTTGGTAAATATCTGCATAAAAATGAAATTTAAGTGAGAATGAAGCAAAGGAAATTTGAGCGTTAAATAGGAATTTCTAAGGACTGCAAAATGTATGTTTCCATTGAGATGAAGGTTGTATATTAAAAGTTGCATGGAACAAAATAGAACTTTTATAGAAGGAAAAAAGAACAAAGATCGAAGGTCATTTCAATTCTGAATATGCTATCAATTTCAGCAATTTGATTCTTTTCATGCGATATTATAAAAGGTTAACCAAACACATTCATTGACTTGAATGTAATGAAACACTTTTGAACTCTACAATAACTTTTTCGTTATTAAATTTTAAAAACACAAATCACTGTTGGCAAAATATTTTCAATACAAAGAACATTATTACAAATTTACTCGAATAATAATTCATTAATTATTGACCTTTTGAAAAAATGTTTCAATTTCAATACCTTTACAAAATATATTATGAACATTATTCATCAGAACGTTAAAAATGACCAACATAAAATAAAGTAGGTATATGTACATAACAGAAGCTTTCACCCATAAATATTTTATTTCTGTATAGTTCAAATAAATTTGAATAAATTTTATAAATTCTCCAACAATCAAATGTAATATGTGTAAAATTCCCAAGTAAAAATAAATATACATTAATTCATGTTATTTTTATATTTTTGCTTTTCATTAAAACTTGTTTTTAATTCCAAGAAAATGAAGAAGATTATTGTTTTTTTAATTTATTCATTAGTTTAACAAAAAAAACATGTAATTATAGCTAGGAGTAGGTATATTTATAAAAATATTTAAAAGAGTATTCAATCAGATGTATGAAAGAATAAATACAAAATTAACATGTTTTCATGGATAATAAAAATAAAAATAATTGACTAAAAGTTAATAATAATTATTATTGTTTCTTTAGTTAGGGATTGTAATTAAAGCTCTTACCAGCTTACTGGGAGTTTTATTTCTTATGTTTTTATTAATTTTGTATGAAAAATTATAACTCTTAAATCATAAATAAAAATATTAATTTATTTATGGTTAAAATATGTCTCTTTAATTTTATTTTTAAGTGCATACATGCATATATACAATATATCGACAAACATTAATGAAACTTAGGGAAATTAAATCGTTAAATTTAAAAAAAAAATTCAAGCTACAAAAATACTTAAAAACATTCACAACACTAACAACATAAACTCCCTTAGATACTTAGAGGCTTTGAAATCCTATACGTTTGTACAGGGCCCTATTTCATAAAACTATTAGTCTAATACTAATAATTTCAAGAATATTAGTTCTAATAAATATTTGATTAGTAAATTTGAGTTTCATAGAAAAATCTTTTTCTACTAATATATCCCATACCTAAACAAATATTTTATTAGTGTAGAAATTATTAGTAAAGAATTCCCAAACAAAATATTGTATGTCATAATAAATATTTTTTCAGCTATTGACCGTTTTTGTCTACTATATTTTTTTATTAGAGTATTTCTACCTACGTTCGTAGACTAATAAAAATAAAATATTAATTTATTAGTCCGGCAGAAAAATTTACTAATAAAATTGTCGATATGAAATTTCATCTTCCTACAGTAATAATTTCCCACTAATATTATTGGCGCTGGAGAAATAATTTATTAGTGCGGAAAAAGTTTTATGAAACACGTTTTTGCTAATAAACTAATAATTATTAATAAATTCGCTAATAATTATTAAACTAATAGTTTTATGAAATAGGGCCCAGGTCTAAGTTATTAGACATTTCTTCGAAAATTGAAAATTGTCTTAGAATTTGTTTTAATGAATAATAACGTATTTTGATTCAACCGTTTTTGAGATTAACATATTTCAAAAATCATTTAGGCTCTCAGTTTTAACATTACCTTTCATACAAACATAGCAAATATTCAAGTCTCTGCCTTAAAAAAACATTGAACTACATTTATGAACTTTTTGGAAAACAGCCCCAATTTGAAAACAAAAAAGTGAAACATTTAACATTTTTAAAAAGTATTCTATGTTGCTTACATTTGAGTCAATAAGCAAAATTTAAATTCCTTATTTTCAACCTTTATTGTAAAAGTTTGAAAAATTCAATGTAAATCTAAGGAAGGATTCTAAGTTTTAAGATTTATTGAAAGTTTCAAGACATTTTTGTCAAAATTTGCAATTTTTGACCTTAATTGATATGCAGAACTTTGAAGTTTAATTCAATTTCTGTCAAGATAGCCATATGAAATTTTTGAATTGCTTCAAAATCCAATTAGCGAACACACAATACTGCTTATGGTCGTTTGGTTTCAACTTATGGGTCAGTGGGATTTTGAATGAGTGCAGACCTTGATCCCAAAATTCTTCATGATATGGTCTGTGCCAATTCAAGTTCATGTGAGCGACGTGGAATTGACCGCCTCAGATTCTGATGCACGCATTCACGATGAGCGTCGATGTTTTCGGCAGGTCATGCGTTGACTGAGCCGGTGGAGTCGAATTTGGCCACCAGATGACAAAAAGCCGACTAAGAAGTACCCCAAAAAAAGGTAACAACGCGCGCAAAAGAACACTTATTTTTATAATAAAGTTTAATAATTTACTCTTGTGATTGATATTTCGAGAAATGAAGCTGTCACTTTAAACTCATCTATTTTATGGGTTTTCTTTAAATTACTACTTTTTGTCAATAAGTCGGTGCGGTGAAGTCGTTATACACATTCAGAACTCATACTCAAAGGAAGATATATGGATTAAAAATGGAATGAGTGTCAAATAATGTTTTTAAACTACAAATGTTGCGAAACATGTTGCTCCACACATAAATTGTTCTAAATTTCAAAGGACCTTTCTCCAAAGTGCAATGTATAGTGAATAAAATCTCAAAAACTGAATTCGATCTCCAACGGTATAAATATTGTACGTGATATTCCAACACAAATTCTTGAACCTATTTTTTTTTTTTTTTTTTTAAATGACACATAATGTTGCGGTTTTTTATATGAAGTATCAAAATAAACCACTTTTTGGAATTTATCAATAACATATCAGCATTGCAATTTATTTTCTATTTTTGTATAGGCTATGCATGGATACTTCTATAAGGGAGGTGACAGCTAAGAAACAGTAAAAAAAAATATAGAAAAACAGAGGACAAAAACGCCCAAGAATCTATCCGCATACTTTCTTGCAGAAAAGGAGACATTTGATGTCAACACGTTTGAGTGGAAACACTTGGTCTGCATGTTCTTAACTTCTGTGGTTTGATTTTGTTAAGGTATCTTGTGGATTCATGGGATAAATTTAATGGTAATATTAAAAAACCGACATTAGAAATTAGTTTCAAGCCTAGTTTCATCCTATCCTATCCTAACAGAGTACAAATAAAGCTCTTTTGTGAAATGCTGGAAGCAGATAATTTTAAAAGTAAATTTCTTATAACGTTCACAATTTCTTAATATGGTTCTTCTATGTTTTGTTTTGGGAAGTACTGAAGATTGTTTTCAAAAATTATCAAAATCTGTTGAGTTTTTAAAAATTTAAAACTTTAAAACTCTTTGTAAGTTTTTGAACTTTTTTTTTCTAGAAATACAATTGTACTAATTTTCAACAAAACCCTTCAACGTAACCCTCAAAATTCACAAAGAATTCTTCAAAATCAATATAAACTTGAACTACCTTTAAAAAATCAAACCTAAAACTTTAGTTCTTTCGAAGTACGTATATTTTTCAGCACTTTTTTTAAATTTCTTTAACTTTAAATTTTCAAGTTCTCAAGGTTCTCTTGTACATTCGACCCAGTGGTGCACTTTAACGTATTGTTGTAGTCTTCTTCAGATGGTTTGCTGTTCTGTTATGTACTCTTAGTCGTACAATCTTATACAAAAGTGTTGTCTTGTTGCATCGTATTCAGATTCTTTGTTGACTTTTATTTATAAAAGAAAGGAACTTAAATTGTCATGGTAGGTGGCAGAGGACATTATCTGGTGTGTGGTAGATGGAACTTATCGCACATGAAGGTTGGCCATGCAAACATTCTTATTTTTTAAGTTTTGTTTTTCTCTTATAAAAATAGAGTTAAGGTAAAAGAATACAAAACGCACTCACAGTGTAAAGCTAGAAAAAGAACTAGGTTATCTAATTTAAACAATGTGACGATGTCTATGGTATTTTGTTTTGTTATTGTTTTTGTTGTTTTTCTTAAACTCATTTTGTATGCAATGCTGGGTTTTTAGTGCATTCGAGTTACGTGCGGATGAATTTGAATATACATAACATATAAATGTTGCAAGGTACAACTACTGTGTGTATGTACATTATATATTAAAACTGTTGCAGAGTTCTAAATATTACCTTGCATGTTTTATTTATTTAGTTTATATTTTTTTTTTCAAATTCAAATCGTGATTAGTGACTGACGATTATACCATAATAAAAATTTACAAGTGAAAACATCTCTTGCGGTATTAAGATGAAGTTGTCTGGGAGCTCTTGTATATGTATAATTTATGATTATGATTCGGTTAGAGATCTGGAAACATTTTTTTCAATGAGTCTGAATAAGAAGTTATTAAAGACACTGATGATATTCTCGTGTTGTTTAGACAATGGGTTTGAATTTATCTTTTGTGCAATTATGTTAAAATTAGTTGGTGAGAAGGTTTTTTCAAGTAATTTGAGCTAAATGATAAAATACATGAATTTTATTAAATAAAGAAGGTTTTTGTTGGGTTTAATGAAAAATTACGCTGAAGTTTACACTGTGGTTTATATCTTATTAACTTCCTATAGGAAGTTATTCTAATCGGTCCAATTTGTCGAATTGACAATTTTGGCATTTCTCGACGTTCGTACGCCATTAGTTTAGTTTTTTTTCGTCATCCATATCTCAAGAACCATTGGAGATATCGACTTCAAGTAAATGTTGTTATACAGATAATAATAAAAAAAGATGAAGAAAGGACTCTCCACAAAATTGAGTTTGTGGTTTTTTTACCATATCAGTTTGACAAATTTGACAAATAATTCACAAACAAATAACGCTAGCGACTTGAATTAAGTTTTATATTATATATCGTAACGTGATACCAACTAATACAAATACAATACAAATTTGAAAAAAAAAATCTATTAACGGTTTTTTTATAAATCAAAAAACTTAACAAAATATTTGTCTCCTCTAATATTTTACAAACAAAAAATAACTTTATTTTCGAAATAATTTTATGGAACGAATAACGTTTTTGACATCTGGTAAAATTTTGAGAAAAATCGAATTGACGGTTTTTTTACAAACAAAATTAAAACCTAAACAAAACGTTACTTAAAGTTGATAAAAATTGATTTTTGACTTAAATATCTTTTTAATAATGAAAGTAATTGCCTTTAAACTAATTTTTCATAATAAAAAATATAGTTTTCAACATTCAGTAAAATTTTGGGAAAGATCGAACTGACAGTTTTTTTTTTGAAAAACATAAAAACATATAAAAAATATTACTAAAACTTGGTAAAAATAGATTTTCGACTAAAATATCTTTCCAAAAATGAAAAATATTGGCGTCAAACTAATTTTATCTTTTGTTTTTAGCATTAAGTATATGTATTTTTTATAAAAACCTAGCATTCAACTTTTTTTTATAAAAATTAAAATTTACAAAAAAATAGTACGCAAAATTGGTAAAAATTTGTATTAGATTCTCGACATCTGGTGAAAAAAGGCTTCAAAATGAAGTCACTCTGTGCTTGATTTTGTTATTAACGTAAGATATTGTTCTTAAAAAACCAATCTGTATTTGCGTATATAATAAATACAAACTTTAAAGAAATGCTGCTAAAATTGGCAAAAAATGGTTGTCAACTAAAAATCTCTGTGACAAAAAGAGATTTTGAAATTAAACTATTTCATTGTTGTTAATTTTTATTAAATTTTTTATAAAAAAATAACTGACAACTTTTTTTAAAAAACACAAGAACCAACAAAAACAACAAAAAACACACAAGAAATGGTTTTCGACTCAAGAATTAGGAGAACAAACAAAAAAATCAAATTATTTATCCCACACAAAATATTGTTACGTGTATGAATATTTTGTTAAAATTTAAAGCAAGACAAGTCGATAGACGATTGATGGGAAGTTATCAGAGTGGGTCGCATTCCAGCCTTTTTTTTATATTTGTTTATTGGTACGATTTGTCGAATTGAAAATTTTAAAATTCGTCACCATTTTTTGTTAATGAAATAAATTGGAAAACAAATCAATTGGATCAAATATTTTACGAACTAAAAACGATATAACTTTTAAAATAATTGTATACAACCAAGAATTCAGACTTCTTTTAATTTCCAATTGATATTTTGTTTTTACCAAAAAACAAAAACCTACAAAATCGCATGTTTAAAATTATTTTATTTTATAAACAGTTTCCAATAGGGACGGGTTGATTTTGACAGCTTATGGTGGATATATTGTTAACTTCCCATAGGAAGTTATTGTAATGGGTCCGATTTGTCAAATTGAAAATTTTGACATTTCTCGACGTTTCAAGGTCCCTAGAGTCGAAATAAAAGATTTTACGAAAGATGTCTGTGCGTGCGTGTGTACGTACGTCTGTACGTCCGTACCATGCGACGTTTTTTTCGTCGTCCATAGCTCAAGAACCAGAAGAGATATCGACTCCAAATAAATTTTGTTATACAGGTAATAAAGCAGAAAGATGTAGAAAGGGCTTTCAAGAAAATTGCGTGGGTGTTTTTTTACCATAGCAGTTTAAAAAAAGGTGAAAATGCTGGTTAACCCTAAATATATCATGAACCAATGACGCTAGAGACTTGAATTAAATTTTATATTATAATTGTAACGTGATACAAAACAAGTATATTTTTTGAACAAAAATCCAATTAACGGTTTTTTTATAAATCAAAAAAACTGAAAAAAAAAATTTGCACTTCGAAAAGTTTACGACTGGAATATGATTTCATCTCCAAAACAATTTTGTGCAACGAAGAATAATGTTTTTGACATCTGATAAAATTTTGAGAACAATCGAATTGACAGTTTTTTTTACAAAAAATAAAAACCTAAAAAAAATTAATAAAAGTTGGTAAAAATTGATTTTTGACTCATATGTTTTCAAGACTTTTCGATATTGTCTTTAAACTACTTTTATCTTTCAAAAAATATTGTTTTCAACATTCAGTAAAATTTTGAGAAAAATCGAATTGATAGTCTTTTTACAAAAAATTAAAAAAACTGAAAAAAAAAATTAAAAAAGTTGGTAAAAATTGGTTTTCGACTTCAATATCTTTTCAAAAATTTGAGATTATGGCTTCCAACTAATTTTATCGTATAAAAAATATTGTTTTCAACTTTAGGAAAAATTTTGAGAAAAATCGAATTGACAGTTTTTTTTACAAAAAATAAAAACCTAAACAAAAAAATTAATAAAAGTTGGTAAAAATTGATTTTCGGCTCAAATAGCTTTTCAAAAATTAAAAATATTGGCTTCAAACATATTTTATTTCACAGAAAATATTGTTTTTGATATTCAGTAATTTTTTTATAAAAATCCAACAGTCCGTTTTTTCACAAAAAAAAATAAAATCTACAAAAATAGAACGCAAATTTGGTAAGAATTGATACATTTAGACAAACTTTTAAGCAAGACAAATCGATAGAAGGGATTGGAAGTTATCAGTGTGGGTCGCATCCCAGTCCCAGCCTCTTTTTTCTTTTGAATATCTTATTTTAATCTGTTGCTACAGATCAAACATTATGGCAAATTAAAGCGTCGGGCAATAAGAGCAAATAATAAAGCTTTAATATCAAAACAGGCGCTCTCTAGTAGCAATTATATGCTCCCGTTGCTTCGTTTTTATGAGACGTACATGATCACCCTTCCAAGTCGACTCTGCAATAGCCATTTGGTTTATGAAAGTGTTAAGCAGAATCCGAAACGAAGTGAATTGGAAACTGGATCGTGTGATTTGGCCCCTTTGGACTTTTTCTTGTATTGCTTAAACTTTGGCAGCCTTTAAGGGAAACATTATCAATGTCAGTGGTCAATAATTCAGCGTAATTTATGCTCAAAAGTCATCAAAAACTGGACCTTTCGAATGCGCGCCATACAGTGAAGCCGCGACAGCCATTTAAACGATTTCACACATAATTTCATTGATAATTCTTTCAAGAAAAGTTTAAACCTTATTGGTGTCTCATATGCAACTTGTTTTATTTTTATTAATATTTATTTTAAATCGAAATGTCTTGCATCTTCTTATGAAAGACATTTATAGATTTGGATAAATTGTTTTTTAATGCAAGAAATGTTTGATTTTGTATAGCTTTAATCTAGTGCTTAATATTTTCACTTTTACGATGTTTTAAAAATCGAATTTCAAACTTATTTTGATGAATAACTTTTTCTTACAGTATTCTTTGATTTTAAAATGCTGTCCATCTGAATTTCACAACATTTCATTCTTTTCTAATTTTTGTTTATCATTTAGCAATCTTAAATTTTCAATAGGTGATGGATGTGAATTTTGTATCTAATGGATGCATTATAATTTTTTCGAAAGTCCATTTTTCTTTCTATAAACAAAAAAGTAAAAAACAAAAACCACCAAAACATTGCACTCTTCTTTGATCGACATGCAATCAGCTTCAACTTCTGCATCAATCCAAAACACTGTGCAACATCTTCTATAGAAAGTTCCGATAAAAAAAGCACTAGAATGAATCTATCGCCTTTGTTTTTCTGAGATGCGTTTTCGTAGTTCATACGAGATTCTCTCACACATTAAAACAAAAAATTATTTTCAACGCATAAATAATCAAACTGAATTTTTATTTCTTGGTGTGAGTGGAAAAAACATTCATCATGTGTTTAGATAAAAATATTAAAGAAAAGAAAATTATATTACAAAGTCGTGTTGATGTACATGAATTGGGATGGGGGTCATGACAAGAATATGAGAAGATAATAATTTAGAATCTCAATTATTTATGAATGAAGATAGTTTTTTCTTTTTTTTTCATTTTTGTTATGCGAGGCGCATTATAAATATAGAGTGCATCTTGTGCATGATGATGATGATGATGCTGATGTGGTGTGATTTCAAAGACAAATAAAAAATATTTAAAATTTTTCATTGATGTTTGGAATTATTATTGGCATTTTAATTTAATGGGGTGCCGGCAGCGTGTGCAATGCTGTGAGACTATTAAGTGAACATTTTTCAAATATTTTTGTACTTATAATTCAGAAATGTAGTAGAAATATTACTCGCTGGATTTAAAAACGAAAGTGTGAGGAATGTACACAAGTTTTTTTTTTTGAAGAAGAATTTAATCCATTAACTTGATATGGGTATGTTCGACACACTGACACAAAATCAAAACATCTTCGTCTGACCCTATATTTATGGAGGGAATTTTTGAGGTTAGATATCAAAGATTGAAAAAATAAATTAACGATTTCTTGTAAATTTATGTATGACCTGATTTGAAAAATTTAAATTGGATACTGAAGAAATTAATTATTATCTGTACTCTCAGATTGTGTGAAGGATTTTTAACTTAACATATAGGAAGTTATTGTAATCGGTCCGATTTGTCGAATTTTTATATTTCTCGTATACGTCCGTACGTTCGGGAAGTTTTTCTGGTTGTCCATAGCTCAAGAACCAGTAAGGATATCTACTTCAAATACATTGTGTTATACAGATAATAAGCAGAAAGATGCAGAAAGGACTCTCAAAAAAATTGAGTTCGTGGTTTTTTTACCATAGCAATTTAAAAAAAAAGGTGAACATTTTGGTTAACCCAAACTATCTCACGACCGAAAAACGCTAAAGACTTGAATTAGATTTTATATTATTTATTGTAACGTGATACAAGACAAATATATTTTTGGAAACAAATCCCCTTAACGGTTTTTTTATAAATAAAAAAACTGGAAAAAAATATTTGTCCCCTCTAATATTTTACGAAAAAAAACTATTTTATCTCCAAAATAATTTTGTGCAACGAAGAATAACGTTTTTGACATCTGGTAAAATTTTGAGAAAAATCGAATTGACAGTTTTTTTTATAAAAAATAAAAACCAAAAAAAAACTCAAAGTTGGTAAACATAGGTTTTTGACTCAAATATCTTTTTAAAAATTTAAGATAATGACTTCCAAATACTTTTATCTTATAGGAAATATTGTTTTCAACATTCGGTAAAATGTTGTGAAAAATCTAATAGACAGTTTTTTTTAATAGAAAATAAAAACCAAAAAAGACATTACTCAAAGTTGGTAAACATTGATTTTCGACTCAAATTTCTTTTCAAAAATTAGAAGTATTGGTTTCAAACTAATTTTATTTTATAAGAAATATTGTTTTCAACATTCGGTAAAATTTTGAGAAAAATTGAATTGACAGTTTTTTACAAAAAAAAACCCAAAAAAAAAAAAAATACTAACACTTGGTAACAATTTATTTTCGACTCAAATATCTTTTCAAAATATAAAAATAATCGCTTCAAACTATTTTTATTTCACAGAAAATATTGTTTTTGACATTCAGTCTATTTTTTAGAGAAACCCAACAGTCAGTTTTTCCAAAAACAATTAAAATCTACAAAAAAAAATAGTAAAAATTGATGTTCTGTACTCGATATCTCATGAATAATAGAAAATATTGATTTCAAATTAATTGTATTCATTCAATTTGTATTCGTTTATAAGAAATAAAAACTTTAAAGAAATACTACAAAAACTAGTTTTCGACTAAAAATCTCATTAACAAAAATAGATTTTGAAATCAAACTATTTCATTTTACGCAAAATGTTGTTGGTAATTTTTAAATTTTTAAGAATAATTCAACTGACACCTTTTTTAACAAAACACGAAAACCTATAAACCTTTTATGCATGACAAATCGACAGACGGGATGGGAAGTTATCAGTGTGGGTCACATCCCAGCCTCTTTTTTGAATATTAACTCAAACTACTCATAGAAATTTAGAAACATGTGTGTAAATTGTTGCCTATAAAAACACTAAAAAAACTAAATGTCATTTTGTTTTATTTTTAAATATCCTGAAGGAATTTTAGTTTCAAAATATTAAATTACCAAAATAATCCAATTAATCACAAATTCGTAACATTTTTCTTTTTATTTTTATATTTCAAACTGAATTAATTTATTAATTATAAAATTATGTACATAATATTAGCATAACTTCATTTATGTTTAAAAGTATTTATTTTTTTTATCTTATTTGAAGTGAGGTGGAATTACCAAAATATTTCTAATTTCAATCAAATATGACAATTTTCAAAAAAAAAAAAAGGCTATTCCCCCACACTACTGAGATATCCTAGCTAAAATTATTTACATTTAATTTAATTTATTTTTTTACACTATACATTATTCATAGCAACCATACACCATAAACTGAAAAAAATATATTTTTGTAGCTATTTGCCTGGTAGGCTTAGAATTATAACAATTCACAACATGTTATCGATTGAAACGCATGTAAGTATATAAAAAAGAAACTCCACAAAATCACATAAATGTCAACTAATTTTTTTATCATTATTTATAATAATGTTATACTACATAATGTAGGAAGAATTAAATCAAACTGACTTACATGCAATTAAAAATTCTACAAACGAAAATTAGTTTTTAATTAAATTTAGACACACAAAATTATTTATTTAAAAAAAAATATAAATAAAGTGTGTTTTCTTGAATATTATTAAATATTTTGTATGTGAAACAAGAACATTTCATGGTAAAATAAAAGCCAGTATAAAAGACCTTTAATTTTCTTACATGTTCAATACTTATTAGAATTTAAAAACTAATTTAATAATAAATTCTTTAAAATTGTGTATCCTATTTTAAAGTATCCAAACAAAAATTAATTTAAAAGCAAATTCCCAATAAACTCAAAAAATTTACAACTTTTTCATGGAATCACTCTTTCAAAAGAGATAAATAAATAATGATATTTAAAAAACTAACATAACAAAAATGCTACACTTAAAAAAATTAAGTGTTAATTGTTCACTGAACTGAAATACTTGCAATCGAAGAAAATAAAAATACAAAACAAATCTAACCAAAATATACTTTTTTTTCAAGCTGGACACGTACGTTTTTAATAGACAAAACCTTTTTTAAAAAACTGCAACTTTTTCACAACAAAATAAGAGAACATTTTTTGTTGTTCAACGAAACTGAATCGAAATGAGAAACAACCGATTCGGATATCATGGAGGCTTTTGGACACTATTTTCCCATAAAAAATAGATCCATCTAAATAGGAACAACAACAACAAAAAAAAAAACGGTCCTAAACTAAAAAGAACCATCATGGTTGTATCTTTTTAATTCGATTTTAACGAAAAACCCAAAACTCGCTTAGACTATAAACCCACCCGCTGAATGTATAGTGTGTATACGAAAACGAAATAGTTCTGTTTGTTGAAACAAACCCAAAGAGTTCTAACAAAAGTTACCTTCACAGAATTAAAAAAGAAAGTCATGCAATAAAATTTCGCTGAAAATTTAATTGAGTTTGATGCTTTTGTAAAAAAAAACATGTTTAGTTCCCTCTTTTATACACTTTTGTGGAGTGTTGGGGTATACAAAAAAATACCTTTATTGTACGTTCAAAAAAATGGAAACTCCTTTGACGTTAACACTCTCTTTTGGACACCAACCGAGTATAGTCAAAATAATGTTTGGACTTCATGCTTCAGATGATGTTTATTAGAGAAGAAAATAAAAAAGAAATCTACACTATACTACATTCTATCTAGGTGGGTGGCTAACGAAGTTTTGGACAATAGAACATTCGTGTGATTCCCACAAAATTTGTTGTTATTTTTCTAAGAAGGAAGGGACAGAATGTTGTTTTTTACATTTATGTTGAATATTTATCTTCCTTTTGATGGAAATTTGCTTACTCATGAGAAACTACATTTTAAGAATATTTAATTTTTTTATTTTCAATTCACATTTTTCACACTCTTTTCATTTTACACTTGATTGTGAAATTGAAAACAAAACGTTTTTCAGTCTATCCAAAAAGCACATAGTAGAGGATTATTTTTTTTTTGTATATTTTTAAAGTGAACACAAATAAGATATTACTTTTTTTAAAAGTTTTCTACATAAAAAAAAACTATAAATATAGTCCTTTTTCAGACTTTAAAAATTTTGAAGCCAATATTTGTAATTTTTGAAAAGCTATTTGAGTCGAAAGAACATTTTTACCAAGTTTTAGTATTGTTTTTTTTTTAGGTTTTTATTTTTTGTAAAAAAACTGTCAATTCTATTTTTCTTAATATTTTACAGAATGTTGAACACAATATTTCTTAAAAGATAAAATTAGTTTGAAGCCAATGTCTCAAATTTTTGAAAAGATATTTACGTCGAAAAACAACTTTTACCAACTTTTATAAATTTTTTTTAAGTTTTTATTTTTTGTAAAAAACTGTCGATTCGATTTTTCTCAAAATTTTTCCTATTGTTGAAAAAAATATTTCTTATAATTTAAAATTAGTTAGAAGCCACTATCTAAAATTTTTGAAAAGATATTTGAGTCAAAAATCAATTTTTACCAACTTTTGTTAATTTTTTTTTTGGTTTTTATTTTTTTGTAAAAAAAACTGTCAATTCTATTTTTTTCAAAATTTAATTAAATGTTGACAACAATATTTTTTGAAAGATTAAAGTGGTTTAAAGCCAATTTCTCAAAGTTTTGAAAAGATATTGGAGTCGAAAATCAATTTTTACCAACTTTTATAAATTTTTTTTTTGTTTTTACTTTTTGTAAAAAAACTGTCAATTCGATTTTTCTCAAGATGTTTCCTAATGTTGAAAACAATATTTCTTATAAGATAAAATAAGTTTGAAGCCTTAATCTCAAGTTTTTGAAAAGATATTTGAGTCGAAATTCAATTTTTACCAACTTTGAGTAATGTTTTTTTAGGTTTTTATTTTTTATAAAAAAATTGTCAATTCGATTTTTCTCAAAATTTTATCGGATCTCAAAAACATTATTCTTCGTTGCACAAAGTTGTTTTGGAGATGAAATCATATATTAGTCGTAAAATTTTCGAGGTGACAATTTTTTTTTTATAAGTTCAGTTTTTTTGATTTACAAAAAAAAAAACGTTAATTGGATTTTTTCCAAAAATACATATATTTTGTATCACGTTACAATATTTAATATAAAATTTAATTCAAGTCTCTAGCGTCATTGGTTCATGAGATATTTAGGGTTAACCAAAATTTTCACCTTTTTTTAAACTACTATGGTAAAGAAACACACGCACGCAGACATCTTTCTAAAAATCTTTTATTTCGACTCTAGGGACCTTGAAACGTCGACAAATGTCAAAATTTTCAAGTTGACAAATCGGACTTATTACAATAACTTCCTATGGGAAGTTAATAAAATTTAGGCAAATGCTTGGATGTGACCCCACAAGTAACTTTCCATCTATGCCCGTCTGTCGATTTTTCAAAAACTTTAACAAAAACTTAAAAACAACAATGTTTTGTGTGAGGTAGAAGAATTATTCAAAATCTTTCTGTGTTCTCAAAATATTTGAGCCGAAAACCATTTCTTATCAGTTTTGTGTTCTTTTTTATAGGTTTTTTGTGTTTTTTAAAAAAGTTGCCAGTTCAATTTTTGTAAAAAAAATTAACTTAAAGTTAAAAATAAATTTAATTTCAATATCTACTTATATATATCTACTATTTTTATCAAAATTAGAAGCATTTTATTTCTTAAGAAAAATCACCGATTGTATTTTTCTAAGCACATTATCCTACTTTAACCTTATAATTTGGCACTAAATAAAAAAAGTCGTATTTTATGTAAATTCTTATTTTTTATAAAGAAAAAACCAGTTGTTGGATTTTTCTAAAAATTTTAAAAACAATATTTTCTATAAGCAAAAAATAAGTTTGAAGGCAATAGCCAAGATAATCAAGTCAAAACCCAGTTTTAAATAATTTTTAGTGATGTTTTTTAGGTTTTTATTTTGGGAGCGGGTCGAAATACTGTATTTCAATATACTGTATAATACTGGAAGTTTTGACAGATCAGTTAGTTTGGTGCAATTGTTTATGCAATTGTTGATTATGATAGGAAAAATTCATGTAAAAATGTGAGAGATACAAATAACTAAGAAGAAGAAAATGAGAAAGAGATACCATTTATATTATTTTTGTTTTCATTATTTCAGAGACTTATGAATTATCATAGGTATGTATATGTTATTGTTCAAGGGAAGTATATTAGAACATTATGCTAATGAAAAATTTGTATGATGGTTTCTTAAAAAAAAGTATTCTGGGGTGGAATCGGCTAAGGTGATTGTTGATAAATTACAGTCAAAAGAATTCGATATATGTAAGGTGATAGTCAAATTGATACCCAAAAAGCTGTCACAGCAAAAATGTGATAGTCATTTTAATACAAATATGTCGTTTCTGAATAAAGCTACCAGACGCTTACAAAAAACGAATGGAACATTTTTTGAGTTACGTTTTTTAAGTACAAAAACACATTTTTGTGACCGACAAAGCTTACGACATTCGAAAAAACACAAGAAAAGTAAGAATGTTATTTAAGCACAGCCAATGTGATACTTTTATTTAGATATTTTATAGGAATCATTTGAAATGAATTGAATTGAATTGAATTGAATTGAATTGAATTGAATTGAATTGAATTGAATTGAATTGAATTGAATTGAATTGAATTGAATTGAATTGAATTGAATTGAATTGAATTGAATTGAATTGAATTGAATTGAATTGAATTGAATTGAATTGAATTGAATTGAATTGAATTGAATTGAATTGAATTGAATTGAATTGAATTGAATTGAATTGAATTGAATTGAATCATCTTACACACACGGAATGAAAATGATAGTCGAATTTAACTACCAAAAATATTATAGTCAATTATCACCTTAGCCGGTTCCACCCCTGTTTTCAAAATTCTGTATTTCAAAATGCTGTAAATAAGACTAAAAAATAAAAATCGTTTTGACAATGTAAAAAAGTGCGCACTTTTTTACATTGTCAAAACGATTTTTATTTTTTAGTCTTATTTACAGCATTTTGAAATACAGAATTTTGATATACAGAATTTTGAAATACAGAATTTTGAGATACAGCATTTTGATCATGCAGTATTTTGTACATACAGTATTTTGAAATACAGTATTTTGAGATACAGTATTTTAAATACAGTATTTTGATCCATACAGTATTTCGATTCCAACCCTTTTATTATTTGTAAGGAAAACGTTACTTTTTTTCTCAAAATTTTACCAGATATCAAAAACGTTATTTTTTGTGAGTACAAAATTATTCTGGAGATAAAATATGTTTCTTGCAGTTCTCAATTTGTTTAAAAGCTCTTTTTGCATCTTTCGATGTTATTGTAGAAATTTATTTGAAGTCTATATCTCTACCGGCTCTTGGGATATGGACGACGAAAAAAGGTCGCATTTGGAAGAACGAACGTACACAGGTTTGAAAATACGAACGTTTGTGCACACGAACATATATTTCTCTAAAAAAATTGATTTTAGGGTCGACATTTTTGATTTGACAAAACTGACCCATACAAATATCAAATTATGGAAAGTTAAAAACACGTTCCAAGCCAGTTTTAACAGAAAAACAATACGGTCGAGCTTAAAAGTAAACATATTTTTCAGATTTGAGCTTAAGTTTTGCATTTTAAAAATGATTTCATATCTTAAAACATCTGTTACCTAAAATATTAAGAATTAAAAGATATTTTTTCTCAAAAACTATTGCAAAATTATTGACAAAAAAGTCTTAAATCAAAACTACGAACCAAATATTTTAAAACTATTTAATTGAAGACAATTTTGACAACACATCTTGTGATTTTAAATATAAACTTAGTTTAAAAAAATCTAAATTTATTTTTTGAAAATCCCGTAGGTATTTCAAAACAATGTTTATGATTTAAAATTTTTTTTTCCAATTATAAATTTATTGAATTTGAATCTCGAATTTATATGACATAAATGATAAGATTCTTTCTCTTTTGAGTTGAATTCGTCATGTTAAACATAGTTTACATAACCTTTTGACGTTTTCATCTTTTTTAATATCAGTGAGTAAAGAAGTCAAATTCAACGATACTCACACATGGCCTCAACTAATGCAACCAAACTCACTCAAAAGTCTACTTTAAAATATGAATCAAAACAACCCTCCTTAATATTCTATATTCTGACATTCATTCATCATTCTACCAGAGTATGTATAAAACCCTACTTCCTGTTAATATTAATATAACCATTTCAAAATGTCAGATTTGACAGACAGTTCATGTAACATTTGAAGAGGTTTACAATATTGGATTTATTTGAATGAAATATGACAACAACATGTCATCAAGTTATAGTCTTAAAGAAGCCATTGGAATTGGATTGTGGATTTAGAAAAAATCTCTGGAATTTTGAATGAATGAGAAAATAAGAATATTAGAAAGTTAAAAAATCCAAGCAAATCTTTTTGATATTCGAGTGTTTTTTTTACATTAAACCTTCGAATATTTAAATAAAAGGTAGTGCCCGTGGCATGATGGTTAGTGCGTTGGACTGTCATGCGAGAGGTCTTGGGTTCAATCCCTGCCTGTGCCACCTTAATTAAAAAAAAAAGAGTTTTCACGGGTACTGCCTCTTGCGAGGAATTGACAAATTCTCCAAGAGTAATTCTTGTCATGAAAAAGTGCATTCTCAAATTAGCCGTTCGGATTCGGCATATAAATTGTAGGTCCCCTCCATCCCTGACAACATTACTCGCACACAGGAATGGTTGAGAGTGGTAAGTCACTAGGCCCTGGTTCTCTACGGACTGTTGCGCCACCTAATTTATTTATTTATTTATTTATTTAAATAAAAGGCGCAGTGTTTTTGAGTGTGAGTTTTCTTATATCCGTAAAATTCTATACAAGCCTAACTAACAACATAAATCAATAAAACTACTATTTATCTTCAAATGTAGGTACTATACTTCCATCCAAGCAAAGCCGGATGGGTCAGACAGTTTTATTACTTTTGGCATAGATTCAATTTCTCAAGACGCAATAAACAAACCATACACTCTTACACCTCTTTTCACTAAATCATAAAATAATTAAAAGAAAAAAAATAAATACAAAAATCTATACATAAATAAGAAAACCTAAATGAATCACTTAAAATAAAATCCGAAATTCGCTATATTTTTCAACAACCATTCGAATCGTAAAAATAAATATATATTTTCACTTTGGCATCGGCAGAATGGGCAGCGCGCGGCACGTAGAATATTTTTTTAAAAACAAAACAATAAACAGACTTTAAAGCTACATAAAAATGTACTTTCGTCGAAGAAGCGTGCTTCTGGATTGCTTTGCTATATGAGCATGAGCAACAACCATTCGTCGCAACAATTTCAGAAACAGAATATAATATCTCAAGGCAGTCACATACCAAACGTCCCTCAAGTCAGAAGTTCACCACCAATTACAAAAATGTCATCACAAAAACCTCTCCGAATTAAATGTCGAACGCCCAAAAATTTCAAAAAATTTCTCACTCGTATATTCGTAAGATAGTTGACATCAAGTTTGATCGTTTTCAGCAACGACGACAAACGACATACGACGACGACGCTACGCCAAGAAGTTCAAAAAATGTACGATACAAAACAATTTGGCTTAAATGAGTATTGAAATGAGTTTAGTACGTACCATCAATCGTAGGTATATAGAAAAATCCAAAGTCCACATCCACACACTTAAATAATTTTGCGTGTCCCTCTTGATTGATGCGTATTTTTAAAACCACATTGTTTTATTTAAGAAAATTGTATCTTTTGTTGTTTCTGTTTCTGTTTTTCAATGTAGGTATATCTATTTTGTTGAAAAACCACCTTAAAATACACAAGAACCACTGAAACCACCTTAAAATACACAAGAACAAAACTTCATTCAAAAATGATCACAGCGACATGTTTCTCGCGCAAAGATTGTTTTTCAAAATTGATTTGATTTTATAATAAATAAATACCCGTAGTCGCACTTCTAATTAAGACAAAATCTCAAAACAGACTGAATGTCTGAAATTTTTCCTCAAGACTTCCACTTTTTTTTTTATTTTACGTAACAATAATTTTCACGAACGGATTTAGTTCAATTTCGCTGAAAGAACGGCTACGGCTACGATGTCGGCCCGTGCGGTCGTTTGTTGGTGTCGTTCTCGGTGGCGGTACTCGCGGTATAATCGGGTATATTTTGTCGGAGTGCGTTCTTCCTTCTTCGACACACAATGTTAATCATGATGATTCGTTTGCTTTTCTTCTGTCTGACTCGGACTGAATTCTGAGCAGTAAAATAATAAAAACAAAATTATTGTACTTGTTGGGTTCGCGTGAAGTGCGAGATATTAAAGATACTACTTTTTTGTATCTTGTATCTGGAGTTCTCAAGCGAACACCCTAAGAGGCCAGGCAATACGCAATTAAGGCACCACACAAATTCAATTCAAATTTATTGCATCGAGTGGGAGAAAAATAACAGAGATAAAGAACACAAAAGGAAATGAGTGATTTTTATCTTAAATTAGGTCATAAAAGGGAGAAGTTTTTTTCATAAAAGAAGAAGTCCATCATTGGGAGAAAAAGAGATAGAAAGATGAGTAACAGGTAGGTCAGGGATTCATTTTTCGGGGGAATACCCAAACTCTTGTTTAACATTTGCATCCCTTACCATTACGTTGTCAAGAGGGTGTGACTGATGGAATTTTGTTTTATTCAAGTCATTTTGTGAGAAAGATCGCAGGTGCATCACATTATTCCTGTCAATATAACTATACCATAATTTACCTGACGTATTCTTATTAATTATGATCACAAATTCTTAATCCGTACACACTTAGGATATATTATGGATATATGGGTAGGTAAATATTTGCTCGACTATAGTGTCAATCAACTCAAGCAAATGATAAAAATCCATCATCCTCAGAAATTGGTGTGACCATCCGAAGAATCAGTGGAAATAAAATAATATTTCAAGATCAACCTGAAACTTTTTTGTGTTTGACGAGCTTAAATCAAATATGTAAAATCATAAAACTGGTTTTAAAATGTTACTTATTTTAAAAGTTTTAAAGTTATAATAAATATTAAATGTAGCTTCCATATTTTAGTTCCTTCAGAGAACGGAAATAAATATTTTCACTTTTAAAGTTTTACATAAATATTCTAAAAAGTTTGTTTGTTAGTTTGAACGTGCTTATCTCAGGAACTACTGGTTCGATTTGCAAAATTCTTTCAATGTTAGATAACCCATTTTTTTGAAGAAAGTTTTAAGCTATATAACATCGTGATAAGACAACTACGAGTAGAGTACCAATAAAGAACGTTTCAAAATCTGGAATTTTGTTTCCTTGTTGAAAATTTCTATTACAAAGATGTTATTAATACTTATCCAAATAAATACGTTATTTATTAAAAGTATTTAATTTAAAAGAAATTTGATCTTTACATCTTTTGATTTCAATGAATATCTTAGAAGATATAGGAAAGTTTTAAAATGGCATAACAGCAGTTTTTTGATTTTCTCAACTTATGAACTTATGAACTGACTTAAATATTTGTTTTTCCAAATAAAAATATCCATTTTTTCAACATTCTATATCTCAAGAAAAAGTCAATGGATATTTTTAGGAAATTCAAATGTAAAACATGTTTATTCATAAGCCCTAAATACCTGTATACCTTAAATATTCAAACAAAAATTGGAGTGTTGTTATGTGTGCAAAAATAATTTAAAAAACCGGTCGAACGATTTTGGAAGAAAAAAATATAAAATAAAATGTTTTTGAAAAAATTGAATTGCATTTAAATTTTTAAAGATTAATTTACTTTTCTATTTTGCTAGAGGAACTATTTTTGAAAGACTCTTTGGATACGGGGAAAAGTTTGTATCACAACCGTAGCAAAATAATATTCGATAGATAGTCGATACTTCATATTTCATTGATTCTACATTTTAAATGACGATTATTATCTCAAACATTTTATTTTGAACATTTGCGTCACACTTTTTAGATTCAAAAGCAAGAAAATAATATTTAACCTTAAAAAAAATGGACACTCACTATTATATTGTAACAATCTAAACATTTTACCTTTTTAATACCAAATTTGAATTTTGGTTTTTATATTGCTTTTGAACTTATTAATATTGTTAGCAGAAAACCGAAACCTAAGCAATAATCAAAGAACTCCTTAAATTTTTGTGCACAAATATGTGACTTTCATAAGGTATATTTTAAGACTCCTGTGAGATTGAAGAACTTTATTTGTATTTCATATGGGGAATAAAAATAATTTTTTTAAAAATACCAATTTTTTACATATGTATGTATATCACTACTCAAACAAAAGTCCTTGGTCGTTAAAAATCTGATTTTATTCCCCATGAGTTCTTCAGTTTTTATGACACATATTGTACGGAATATTTACGAACAAATATTCATAAATCAAACAAAGATGTGATAATGTATGTACATATGAGTATTTGTTTTTTGAGTGCCTTGAACTTCATTATCAATGGTACTACAACCTACTGCATGCATATACACTCTTGACACCCTTTAAAAGAAATATTTCACTTGATTTAACATTTAACTACAACAATTGCTACCACCTGAGAAACACTCTTCGTCTATATAGGCAGAAGATATCTTAAATAAACATTTTCAAGATCAAGGCGGTAAATTTAAATGCACACGTCGTCGTCATGGTACTTGTCATTTCATTCTTCCCCAGAAAAAATACTTACTCCTTCACTTTATATTTTCAAAAAATAAAACCCTTTTTCAACAATATGTTTTATAAACCTCGAATAACATGGAAACAAGCCAGATAACGGCAGCTTAAGGTAAATAATTTCAGTGACACATAAAATTGGTTTGGTTTAAGGTCTGCAAAGAATACAAGAACATACGAAGACAAACTAACAATATCACAAATATTCTATCTTATGTGTTTTGTGTCTACAACATTGTTCGCAACATACACTTAACTGTATATAACTATGTTTGAAGAACCTTCGTAAGAACGTTTTTTGTCAAGCTAAAAGTTGGAAGCTTAAACAAATAAAAGTGATGAATGTTGATCACGGTCTTTTGGTTTATTTTTCTTCTTTCTTTCTTTAAAGTAAACCACACGCATAACAGTAATAATATTCTCATCTTATCTCTGGTTCTTGGCCAAGTTAAACCTGAGACAATCTGTTCGAGGTTGGATTGCGGCAGATATACATAATTAATGTTTGCTTCCTTGGGTGACATAAAGTTAAGTAAGTTGGCAGGCAAGGTAGGGTGAGGTAGATATAGAGAGTCGCGTGTATATGCGATGTTCTTTGAATAGTGTGACCAGATATGCAGGATTAAAGAGGGTAGGTGTGAGATGAAGTTTTTGTATAATAAATATTAATGAAGGTAAAACTGCTGTGCTTATGAATAATTGAAGACGTTTAGGAAATGTACTTCTGGTATCCGTACAAGTTCTTTTTTAAAAAATTTCCTATTATCGATATAATGGAGGATGATTATGTAGGAATAAAATAAAGAACATGCGGAAGCACCTTTAAAAGTGAAAAAAATAATTTTAGGAACATTGATTTGCAGGCCAAAGAAAGTATTGATTAAAAACAGTGTAAATGGTTCGAAACAGATAAATTGAACTGTTAAGCAAATTAAATGAACTATTAAACAAGGTTTATGTGCACTCAAGACTACTTATACTTAAATAAAAACTTAATTTTAGTTAAAAAGGACTTAATTTAATATAGTTTAGAAGACGAGATTTACATAATAAAGGATTTAAACAATATTAAGAATATTGCAACACTGCTTTACAATGCTTTGCTGGTCAAAAAAAAGTATTGAGTGAAATCAACGTTAGATTCGAAGCCCTTAAAAACAGAGAAATTATATTATTATTATATAAAGTAAAGGGTATAATGCACTTAAGACTATTTATACTACAATAAAAACTCAATTTTAGTTACCAAATACTTAGTTTAATATAGTTTAGAAGACGAGATTTACCTTATAAAGGTTTTAAAGAACATTTAAAGAGATAGAACACTGCTTTGCAGGACAAAGTAAATATTGAGTAAAGGAAATATTGAGTGTTAGTTTGAAAGCGTTTCGAAACAGGGAAATAAAACTATTAAGCAAACTAAATGAACTATTAAATAAGGTTTATATGCGCTTAAGACTATTTATACTTCAATACAAACTTAATTTTAGTTAGCAAAGACTTAATTTAATATAGTTTAGAAGACGAGATTTACCTAATAAAGGATTTAATCAATATTAAGAGAGTTGAAACACTACTTTTCAATAAAATTATTGAGTAAACGTTGGATTTGAAGCGCTTCGAAACAGAGAAATTATACTACAATATAAAGTTAAGGAACTATTAAATAATGGTAAGACTATTTATACTGCAATAAAAACTCAATTTTAGTTAACAAATACTTAGTTTAATATAGTTTAGAAGACGAGATTTACCTTTTATAGTTTTTAAATAACATTTAAAGTGATAGAACACTGCTTTGCAATGCTTTGCAGGTCAATGGAAATATTAAGTAAAAACAGTGTTAATTTGAAAGCGTTTCGAAACAGATAAATTGAACTATCAAGCAAAATAAACGAACTATTAAATAAAATTGATTTCCACTTAAAACTGTTTATAGTGAATCAAAAAGTAAATTTTAGTTAACAAGGAGTTAATTTAATATAGTTTAGAAGCCATGATTTACATAATAATAATACATAATTTTGCTTTTTATGTTAGTTAGGTTAAAACTAAAAAGAATGTCAATACATGATTGACTTTGCACTATTTGCGTATATGACTACTGACCGCATTTTTATATTATTTATAAACATAAAAACACTATTTCCATTTCTGTTAATTTTAAGTCTTATACTTTGACTCGAAAGTAAAACTCACTGAATGTAATACAAACAAAATTGTGTATCAGAATACAAGTTTTAAGTTATTTTAATAAGGATGTTTTATTCTAATTAATGTTTGTTTTAAGAGCTCTTGAAAGGCGATATTAAAATTTTGGAAGTAGCAAGCCTGACATTGAACTCATTGAAAAAATAAAAATCGTAAACGTAGAATTGAATTTTATATGCAAGGACAATGGAGAAATAAATAATGTGAATAACTGTTGACCGCTTAGACAATTTTGGCTGCATCAAATGATCATATTCAACAGGCAAGAAAAAGAACAAATCCGAACACCTTATGTAGACTTTGAAACCTACACGAATAGAAACAGCAAACAAAGTTTCTTCAAAAGTTCCCGTACAAATATTACCAAGAAGTATACGAGTTGGTTGAAGGTTTTTCCACTCTTTTCAAGAGTTGACAACTTGAGAAGTATTTGTAAGAAGACTTCTGTGAAACCTTTATTCAAAGCTAAAGTTTTAAAAACTATTGTAAGAACATTAAAATTCATTAACATAATATTAATAAAGGTCGCTGAATAAAGAGCTTCTACTGTTTTATTGTTTACTGTGGTTCTATAAAAAAAACAACTTTACATATTTAATTACCCTATAAGTACCTTTTTGTATGGACATAAAGTAGTCTAAGTACCTTACCAAGAATACAAATTAGATGCCTACCTAAAATTTTTTTTAAAGTAGGATTTAATCACTCCATAAAACTCTTAAAAATCATAATCATGTTCAATGTCACATTACACCATTAAATCGCATATTTTTTTGTTTCTCTTTCTTTAAGTTCAAAAAACTTAAAAACTTATCATCGTCGCGTACTCACTGTAAATATATGATTGTGTGCCACTTATTTTCTTCATTTTAAATTAATTAATTTTAATCCAAAAATAAAAAATAACTTTATAATGAGGCGGTCGGGTGTCGGTCTGTTCGAAATACAATACCTAAGTGAAGTAATGTCCTTGAATATCATTACCATTGATAAATCTCCTCCAGGCCTACTGTCTGTCTATCTTGCTTGAGAAATAAAATATCAACTCTCTTAAGAAAAAAAAAAAATAAATAAAATGAAATATACGGATGCGTCTTCAATAATAATTATGGAATTTGTCTTTGTCTTCTCTTTTTCATCGTTTTTTCATCTGCAGATACTAAGTCATGGTGAAAATGGTGACACCAAGAGCTGATATCCAACAACCATGTGCGCCATCATCATCATCAACATCATTTTGAAGCTCATTAAGGAAGATTTCATAATCCTCCATAATGTACATTCCCATCAGAGCCGCCCCATAGTCAATACATCTACGACATGCGCAACCGACCGACAGCAACATCAAAACATTTTCAAGGCTACGACAAAAATTCATAGTCAAAGACTGTGGTTATGATGTTGATGATGTGACTTATTCAAGAGAGACTTCCCAATCGAAGAAACTTACATCAACTTTATGTTATATTTTAGGTACCAGTGCCACCAAATCAACCAAAACATATGACAACTAAACATACGACATCAACAAGAAAAAAAGTGTGGTATGATGTTTTGTAGCGCAATTGCGCTGAATGTTGTGTTACTTAACGCATTTGACGTAATTTGTCAAGATAACTGTCTCCGTCAACATCACCGTCACCATCTGTGAACATAATTATGCATTTTCTTCCAATGGATTTCCCGGCTCTACACTGGAAGTTAGTTTAGTTGTCATTGCAAATATTTCACTTTTTTGTTTTGTTAGCTTTGCCGAAGCAAAACATTCATTAGCACAATGGCGCGGCGGAAAGACGACCATTGTGTTATTGCTGCACACTGCACAAACATATGACGCGACAACGTCAACAGAGTACTGAGTAGTGAGTACCGATCGACGACAACTACGACGACACAAGGTATGCGAGACGACGACGTCGGATTCGACGACGACGACGACAAAACGATTCGACTGCGAATGGTGCGTTGTTGTAGGCTTATAAAACTTTTTCACGCTTTGTATCATGCATTGTCATTGCCGTTGTTGTCGTTTGTAATTTGCGTTCGGATTTGTCACTTGTTGATGCATACTAATCAAGAGAAATGTGTTTTATTCGTTTTTTTTCGATTTGATTTGTGTGTTGTCTTTTTGTTTGTATTTCGGTCATCAGGGCGACTGTCGATGTCGTGTCGCGCCCGCCGCTGCCGCCGGCCGATCCACAACAGGGAAGGCTATTTGCATACAAAATTATTCTAAGACTCAAGTAATAACAATTTTCAGAACTTATACCAGTATTCTTAACAGGCTTTATTTTTTTTTTCGGTAGCGATTTGGAATCTCATTGAAATATTATTCAATATTTAATTTCAAGTGGTACCCTAATATAAGTGGATTTTATTTATAAAATAAAGGGTTTTTCAATAAGGAGCTTCGTTTGGAATAGACAAATATTTAGGCAGCTATCATCTTCGAAGATACCATTTTTTGACATTTAACAAATTAAAACTAAGTTGTTTTTAAAAATAGAAACAAATGCTTCAACAAATAATTTTAAGAATGGACATTTGGAAGCCATAATTTAAAAATAAAACACTTCGGGGCTTAATAAAACACCTTCTCGGTCGCTAATATTTAATCTCTCTACAAACTACATTTATCACTGAATTTCAGTCAAAACAAAAACTCAATCCAATCTATCACCGACAAAGTTGTAGCTTAGCTACTTGCGTCTTGCAATAAAATGCATCAAAACAATCCGGATTTTCATCGATCATCTTCAATCATCTTCAGTGATGAGACTCATTTTTTTTTTAATATCGAAGGTAACGATAATAAGCAGAACCGTTACAATTAGGTCTTGAAAAATCCCAGAATGATTGTTGAAAATCCTCTTCCTCAACATATCTCTGATTGTTGCGGTAATTATGCTAGCGTTATAATTTGACCTTATTAATTCGAAAATGAAAGAATTTCAATGACCAATTTTGCAAGAAACGTTTACTGATCGTGTGATTTCTGAACGGTCAGATTTTGTTCTTTGAGCACACGTGAAAAACGTATTACAATCGATTCAAGATCATAACGATTTTGAAATATTCTTTATTGGTTTATATTTGTTTTAACGTTATGTTATAATAGCATATAGGCCTATAGCCTTCCACAGCAAACTTAGACTGAAATAATTTTTCAAATCGGACCAGTAGTTCTTGAGATAAGCGCGTTCAAACAAACAAACAAACACTTCAGTTTTATAATATTAGTATATATGATGCGTCTAATTGGAAAAGTCTGTAAATGAATAAATTAGGTGGCACAGCAATGTAATAAGAACTGGGTGACAACTCTCAACTATTCCTGTGTGCGAGTCATGTTTGTCAAGGATAGAGGGGACCTACAATTTTAAGCGAACCCGAACGTCTTATTTCAGAAGGAACTTTTCATGACAAAAATTACTCTAGCAGGATTTGTCAATTCCCAGCAAGAGGCAGTAACCGTGAATAAACTTTAGACGGCTCAGACAGGGATTGTACCCTCTGGCATGACAGTCCTACGCACTAATCATCACGCCACTTGTACTACGGAAAAACCCTGTGTTTACGTCTTTATTGTAATTTTTATTTTTATACTAAATTTAATATTCGGAAAATTCTAATAAAACTTGTCACAAAAATATACGCACGATCTTAATTTTCTCCAGTGTTATAAAAAGTTGTGGCAACGTTGAAGAAAATCGAATTGACAACTAACAGCTTGGGTAAAAAAAAAAATACAATTAGATATAAATATATAGCCATAACTGTAAAAAAATTCATTTCTCTTATAGGGTTTTTCAGGCGGAAAATTAAAATATTGCCTAAAAATAAAAATTGACAAATTTATGTTCTTTTACTAGTCTTAAAAGCTACAGTCCTAAATTTTTACAACATCAACAACAAAATATCCATCTTATCCTTTTTCCGTTACATTGTCATTGCGATGATGAATTTGGCGTTTCTTTTTTGGCACTGTCAATGGAGTAATATTGTGACAATGAATGACAACTTAAAAAAGGCTATGAATATTTCACTCACTCATTGTCATTTGCCCGCGCCCCCTCAAAGCTCAAACAAGCAGATGATGCTAGTTATTGCAGCATCTACATAAGTCCAATTGGACACACTGTCATTTTGTTTTTATTTTTTTTAAAAGGGGGAAATGCAATGCAGCTGCTGTCGCTCTTAATTCCTGGTGTTGCCATTGTTGCTGGGTTGCTGAGTTGCCTTCTTGTTACACAAACACATCACAAAAACATTTTTACTTTTTAATCAACACTTTTTGGCTTGTTGTTGTTAGTGTTGTCACTTCTGCAGTTCTGTTGCTTTATGTTTTGCAAGACTGCCATGGCACTATATGGCATAGAGTGGCAGTGGCCATGTCGGAGTCGTTATCGTCATCCTATACTATATTGCTGGATTGTAGAGAAAAACACTGATGTGTTGTGTTGTGTTGTGTATTTCTTGATGAATTTTTCATGAACGGCATCAGGACTGATGGGTTACGTACGATGCGATGCTTGGGGTGGGTGTGTTCCAACTTACCAACCAACCATCAACCAACCCATCCCAAAAATCCAACCAACGAACTATAACAAAACCGCACAACAAGTGAATTTCATTTGCAGACATTTGAAATGCTAATTGAAAAATCTGTTTCTTTTTGTGGTCTTTGGCCGCTAGCGGGCTGACAGAAGCTGACTATAGCTGACTGGCCGACTCGCAGCGCTCTGTGCTGTGCTGCGCTGGTAGATATGGTTAGCATTGTCCGCACCGCATGTAAATATGTACATATGTTTTTTGAATTTATTTTATTTACAAAATTTGTGTTGAATAATTTTTCTGGTGTAACACATATTCAATTATTTGGGTAAGTATTATGATAACCAGCTATAAAAACAAAAACAACAACAACAACATTAGGGGAGAAGAGTAAGCTAATGTTAACGTATGAATATGAAGGTAGGTTTACCCCAAATAAAAAACATACTAAAACCCATTTTTGAGTTTAGTTATTGTTGATGTTGTATTATTGCGACCCAAATTTGGTAATTCAATTGTGAATGTGGCAAGTTCGTGAGGCACACTTGTTTTATGTTATTTTATTTTTATTTCTATTATCAAGAATAAATTATAAATTAAATATTGTTTTGGATATATTTTTGGTGTTTTATTATTATATGGGTACAAAATTCGTATGCTGTAGCTGTGGCTGATTTTGTAATGAACATGAACAATAATTGTGGGTCTTTCAACCTGATGGTTATTTTAGTTTCTGTATGCGACATACTACAACATGAGGTTTCTATGTTTGATATTTTGCGAAAATATAATATCGACCAAAATGTGTCAACAAAATATTTTATTGGAAAATTGTCGATTAGGAAATTTGTATGTGGTTTGATTGATATATTGTTAGCAAAAATAATGTTTACCTATTTTTGGGGTCTACTTTGACATGATATTCATATTTTCACAAGTTTTAAGTTTTTTTTTTTTTAATTTTTTAAATTAAATTGGTTTGATAATAATTTTAAATATTAATTTTAAAATACAAAATTTGTCATTGCCAGACATTTATGGGAAGAACATGAACAGTAGCTAAAATCAGAGAAGCAAATTTATCAATTGTATTTTAATATTAAAAAATTAATTTGTGATGAACAACATGGATTTATTCTTGGAAGGTCAACTGATACTAATGCAATGCTATATTCTAAATTTACTACCGATGCTTTTGAATCAATATTGCAAGTTGACAGGATATTTACGGATTTTACCAAGGCGAATTTCGATCGCATTTGTCACCAAATTTTAAAAAATAAACTTAAATCTATTGTCATTTATGGTATGCTCCTTAAATGGTTATGCTGCTATCTAAAAGATAGAACACAAAGCTATAAGGTCGGAAACAATTGTTTAAGGAAAATAAGAGTTCTTTCTGGTGTGCCACAAGGAAGTAATCTCGGGCCACTTTTGTTTAATATTTTTACTAATGAAACTAATCTTTTATTAAAAATACACCTGTCTAATTTATACTGACGATTTAAAATTATTTATGCGAGTAAAAATTTCATCTGATTGTTTCAATCTTCAAAATAATTTAAATGTTTTAGCCGACTTGTGTCAAACTAAAAAAAACTTCCACTTAATATAAAAAAAATTTTTCGTTTTTACTTCTCATCGTGTTCAAATGCCAATGTTTCAAAACTATGGTATTTATGATCAAGATCTTGAGCGTAAGTCTGAGATTCGTGATTTTGGTGTCATTTTTTATTCAAAATTGACATTTTCTTTATAAAATATTTAGATTATGTTGTCGCGAAAGCAAATCTATGCTTGGTTTTCTTAAAAGGAACTGTAATGAATTTACTTTGCTTTGAAATCTATTTATATGTCATAAGTCCTTCCTTTTCTAGAGTACTTTTGAATTGTTTGGAGTTCATATCTACTTCTGTTGGCATTAATCGACAATTTTGCCAGGTTCGTTGTAAGACAATTACGATACGATAGAATATTGATACTCGATCGTATTGTTTGTTCATGATGTTTTTTCTTACATAATCTAAATCCCTGTAATCTATATCTATACTATCTATACTAATATTATAAAGAGAAAAGATTTGTATTTTTGTATGTAACGAATAAACTCAAAAAGTACTGGACCGATTTTAATAATTCTTTTTTCATTAGAAAGCTACTTTACAACTGAGTAACATAGGCTATATTTAGTACGAGATTACTATATAAATCTTTTGAAATTCTTATTAAAATCAACCAAAGTTGTAAAAAAATTTGCCATAAAATGTCTTTCATAGCATACGCTGCGAAGAGTAGATAGGACAAAAATTATGTTTTCTAATTTAGTGATTCATGGTCGTTTTAATTAGCATGCTTATAACTTAAATATTTGTACCTATTTATGTCTACCCGTGCGAAGCCGGGACGGGCCGCTAGTATTAAATATATTTGAAATATATTTTCCACAAAGAAGAATACGCTAGCGAGATTTCTTAAATTGTCGAAGACAGAGGTTTTATTATGGTTGCAATGAACCAACCTTTTACTAGGTGTATATATTTATTTAATATTTATTAAAATGAAATTGATTTATCAATTAATAGAATGGATTATAAATCTAAAATTATCTATTTGTTAAGTTAAGTGTTAAGTCGTATTAAATTAATTTTGTAAATATTGTTAGTAGTCTGTAAAACTTAATAGTCTGTAGACGAATAATTAAATAAATAAATACAGATTTTGAAAGTTTAAGTATAAATAATATGAAAATAATTTTAAAAATATTTATTTTATGAATAATTAAATCTTCAAAAATATAACCTTTAACAATTGTTTCTTTTTCTTTTGCAGAACTGGATATCATACAATTTTTTAAGGTGAGGTATTTTACAAAAAATAATAAAACAAAATTTTGTCAATAAAAATTATACAATTTTCCTGGAGCTCAAGCAAAAGATTTTTAAAATACTCGAGAGAACATTGTTTAAGATTATTTAGAGGTTTCCTAAAAAAACCTTCTTTTTATAATGTTAATAAGACTACTCTTAAACCAATTTATTCATGAGTGAAGTTGAGTCAAGTTGTAAGACCGATAGTCAGGTTATAAAAGGCATACAGGCTAAAAAAAAACAAGTGGATTGTTCAATAACTTCCCTTGGTTATAATTTATATCTTTTAAACACAAACACTTTGATTTAATGAATCAACAATGCCTTACTGATCCAGCTTCAAAATTTTGAATTAGTTTTTTTTTCCAATGAAATTCTTGAATGTTTAACAAATGCTCAATCTTTATCTGCAATATTCAATTTAAATATTTATAGTATTTCATGAAATGTTTGAATAAGTCTTCTAAGTTGTTAGATTTTACCTGTCTTACATAAATCTTAAGGAAACGCTTAACCATTTATGTTAAAACGGTTTTTAAAAGAAAAAGGAACAACAGTTTCAAAGAAATTTGTATTTTTGTAACGAATTCTTTGTCTAAACTATTAAGTTTTTGAAAAATGTATGCATATTGAAAAAAAATATAAAAATAATGTTGAACACGAGTGTTATTTAAATTTTAGCAGCTAGTTAAAATTGAAGTTCGGATTCGAAATCAGCACTAAAAATTAAATTCAAAATTGTTTTCAAAACCATGAAAGTATCAAATTCAAGGTTTCTCAAAACTGTATGTATCGTCACATCAAGACTCAAAACTAATGAAAACTTCTAGAATTAAAAAGATTTGTAATTTTTTTGGTTAAAGGCTATACTGTTTTTTTTAGCTGCCTTAAAAACACAGTGTTTAGTAGTCCTAAATATTTTGTAGAAGGCATATTATAAAAACTTGATGTGATAGAAAAATAAAATAATGAATCGTTCAAAAAAATATTGTTTTGTTTCGGAAAAAAAATGATATTTTTTACAAATTCGGATTGTAGATAAAAATGATTTTATAAAAATTTCATACAAATGGAAAAGTTTTTTTTTTTTTCAAAATATGACACAATTGATTAGAGGGGTTACTAAAATTTAACAAAAAATATTGGGATTCAATAGATTATTCAAATCAAAGTAAATGGGAGAGTCTTATTCTGTTGCATATAAATTTTGATATTGATAGATATAAATATTTTAGATTTTCTATAATAAAGAGTTCGCCAAATAACTTTTTTTTGTTGAAAATGATATAAAAACATCGAGTGTATCTTCGACTGTGTGGCACGTTGCGCCACCGCCACCGCCCTGCTGAAACCAAATGTTGCCAATATTCTCCTTCTTCTTTTGTGAACAAAAATTCGTACAATATGGCCCGATAACGATCGCCATTGACTGTAACGGCCACTCCTTGCTCATTTTCGAAGAAAAATGGCCCAATTATGCATCTGAACCAAAATCCGCACTAAACAGTAACTCGTTTTAGGTGTATCGGCTTTTCAATGTATACGTGCTAGTTTTCTGTGCCCCAAATGCAACAATTTTGCTTGTTTACATACCCGCCAAGATTAAAATGAGCTTTATCTGAAAAGATGATTTTTTTTGGCAAAATCGGCATCTTCTCTAAGCGTTGTTCCCAGCGTTGTTCAAGCGTATATACAACCATATTCGTTCAGCGGAAGGACAAAACTAATTATCTGTCAAATCAGACATGAGCTAAGTGTTACCATTTACGAAACAACCACTAGTTGAAAAAAAAAGTTAGATGGGGGACCCTATATTTTGTATTTAAAGTTACAAAAGTAGGAGTAAGAAGATTATGCAAGTTCCTAAAACCAACGAAAGACTATAAAACCATGAATAATTGTTTCATCTTATCAATAATAAACTTAAAAGATCATAAGATAAGTTAAATTTTGTATACTAGCTCATAAAATAAAACCGCAAATATTTAGTTATTGTGCCTCCTGCAAAATTTATGATAACATTTTTGTTCCAAATTTCGTAAGAAATTTTAAATTAATTCAAAACCAAAAAAATGATAAATGATTCATCTAAAAAAAAATTGAAAATTGATGAACAATTTTTGGACTAGCTTAACAAATGTCAAAGGTTATTGAATTGATATTAAAGATTTATCCATAATTTATAAAAAAAAAAAACATCAAAAATACCTTTGTTCATTATGTTTTTGAATAAGATAAGGTATCAGCACAGTATTTATAGCAAGGGTGTTAATTATCAAACATTATAAAGTTTATGAGTATCATAACTCAAATGAATAAGTTTTTGGAAACAGATCACATTATAATAACCTAATAAACTTACACCAGTTTACGATAAAGCGACCTCTTTTCAAAAACGTATTGATTATGGCGGTGTTTTGAGTAGTTTTATGAGCACTCATGCAATGATGTGGACTAATAAATCATAATATTGACTATGTCACGTTTATGGTGGGTAATAATTTTGTCTAACTATTAACAGTAACCTCTTAAAAATTTTCTAAGTGGCTATATATCTGATCTTATTACCCAACAATTGAAATAAATTTGTTAAATGCATTTTTGATAAGTCGGTATACCTTATACCGCACTTGGCAGACTTTGATCTATGCTGCTTCATGTAGCAGATAAAAACACGAAGTAATGTAAAGTGAGCGAGTGCAAGCAAACGTGGGTAAAATTGAAAAAAAAAAGAAATAATTAAACAAAAGTACGTATACGCCTGAGTGATCCATTATATTTAATACATTTTTTCAGTCTTTCACCGACTTCCCTTCAAAACGTCGAATATTTTATTTATGGAATCTAATGTTCTTAAACTTATAATGGGTTTTTTACTGCAACATAAAATTGCTTTAAGACTATAAAAGACCAATGTTTTGATGCAGTGAAAGTTCAAAAACACATGTAAATGCTTTACTCAACGATTTTAACTAAGTAGCAAAGAGGTAAGAATATTTTTGTCACAGATGAAAATTTTGAATTCAAGTTCTAAGAAGTTCTTTGACCTTCCTTTTATTCTTGGCAATCTTTTCAAGTATACATCATTACAAAATTTATGTTGATTTTTTCATAGCTTATAAAGCATTTCTTATTTATTTAATATTTAATAATATATAGTTCGACTGAAATTCCTTATCAATTACCCAATTGTGTATTCCCTAAAAAAATACAACGTGTTAAGCTTCTCAGGAAAGTGACCTTATAACTACTAAACCACAACCTTGAAAATAATTATTGTTCAACTGCCTCTTTATAATCAGTTCATAACAATTTTTCTTATCATCGACCTAAAGAATTTTATATAAAAAGTAAAAAAGAAAAAATTAAACACAAACAGGAAAATGTGTGTTTTATCTCCTATAACTAATTATTCCATTAAGCATGGCAGAATTAATAAACTACTCACGGACATGGTCAAATTTTTAAATGACTTCTATATAGTTTTCTGATTGTTTAAAAAAACAAATAATGCCCAAGAAAAAGATTTTAAGAAAAGAATGATGATGGCGATGATGATGATGATGATAGTGATGGACAAACCATCAGAAGTTGAATCACGAGGAGAACATAATAATGGTGAAATTTTGCTAATTAAGATAATTAATATAGATTAACTTTTGTTTTGTATTTATTTATTTTTTATAATAAAAGCATTACGTGATTTTTCAAATATTGAGATTTTTTGTTTTAATTTAATTTGTTTTTTAAATGAATTTTAATTTCTATTTTTATTGGTTTAACACTTTTGAGACAGGTAAGATGTGAGTTTTTGTTTTCATTTTGCGATGAGATCAGAATTTTTATAGTTGTTACACGATCATAGACGTTATATACTATTGTGAATGGATGCCACGTGAATGTGCGATCATGTGGAATAAACCAACCGAATAAGTAACTTCTGTGAGAATCGTGTCAGGTTTTTATGGAAAGGTATTTTTTTTTATAATTTGCTATAATTATATTTAACAGTAATATAAAAAAAATTACTTTGGAATGTGAATTCACATTTTGTATTTAAAAGAAAATATATTCTAACCTTTAATGTGAAATATTTGTATTTAATTTTTAAAGGGAATTCCATTTATGGTTTTTTTTTTTTTAATTAACTGTGATGCGGTTTTCGCTTTCAAAACGATGTTTAACTCATCAGTCACTTTTGAGTCATTCTGAAGATTAACACAAAATTTCAGCGAACATGTTTGTTGAACCTTTCTGAAAAGTTTTTTAATTGAAAAAAGAGGTCATTGGACTTATATATATAATATTTCAGTATAAACTAGTCGATTCTAGTATTAAATAATTGTTTCATTTAGGAAGCTCTGGATTAACCTTTGATGGGTAAGAACAATATCACATACCAAAATTTGAAGAACCAAGAAGGTTCTTAGCAATGGTGGAAGATCAATTCTAAAAAAACAACTGAGCTTAATGACCATAACGCCTTAAGTCAATATCTATTTAGAGCCTATTTCACAACTGTGACTCATAATTGATCCATGGTTAAAATAAATGTTAGTTAATCGATTCTGAAACAACAGAAAGTTTCAACCGTTGTTCACATTCCGTATAAAGTATGTGGTAAAAATAATTAAATCTTGACTGAACCAAACGAAATTGGTGAAATTGTGACGATTACGGAAATATCCAGCTGCATTCCAACTTTAGCTCAATTTTGGACACACTGTGAAGTACAAAGAAAAGTTATTCAGCCGTACTACGTGAATGTAGAATACTCTGGCATATTTCATTTTTCCCTTTAAAAAAAGACAGTGATGTCTTCTAAGAAAGTGTAAAGAAGTATTTTATTTATTTAAAATGTCGCTTAAAGATCTTAGATAATTTTTCGCATTCACTCATGGCCAAAAAACTGGTCTTTAAAAATTCGTCTATAAACAGCAACTTTATAAAAGCTTAAAACATTTGCATATTAGATGAAAACAAAAAAGAAACTGTGTCTTCCTGTGAACTGCATTATAACAAACTTAATACCCCTATTAACATTTTTTAATTAGAGGATACTGGTAATAAATTGTTTAAAGATTTCGTTCATGTTTTTTATTTCTTTTAAGTTAATTATGTTCCTTAACTGAATTTCGAATTCACAACAAAAAAAAAACAATATTGTTTTATGGTAATTAAGACACCATGTGCCTTGAAGTATTCAAATTTTCTAGATAATCTTTACCTATCTTTTTTAAAGATTCAACTTATTTATGGTTTCTTCAATCTAGGTAGGTAAGTATCTTTATTCTAAGAACAAGTTTTTGGTTTCTCTTTCTATTTTAAATTGACATTATATCAGCGCATCAGATGAATCAAAGATTATACTAATAAAGCAACACACATTTATGTTTTTTTACGTATTTCGAAAAATAATTAAATAAAAATTTCCATAAGAAAATAAAATGATCAAGTTATTTAATAAAAACAATATATATGAGTAAAGGGTGTATCATATCTTACTAGTTTGGTAACTTATGATTTATTATTTTCAACAACATTTGGAAAGCTGTTATTTATGACTGAGCATTGTAATTAAAACAAAACAATAACTAAAAAACTCATATATTTACTGTTTCGGAAAAATGTTTGGATGATTTTCCTATTGACTGATAAGTTTTAGTTTTATTCTTCTTAATTGAGTATGAATTTTGCATTTGCACTATAAAATCTTGTAGGTATACAAAATTGTCAAAATGAAAATTTGGTCCTTCAAAATGAATCCTTTAAATATTGTTTTTAATGAAAAAAAGAATACGAATAAGAATCACCCTGTTTTTTTTTGCATTTTTAAAATGATGTTTCCGTGTTATCATTTTTTAAGTCCAAAAGTCACATTCATAAACATATTGTGCTTTTCATAATCGTTAATAATATTTTTAAAAAATTAAGCACATATATACAAATCAGGATAGCGTCGGCGTAGTCATAAAAAAAAGTGAGATTAAACAACACTTAATGTAATCGTGTATATAGGAACAATGACCCTTTAATAAATGTCAAAAAACATAAAAACGACAAAAATATTTTTACTCTGCGGGCCAAAACCCGCAGAAAAGTGTTATCTCTCACAAAAACGACGACGACGCAACATTTCATGGACAACATAAGAATTAGGTATTTATTTAAGTTCAGTGTTTAATTATTGTGAACAATAAAATAAGTTTTTCTATATAAACCTAATACTTGACGTAATTATATATGTATGTTTATTTTTTGTATATATCATTAATTAGAGGGAGCTTAATTTGTTCATCACCCATCATCAGAATATACGAGAGAGTTTTATTGCGAACATTTTTATGGGACAGTCAGTGAACCTTATCAAAAGTTGTGTTGAAATCTTTATTGTGTGTGGTTTTCAGATTTGGCTAAGAGGCAAAGTAACAAAGTAAATAAAAAAATCTTAATCCATCGTCTTTTAGCACAAAAGTCTAATGCGTTGCTATAAAAACCACAATAAAATTCTTATTAACAAAATAGATAAGATTTAAAATCTGGCCGCAGAAACCACATCGCACTAAAGCAAATTTTGGCGAAGGAGAAAGTTTTTTTCTTCTTCTCGTTATTTCACCGGAAATGATCAGACTTTAATTTTATTTTATCTAATTTTTTAATGATTTGTTAATTTATGTATGACGAAGAAGAGGAAATAATAACCCTTCGGTTACAATATTTCGGTTTAAATAATTTAAAACACATAATTGATAAACATTTTTATACTCGAATTTTTATATTTACCTTTATCATTCTAGATGAAAAATCTGCAAAAGAAAGAAGAGAATAAATTAATATTTCAATTTAATAAGTTTAATACTAAGTCTATTGTTAAATATAAAACTAGAGTCATGATATTTTGAAAACAACATTAACATGAGAAAAGTGACAATCTAAGGTTATATCATAAGCTTTTTCTCAACTTTTGCTCAATAAAGAAATACCAAATTACTACATATTTCCCAAAATAACTTAACTATTAAAAATTCACGTTACGATCTTAACTGCTCACGTTTTGAATGAAATGCCTTCAACAGCCTTCGAAACCTTATACTATAAAGAATAAATGCTTTAAACTAAGATATTTACTACATCATTAGAAAATTGTAGAAGTCTTCATTTTTATATACATTGCTAAACATAGGTAAACAATCAACAGAAGTAGCATTTTACAGTCTAATATCGCTTATACCAGTCATAGCAATAGTTTTCGCGAAAAACTGCTTCTGAAAAGGCTCAGCAAAATGATAGTTAGAAAAAAGAAGACTTTTCCCGAAAAATCAACTTAGATTCAGAAATAAACATTGCACGATAGACTAACTATGAAATACTGAAATCCTACATTGAAAACTGACTCTTTAGAGTATGGTACGATAAGAATTACTCAAAACTAGACAAAAATTAAGCTGTTGTATCACAAGGAAATGTCCTAGGGCCAACCGTTTATATTTATTATTTAGGGATATTCCAGTGGACAGCAACGCTATCACAATATCATAAAACTTTAGTATTGGTGTAAGGTAAATCTGATACGAAAACTACACAAACATTTCAAAATTATGTCAATTCAAATATTAACTGGACGCAAAAATGGCGTGTAAATCTAAGCAAAAAAAATGACACATATTAACCTTACAAACAAAAACATTAACAATGTTCCACTTTCATTTAACAAAAAAGAGTACCTAACTTCAATACTGACAAATATGCCTTGAATGGCTTTTATGAAAAGCTTTAATATAAAGAACACATACAAATTAAAAAAAGGGGGAGCTAAACTTGAGGTCCAGAAGAATGTTTTAGTATAGAACTCTGACCTATATTTCTTAAAACAAACTAATTTTATTGAAGCATTTAGTAAAACCTATTTAGACTTATGGCCCATCCAAAATTTCTAAAATAAAGTCATTAGTGGAATAATAAATGCCCATTTGGAATATAAGAAACAGCAATAAATCGTGACCTTCAAATTAAAATGGTAATAGAAGTGGTTATGAAAGACGCTGCACCTTACAACGACTATCAACAACCACAAACTCCAAAATGGAGACTGTATTAAATGCATAAGAAAATGTTCGGAGATTTTCCATCTAATGTTTTTCCCACGGGTACTGCCTCTTGCAAGGAATTGACAAATTCTCCAAGAGTAAATCTTGGATTTCCTGGTTCTCTACCAGCTGTTACGCTACTTAATTTATTAATTTTAAAGCCTCATGAGAAGAAGATTTGCGAAAGCATTATAACTATAAATTTCCCCTAAAGTGAATAATAAATTAAGGAAGACAAATCATTTGTCGATATCTCATAGATTGCTCCTGACACAACTCTGTCCCGATTTTAACCAAATGCGTATTGAAGGTTTCAAAAACAAAAAACTTTAAACCTTTAATCAATTTTTCATGAAACAAGTTTGTATCTCAGTTTTATCTAAAAAGACCTGAAAACATCACCTAACACCATCTAGAGTCTAGACTATACTAATTGCTCACAATTATTTACAAAAGCGTATCTAAAGTACCTGTACCTATGTAATCTATTCGCAAGCCACTGATCCATCTGCTGCCGCTGGTTCTGAGTGCTGCGCTGCGCATAACCTGATAATTTTTATCACTTTTATTTTCAAAAATGTATTGACCTAGAATATCTAACAAGTTCTATTAACTATCTGGGATTCTATTTATTATTATTATTGATGGAACCTTCCTCAAACTCAAACTCAAAGACCAGAATATAATACAAAAACCAGTGAAAAAAAGAAATAAACAATGGAAAAGAAATAATGAGCACAGGAATTTCATATCAACCTAAATATACAAGATGCACATAACAGGCAACAGGCACACATCAGCAATGATGCACTTGTTCAAATGTGTACCAACATTTCGTTTATCACATTTTTAGTGTTGTTTTGTTTTCTTTCTTCTTCTCCCCTAATAATGACGACGATCTCTTTTCACAACCATTGTAATGCATTCAATCACAATAATAATAATAATAATCAGTATTATTTTTATACCACACCGCATCTCCTTTGATTTTAGTTGTTGTTGTTTTTTTTATGTTGCGGTAATCAACATTATAATTTTATACCAAACCAATACTTGTTTTGTTTACTCATTGTTGCCCCATAGCTCTATCAACATACAACTTCAATAACACCACATTTCTATAGATACTATGGAGGTTCTCAGCTTAATTTTTGTTTTCAATTTTTATTTTTTATCTCAAGTTTTCAATTTCCACGCAACCTATAAAAAAAAATAACAACAATAACACACCTTGATCAATAAAATTCTCAACACTATGTGACCTTTAGACTGTATTTTTTGTTGTTATCGAATGTACATGAAAGGAAATCTGATTGTTTATTGACCTTTCGGTAATCCTTGCTAGAGTGCATTCATTGAATAAAGAGCTATATTTACCCTTTTGAAGAATTATTTTTTTTTTATTTTTCTTCTTTTACCGATGATTAAGTAAATGGACAATGGTTTGTCTGTGGTATGTAGAGGTAGTTATGTAGGTATGTATCTTCTTTATGTATGTATTGCAACATGCATCAGCATTGGATCGAAAATTCAATCTGAAGAGTTCAGGTGAAAAAAAGAGAACTTTTCAATTAAGCGGAATGATAATCAAGAATTTTATTCAAGGGTAAGAACAAAGGATTTAAAAAGTTAAAAAATGGCGCCCAACGTGAAGATAGATTTTCATCATTATATATAATGCTATTGTTTTAAAAAATGAATAAAATAGACGTTTATGTATTAAAACAGTTGTTTTAGTACATTTAAATTTTGCCAGCTTAAAAATATAACATTTAAGAATCTTAAAACTAGAAATAGTGATTTCTTCATTGTGTCTTATATTACACTTAAACCCTTTATTCAAAAGAAAATCATGAATTTTAAAACATTCACAGAACCCCGGGGCATATAACTATGTAAAAGAAAAAGGAATGGCGCCTAACGTAATTTTCATCATTCACCCTAAAATTCATTCATGAGAAAAAAATTCAACGTATATGTATATCAAAAGAACGTTGTTTAAACAATATTATTTATTTATAGAGCTTTAAAAGTTTTAAGAAAAATTATATCGATTCATTTATTTGGCTTAATATCGCACAAGAATATTTTAAACAAAAGGAAAAATATAACTCGTAAAATATTGACAACTTTAATTTCAACCTAAATTATAATATGACAAAAAATGGCGCCCAACGTGGAGATCGATTTTCAATCATTATACATCTACACATTGCAAAACTGATTTCTTTTTAGAAAACAAAATTTTACAAAAAAAAATTTATTTTTATATCCATATAAAAACAGTACGTACAAATACTGCTTTAATAAAAAGCCTTAAAAGTTTTAAAACTAAAAATAGCATTATACTCATTGTGCCATATACCACACAATAATATTTTATAGAAAAGTAGTTCATAAATTTAAGAACACTGACAGTTTTCCAGGAATCTCGGGCATAAGTTATTAAAAGAAAAAAGAACAAAGGATTTAAAGAGATGAAAAATGGCGCCCAACGTGTAACTTGACATGGAACATTTAAAATACGCTTGCTATTAGAGAAAGCATTCAAGGAATTAATTTTAGGTTTACAAATAAAACAGTTAGGGATGTACCCAAACACAAAACAAGCCTTCTTTTCCTTTTAAGGTTTGAGCCTAAGTTATAATTGGAGGCAACATGAATATAGGAAAATCGCTTTTAAGATCATTGTATTTTTGTCAAGCTTTAGATTTCTGAATTCTTGACTTTTAAAAATAATACACAAAATATGGATATTCAATTTTTGTGTGCATGTCAATTATTGAAAAAAATGCCACTTGATCTCAAGGTTAGAAATTTTAAACCAATTGTTTGCTTCATATATAACTGATATCATTTATAGTGTAGAAAGTTTCTCCTACTCCACCTTCACCTCTGTTTAAAGAGTTTTTTCCACGACATATAGTCGCGAAGCTAAGTAAATAACCTTTTATTATTAAACATACCTACAACAATAAATAAAAATAAAATTGAGATGCAGTTCTTGATGTTTTATTATAAAGAATTAAATGGTGAGAGGTAAAACAGAGAAACAACCTTGATACATAGCACATAATACGGGTATACGGGTTTTTGTATTTAATTTGAGCACCTACTAAGTTTGTATCTTGTAAAAATGTTGTTACTTTCTGATTTAAGTTTGTTTACTTCTTGTGGTTGTAGGTTTTTTTTTTTTGAATCTATACAATGGTTATGCACTTTGTTATTTAAGTTGTTCTTATTTAAGTTGTTCTTAAAAAACGTGTTTTATTGGGGAAACAAAAAAAGGAATTGATACCTATTCTTATTTCAAGTTGAAAGTGAGTTTAACAATTTTGAACTCATGAAATAGTTTATTTATATACATTTTTTTTTAATTTTTCTAAAGAATAGTGAAAATCCAAAAGTATTTATACCTATACCGCTTAAGGTGACAAAAACAACCGAATATGTATCAATATAATGTTTTGCCATCTACCGCAATTCCAACACAGGGTGTCGCAACAAACAAAAAACCCGTTGTTGACTTTAATACCTTCGGATTTAGTAGAAACATTGAATGAGACATTTATTTGAGAATTTTAAGGTCTTACATAAAATTTATACAAGTATTAAGCGAAATATTCAATAAAATGAAAAAAAGTTAAGTTGCGCCCAAGTAAAAACCATAGAAAAATATGAAAAGTGCTCTTTTTAGTTTAGATTGCTTGAAATTTTGGATCCATATTGTTAATTGCGTTTAAAAGGATTGTTTATTGAATTTTAATAAATTTTATCAAATACAATTTAAAAAAAAAAAAGATAAGTGGCGCCCATCAAAAATCTTTCTAAAAAGAAAAAAATACGAAGAGTTTGCAAAAATACAAAATTTTATAAGTCGGTACTGGTAATAACTTTCAGGCTACCCTGTACACTGTACAGTAGAATAATATTTGCAAAAAACTGGTTTTCATTTGCAAGTTAATTTATATATTTTTTTTGTTCATGTTTTAATTTTGTAAAAGTTGCCCCCTGAAGCCAATCTACCACAGAAGTTTGCAAACAAAAACCATGACACCGGAGTAGGTAAGGTATCTATCTAGAGACAACAAATTAAAAAAAAAAACATAAAATGAAAATGTCAATCTTTTGCGGATTGAATTGGATCTAAGGGCGAGTGAAATGTATGTACATATGTATGTACTTTACTATGTAGCTACAAGTCCTGTAACAAATCTACCAATGTATATTATTAAAAGACATCTGTGGAATTATGCAAAGCCGATTTCGGTAGACAGGTACCTCATACTATAGTATGTGATTTATGTTGTTATGTACATATATTTGAAAGTTATAACATGTAAAGATATACATACATAGATACACTCATGGTAATCAGAATAACGACGGGAGTGTCACGTTATACATGTAGTTTTTTTTGTTAGAGAGAACGAAATCAAATTAAAAATAAAACTAAGCCACAGGTAAGATGACCAATTCGATGTTCATGGTATATTTGATATCCGGTAGATAATACCTCTCTACATATGTTTTGTTTTGTTTTGTATTTTTTTGTATTAAGAAATCACGTAAGTTTCGGGGATTCGAATTTGATTTTAATTGAAAAAGAGTATCGTGTTATAGTTGTTAGCATTTTGCATTGAGGAAAAAAAGAATTAAAACACGAAAAAAAAAGAAACAGATGTTTTTGAAGGTTTCATAAACCTTGAAATATTTATTTTAATCTCTTTATGAATGCAACAAAGTTTAAAGTTAATGAAATAGGAAAGAATTATATATTGCCGGTTAGTCTGAATTCATTTTTAATAAAAAATTATTTAATAAAAGGCAGTTTCTAAATTTTAACGTGCATATTAATTTTTGTATATATTTTTTGTATATTTTTTTCAGAATGGTACGAGCAAAAACAAAGTTGAGCTGAAAGATTTTTTTTAAACTCATCTTAAAAATCTATTTTTTTTTTACTTGCGAAAAATAGTAATAGTGCGTCGGGTAATTCCGTCCGTTTTCCTGTCTAACCTTCGCCCTATATGCTTGGGTCGATTGAGTTCAAACTTAATTAAGGTTTTAAGCAGATTCGTCATGAATTTTTTTGGTCATTTTCTTAAAAACGACTAAATGTTCTATGAAATTTGTTTTCCTTGACTTTTTCTAGTCTTGTAAGTCTGAATAGAAAAATTGCAGTCTGTTTCGGCATCGGTCTCGAAATCGGTCTTGTATAACTGAGTTTCTTCAAGGTATCGGTAGCGATTTTTTGGTTTCTTTTATTATAGAAGTAGAATATAAAACCCGTAAAGATCGATGAGACTCTTACGGAATCTGTGTACAAAAAAAAAACAGTCTCGTCTAGGAAGCTTCTAAAGTAATATCGTCTTATTTTATCTCAGAACTACGAGACGAGACCAAGACTAGTCTTGTCTCTTTGCCAGCCCTATTTCTGGTATTCAAATTTAAAAAAGAGGCTGGGATGCGACCCACACTGATAACTTCCCATCCCGTCTATCGATTTGTCTTGCTTAAAAGTTTGTCTAAATGTATAAATTCTTACCAAATTTGCGTTCTATTTTTTGTAGATTTTATTTTTTTTATGAAAAAACGGACTGTTGGATTTTTATAAAAAAATTACTGAATATAAAAAACAATATTTTCTGTGAAATAAAATAAGTTTGAAGCCAATATTTTTACGTACGTCCGTACGTTAGCGACGTCTTTTTCGTCGACCCTAGCTCAAGAACCAGAAGAGATATCGACATCAAATAAATTTTGTTATGCAGATAATAGTGCAGAAAGATGCAGAAAGGGCTCTCAAAAAAATTGCGTGGGTGGTTTTTTTACCATAGCAGTTTAAAAAAAGGTGAACATTTTGGTTAACCCTAAATATCTCATGAACCAATGACGCTAGAGACTTGTATTAAATTTTATATTATATATTGTAAAAAAAAATCCAATTAACCGTTTTTTTTTATAAATCAAAAAAACTGAAAAAAAAATTTGTCACTCCGAAAATTTTACGACTAAAATATGATTTCATCTCCAAAACAATTTTGTGCAACGAAGAATAATGTTTTTGACATTTAATAAAATTTTGAGAAAAATCGAATTGACAGTTTTTTTACAAAAAATTATGGCTTCCAACTAATTTTTACTTATAAGAAATATTGTTTTCAACTTTAGGAAAAAATTTGGAGAAAAATCGAATTGACAATTTTTTTTACGAAAAGAAAAACCTTAACAAAAAATTAATAAAAGTTGGTACCTAAAAATTGATTTTCGGCTCGAATATCTTTTTAAAACTTTGAGATATTGGCTTCAAACTAATTTTATCTTATAAATAATATTGTTTTCAACTTTCGGTAAAATTTTGAGAAATGTTGGATTGACAGTTTTTTTTTTTACAAATAATGAAAACCTAAAAAAAAACAATACTAAAACTTGGTAAAAATTTACTTTCGACTCAAATAGCTTTTCAAAAATTAAAAATATTGGCTTCAAACTTATTTTATTTCACAGAAAATATTGTTTTTGATATTCAGTAATTTTTTTTAATAAAAAACCCAACAGTCCATTTTTTCATAAAAAAATAAAATCTACAAAAAATAGAACGCAAATTTGGTAAAAATTGATACATATAGACAAACTTTTAAGCAAGACAAATCGATAGACGGGATGGGAAGTTATCAGTGTGGGTCGCATCCCAGCCTCTTTTTTTTTCAAGAAGTACGACCCAATTATTCCACCAACCCATAACCAGTGAGTTTTTGTGGATGTAACGGTCTCTCAGAATACACTTTAAGAATATCATCACTCCGAATACGATAGTTTTGTCTAATGATGTTTCCATTCTACCAAAAGTGAAAGGCAATCTTGTTTTGGGTCCATTCACTGAATCTACGCCTTGCTTTGAAATCCTGTATCTTCAATTCATCAAATGCCAAACAAAACTAAAAATAAATCGCTTAACAGCTGATAAAATGGCCGCCAGTTAAAATAGTGTTACCATTATAAAATACAGCAGTTGCAATTACTTTTAGGTTTTTATTATTTGTCATTTGGATTTTTCTTAAAATTACATCAGATGACATTAACGTTATTTTTCGTTGCATAGAATTATTCTGGATGACGTAATTCCAAAAATGTAAAGTCTTGTGTTTTTGAATATTAAAATTTTCTTTTAGTCCAAAAAAAGTATTATATGGAATGTTTTCATATCTTTAAAAATATGTACTCTAAGGAAACTTGGCGACTTTGGAAAACACTCAAAAACTATTAAACATTTACATTCAAAGTGTTTAAACTTTATAGTGTAAATATCCGAAATGTTAAGTAAATTACTTAAAAAACATATTTCCGGATGTTTTCTAACGCCACGAGGCCAAACCCAATTTTTATCAGTAATTCTCTAATCGAAAAACTGTGTAAACATAAACAATTTCGGTTACAAAAAAAAAGAAAGATTTCAAACACAAATTGTTTAAATTTAATTTTTTCTGTAATTGAAATGTCATGTTTTATTCAAATCTTAAGGTCCAACTTCTAGAGAGTGCCCTTGTTCAAAAGAAACAAAAATTTAATTTAGTTAGTTAAGAACATATTGAACCTTGCAAGTTTATCTTACATAAATATTTATTTAATTTTATATTGTATCTTATAAAAATAAATCTTCTTATGCACCTGCTACCCTCTATCACAGTATAGTTTATTTCGTTATTTTAATTTAATTAATATCTTGAATGTCTTATGGATTACATTGACATATGGGACTGTGGGATTTATTTCTTGGAATCACTGGCGTTGGCGCCACATTGTAGCGTATCAATCGACTTAAACTGTCTGGAAATGCATAAATACCTATACACATAACTGCACTTGTTGCTTTCAACAAGAATTTCTCTTCGTGTTTTATTTATCTTTTATAATATTCATATATATTTAAGTCGATATATATAGGTACCTTTAACAAAAGTTATATCATCGTCATCACCACTTAATTTATTAAATTTTAATTTCTTAACTTAACTCAATCATAAGTTACACAAAAATCCATTCAACAACAAAACATAAATAAAAAACTTTCTAAAAATATAATTAAACAAAAACAAAAATAAAAACAAGATGAAAAGGAGAAAATATACATAAATGTGTAGAAAATACGGAAATAATGAATAATGATTGCTTTGACACTTGTGATAAATAAACCTCTCCCAACGGAATGTCATTTAAATCCCACCTTTCTCAAATCATGATAACTGAAAAAATAAAATCTTAATTGGATCAATCCACTTAAGTTAAAACAAACGAACGAAACGAAACGAACACAAAAATACATTGAAAATATTTTAAATTTATTTTCGTTTTATCCGTGTTCGTTGTTTTAGGGGATGGAAAAAAATCGCAAATCACTTGTCAAAAATGTCAAAATATAATTCATCATAATCGTTTTGAGTTAGGAGAGGGAGTTACGGAAGAAAAACAAAGAAGCTTACGTCCCAAATCGCATCTCAACATTAATAAAGACCCTTTTCAATTTTGTGTGTTGTTTTTGAAACAAAAGAAAACCTTTTTTTGATTACCCCCCATATCCATGTAATTATTATCGTCAACCTATCAAAAGCAAATATTTGAAAATATTCACAAGCAATCAAACAGTAGATAAAAGTTGGGTTCTGATGGTCTGGCCCCCTTTTTTTGCCATTTTCACACCACACTGCTGCCTCGCCGTTACGCTGTTGATGATTTGACGCATAAATTAGCATTTTTTAAAGAATCAGAGTTTTGAGCAAAAATGTATATGTTTATTTATTTTGGCATTCAAATATTGTGTTTCTACCTATAGAGTTAGGTGTAGATTATAATACATTGTTGTATGTTTTGATATGGTGTGTATTAGGTCAAAAGATTATTTTGGACCGCTATAGACACTAGACAGCAATCGCGTGCGTAGATGGAATTATACAGCTTCATTGTATTCAATTCAGGGCCGGATTAATTGATGACTGATTTTAAAAACTCGGTTTTGTTTTGGATTGTTGAAAATATATTAAATGGTATTCAGAAATATAACCTACCTTGTACAATTTTTTTACGCTCTATTCTTTTGAAAAAGGAAACGAAGTTAAAGTTATCTCCACTGATTTTAGGAAGCCTTTCACAAAATATTCAAAAGGCTTTTACTTTTTAGGTTGTCGTGGCATGGAACAAGTTTTGTTCAAATGAATTTATTCTTACTTAGAAAGCTGTGTAAACAATATTCGCTTCGGGTTCACTCTGGCCTACCCTTTTCTTGCTATTACTGGTGTACCGCAAGGTAGCCACCTAGGTCCTCTACTTTTTATCCCCATCATATTTAGCTTTTAGCTGACGATGCCAAGTTTTTGAAGACTAGGCATGTTTAATGCTTATTCAACTAGACGTCGATAATTTCTCAGTCCATTTTAACAAAAACTGCTTGGATATAAAATAATCAAATTTAGTCCTTAATTTTGTACAAAAGTGTGAAAAAGCTTCATCCTGGCAATAATGTCATCATATTCAACCCTTTTCCTGTGTTAGAGTTATTCTTGACTGTGAGCTCAACTTTCCAGCCCATATATAGGCTTTGTAAAAACATTGGTCAAAGCAATTTTCCTTGCTCTTATGTTATTTGATCACTCTACATAACCTTTGTCTGTCCAAGCCTTGAATATATATTTCAAGAATTGAAAGTGTTTTCAAAGGCATTCTTTTCAATTTGCAATTAGAGGCCTACCTTGCTATGATCCTTAATGCTTCTTCTTTCATATCAAGACCACCTTCAATTAGTTAACCCCAATATTCTGCAATGGCCTTGGATCCATCGCCTCCCTTCTGGATCTATTAACTTTCCTGTTCTTTACAACTCCATCTTCCTTAACACAAACCTTTGCAATTCGAAGCTTAAATTAATCCAGCAATCCCATGATATAGAATTAAAGTTTGAACGAAAGCATTTTTAAACTCAATAAAGCCACTTCTTGCTTGAGACATCGTCTACAAAACATCCTCTTCACCAGCCTTTTCCTTGACTATAAGTTACTTATGTAAATTAAATTTAGTTATTGAATTTGAATAAAATTGAAATTAAATAAAAATATATTCATATTAGTGTATGCGGCCTTAAATTGGAACATGTGAAATCTTTTTAAGACATTTTTAAGGTAAAGAATATAAACAAAAAGCCATTTGTTTAAAAACTTTTTTCAATATTTTTGTTTGCAACATCTTTGATAAAGGTTTTCCCGAAAACATTAAAAGCCACTATATTGCAAGATCGGAAACCCAAATAAACTTTGATTTGACAGCTGTCAGTTTACAGTATAAGTGCTTGATTTTTAAGGAGATGCCAACTCTACAAATCTAAAAGTGTGAATATTTTGTAAATAGTTTTCCTATAGTTGGATCATTGAATGTCAACAATTCTTAAATTCAAGTCAGAAAAATATTAGAAATGTACAATCCAGCCCTTTAAAAACAAAGCAAAACAATAAAATAAATTGAAAAACAAGTGTTATAGTAGAATTATTTTTTATTATTTAATTCCACACTACATAAGTTTTAATTTTTATTATTTTTTTTTTTTTATTATTTTGCGCGTTAGTATATAAATTATTGATAACAGTTGTGATAGTTTTTGTATATACATAAAACACCAATACACAACAAAATAGATTCAGATTGAATCTCTGTGTGAAATAGAATTGTGTCTTTTTAGAAAGTTGATCTCGAATACAGTAATAGTTCATTATCACTGGAATTAAATAAGCAACTTTTTCTGTGAGATTCGTAACGTATTTTTGTGATAAGAATTTTTTGATTTTTACAATGAGAGGAAGGTGATCGAAAATGATTTAATCATTTGTCTGTTGCCACTTTTTCTCAATTATATTATAATGATAACCTTAATTTCTCAGGGTTAGTATTGTTGTTAATAAAATTTATTATTTACTTAATACATACAAATCAACGCAACGCAACGTGGTGAATATGAGATAACATAAATATTAAATCTTTTCTTAATAAGAAAATACTGCATCATTTCTATTTAAGGCAAAAACAAAACAGAAGCTTAAATACTCACATCAGCTAAGATACAGTATAGATGTGAAAAAAGCTTGATAAAAATGAGGAAAAAAGGTTCAAAGATCCAAGGAAGAATTTCCGTGTCAAAGAAACCATTTAATATTGGGAAGACCCTGTTCGAAAGAAAATATCAGACAATGTCCGAAAGGTCTTGATGTTACTGATACAGATCAAGGAAACCATTTTAACAACAGGAAGAATCAATAGGAGTTTGAACTGATACGAAATTTAAAAAATTTGCTTTTTTTTCGAAGAAAGGAGAAACAAAAAAATTAAAAATGGAGCAGGAATGAAAAATTAAGAAAAGAAACAAAACTAAAACTAGAACAACTGAAGGCCATAGTCCAACCAAAAAACCTGCTTGGTTTTTGAATTTTAACATAACAAACTGTGACTAGTGGTGCTCCGCGGTATTACTGGCATTCTTTATTTCGTAAATTATTTTACCAAAGCTTTAACCGTTTCCGCAGCAGAGAAGCTTGAGAAGCTCTCAAAAGGGAAGACATTCCGTACTGGTGCTCCGCTAGTATTAGTCTTACCTATAGCTCTCCTCAATAAATGGGCTATCTAATACTGAAAGAATTTTTCAAATCCCATCAGTAGTTCCTGAGATTAACGCGTCCAAACAAGCAAACAAACAAAAAACTTTTCAGATTTAAAATATTAATTATGGATTTTCTGACACACAAAACTTCAAACAAGTAAATCTCAATACTGCATTTTTTATTTAGTCGGACTCACAACTCAGACAGTTCTACGTCCGCTAGGGAAGCTCAAGGCCTTAAAGGTCCTGAATTAACTTATGAAATTTTTATCCAACCAATTATAATGATATACATCACTTCAAGTTTGAAAATATTTGTGTATCACATTTCACCAATTGACTCGCTGATCTAATCGGTATGTACTAACAGTAATTCCTTATAATTTCCTGAGAACACTCTTAAGTGTCAGTGTTTGATAACCTTCAAATAGATCAAAACCCTCTATCACTTACCATCCTAACATTAGAGGCATTAAGGAAACCACATCATACATTTCTGCTTATGTTTACCGGAAGACTCTAAGCCAAACTAACCGCAATCAATCTAATCAATTGTTGTTAAACAAACCCTGAATAGCAATAAAAATCTATTCCAATTAAGAATACAAGCTCTGCAAGTTTAACTTAAAGGAAAAAAAAACGAAAAACAATACCGATCACTATCTCTAGATCCCCCTAAACATGCAGTACTCTTCTATACTTGTCGGTTTAATGTGGCAAAACAATACCACGCCATATACCCAAGATCCAAGACTCACTTCATACTCCATACCTATAAAACACTCCTTTTGCAAGCTGTCTATAAGGCACAAGTGGCTGAGGGAGCCCCATCAGCTTCCCCAACGCTGCGCTGCTAAAACAAATGCCCACCCATGTGGCAAAGAAGATCATCTGATCCCATGCAACACCAAAGACCATGCCACAGAGTAGAAAAGAGTAACACAAAAAAAAACATATTGCCTCCATTCCATATCGTGCTTTATAGTGGCTATTGTTAATGACGGAACGGCAAGGCTTGTTTTGTATTGTGGATGCGATGCAATGCGATGCAATGATGATGGCGATGAGAATGGCAATGGGAAGTGAATCAAGAACCAACGCAAAACACAAATCGACAAAGACGCACGATCAATGCAACAAGAAACTAAAGTACAAACAAAAAAAAACAACAACAACAAAAATCACAAAATGGCAATAGTTCGCTAAAGCTGATGGTATTATTAGATACTTTGGTTGGTTGTGCCTTTTTCTTTCCAAAGCATCCGATAGCTCTGAGAACCCAAGCCGCCTTGTCTATAGAGAGGGACTCCAAAGTCCGTAGTCGTCGTCGTCGGTCGTTTAGCCACAACATCATCTAATGCAATACTATTTCTTATATTCCCTCTCATTTATTAAAGTTCTATAGGTCATGTTTATGGCGTAAGATGGTATTGTTTTTATGTTTTATCGGTTAGAGGTTATCGTCATGGTTGCCAATGTATCTGAAAAGTTGATCTTAACTCAAAATCAGTGTGTTTTTTTAGAATTCACTGTACGTCAAGTCGTCGTGGTCGTTTTTTAGTGAAATATCTTGATGTCTATTGACATTTTATTACGAGTTAATAAGAAAAATTCAACATAAAAGTTAAAGTTGGCAGCCCTTAACCACTTAAATGCAGTTAATGTAATAATAATTTAAAGAATATTCATTTAAAATATTTTTTATTAAATTTCAGTGTTGCTTTTTTCGGTTAAGAAATAGTTAAATTTTAACCACTTTTTCTTACTTTTCTGGTGGTATCCCGTTCTTTTGCGTAGCTATCATCCATAATTGTTAGTATTATGATGTTTTTTACAGCACTCGTGGTGTGAAGTTTAGTGCTTAGTACTCTTTTGACAAACTTTAGGTCCCCTTGACACGAACAATATTTTTTTTTTTTATTTGTCAAGTCATGATTTTCAACCGCCAGATGGAAAACATTGGTTATAATTCGACAATTTCTTCCAATGAGGGCAAATCGATAAGTTCACGTCATGGGCCACACTTACACTTGCAATTTCAACATTTTTAACTTAGCTTGCATTACGATGATGCACATACCTTACGGCGTCAGTAACGCTTCCATTCTCTTCAAATTTCTTCACAATTTTTTACCTATTGCTTGAAATTGAATCACTGCTTTTACTTACAGTAAGTTTTATATAATCCTAAAGCGATTGTCGATTATTAAACGATCCAATCTCGTAATTGGGAAACATTTAACTATTATTATAACACTTCAAATGACAGCTGCTTTTGACAGGTGTCAAATACTAGAGCTACCGAATCGGCGCCATAAAATAAGTGACCCCTTATTTTGTTAAGATTTTGATTTTTAATGATTTCTTTCTAGTGAGAAGAATTTAAAAATTCTTGGCTAAAAAACTAATTAAAACTAATATGGCAACCCTGAACCGCTTAAATGCAATTGCGAATCACAACAGTCTGCCTCGTTTCGTATTAGAAGACAAAGCCATGAATCAAGAACTGAAACTGAAGAAGAAAAAATTGCATAAAGAAATAAAAACTCGAGGTAATCACCATGATCTGGTCATGGTTCTTAGAGAGGTAGAATTCTCATCCTTTCTCTGGAAGTTTTGTTTATGTTGTGTTTGTGATGCCTCTACCTTATACCCTACCAGCAGAAATAGCCCTTTCTTTTACTTAGAGGCATTTTTTTTGTTTTACTCGTATGGTCTTTTAACTTGCCTCTTAGGTTGTTACAAACTTCTGTTTGGGTTCTTCAACCGGAAGCCGGGGCATTGATCATTTGCATAATATACGCTCGACTCAAAAGAAGCAACAAGATGTCTTAAAAAAGAAAGACACAAGGGGCAAGTTGCAGCCGACCAGCCGGGCCGGGACGGGCCGGGCAGCCGTTCTTCCTCGCTTCCTTCTTATTCTCAAACGGATGGACAAACTTATGTTTATGGTTGGTAGATTCTATTGAAGCAAGTGTGCCGCACAGTTGAAGGAACTGATAAAGAAACAGACGACGACGACGAAGACTTCGACTCAACAATAATAATGTATGGTGTTGTGTTGTATATGTTTGTCAAGTGTATAATGAAAAACATTCATGCAACAGAACTTTGTATACATAAATCTATAGCAAATAAACATATGTAGGGGGCGCTGAAGATGCAAGGGGGAATTATGTAATCTTAATATGTGTGACAACTGACAGTTCATTGTTGAGGAGGAGGTGCATCGCTTTGTGGTCAGAATCAAAAGCGTCACAGCACAGCAGGTTGCAGTGCAGGTGGAATTCTACTTTAGCCATCTTTCAGTGAGGGGAAAAATAAATGACGATGACGAAGACGATTTTGTTTGGCGGGATAGGTACTTAGTGTTACTTACAGGAACATGGGATGATCGCATCGACCACCGCCGCGACCGTACTGAAATGTATACAATCAGTTGTGGTTGAGTAATTTTTCGTCCAAAAGGAAGTGTTTTGTTTTTGGTTTTTCTTATTTTTTATGCGGGTGTAACGAAAACTATTTTACTGACAAAATAGAGACATTGTGAATAAATTCTAGAGAATTTATATTTAAATACAGGAATAATGGGATAACAGAAGCAGTAAGGAAATGCAGAATGAACATCATCATTTTGTTGTTGTTTTGTGATAAAAAGGGTTGAACACTACTTATGTAAGTAGGTTCGTGACTACCTGCATGTTTGCATGTTTAACAGTCTTTTGCGATTTTTTTTTGACGTTTTGTTATTGTGAATTTCCTTAATGTTAATAGGGTTAAAAGAGATACAAAAATTCCATAAGAGGATACATTAGGAAGTGATCTCATAGAGGAATTTTCAAAGAGTACACCAGTAAGCTTCTTTTGTTATAAATGTCTTCTACATGTTTGGTAAAACATATTTAAGAATGGAGTTTTTGCTAAAACGTACTTAAGAATGGAGTTTTTTTTAATGTTTGGGGAGGTTAACGAGAAAAAGGAATTAATTAAGAATTTGAAATTTAAGACTGGATGGTTATCTAAATTATTGGTCCAAATTAATGCTCGAAAATTATCCGGATACTTTGAATATTCAGGTGTCCAAAACATTTCCGGCTTCAAAGTTTGTTTTTCGGTTTTTCCGAATAATTTTAGATATTCTTGATTCAGGTAATACGAATTGCTAAATAAGAAAATAATATCCGGCTAGTACCCGAAAAAAAAGTGTTATCCTGATTAAGTGCATTGAGTATGTAAGGAACTGGTAAAGTCGGGATATAAACTTAATACACGTAAGCTCATCAAGACGAGCCCACATCCGAATTTAAATCCTGATTTGAATATCCATATATAATATAGTATATGCTGATTCGGATAGCAATGAATCTCGAGCACTTACTCGGATTATTCGGATCTCAAATAGTCTTATTTTTATGACCCCTTATACCAAAATTTGGACAAATTTTGTATGAACATACTATAATTTATTAATAAATTCTCAACCTAAAATAAATTTAGTCACGAAATAAAAACAAATTAAGTCCCTTTGGTGGAACTTAGTTTATTATTAAGAGTCTCTTACGAACTAAATCTCAACACTTTGATATTGTTTTGGAATTTAGTACTAAACTGTACTGATTCGAACTTTAAAAAACGGTTAACATTTGTATTACAATATTTTAAAAACAATTAAGGTTCATTTGTGAATTTGTTTTTTAAATGTTAAATTTCCAAAACACACATTTTTTAAAATAAAATAATTGTAGCAATCATGTGATGGGGATATATAATCGAGTCTTATACAAAGTTATGTGTGATTTATCAATTAATTGCATTTTTTGTATTTATTTATAAATATTAACTATTATTTTAAACTACGCATTTAATTCTTTTAATAGAAACTCATTGAATAAGGGGTTTTCCAGATAGAAATGATTTCTTTGATAGTTCTAAAGGGCAAAAGTCCAATTAACATTATTTTAGTAGGGTAGGGAAACATTTTTTCTTTGAATGACAGCAGCCAATCATAAATCAAAATAATGAAATCACTTTACTGTATAGGTAAATAGTGACATAACGGAACATTGTAATAAATAACATCTCAATAGGTGCTTTGTACTTTTCAAGATTTAAAAGAAAGCTATTTAAGAGATATACAACGGAAGTGAAATAAGTTGAAAAAACAAGAAACAATTGGAATTATTGTTTTAATAATTTTTAAGTTATCTAATAATCAACAGATGATACATAATACAGGTCAATAAGTGATATAACACTATAAACATGACATATAAATTTTAGGACTGCGAAATACGTCAATGGTTTTGATCGCATTGGTGATTTGTATCTTCAAGCCGTCATAGAGATCAATCAATTTCACCGCTGGAAGTTTCTTTTATTGAGACCTTTTGAAGTCAATTGCTTTCAGTTTTATGTAAAAACAAGACACATAACCTAGCAAAGCTTTTAAAATAAATATAAGGCAAGATTTAGAGAACTTGTCACTTCAAATGCTCTTTTTTATATAAAAAGCTCAAACTCAAGGAGATTTTTGTGACCTGTACTATGCCAAGACTCAGTAAGGTTTTAAAAGTAGTTGTTAGTACACATTGGTTTTTGAATTCCAAAATATATCAATTATTAGTTAAGACAAGGTGTGGTAAAGCATTTTACATTCGCTTAGTACGTCCAGAGAACGGATCTCTGTACTTGACAGTAACCGAAGGAGGGTGCGAGTATGCGACGGTTGCTGGTGATATTTCTCAAACATAATCCTTTAAAATACCGCTAAAAAAGAGTGTTGCAAGAAACTTTACGACGATGTTCGAGAGACAACGATTCAATTCTCAATTTTGAAGCTATCATATTAAAACATTTCACAAGTAAAAACTATGCCATCACTAAAAATATAATTATACACTCTCCAAAAAATACATTGAAATAGTTAAAATTCAATACAAAAATAATGAACATCATCACATTTTGGAGAACTGGAGTACTTTTAGGCCGCCACTATTAAGCACTTTCTCGGCAGAAAGCGAAACTGGAGGAAGAATTTGAGTTATGTAAAAAATCGAAACTGCGTGTGTCGCTGTAGAACAACCTTAAATATCGCTTCTGTAGCCTGAATTTTTAAAGAAGACACAGGTTTTCCAATTATTTCAGTTTTTAAAAATACTCTTTTTTTAAGTGAAAATCTAACCTCTTATTGGAATTGGAAAACCCTGTATGTTGAATATTATCCATTCTTATAGTTCTGACATCCTATCATATGCCATTTCTCCAGTTCTAAGCTCATAAACAATTCTCAAAAATCATGAATTATTGTCTTGTGATTTATGAATCAACCAATGTTTCAAGAAAGAAAATCCCAAATAGATATTTAAAGTTGATAAGGCGATGACAAACCACGTCCCTTAAATACCACTAAGGGTACACGTGAGTGCCTATAGTAAATCTTAATTTTAAAATCCCAACCCGAATTATGAATTTTTGCATAGAATTCACGAAACGATCATGCAAACAATAACATGTGATTTGCATTATGTGCATTCAAAAAAATTTCCAAAAATATTGTCAAACCTTCATGATTTTAGTGTGACCAGCAATATAAGAGTGCGTCATCGAAATGCCCACCTTTTCAACATACGAGTACAACAGACCTTGTTTCCTACGTTTGATGCAGATATTCCTACGAGTATTAAGGTAGGTAGACACTAGACTTGTAGGTACCTTTTGTTTTGTTATGTTCTATGTGCTATACCAACAGTCATAGTCAATAAATTAGTTACACGTTTGTTTAATAACTTCCTCCGGAATTCTTCATTTTCATGGATAATTTATCCCTTTCTCCCGCCTTCATATCTAGTAAACATAGATACTCATATATAGAAAATGTTGTAGATACATAGATAGATACGTTCATAACGTAGTAGGTATAGTACCTTATAATATCGTCTCTATGGTATATTTTCCTATATAAAGTAAAGTATTTTTCGTCGTCATCGTCATCGTCCATGGAACTTAAAAAGAGCTCATAAAATCTGAATGAAACCCCAAAGGGTTGTCACGTCAAATAAAATATAGTGGGCATGGAATGACAGCAAAACAGCTAAAGCACCATAGCTCAGGCATCAGGCTTACATACTTGTAGCATACGCCATACCAGAACATGCATTGCACGCGCTGAATGAGTCATTTCTTACCTATAATAATATTATGTTGACTGCGCAGCCATATTCATACATATATATATATCTATATAATAATAATAATGCAGAGGTATAAGAAGGTAAATTGTGTACGCATTTATGACAGGGCTTATATGGGTTTAATTACATTTTTATTTGTGCACCACAGCCGGTTTTTATTAAACCGCATGATATGGAGTGGAAATATTTTCCGGAAAAGTAGCATTTTATTATAGCTTTTTTCTGATGGAATACACCTATGTATGTATGTATTTATGTACCTGACTGCAGTGCTACATATTATTTTATTATATACCTATGTTATCGTTGAAGGATTTAGATTAGAATTTGGAGTAAGCGTCTGCAGTTGGGTAGGGAGATCAAATTCGGAATTTATGACCCTTTTCGCAATTTTTTGTTTTGCTATCAAAGGTAAAACTGTTGGTAAATTTTCTGTTTGAATTTTTAACACTCAAAAATGTTTTCAAAATATAATAAATCTTTATTTTTAACTCTTGGATATAAACAAAAATAATTATTTAAAAACAAAAAAAAAAAATTTTAATTTTTTGAAAATCCAACGGACGTTTTGATTGTTTTGAATATGGCTTATGGTATAAAAATGATTTACTTTGATGGTGAAATAAAATGTTATGACTTCTGTCAATGCGAGGGGACATAAATTATTTTATGTTACAACTGGTGGTTTAATTTTATATGCATATATATACCTTAAATTATAATGGCTTAAAATAGGCACTTCTATTTCAGTTATTAAACAAGTTTGTTTTTCAAGGTTACGCACAAATGTGTTTGGTCCGCTCTTAAGAATACAATTACAGGGCGCTGACGTGCTGTCAACAACTAACATACACAATAAGTCAATTCCCTTAACTTTTGTCGCCGCTGACACTTTTTGGAAAAATGTTGTTGTTCTGTCATGTGTTTCGAATTCAAACCCAGAATAATTGAATTGCAGGTTCGGGTTTTATTGGTAATTTGTTCTTAGCAATAGTTTTTTACACTGGTTTAAGTTTTAAACTAAACTTTTATAAGTTCAATGGCGCTAATCATTGATTAGGTTTATTCATAATTAACTTCTTATATTTTTATAAATTTCTTTATAAGAAATGTGGTTTATTCGAATAATCACGAATTATAGACGACCTACTTACTAGGCTAGGGTTGCCAAGTTTAAAGAAGCAAATGGTACATTATCGAAACCGATTTTGATTTTTGTCCTTTTCATTTCGAAACTGTCAACTTTATCGCAAGACACTGATTAAGAGCCTAAACTACTTCCATGAGAAGAAGATAGGTACTTTTGATGGCTTAAACAAAGATAATTGCTGAAATGGTATAAATATTATAAACAATGTTTTTTTTTCTTTGATATTGTTGAAGTTATTTCAGAACTTTATAAATAATTTTGTTTTTCAATGTTTGTATAATAGAGTTTCATAATTGTGTACCTTTATTAAAATTATTGATTTTGAGTTCCAAGCTCGTGACTTCAAAATAACATTGCCTACTGACAGCAAAAACTTATGTTTAATGTTTTGTGGAAGAATATTGACTTTGAAAATATCAAAACTTCCTCGAAATTTCAAATAAGATATTTAATTTTGTATTAATATTCAAAAAATAAAAGTTTTTAATAAGTTAATGCTGGCGTTAGGTCTTTTCGCCCAAAACTTAATCGCCAAATTAAAATGTCCTAGCACTCAAATTAATTTAATAAATATTTGTTGCTGTAGGATTCAAGCATTATTACCGAACCTTTGGACGTTAAAACTTTATTGAGATTTATGAAAATTCCAAAAAAAAAAGAACCCTTCGGTCTTATTGCCCAATAAAAGAACACCCAGATATTAAGAATAATGTCATATCGCCCAAAAATGCCACTAAAGCCCAAAATCAATGACATATTTTCATAATCAATTTGAACATACCATGAAAACCAAATTACTAGTTGAGATATCGACAAAAAATGTCGATGTTGGACAAAATAACAACTAACAATTTGGGTGTTCTTTTATTTAAAATTTATTTGGGAGTTACGACATCCGCTTTGAGTTTTTTGGCTATTGTTGTTTTTTTTTTTAACTTTTTGATGCTTTGTGACCAATTTTGGACTGTATGACCTTTTAGGATTTGGTCGTTATAGTTGTGGATAAAAAGAACTAACGGCGTTAATGCGTTATTGTAGACATTTTTTTGAGGCAAAAAAGAACTCTTACAACGGAGTTAATACAGAAGGACTAAAAATTACAAAACAAAATTTAATTGATTAATACTTTGCCTGTCGTTATAAGGAACTTTGTTTAGTGTATGTGTTCTATGAAACATGTTATGATGTTAGTGCTGAAAAGTGAGGGGTTGATATGTATGTACTTTTTTAGAAAATAGATTACATTTTTTATCATAAACTTCACAAATTTTTCTTTGAAAATGCTGTATCATGCACATGATTCTTCTCTTCGGAATTAGTTGGTTTCTTTTTCAAATAAAATTACTACAAAAAACGATCCTAAGGAACTGAAACATGCACGGTTCACAACACTGCACGGCATAAGTTTTTATGGTCTAATTTTGATTATAGGGCACTTTTTCGAATTTGAGTTGTTGAAAAGTTGTATTAATTCAAAAATTTAATATATCTTTAATTTTGGCGATTTTTAATTTTGTTAGTATTTATTAACTTCCCATAGGAAGTTATTGTAATGGGTCCGATTTGTCAAGTTGAAAATTTTGACATTTCTCGACGTTTCAAGGTCCATAGAGTCGAAACAAAAGATTTTTAGAAAGATGTCTGTGCGTGCGTGTGTACGTACGTTCGTACGTCCGTACGTTCGTGACGTTTTTTTCATCGTCCATAGCTCAAGAACCAGAAGAGATATCGACTTCAAATAAATTTTGTTATGCAGATAATAAGGCAGAAAGATGCAGGAAGGGCTCTCAAGAAATTTGCGTGGGTGGTTTTTTTACCATATAAGTTTAAAAAAAAGGTGAAAATGACGTGATACAAAACAATTATATTTTTGGAAAAAAATCTAATTAACCGTTTTTTTGTATAAATCAAAAAAAACTGAAAACAAAAATTTGTCACCTCGAAAATTTTACGACTAAAATATGATTTTATCTCCAAAACAATTTTGTGCAATGAAGAATAATGTTTTTGACATCTAATAAAATTTTGGGAAAAATCTAAAAATAAAAACCTAAAAAAAACATTACTCTAAATTGGTAAAAATTGAATTTCGACTCAAATATCTTTTTAAAAACTTGAGATTAAGACTTCAAACTTATTTCATCTTATAAGAAATATTGTTTTCAACATTCTGAAAAATGTTGAGAAAAATCGAATTGTCAGTTTTTTTACAAAAAATAAAAACTAAAAAAAAAATTAATAAAAGTTGGTAAAGATTGGTTTTCGACTCAAATATCTTTTCAAAACATTGAAATATTGGCTTTGAACTACATTTACCTTTGAACAAATATTTTTGTCAACATTCAGTAAAATTTTGAAAAAAATCGAATTGACAGTTTTTTTACAAAAAATTAAAAACCGAAAAAAAAATTTAACACAAGTTGGTAAAAATTGATTTTCTACTCAAATATCTTTTCAAAACTTTGAGATATTGGCTTTAAGCTACTTTAATCTTTCAAAAAATATTGTTGTCAACATTTAGTTAAATTTAAAAAAAAATCAAATTGACAGTTTTTTTACAAAAAATTAAAACCGAAAAAAAAATTTAACAAAAATTGTTAAAAACTGATTTTTGACTCAAATATCATTTCAAAAATTTGAGATAATGGCTTCTTACTAATTTTAACTTATAAGAAATATTGTTTTCAACAATAGGAAAAATTTTGAAAAAAATCGAATTGACAGTTTTTTTTACAAAAAATAAAAACCTAAAAAAATTTATAAAAGTGGGTAAAAATTGTTTTTCAACGTAAATATCTTTTCAAAAATTTGAGGTATTGGCTTCAAACTAATTTTATCTTTTAAGAAATATTGTTTTGATACATTTAGAGTCGGAACGTACTGTTTTTTCAAATTACTATTAACACAAAAATTAAGAACAATGTCCAATTTTTGATTAAAAAAAATATTTGGGGTATGGAAAAACGTTTTATGAGACTTAAAGCCTTGATGCAATTCTAGGCGTATGTTACGATCACGTATGACTTGAGCCCAAAAAATAATTTAAAAAATCGGTTAAAATGTCATTGAATCTGAACATTTGTTTGATGTAGTTTTCTTCGAATGCGTATATCCACCCGTTTTGATAATGTTTCAAAGTCCATAAATAAAACACAGAAATTGGATAAATCATAGATAATTGACGAATTGCGATCTCCAACCTCAAGCATTCACAACCCCAAAAAAAAAAAAAACATTTTGTTTCGGCTTTTAAAATAATCAAATGAGAAACACCCTTTTTACAAACCCTTCAAATATAAAAAACTGGAGTAAACTTAATGATTAAATCTAAATATTTGCAAAGCCAGTTTAATGTTTATTCAGCTGTTACTAACTTGCTAATTAGATCAAATTGTATTCTATATTTGCTCTGTGGAATAAGAAGAAGTCCCCAAAAGCGCCTCCTCTCACATAATTTTGAACAAAAATTAATATAATTTTACAAATCAGAAGATTGATTTCACATCATGTTACACAAAGGTGTTCGATTGGTTTTAATGAGAAATTGCTCATCATATCATGTCGATAATAAACTTGGTCAAAATTACACTATTTAAAAGTGACAAATAATTACATAAATGTTTAAGCGAAACACATTTTCATAAATCCAAATGATTAGTGATTAATATTTCGTCATAATCATTATTTTATATTCTATAAACATTTCAGGAGACTACATAAATAAACACCTACATACACCTTTACTTTTATCAATAAATTACATTCGATGCAATTGCCAATTTCCTAATTTTAGTATAGGACATTATTATTTACAAATGAACAAATAATTATAATAATTTAGTGTTTTATAGGTACCCACGCATACATACATATACATATAAATATAGTGTTATAGTAAGTTTATCAGCAGGTAGTAATTATTATTATGGTCAAGTAAGTCATGTTGAAATTACTTTTCCAATGTTGGAATTCCCCATTATGATACTCGTAGTATAACTTTTACGTTCATTACCTAATGAGATTTCAGGTTTAGATATGTATGAAGGTATATAAATAGATAGACAGGCAGGTTTTATATACAAACATACATATATTAAGTATTTATTCAGTTCATGAAATAACTAAATATAAGCTATCATACACATGTTTTTATTTCATCAGTTACGCATAAATTGGCGAGTAAAAACTCGTTAAATTGAAGTTCACAGACCTTGGCTATAGGTATCTAGGACTACGATAAGCTATTAGGAAAACTATTAACAAAAACACAAAAGTTAATTATTGTCTAAGTGAAATTTGGCTGGGATTTTAAATTCGTGATTCGTGAAGCACATCCAAACACTTAAAAAACTTTAAAGTTCTTGAGAAAAAGCATAATTTACGTTGTTAATTTTTATGGGAAAGTTTTTTTCTTCACTGGGAAACTCTTTTAAGGACAACTTAAGTTTGTTTCGCAACATTTGTTTTTTTTTTAAATCGTAGTGCCGGTGTCCATCGTGGGAACATTAAAATGATTAAGGCTTTATCTTTATTCGATGAGAGGTTCAAGACACTAAATATAATATTAAAGAGAAATTTTAAGCAACTTTATTTTAATTGTTCAATATTTTATTTTCTAAAGTTTTACCGATTTACAAAATTTCAAGCCTTATATTCGTTTTGTTAAACAGTAAATTATTAATTCACTTTTATTAACAACAGTAACAGTACATCTTAAAACGTTTTAAACAATCTGAACCTAGGAAACAGACATATCAATTATAAATGTCTTAAACTCGGATTTATAAGGATTTAGGAAATTACCACCAAATTAGGTAGACATTTGTGTTGTGAAAAATATTGTTTTTAAATAATTAATTTAATTTCTTTATTGTTTTACTAAAATGTTTAATTTTTTGGGTCCCTTTTTTAAGTTCTTAAACATGATTTTTTTCTATGAATTCACTTTTATGTTTGGTATGACTTCTTCAAATTTTACAAAATATTAACAAGAATAATTTCTATGGAATGGAAAATCTTTCTTTGTTGTCAAGATATTAAAGTTAAAAATTCAATTTTTATTACGTATTAGTAAATTTTTGTTTCAGGTTTTTATTTTTCTATATAAAAAACTATACCTAAATACAATTTTCTTAAAATTTGATAAAATATTAAAAAACACAATTTTGTATAGGATGAAAAAAGTTTTGAGTTAATATCATTCGTTCTTCTTAAATCAATTAAATCAAAATCAATTTTTTTAAATTTTTAGTAGCTTTTTTAGAGTTTTCGTATTTGTACAAACAATAATATAATAAATAAAATGCTGCTCACAAGAACATTTTGCCTAAAATTATATTATTCTAAAGAACGAAAAATAAAGTTTTTGACATCTGGTAAAATTTTTATCAAAATTGAAGGTAACTATTTTCTTACAAAAAATAAAAACCTACACAAAACTCTGATGAAAATTGGTAAAAATTGATTTCGACTCCAATATCTTGAAAAATCTTAAAGCTACTGATTTAAAACTAGTTTTATCGTATAAAAAATATTGTTTTACACACTCTTTAGGATTTTAAGAAAAATCTGACAGTCATTTTTTTATAAAAATAAGAACTACAAAAAATGCAATATTTCGAGAAGAGAAGAAGTTATTATTTTCTTCAAATTTTGTTCATTCTATGCAAAATTTTGTTATTAACTTAAGATAAAGTCTTAGAAAAAACAAATTTGTATTTTTTTATATGAAACTTTCAAAAAAATGTCTAAAATTGATACAAATTGTTTTTTTGACTAAATTGTCGGCAACAGTAACGGATATTAAAATCAAACTTATTTAACATATGAAAAATATTGTTGCTTACTTTAAGTCAATTTTGTAAAAAAATCCAATTGACAACTTTTTTTACAAAACACAAAAACCTACGAAAACAACCTGATAAGAAATATTTTTCGACTCGAGTATTATGAGAACAAAGAGAAAAATATGGCCTTAAAATATTTGATCTTACATAAAATATTGTTATTAATATTTTGTTAGAGCTCTAGACAAATTGACAGACGAGCACAAAGGGGAAGTTATCAGTGTGGGTCACATCCCAGCCTTTTTTTTTAAATTGCTAAAAGAACAAATACTCAAACTTAATTATTTTAAAAGTGCTTTCTGCATATGAGCCGTTTATTTTGAAAGTGGCATAAGTCACTTTTTCAAAAAAATCGAGTTAATGGCAACACTAAATACAATTGAACGGTATCTTTTCATTTTTAAAAAATTTGCACTCAATAAGTTGAGAACTATTGAGATTTCTTCGAGAGAAGTATTGGTAATTAACGGTATAACAAATATCTTAAATATCTCGACTTAAAAAAAAAAGTGACTTATGCCACTTTCAAAATAAACGGCTCATATTTTGATGTAAGTTTGTGTAAAACAAAATGTATTTTGATTTTTGAAGACGATAAATCTGCCGGGTCTAAGAATATGGCCGATGGTAAAAGGTTTCCCGAAAAACAAAAGTACGAACGCACGTAATGAAACCCCTCTAAACACCACTGATTTAGAATCAAGAGAATTTCAAACGTCAAAATTTTCAATTTGATAAATCAAACCGATATCTACCAAAAACTTTCTGTGGGAATTTAAAAAATACATACAATTCATAAGGTTTTCCAAAACTAATGTGCCAGGTTTTCAAAAATAGGACTGCATAGGACTGTCATTCCAGAGGTCAGATACCTACTAAAAGCTTATTTCGTAGACACTGTCTCTTGCAAGAAGCTGACAAATTTTCCCAGGAGAAATCCCTGATAAGAAAATACAATATACAATAAATTGTACATCATCCCCACAGACATTTTTTGAGAGATCTAGGTAGTTCTTTATTTAGGTATTTATTTTGTATTGCCAAAATACACATATCAGCAAATTATTATTTGACGTTTTTATACCATTCCCAATCAAATGTCATTTTAGCTAAGTTAAATTTGAACATATGTATTTTATTTGCGTTTAATCTGGCAAGAAATTGTCATTGTTTTCAAATTATTGTGTTAATAAATCAACAAAGATAACACAACTGGTTGCAAAAAAAAATCAAACAATAAAGATTAATAAAAAGGAAAATTAAATACGAGACAAAAAGCTGTTCAAATCTTTGCTTTTCTTCAATTATCAAATATAAATTTGCGTATGTATACTTTGTAGACCATTTTTATTGATGCATCCCTATCCGTAACTTTGTTAAAAAAATGCAGATATAAAATAATATATACAATTCTTGAAATTACATTGACCGATTGCTTCGAGTTTTCGGAAACCCATATAAATAGTTGCAACATAGGTAACTTATAATTTTATAGGAATATATTGAAAAATATCTGACTTACTTTTTAAAATAAATTTCTTCCCAGTCCGGCAAAAGTTCGATGCTTAAATTAATCCAATTGTGATGTTGAGTTGGTGTTGTAAAGTTCGAAGGTAATCCACTTGGAAATGTTTTGCGTTCGTTTTTCAAAAATAAAGTAACGAGAGCCCCCCGCCCCCTTGATCAATATTTTCCTTGATTGTGATTTGTTTTATGTTGCCAAGATCTTTTCCAACTTCAAAATTCTCACAACACAAAAAAAAACAATAACTGTTTAAGTTACAATCAGCCAAAAATTAAATAACACTCCAATTTATTATACAAAGAACTCTCATAAACAAGATCGCGGTTTTTCAATAAACTGATCAATCGATCGTGATCGTGATTGTGATTATAGACAACTTTAACCCACGATCGCACTATATAAATTCGATTATAAAATAGAGAGAGAGGCAAGCAAAAACAACAACACACAATTCCTTTTTCTTGTTGGATTTTTCTTGATTTTAATTAATTTTTTTTTTCAAAAATAAACTGGCCAACAAACACACGTTGAGACACAAAAACAACAATGAAGCCACACAATGTAAACACAATCTCCTTCAAAACGCAACGCAACGGGCTTACAAAAGTTTAAACTTTTTTTTTCTTTAATTTTTAATTTAAATTTCTTTTCTTTTATTTTTCTTTAAATTCTTATATATTTTTGGATTTCCTTGCAGATTTTTGATTATTTATACAATTTTTACAACACAAACGAAAATATTTTGTTGCTTACACAATTTCCATCACAAAATTACAAAAAAAAAAAACAAAATTCACCGAAATTTTTATTTGATCGATTTCAATTTTCTTTTCTCAATTTTTGTTATCGAATCGAAAAATAAATTATTTATTTAAGAAATTTTAATTTAAGCAAAAAAAAAAAAAATCGACATATAATTTTTAAATGAATCGTATACTCTGACAACAGAAGAACAATACGGTATGACGTCTCGGTGTTGACTAAAAAATGTGTCGAGACATTATAACGTTAGTTTTCTATATTTTTGCTGCTCAATCACATCATCACGACGAATCCCCAGCAACAAGAAGCTAAACGTTGACCATAAAACAAAAACAACAAAAAAAGAACAGTTGTCTGTACAGTGTACAACAGTACGTCGCGTCGTCGATGTAGCATGTTGCTGATGTGACCACTTACGGATTGGTGAGACGTGAGAGGTAAGGTGAGACACATGAGAGACCTAAGCCTAAGATCGTGCGACCGACGTTTGGTTTTGTATATAGAGAGATGAGAGGGTGATCGTAAAAATGAATTTGTTTCTGTTTATTGTTGTTGATCGGTGCGACTTTTGTTGACAGTGAATGGCGGCAGCGGTGGCGGTGATGGCGGCGAAGTTGCACTGAACTGCTGACTGTAAACTAAACAGTGTAATCATGTGTCGCACAGAGATGAAATGACTTTATTTGTTGATGAACAGGTTGAAGTGTTGAGGAACAAAAAAAAAGATTTCATTTCTCTTTGATGTTTCACTGAGGATCGTTGGTCTCTTTGATTATAAGGTATCATGTTGTTGTAACATTTTGTTATATTTGTGTAGTGACTCTTTGGTGACAGAATGCAGAGCTAATGTTATGCAGCATTGCCAGCATCATAAAGTATTACATTCGTTTTTGTTTTTGAAAAATATTATACAATAAGGACTTTAATAATGATGAAACAGATTGCAGTTGAACTTTTGACACTGAAGAAATTTTTTCAAGCATGGGACTTTGAGTTTTATGTTAAAACTTAAAAGAAGTTTTTTGACTATTTTTGTCTGCACTCAAAAATTTAAGTAAGCTCTGTACCGCAGATTTATTATAATAAGAAAATTGTTTGTTATATGAAACATTTTACAAATTTGTTTGGATCTTCGAATTAAATATTTTTTTAATATTTAATAATTCGTTATTTATTTTTTTAGAAAAGAATTTAAAGTTGGAATATAAGGTTTTATAAAGATATTAAAAAAAAAAACAAAATTAAATACATCCAATGATTTTCATACGTTTTTAAGAATTTTAAATTTTGTTGTTTATATAAAAATAATAGAGCGCTTTTTAAAGCAGTTAATTTCATTTTCAAGTTAAAGAACTTAATTCTTGTTTTTTTAAATTATTCTTTGAATAAAACCCATGTCTTTTTCACTTATTTCGATCAATTTATTGAATTAGCAGACAATTAAAATACGACTTTGATCATGTTCTTAAAATAGATGAGTAGACGATTTTTTTTTCACATGAGAAAAATATGATCTACAAGAACAGTTTTTCTTTCATTCTGGTTGTAGTTGCAGAATTTGAATTTTGAGTAACTTCATAAAAAAATGTGTAAAAAACTGAAAAAAATATAATAATAAAACAGTTGAATTAAATTAAATTAAAGGGAAGTAAAAATGGAGTGATATATAAAGGAACACCGAATTTGAATTCTTGAGCAATATATTGAGTAAAAAATTATCTTCTGTGATTGTCAAAACAATCAGAATTAGAGAACCTACGAAAAATGATTGAGAAACAAATTCATCCACAACTCGAAACGCAGTTTGTTTTGAAGTTTTGGCAAGAAGCATTACAGACTTTTCTTCTCAAAAATATGGCTGATAGAGTAGTAAATATTAATACAGATCTTTCCACGGTCAAAATAAAATTGTAAATTTTTGTGAAGCCCCTTCCTATCAAATTAAATAAAGTTTAAAAGTTACTTTCTAAGTGAAATTGTTCCAAAATACTCTAATGTTTAAAAGGAAACAATGAAGGATTGATTTAGTTCACTAAATTAAACGAGTTCTCAAATGTTTTTTCTGATACCACCATTTCATCGCAGATGATCCGCAAGTGTAATTTAACAGAAACTTCATCAAAACACAATATCACAAAAAAAAAGGGAATTTTTTAGCTGATCATAAAAACTTCTGAATGACACACTAAATGATAAACTTAATCAATATAACTTTTGTGTGAGTTTTTTTTTTAAAGCTCTCAACTCACAACTGATTAATAAACTTATAGTGATATTGAAAAGGTAAAAGGTAAAAACACAACTAAAAATATTGTAAAACAAACGAGACGCCTTTTGTGGTACCTACACCTTTTACAGAAACCAACATTTAATCCAAATTATTTAAATGACTTGCGATAGGTTTCTGAAGTTAAACAAAGGTAACGAAGTCCAAGTAAGTTCTCGGAAAATTCGTAACAACAACACTCAACGTGTAACCGTCATCATCATGGCGCTCACTTCAAAAAAGGACACAAACAAAAATATTGCCGGCGCGAACTCATTCAAAGAATTCCGGAATAATTATAGGAAAAATGGCAATATCTGGTTGAAATGAAAAACATAAAGCTGAAGATTATTCTGAATGTGGAAATATTAATACAAAGATAAAACAAATGACAAATCAACAATCATACTTTAACAAAGTTTCACGAGGTTGGATTACCAAAACAACAGTATGTGTTACATTTGATGTTTAAATTCAATACCAAATTATGCCTTACTCACGTTTTCCCAAGAATATTCCCTTGCAGACCATTTTGCAGATGTTATCGCTTAGTTTGATCACAGTATGTCTTTTGAAACTCTTTCTAAAGCAAATTCATCCCCATCCAAAAATATTTACAGAATGTTAATTCATCAAACGATTTTGGAAGACAATTTGAGATTTTTCTGTGATCTATGTATGTAACAGAGAATATGAAGAAATTTACCACTTCTTAGCTGTTTTTCAAATTGTACAAACAATGCGTCGTTTCTTTCGTGTTTTTATCATGTTTCAATTGAAAAACTATATTTTGTGTTTGAAAACAGTTTTAAATTGAAAAACTGCATTGCTTAAAATTTAATATTTTTAATACTGATAATTTTTTTGTTAAAAATATTCGCAATACTTTTATTATTATTTTTATAACTTTAACCACAAAAAAAAACATTCGAAAAAAATGTTACTGTATATTTAACTTTTTTATATAACTAAGTTTTTAAAACTTTTTCCAAAATTCAGAAAAACTTTGAATATTTTATTTCGTTTTTTCTTTTTAATTTAAGACATTCCTTAAAAATAACCTTTCAAAAAATAAAAATTAATTACTATTTTTTTCCACATTTATTCACATTTTAAAAATCTCCTACCTCCAAATCCATAATAGAAAACTTTTTTCAATACCATCTCTTAAAACCGATGACCGATTTGCAAAATTAAGTAGCTACTTAACATATTATTATCTCATTTCATAAAAAAAAATATTTAAAATAAATAACCCCACCTATTAAAATAATAATCTTAAAAATAAGAACAGAATTCAATAAAAACAACTTAAGTTTTTTTATATAAATGAGACTCTAATTTTAGTTTGATGTCCCACTGTCTTTAATCCCGGGATCTTGTTTCGTTCTATTTATTTATTTCAAAAATTCTCTTTAAGAAAAAAGTAACAGCAAATTGTCTCTTAAATATAAATTTATGTTGCTTTTGTTCTTTTTTGTGTATGTGTCTGGTTTTATTTGTATATAAACATATAACAACTCAAAATCCCGGCTTAATGTTGCGCAACATGTTGCAAGAATTTCTCTTCTTATTATGTTAGGTACCTGCATTATATTGGTTATCATTATAATTTCTTATTCTCTCTTTCACTTAACCATTAGAAATTAATGGTAAATAAATACTCGTAACATAATAGGTATAAATAAATTTTAACTTTATTTTATCTGTCACTTAAGTTTTCTATCTTCGATGGTCCAAATTTCTTGTATTTATTTGTTTACCTTCTATTCATTGCCTTTGCCTTTACCTTGTCAGCATCACCATTTTTTTTATTGTTTAATTTATATGCCAACCTTCTTAACATGTTAACAGGTGCGGATTTTGGGGAGGGGATATTACGAGAAACTTAGGTTTGCCTTGATTATAAAATCATAAGCAAATTTCTTACAAACCTCTTGTGAAATAAAGATTGTTTTTTCTTCTAAGACCTTGAAATTAATTCTTTACTAGGTATTTTAAAAATATAAACCTTTAGGCTTGTTTTAACATTTGGACAAATTATTTGAAGCCCATACACTGAATAACACTTCTCAAAAGTAAATGGATTCAAATTGAATATAGAATCCCAAGGACCCCCTTTTTTAATTCTAAATCAGTATAATTCCCCATCTACTTCAAATAACAAATTTGTATCCGCATCTGAATGACTTTTCCATGGAATGCATTCCAATATCCAATCCCAGATCGTAGTCCCAACCGGAGTGCAGTGCACGCGGCATCTTTTAAAACGCAGCAAAACCGACCGACATTGTCGTTGTCGTCGTCGTCATTGCGACAAAACTCAATCACACACAGTCGCACATGAGGGACCTAAAAGTTGATTGATTGCATGTTGTTTACACAATTAATTGACGCTGGAATCATTTGTAATAAAAATAAATTTTTTAGTGCTTCTGCATTCTATAGATACTCCTACTCGTATATATGCCTACCTACTTAGGGCAAAATAAATCGGTCCCTTTGCATTTAACCTTAGAGAAATTCTGATCTTTCAGTTCGGGGGCCACATCACAACGAGTCATCATATTCTAGTTTATAGTTAGTTCCTTGTTTTTATTTTTATTGTTTTATGGGTTGTTTGTTATAATGCCTATTGGGTATATCGAAGTGGGGGAGAAAAATTTTGTATCTATCTTTGGGACATTTTAATGGTAGGAGACAGCAGAATCTGAAGCAGCAGCAGCTACTAATGGATTTAGATATTTGTTTGTGGAATGATCCCCGTTCGGATTGTTTTACAAACAAAATATTATATAGGTTTATTTTTTTTATTTTTTTTTGGATGGAGTTTGTCAATATTAAAATAAATATTTTTTCGAAAAAAGCAAAAGACCGTGTAAACTAGGGCGCATATGATGAGACATGAGGATGAGGATGATAGTGTTTTTATTTTTAATGTAATGGGATTTTTTGTTTTAAATTGTAAATCATAGGTAGATAAGTTTAGGTTATTTATAACTTCTGTGTGTATTTTAGAGCTTTTTGTTTTTATAGTAACGATTAAAATATAATTTGTAGACTTTTATTGCTGTACAAATTTCCAACATTTTATGAATGATTTGTTTATGTTTACAGTTTTTTCCTAAAGCTTAATCACCAGGCGTTTTCTGAGGGTTTAAGGGTTTGATTAAATCAATCATAATGTTGAGAATGATAGAGTATTTAGAGCATTTTCGTTCTTTAAGCACCTGAACGATATTTATATTGGACAAAACTCTATGAGAAATAGGCTGGAACGTGACCAACACTGATAATTTTCCATTCAGTCGATATTTAAAAAAGTCGTACGGAATATTAAAAACAACGTTTTGTGTGAGATACAAAAAATTTTGAAGTCAATATTTATTTCTTTGTTCTCAAGATCCTTGAGTAGAAAAATATTTTGTATCAGTTTTAAGTTATTTTCGTAGGTATTGGATTTTTGTCAAAAAAAAGGTTTGAAATGGATTTTTTCTAAAACATATAAACAAAAGTTAACTACATTATTTTGCATATGATAAAATTTCGATAGTCGTTTTTTCCGCGATATTTAAGTCAAAAAAAAACAATTTTTACCAATTCACAAAATATTCGAGGTGACACATATTTTTTAAATTGAAATTCTGAACGGGTGAATGTTTTTCAAATTTTATAAAAATTTAACCGAAAGATATTTGAAGTAAATGAAAATGTTCACTTCTAACTTGCGACATATGTACATACATATGTATGTATATAGAAACTTTATGGCGAGTATTGTTTTCGTAAGAAAATTCGAAATTTGTAAGCAAATATGACATAAAAATGGTAGAGTAGTCGAAAAAATTGGGTCTACCGATTCCGTCCGTCTGTCTGTCTGTCCTTGGTCCTACAGTTCAGAGCATTGAGTCGATTGACTTCAAACTTATAAATTAAGGTTTTAAGCAAATTCGCGTTAGGCATTTTTTTCATTTTGTTTAAGACTGAACTCCCCAATACAAATTTTTTGCTCAAATATCGAAAATTAGAATTTTCTCAAAAACAAACCGATAGATTTTTATTAAATTTTCTCTAAATTTTTGTTCTTAAGTTGGCTTTTTTTCAATACAAACAAATATTTTTGTGTTGCTTGAGAAAGCTACCTCCCATAGAACCGTTATTTTAAATATTCTCAAGGACTTATTAACCGATTTCAATATTTTTTTTTTATGCTCAAGCTCTTATACTGTCATAATAATATTTCATGATCAAAAATTTCTTTGATTTTTAAACATATATTACATTTTTTCGATATCTCTCTAAAACGGGTCATAAGTTCTCAATAACTGCATACTAAAAATATGTTTAGGCTAAAATTAAAAAAATGTTTATATACAAAATAACTAAAAAAAAAACTGCTCTTACGATTTTCAAATAAATTTTTGGAAAAAAATTAGTGTTTTTTTGAGAAATCAAATGGCATTTAAATGTTTGAAAGCCAGCTTTTTTTACAGCAACATTTTTAAATCTTTGGATACATGAGCAAGTTTTCGGGACCCAGTAGTTCATTTAATTTTGAAAATGCGAGTGTTGGACCCAACAGTTTACGAAATTTACTAGAAAAACAAATTAAATAATTGCATATACGCCCTACTGTAAGATTTTTCTATGAGCCTTAAATTTGAACTTTAAGTTGCCATATTGTAAATGTCTGAAAGAATATGTTGAAACCAGCGATTTTCAAAAAATAAAAACTTTAATTTGGGTTCAATAACTTAATCAAGCAAATTTGTGGGCTTTGCACAAAAAAATATGATTAATATGGCTCTAAGGGCTTTTGTTTTAATCATAAACATTGTTTCAATTGGCTCTTGAATTCTTTCCATCGGCTGTCCTCAACATTTAAATATTTTATCAGTGTTTTCAAGACTTATCAATAGCTCAATATACATACAATTATTTATTAACTTCCCATAGGAAGTTATTGTAATGGGTCCGATTTGTCAAATTGAAAATTTTGACATTTCTCGACGTTTCAAGGTCCCTAGAGTCGAAATAGAAGATTTTTAGAAAGATGTATGTGCGACGTGCGTGCGTGTGTACGAACGTTCGTACGTCCGTAAATTTTTTAATATATATTGTAACGTGATACAAAACAAGTATATTTTTGGAAAAAAATCCAATTAACGGTTTTTTTTATAAATCAAAAAAACTGAACAAAAAAATTGTCACCTCGAAAATTTTACGACCAAAATATGATTTCATCTCCAAAACAATTTTGTGCAACGAAGAATAATGTTTTTGACATCTGATAAAATTTTGAGAAAAATCTAATTGACAGTTTTTTTTATAAAAAATAAAATCCTAAAAAAAATTTACTCATAGTTCAAAAACTTGAGATTAAGGCTTCAAACTTTTTTTATCTTATAAGAAATATTGTTTTCAACATTCTGAAAAATGTTGAGAAAAATCGAATTGCCAGTTTTTAAATAAAAAAATAAAAACCTAAAAAAAATTAATAAAAGTTGGTAAAAATTGATTTTCGACTCAAATATCTTTTCAAAACTTTGAGATAATGGCTTCTAACTAATTTTAACTTATAAGAAATATTGTTTTCAACATTCGATAAAACTTTGTGAAAAATCGAATTGACAGTTTTTTTACAAAAAATAAAAACCTAAAAACAAAACAATACTAAAACTTGGTAAAACTTTACTTTCGACTCAAATAGCTTTTCAAAAATTACAAATATTGGCTTCAAACTTATTTTATTTCACAGAAAATATTGTTTTCGATATTCATATATCATTCGATATAAAAATCCAACAGTCCGTTTTTTCATAAAAAAATAAAATCTACAAAAAATAGTACGCAAATTTGGTAAAAATTGATACATATAGACAAACTTTTAAGCAAGACAAATCGACAGACGGGATGGGAAGTTATCAGTGTGGGTCGCATCCCAGCCTCTTTTTTGTTTTATTAGTATTCATCAAAAGTCAATTTAGTAGTTTGTGGCTGCTTAGTTTTTAACAATTTTAGATACAACTCTAACGCGATTTGTCGACCTTCATCATCACACCAATCGCGCCGCCCACCGTCCGAATCTTTTAAACATTCGACTTATTTTACTAAAAAAAGTGAAATAATTACAATTTTCAGCAGTTGGCCATATTGCAATTTGACAAAGTGAAATAAGCCTAAATTATTTTGAGAAAAAAGGCCAAGGGAAAAGCATCTCATAGAAACACAATAAACTATTGAAAGTGAAATAAAATTAATTCGGACTAACTCCTTAAAAAGTGGCCTTATTGCACTTTTGCAAAAATGAAATAAAGTCGATTTTTGAAAATTGGCCTTAATTGACTTAGCTTTCGTCATGAAATAATTACCCAAATGAGAAATGAAATTAGTCCGCAATAAAATAGGGAGATCTTTCACATTAACTAATGTCCATACAATTTGTTAGAGGTATTTCATATTTTTTTTTGTGTTGTTTCTTGGGGAGTTATTTCTCGCAGCCAATTCAATTCAATTAAATATGTTTTATTTAATTAAGTTGAAACATATAAGCCATCAACTACAATACTCTTTAAAATAACAAGTTATCTTTACCTTTGTTCTATTGAAAAATGAAAAGTATTCCAAGTTAAATATTCTTATTTGTTGATCCTTTTCCTGTGGCTACTGCCTATATATTGAATTCAATAGACAATGTATTTATTTTAAATGTAAATATTGCAAACATAATACATAATTTCAATCCACCTCTTTTTCAAAAAAAAAAAAATAATAATAATAAAACTATGCGTGTGTAAATAACATACGCTCATTCCACAAACTTTAAACAATTATTTTAAAAATAAATTGAGCACGTGTGAAAAACAAACAAACTTGTCCCTCGCAGCTCACCTCTGCTTATGGCTCAGCTCGCATCAATGTCTCTTGAGGTTAATGCTTTCCGGGTGTTCCCGCAACTCTTTCAAAATTCCTCCATTACTTACTTATGCATGCATAACTAAGCCGATTAAAATAATACAACCAACAACAAAAAAAGCGCCTATGTTTGCTTTAACAATATTATAACATTATATTATGAACATTGAAAATGTATACACGGTGAGTTGAGTATACAAAAGTTTACTTTACTATTTCATCGACTGCAAAAAATCCACGCATATAAAGTAAAAATATTAATTCAGAAAAAAAACCCTTTCCGACATTTACAAAAAAAAAAAAATATTTTCTTTTTTGCAGACTCCAGCAAAAGCTAATTTACCCGACGTCTCTTTTTTTACCTTTAAAAATAAAAAAATATAGTAAACCATGCCAAAGGCCCTACTGACTGACGAAAGTTCTCTTTCCTACAAACCTACTCATTGAAAAGTGCCGCGGTGTCGTTGTTGTCTGCGGAAGTAATGCTGCATGCAATTAAAGGAAAAAATAACAGAAATAAAAAACAGTTGATGCAACATTAACACCAACCAAATGCAACAAAAACTCCATCAACAACAAAAACGCCAACAAAAAGTGACATAGCTTCTCTGTAGCTGTAATGCGATTAAAAGATTCTTTATTTCCCGTGTGTCGCTTGCCTTTGCGTCCTGAGCCTTTTTTGTATTGCAGCGCGAAAATACGATGTTTTTTTGTGATACTTTTATTTTATAGTAAAATTAAAATGCTACAAACAAAAAATTGTTTTTGTTTTTTAAAAGCACCAACTCGACCTCAGAAGAGGAAATAAAATTAAACAAAACCAAATATAAAAAAAAATCATTTTTTCCGCCTAGCCTGGGCGGGATTATTTTACTTTCAACAATTTCAAGCCATCATCATATCGGTGACGGGTGTATTAACAGGCTAAGAAGTCAGAATTAGGTTGGTTCTTAGGATCTGTGGAGCTCACAGGGGGCCCATTTTTTTGCAGCCGACTTAGACTCAATTAAGTCCTTAATAAAACTTTGGGAGGCTCTGGTTCAATGGCGATATTAATTATCACTTTAAATAATAGGTTACAGAAGACCCACTGTATTAGGCTTCTCTTAAAAGAATATTTTACCGCAATCAAACATTAGTTTCAAGAAAATTAGCTTATCAAATTTTTCATTCAAGGTTTTCTGTGTTATAAATAAAATAAATTAGGTAGCACAACAGGTCGTTAAGAACTAGAGCCTAGTGACTTACTCGCGCAACCATTCCTGTATGCGAGTACTGTTGTCAGGGATGAAGGGGACCTACAGTTTAAAGCCGAATCCGAACGGCTAATTTGAGAAAGCACTTTTCATGACAAGTACCCGTGAAAAAACTTAAGATGGCAGAGGCAGGGATCGAACACAAGACCTCTGGCATGAAAATCCAACGTAGGTACTAACCATCATGCCACGGGCACCACGATTTTCTGTGTTGCGTGTTACTTTAATAGGTTAATTTGTTAGTAATTGATTGAGTAAATTAATTGAGTAAATATGGCAAGTTACAAATGGTAAAACTGTTGTATCAAAATGGGTGTTCTTTAGAAGCAACGATGAGCGCGTTGCGTCCTTTTAATGGGATACGTTTAGTGGCCAAATTTGAGTCTACCGGCTCAGTGAACAATCAGCTAACACTCTCGTACGTCAACGAAAAGCTTGATCTACCGAAAACATCGCCACTGTCTTTGAAACTGTGCAGCAGAATCCGAGACAGTAAATTCCGGGTCGCTCACAAGAACTTCGACTATTGCAAACCACAACATGTGGAATTTTCTGTGATTTGGGCCTGTTTCTATACAAAATCCAACTGACCCAGGAGATGAAACCAAACGAAGTCGCGAGTTTGCTAATTGGGTTTCGGAGCTGTTGGAAGTTGATCCGAATTTCGGTTAAAAAATCATTTTTAGCGATGGGGCCCATTTTTGGAGTGAGTGGGTACGTGAATAAGCAAAACTGCCAGATTTAAGAGAACATAATAATCCATCCAAATAATGTTACTGTTGATTTTGGGCAAGAGGTGTCACATTAATCCGTACTTCCTTGAAAATGGTATTTGACCAATAAAAATTTAAAACATCTTTTCAATGAGGGTTTTAATGTTTTTTGTATGTCAATTAAGCTCAAAAAAAACATAGAAAACATATTAAATATAAAAAAAAAGCTCCTTGCTTATCACAATACAAAAAAAACATAGAAAACATCGCATAAGCAAACTAGCATTGCCAACTAAATGAGCCAAAACCATTTCAAAATTGTCTCAGTGCTTTTAAATGACTTGATTTCATATGAATTGACTTTCACATACAAGAAAATAGTAACATATTTGAATTGTTGTAACTAAAAAGTAGTGGGCAATGAATAACGAAATATTTTGCTTGGTTATCACAAAAAAAAAACTCTGGAACAATTTCAGTATCTAAATAGCGCCGAGAAATGCTTGCATAATATTTATTTATCAAAAGTTAAAAACAAGAACGAAAAAAAAAACATAGAAAACATAGCATGGACACACTGTCATTTTCCACTAAATAATTCTTAACCAATACAAATTTGGAAAATCTTTAACATGAGGGTTTTAAATTATTTTTTTTGCAAGTGAATTAAACCCAAGAAAAAACATAGAAAACATAGCAAAATATAAGGTTTATTGTTGTCTGCCAAACGTAGTTGCTATTAAATAAAAGATTCTGTTAATTGTTAACCACAAGAAAAAAACATAGAAAATATCACAAATTTAAGATAATCAAAAACTGAATTTTTCTGGAGCCCTCCTAACCCTTTCAACCAAGTCCATCCCTGATGCCTTCAACATAACCACAATAAAACATGGACCAAAGCTCATAAAGTGTAAGACTTTGGATGTAAATTTTGCAATAAAATTTAATTGTTTTGGGATTTTTGTTTTGTTCTTTCTACTTTTTCTGTTTTGTTTCGTTTGTTTTTATTTTTGACTATAAGCCCCGCGCTATAATAATCGCTTTCTATAAACAATATCGCATAATATGACTTTCAGCAAAAACATGTGCCAGCTGGGTGGAGTTTTTGGCGCTCACTCATGCGTTGGCTCAATCATCAAATCGACTCAAAATGCGACGCGGCAGCGGCGCGCGGTGTGAACCCTTAGTGTGATTGTGAATGCCACCCGCTGATTTATGACAATTTTATGTGAATTTGTTTGGCCACAAAGTAACAACAACAAAAATATTCTGCTGGCTTTTATTTATTATTGTTGTTGTTGTTGTTTTGATCACTTTTGTGAGAGAGTGCAGATAAATTTGTTGGCTAAGATGAAAATCATTTTGAATGGCAAACAAATTATAATTTTTCCAATTAATCCAACAAATCAAAGAAAAATTAAACGAATTCATATTTTTATTAATAAATTAGTTCGCTGATGATTGAACGATGGCGGCCAATAAGTTGATGATTGAAAAGGAAAATCCTTCTGTTTGGCATCGGATGAAAAAAGTTTTTATTTTTGTTGGGCTTCAAGTGGAGGCATATTATATCTTTCTTCGTTATGATTTCTTTTGGGAAAAATCATTATTATTTGTTCCTTAATAAGTTTTAACCAAAAATTGAAGGTTTTATTTTTTTGTTTTTGAATAAGTGGGTAAATTTTGGAAAGAAAATCAATCATATAAATAAAATAATTTTTCTAATCGATTGAACAAAAATAAAATTATAATATTTTTGGATAAATTCTCTTCGATTCAAGTGGATTGTTTTTGAAGCTCTTAAGATATGCGCGTTCTGATTTTGATAGTAATTTAGAGCAAAGAAAAAATTCAGCCTTACAATGAGTTTTCATTGGCAAAGTACATAGACATACATACCTCAATAAGCTGTTCTACTTTTGTGATTATTTTTTTAAAGTTTTGTTTATATCATTGAGGTCTAATTTGAAGGACTTGTATAATGTATTTTTTAGTGGGGTAATAAGGTACACCAAATTAATCAAATATAAATAACTTTAAATAAAATAATGGCAGCCAAACACAAATAACAAATTTATAAGTGCGATTCAACATTGAAAATCGAAGAAAGTAGGGTGAAAAAGGGTAAATTGGAGCATCTCAAAGATAGAATGCGTTTAAGCTTGAAACACTGAGTTTTGTTTAAAGTTTTTCTTTACAATTTCTATAATTTTACTCGAAACCTTTGTAACCTTCTACTTCATTAAATATCCATGAATGTTTGAAAAAAAAAGGAAATCAAACATTTTTATAAAGGGGTTTTCAATAAGCGCGGGTAGATGTTGAAATGGATTAAGGTGCGGTATTAACAAAATTATTTTTTTGTTTGAAAGGCGCATATACTCGTATGCCATTAAGTATGGAAAATGACATCATTGAAATGCCCACCTGGGCTTCTTACATAGGTCCGGCTGAATTTAAGCGATGGCCTATGTTATGTTCACCTTTAGGGCATCGGTCGGTTGTGGTTTATTTGCGTAGAACTGCGACTTTAAGAAAGTCCAGCGGGATCAAATCGCATGACCTTGGTGGCCAATTCACATCACCCCTGCGAGAGATAACCTTACCCTCAAATCGTTCATGCAAAATGTCAATCGTGGCATTTGCTGCGTTGCACGTATACCCATCCTGCTAGAACCACATGTCGTCTAGGTCCATATGGCTCAATTTGGGCCATAAGAAATTAGTTATCACCGTTATTTAGCGCTTGCTGTTGACGGTGACCGCCTCACAAACGTCGTTTTCAAAAAAATGCGTACCAATTACGCCACCGGCCCAAAATCCACACCAAACGGTAACTTTTTGAGGATGCATTATCGCGTGGGTTGTTGTCGTCTCATATTCTGCAGTTATGCTTGTTAATACGTATCGAAAATGCTCTTCGTCACCAAAGATGATTTTTCGTTCAAAATTGGGGTCCTCTTCCAAACGATTCGAAGCACAGTCAGCGAACAAACGGCCGGCGTTGTCTATGGTCATAAACTTTGAGCTGCTGGGTCAGTTGAATCTTGTATGGGTGTAGTCCCAAGTCCCGACGCAAAATTTGCCAAGTTGAAGTCTGCGATAGGCCAAGTTCTTGTGCACGGCGAGGAATAGACTGCGTCGGGTTCTGCTGTACACTTTCACAGACCGCGGCGATGTTCTCGGCCGATCTTGTGTTCCTTGAACAAACGGGTGTTGGGTGATGGTTTATTGAACCGGTCGTCTCAAATTTGGCCACCAAACGTTAAAAAGTCGACTGTGAATTACCACCACGTCTACCGTAAAATGGGCGCAATGCGCGCAACGTTTGCGTTAACGAACACTCATTTTGATAATAAAGTTTTATTATTTGAACGTGCTGTTGAATCTTGTTACTTGCCACGATGATTTGGCATAAACAACTGAATATTAAACACAAGATTTGACAGATGTCACAAAAACAAAATGGCCGAAATAAAGGGATTTGCATTAAAAGCGGTCGATTTTCAATTTGCGACCACAGCTTCGCTGGGTGAAAGGTACAATTTGGTGCATAAATCAGGCTGGCTTTGACTGATGGCATTAATTATGTTGTCTTTAAGGGCACTTGTGGTCTGCGGATTATTCTCATAGACCTGAAACTTATAAGAAAGCCCACAAGAAAAAGTCTAAAGGGTCAAATCACACCATCTTTGTGTGGTCGCCACGGCGCATCGGCGGCGGCGCGGCGCTAGATAACCATGGCATGAAATAGCTCGTGCAGAATATCGATTGTTTCTTGAGATGTGTGGCATGTATGTTCTCGGTGTCAATATCATCAAACAAGATCATTTCCTAGCCAAAATCATCCTCCTTCTTTTCAAATTCCCGATTCGTTCTTTCCAGCCCAAAATTATCCACACCTCAACTCACTTGACTTGACAATATGTGAGGATTCAATTGTTCGTTGTGTCTCAGAACTTGATGACTGTTTTCACCCTGGCCCTGATGGAGTACCATCATGTGTTTTAAAAAAATGTTTGTCTCATTTATCGTACCCTCTGTTTGTTTTGTTCAATGAATCTCTTAGAAGCTCAATTTTCCAACTATTATGGAAAAGTGCATTTATAACTCCGATTCATAAAAAAGGGTCTAAGAATGAAATAACGAATTACCGGCCGATTGCCAAACTTTCCGTTATTCCCAAACTATTTGAGTCCATTATCTGTAAGATGTTATCCTTTAACTGTAAATCAATTGTATGTGAAAATCAACATGGTTTCGTCCAGAATAAATCAACAATTACAAACCTACTTCATTTCACTTCTTTCTGCCTTCACTCCTTCGAAGATCGTAAGCAAGTAGATTGCGTATTCACAGATTTCAGTAAAGCCTTTGACAAATTGTGTCACAAGACTTTAGTCCATAAACTTAAGGCCTTAGGGTTTAACGACAAATTCTTGACGTGAATCTCGTCTTATCTTTATATTATAGCGTTATATTCAGAAATGAACTCTCCGACCAATTTTACGTCAACTCTGGTGTTCCACAGGGTAGCCATTTAGGTCCTTTATTATTTACCTTTAAATGACATAACATCCGTTATAAAAAACTCCTCCGTTTTAATATACGCTGATGACATTAAAATTTTCAAATCTATTAGTTCAATTAATGACTGCTCACAGCTTCAAGAAGATCTTCATAGTTTTAGGGAATGGTGCAATACAAACCGACTTTTATTGAATATTGACAAATGTAAAACTATGTGTTTTACATGCAAAAAAACAATTATAGATTATAACTATTTATTAGATTCTTCCTCCCTTTGTAAGCTTTCCGTTTTCTCTGATTTAGGTGTTATTCTTGACAGTAAATTAACGTTCTGTGACCATTATAACTTTATAGTTAAAAAAGCTAACAAGATTCTAGGCTTTATTAAACGTTTTTCTCGTGATTTTCGTGACCCCTACGTCTTAAAACTTCTTTATGTATCATTTGTCAGGCCAATAGATTAGATTAGATTAGATTTTATTTCTTTAAATCAATATATAATTGTTTGTTTTTTTAACATATAAAAATAAAAATAAAATAAAATAAAATAATAGGCTATGGTGTTACCGTCTGCCTGATTGGCTATTTAAACTGAAGTGTTTATGTGATTTTTTTTTTTAATAATATAAATCAGAGGTATTTTTCGGGGTATAATTAATATAACTAAAAACAATATAAATATATAAAAACAAACATTTTGAGGTTAAACTATAGTTTTACATTTTAATATTGAAACTAAATGAATGTTTAAAGATAATTTGACCTTTGAGCGGAAAAGAAAGTAAGGTACATATATAAAATTAATAGGACTTTTAGTTTAGTCAAAACAAAGATAAGATGCATACGTATTATTAAGTCTACATGGGCTTTGAGTTTAGCGAAAACGGAATAAGAAAATAAGAAATTATAGAAAATAAGTAGGACTTTTAGTTTAGTCAAAACAAAGTTGAGATAAATATATAGGTATAATTATACATGTTAATAGAATTTAACAATTTAAAATCTTAATACAATTATACGTCTTGGCTTTTAGTTTAGCTAAAACAAAAAAGAAAACATTTTCATAAGTGTGATAAATCATAACTTTGAAACATGACATACTATTGTAATAATTTACTTATTTTTAGATTTAAATGTATTCCGACATTATCAGGTTTCTATATTCTGAAGCTGCTTCGAGGTAATGGTATAAGTTAAGCCAGTTTTCACCGTTTAATACGTTTTTTGTTTGTTCCAATGACAAAGTTGTTTTTCCAAGACATCGGATTCTAATTTCTTTATAGACAGGGCAAATTGATAAAAAGTGAAAGCAATCTTCTTTTGAATTAAGGTTACATAGAGTGCACCGTGTATCTGAGGAATTTCTGTAAGGTGATCCATTCAAATTTAGTGTTTCACTTCTAGCTCTGCAAATAAAGGATATCGCACGCACGCTATATTTGTCATTGAAATAATTTTCTACGAAGTCATGGGTAAGTTCTGAGTACAGTAGTCTATTGGTTGATGAGATTGATCTTTGTAAACTATCATTACGTTGAAATATGTCTATCTCTTCTAACAATCTATAAAGTTGACTTTTTAATAGATCAAGATTATCACATTGAATTGTAAGCTCTACACCACATACTTGCGCCCAAGTACGCCATTCCTTTATCCATTCTACTTGCTTTCGAAAAATGTATCTAGCAAGCCTATTTGGTATTCTTTTAGGTGTGTAAGTGAGAATTTTTAAGATGTAGTCAAAATGAAGTTTTAGTGTATGCACGAAAAGAGTTGGAAGTCCGGTTTCAAGGTTAAGGACGTAGTTTGGTGTGTTTGACGGCAGATAAAATAGTTTTTTTAGAAAAAAGCGTTGCAGTTTTTCAACTTCTTCGTATGCAATATACCCCCATGTCTGACAGCTGTAGCACATGACTGAACGCATAATAGCTTCGAATACTTTATATTTAGCTGATGATGGGATTTCAGCACGGGATATAACTTTTTTCCAAGAAACGTTGATCATTGTTTTTGCTGATACCAATTTTTTCTCTAGATGTGATGACATATTCATATTAAACTGAAAAAGAATGCCAAGATATTTATATTCATTAACTATTTTGATTATTTGACCATCAAAATGCCATTTTTCAGTTTTTTCAAGCTTCGTTTGCCTGTTTTTCACAATCATTATTTTTGATTTTTCGAGGTTAACAGTTAAATTCCATGTCTTACAAAATTCTGAGAGTCTGTTAATCATGAGTTGTAAGCTTTGAGGGGATTCTGCCATCAGGAGTATGTCGTCAGCATACAGGAGAATTTTTATGACTAGGTCATCTATTTGCACACCAGCTGGTAGTTGCATAGAAATGTCATCTATGAAGATTGCGAACAATACTGCGCTTAACAGACATCCTTGTTTAACTCCAGATTTTGTCTCGAACCAATCGGACGTACTCTTTCCATTCCACACACATTGACGCGTGTTTTTGTACATATTTCTTAAAATTCGAATAAGCTTAGTTGACAAACCTTTTTGAGACAGCTTGTAAAACAATGCATTACGATCTATCGAATCGAAAGCCGACTTAAAATCAACGAAAAATATGTACAATTTTCTTTTTTGTCTCAAGAAGTATTGTGAAATTGACGTTAATGTAAAAATATTGTCTATGGTTGAGTATCCCTTCCGAAAACCTGATTGGAACTCACTAAGTATCTCTTTTTGATCTAGCCATGCATTTATGCGTTCTAACAGAATAGATGTAAAAATTTTAACTACTGAATTCATAAAAGATATGCCTCTGTAATTACAAGGCAAGTTTGCATCACCTTTTTTGAAAATAGGATAGACAATGGAATCCCTGAAGCTTTGAGGTACATCTCCCGAATTGTAGATATAATTGAATATCTCCAACATTTTCGATTGAAATTCATGAGGAGCATTTTTATAAAATTCGTTTGGAATTCTATCAGGGCCTGGTGCCTTATTATTTGCTGCTTTGAATAAAGCAGTTTGCAATTCGATCATTGATATCTCTCGATCCAAGAAATCATTACAAATAAATGGCTCTGCATACAAAAAGCTACTCGGTTCTACCTGAGGATTCAGGAGGAGTTTAAAATAATTGGCAAGATCTTTAACATTAAGTCTTATCCCACAAATCATGCTTTGACCTTTTAGTTGGTTGATTTTACACCAAAAATTTCTACCGTTGCATGCAGTTGAGAGTCCTGCTGCTATTGACCGGAAAAATTGTTCTTTTTTAAATTTACATATTTTTTTGTAATTTTTATTGGCCACAATGTACTTTCTGGTAAGTGTTTCATTTAAATTAGGTGAAGAATTTATTTCCCTTAGCAGTGTAAATGATAAGTTTCTGGCTGTGTTACATTCATTATCAAACCATCGCTGTTTGTAGTTGAGTTTTTTTGAATTTTGCTTATTAGGGTTTGCTTTTATAATACAGCCGTTTAAAAAAGATATTTTCCTTTCAGCATTCGATGGGTTTGAAGTAGAAGGATACAAATTTTGTATTATTTTATTTGTCAGGCCAATACTTGAATACGGCTGTGTTATATGGGCACCATACTATTTAGTCCATATAGACAGACTTGAAAGTATCCAAAAAAGATTTATGCGTTTTTGTCTTCGTTTTCTTCCGTTTTCCCAAATATTCACACCACCTCCTTATTCTCAGAGACTTTTGCTAATAAACCTGCCTACACTTTCACAACATAGACATTATCTCCAATTTTGTTTTATTTTAAAATTAATTAATTGTTCTATTATATCCGCAACAGCTCTGAATCGTCTAAATTTTTTAGCAGAACTAACTATGGTATGAATAGCCCTTTAAATCAATTGATTTCAGTCTTCAATAAATTTTATAATTTAATTTCATCTGTTAATGACAATGTTAAAAGAAAGAAAGCTTTTTTAATATGTTATAGTATTTATTTATTTCTATGTTAATTAAAATTTTAAATTAAAAATTATGTAAATAGCTATAAGTTTATATTAACGTTAGATAATTAACGGATTAAATAAATAAATAAAGAACGAAGAAGTACGAACCGATGACGCCTCCAGACCGAAATCCATACCAAACAGTAACTTTATTTGGATGTATGGAACCTCGTGAACCTCGCCTCCGACAATTTTGCTTATTCATGAAAGCATGCATCCAAAAATGGGCCTCATCGCTAAAGATGATTTTTCGACCAAAATCGGATAAAGTTTCAACTACTCCAAAGTCCAATAAGCAAACACATGACCGACGGCGACGTATGATAGTTTGGTTTCAGCTCCTGGGTCAGTTGGATTTTGTATAGGTGTAACCTAAATCAAAACGCAATATTCGCCATATTGCGACAGGTCTAGTTCTTTTAAGAGAAGCAGGATTGACTATCTCAGATACTGCTGCACAATATCACAATATCGAATTTGGACACCAAACGTTAAATAGTCGGCTTGAAAGAAAAACCAAGTATCCCATAAAAAGTTCGGAACTGCTACTAGGGATAATAAAATTTTATCACTTGCACGTGTTGCTCGACGCTGTAACTTCTTTTCATGATGATTTTTCTTCAGTGACTGATTACAAGGAGATATTTTAACAGAAAATAGAAGAAACAATGTGGCACCACGAGCTATCAAAATCATCCCGTTCCAATTGGGAAACTCTATAGTAATAAACCGACATTATTTTATTACAATAACAAAATAAATAAATAATTTATTTGGAATAAGCTTAAAACTTATATGTATTGGCGTTATATTAATATTTTTTGTAACTTATTTTATATGGCTTTAAATTTATTCATTATACTTTTATGCTCCAATTTATTCCACTTTGCAAACGTCATTTACAAATAAACCAAATTAGTAGTTATAGGTAAACATATTACCAACCCAACGAACATTTCATTGTGTCACACATCCGTTTCATCAGTTACGGTCTGCTGTCTGACCTTAACTTGAAATTTCATTATTTATTGTTATACATACCAACCATACATCAGAATCAAATTAAAAATAAAATAATAACAAAACTCCATTATTCTTCAACATAAACAAAAATAATAAAAATACATAAATAAGAGCATTTTGCCGACTAGACCTTGACCGCGGTAGCTTTACGATTCAGTCATTAAACTTTGTAGTCCTTTGATACAAAATTTGAGTTACTCATTTAAAAGAGGCATTCATTTGATTGTTCACTAGCGGTGTTAAGATTTCAAAAAAATAGAAGTAATGTAATTTTTTAACGGTGGAAATGAAAGGGTCATTCTTCTTCGATTCTAAAAGAGTGGCTGAATAAAATTAATACAGTGCTATAGGTTTGATGAATATTTTATTTCATTATTAAATTTGGACGCCATGTATCGGGAAGATTCTTTCTAGAAAATTGTTACCACTTTTTCGAAAATTTCGAACGGCTCGGTCCTAACTTGAATAATGTTTGTTTTGAATGCGTTTAGAGTTCGGAAATTATTTTCCTAAATAAGGTCTTTTACATAGCCCTACAAAAAGTCAAACAGAGTCAAATCGCATGCTCGTGGACATTTGACAGCGACGAAAAGTGAAACGACCAGGTAACTTCTATGTGGCTTTCAAACCCGTCGCTTTAGAATTATATCGTGCCGAGAAGTCGATAAATAAAGGAGAGTGTATTACAGGCCTAACGACATTAATCACGCTTCTACCCTCTTTAAATTTCTCCACAACTTAAGCAATTGCTTGTATAAGCGACTCTAATGATCATCATACGAGTATCTTCATTTAAAATAAAACTTTAGTAGCAAGTTTAAATAATTTTAAAGCACTGTTCGATTGTTAGAAGTTTCATAATGGTAAATAGTAAACATGCCACTAATATAATGACACTTTAAATAATTACACCTGAAAATGAGAAGTAACAATCTCCAGATTATGTATTATGAATCCAATAAAAATGAGAATTTCTTAGCAATGAAAGGACGGGTGTAAATTTGAAGAATCAGAAAATTAAAGTTTTCGAAGAATAGCGCAGACTACGAAACGATACTATCTAAAAATACCCTAGTCGAAATTGGGACGGTACTGTATTTCTAGGACCAAAGTTAACCGACATTCTCTAGCCAGTCGTACAGAAAACATCCTTTAATTTTAAATGTATAGTTTTAATTGCTTATTTTCAACTTCCTTACTTTAATTTAACATTCCCCGAATTTTTAAGGTCAATAGAATTTAAATCAAAAGTTTTAAAAGAGATGGCTATAGAAATTCAAAGCTTAGTGAGGAAAACAAGCTAATTATGTATATATAAAGTAATTTTTCAAAGCATAATATTGTACGGATCCCCTGTGTGGGGGAAATGCGCAAAAACTCATATTCTTAGGTTACAAAGAATACAAAACAAAATTTTGAAAATGATGCTTAATTTGCCGTGGCACTATTCGACTGCGGAACTACATAGATTGACAAATATTGAAAGAATTCCTAGTAGAATAATTAATCTACGAAATAGATACGACATTGTATGTGGTTCATCTGATAACTACCTCATATCAAATCTAACTTTATGATTATACATAGAAATATATTTACATTACTTATTTGTAGAGATTTACATTTTAAATTATGTATTTATTTTCTTCTGTGATATATTTATTTACAAATGCATTCATTTATTTATTTACTTTTTCTCCTGTGATATTTTCCTTATTTATTATTATTTATTTATTTATTAAATTATCTACTTATTCATTTAATTTATTATTTCTTCTATGATATTCTCTTTAATCATTATTATCTTGATACATATTTATTTATTTATTTCTTTATTTATTATTTATTTATCTATTTATCTATTTATTTATTTATTTATTTATTTATTTATTTATTTATTTATTTATTTATTTATTTATTTATTTATTTATTTATTTATTTATTTATTTATTTATTTATTTATGTATTTAATTTATCCATTTGTTCAATAATTCATTTATATATTATGAATTCATATGATTGTTCGATTATTTATTAACATTATTTATATTTGTTTATTATACTTGTTCATTAATTTATTTATAAAATTGCGTGATATACATATTTTGTTTCTATGTTAAACATATATAGTTATATTATCAAATATCATTTATAACAAAATCGGTTGTAAAAAGTCAGCGATTTGATCGAGGTTAGTTATTCCCTCCCCTTCTCTCCATCTCATCTTTTAAAAGAAGGTTTTTTCTGTAGCTTTTCCTTCTACCAACTATTTATTAAGAACTATGATATTTAAAACATTTTTATAAATTTTTCAGTAGTAAGGTAGCTGTTGTATATACTTAATTTGTAAAATCTAACTCTCTCTTAACTTTAAATAACGCTAATGTAAAACTTGAATTAAGTCAGTCAATAAACAGATCTCGATGAACGAACATCTCTTGTCTTTTAATATGACTAACCACAACATGGTGTCAGATGTCAGTCAAAGAACCATAGTCGATTAAAAAATTAAGTCTATAATTTAAAAATTAAATAAAACGAGCAAATTATTATTACTCAGAATAAAGTCAAAAAATAATAAGTCATTGTGTAAACCTATCTTCATTCTCAAATTCTAACTTATCAGTGTCGGTAATCCACCTAACCTACATCTATAAGTACCTACCACGTGTCAAAACTGGACAGCGAAAAATCAATTTCAGACTCAGGAATATTACTTGATTTTGAAGAAACAATTGATTTAACTCTATTGCAACAAACAATATTGTTGAAGAAAAATCGTCAAATTTAATGGACTCAGGCAGTCAAACAGTACCGCCAGATCCGAGTAACCAACAAAGTCTAAGACAAGCCGAAAGAATCATGGAGTTTTCATTTGGGGCAAGACCACCAAAAGAAATGAGTTTTAATCAGCCAAATCTCATTGCCGCATGGAAGTTCTGGATGCAAAAACTCGAGATTTTTCTGGACCTCATTGGAATTCGAGAGGACGAAAGAAAAATCACCGCCATTTTGTCGTATATAGGTGACGATGGTCTTCGAATTTATAACACGTTTCCCAAAAATCTTAAATTTGATGAGGTTAAAAAGAAATTTGATGAGTATTGTGCACCCAGAACCAATATTGTATTTGAGCGTTATAAATTCCTATCTGCAAGACAAAAAACAGCTGAAACCATGGATCAATTCTTGACTCAGTTGAAGGAATTGGTTAGAGCTTGTGAATATGGTACACTTCAGGATGCAATGGTCAGAGATGTCTTCATAATTGGTTTAAATGATGACAAGTTGAGACGTTTGCTACTTGACATCGACGACCTTACACTGGAGACAGCAGAAAAGCGCGCTAAATCATATGTGCTTAGTCAATCTCAGTCACAGGAGATGTCAACAGTCACCATTAACTCTGAAAGTCAAATCAACTACATCCAGAAGTCTGGCAATAGCGGACCACCAATCGTCAAGAACAACAAGCAGCAGCAACACAGGCAAAGGCAGAACGTCAAACACACCTCCTCCACCAGCAACTCAAATCCGAATGTCAACACGAAACAATCCATGTGAACGATGTGGAAACTGGAACCACCGAGTCAAATGTCCAGCGCTCGGGCAGAGATGTCACGTTTGTAAAGGCATGAACCATTTTGCTAAATATTGTAAGTCAAACAAAGATATAAAATCATTTTCTATGAACAAAGATAACAATAATTATAATGTTAATTACGATGATGATGATGAATATTTTATTGGTTCTGTAAATTTTAAAGAGAGGGTCTTAAATCCAAATAATTTTTATAAATTAAATAAGTTGTCAGATATGAATTTTAAAGAATTTTTAGTAATTAATGATATTGTAATTAAAATTGAGTTGGACACGGGAGCAGAAGCAAATGTAATGAGCTTCGATACATTTAAGCACATTAACTCGTCGAAAAATTTGTCTCTTACTAAATGTGTTGGAACGTTAACTGCTTTTGGGGGATCGAAGGTCAATATTCTAGGTCAGTGTCAAGTAAATGCCTTCATAAGCAAAAGTAAGGTTATGCAAGAAAAAATAAACTTTTTCGTAGTCAATGAAAGCGTCAGTACAGTCTTAGGTAAAAACGATTGTTTTAGGTTCGGTCTTGTCCAACAAAAAAAGTTGTCGTCGATTAATCAGATAAAAAACGAGTCAAATACTTTGATTCAAAATATTGAACCGCAATACAGTCACTTGTTCAAAGGTCTAGGTTGTTTAAATGGTGAATTCAAACTTAAAGTAGATCCTCAAGTTAGTCCAGTTATTGATGCACCAAGGCGGATTCCATTTAAACTGAATAGTAAATTAGAAGAAGAACTAAAGCGAATGGAAAAGAATGAAGTCATAGAAAAAGTCAAAAGTCCAACGCAGTGGGTCAATTCAATTGTATTGGTTGAAAAGGCTGATGGTTCCTTGCGTATTTGTTTGGATCCAAGAAACCTCAACAAAGCACTTCAACGGGAGCACTATCCAATCCCTAACATTGAACTAATTAAGTCCAAACTTTCAGGCTCAAAATATTATTCCACACTCGATGCTAGCAAAGGTTATTGGATGTTAAAATTGGACAAAGAAAGTTCTAACTTGTGTACATTCAATACACCTTTTGGAAGGTACAAATTTCTAAGAATGCCATATGGAGTAAAGGTAGCACAAGAAATTTTTCACCGAGTTATGACTGAAATTTTTATAGATTTAGATGTTATCATTTACATAGATGATATTTTGATTTATGGTAATAATATTCAAGACCATAACAGAAAGTTGATTCAGGTACTAGAACGTATGGATAAAGTTGGATTAAGACTAAATAAAGAAAAATGTAGGTTTGGTTTAGCTGAAATTAAATTTTTTGGTCACATATTTAACGAACTTGGTGTAAGTACTGACCACCTAAAAGTTGAAGCAATTTTGAATATGAAGTCTCCAACTTCTGTCCAAGAAGTTCAAAGGTTTTTAGGTGCAGTGACATATTTTGGGTCATTTATACCTAATTTGTCGAGTGAAACAGAGCCATTGCGTCAACTGCTCAAGAAGAATGTTAGTTTCCGATGGAATGAGTCATTAGAAAAGGTCTTCACGAAACTTAAATCACTTGTCTCAACACCACCAGTCCTTGCGTATTTTGACCCTACAAAACCACTTGTTTTATCTGTCGATGCTTCACAGTTTGCGGTAGGGGGTTGTCTTTTACAAGATTGTCGTCCAATAGCTTTTGCGTCTAAGACCCTCACCGACTGTCAACGAAATTATGCTCAGATAGAGAAAGAACTCTATGCGATTCTCTTCGGCTGTGAAAAATGGCATCAATTCATCTATGGTCAAACAATAGTGGTAGAAACTGACCACAAACCTCTCATACCTCTATTTAAGAAAGCCTTGGCACATGTTCCGGCAAGGTTACAGAGAATGATGCTTCGTCTTCAAGCCTATGACTTAGAAGTCATATATAAGCCGGGTAAAAAGATGTTAGTCGCAGACATGTTATCAAGAGCACCATTATGTCATAAAGAGGAAAGTCCAATAGATGAGGAAATAAAGATCCATGTTGGTCTTATTAAGTCAAATCTTGCCATTACAAAACCTATGCTTGAAAAAATTCTGTCAGCAACCAGTGAAGATGTAGTTTTGCAACAATTGCGTTCTTTTTTTCAAGGTCATTGGCCAGAAAAGAAGAACAAAATTAGCACTGAACTACAAAAATTTTGGAATCATAGACATGAGCTAACAGTAATAGATAATCTTATTTTCAAATGCCATGCATTAGTTATTCCACGTGGAATGACAAAAATGATTCTTGGACATATTCATGATGGCCACCCAGGTATAGAAAAAAGTAAAAGACGAGCAAGAGGCACTGTATATTGGCCTCGCATGAATTTAGATATTCAACAATTTGTAGAAAATTGTGTCACATGCACGAAATACCGAAACTCAAATACAAAAGAACCATTATTGCCACATGAATTACCAAACCTTCCATTTCAAAAAGTAGGAATAGATCTTTTTGAATGGAAAAAAGATTTATATCTACTATTGGTAGATTATTACTCTAAGTTTATGGAAGTCATTAAACTTAGGTCATCGAAAGCAACTGAAATCGTAACCCACTTGAAGTCAATTTTTGCGCGACATGGGATACCATCAGATTTGATGTCTGACAATGGCCCACCATTCAACTCATCAGAATTCAAGGAGTTTGCTAATGAATGGATGTTCGACCATATCACAAGTAGCCCATACTATCCTAAATCCAACGGTTTGGTAGAAAGAACCATTCAAACTGTCAAAAAAATGCTAACCAAATGTTCTGAAACTAATGAAGATCCGTATCTTGGGCTTCTTAATCTTCGAACCACTTCACAACTGAGTTACTCTCCATCGCAATTGTTGATGTCAAGAAAGCTCAGGACAAGAATTCCGACTCATCAATTGCAGTTAAAACCAACTGTGATAGATGAAGATCTATATAGACAGGAGGTTCAAGGTTATCAGAGTAAAATGAAAGCCAATTATGATAAAAACACAAAAGAGAGATTCGCAATCACAGAAAACATACCAGTGTACTTCAAAAAAATTCCTGATGGTCAATGGGAAAAGGGTGAAGTCGTAGAGGTAACTGATATGCCAAGATCTGTGATTGTAGAAAATAGGAAAGGAAAACGATACCGCCGTAATGAAAGAGATATTCTTATTGATAAAACTTCTGGTGATACAGTAGAATACGGTGGAAAACAAATTGATAGCAGATTGAATCTTCGATCCGGCAAACAGGTTCCTAGAAATTGAATTTTACAGTCTTGCTTCTGATCTTTAACACAACTTGTAAATAAATTGAATTATTTGACTAAGATACAAATGAAAAACTTCTATTTTTATATTATTTAAAAAATGTATTATTTTATTTTTATTTTTATTTTTTTTAGAGGGACATGTTGTATATACTTAATTTGTAAAATCTAACTCTCTCTTAACTTTAAATAACGCTAATGTAAAACTTGAATTAAGTCAGTCACTAAACAGATCTCGATGAACGAACATCTCTTGTCTTTTAATATGACTAACCACAACAGTAGCTTAATACCAAGTCTCTGTAAATTTTGCACTATAGGTTTAATGAAAAGATGTATAATAATTCAGCTACAATAAACAATCTATCTATCTAACTAAGATGGCTATAAGTGCGCGTGTATTACAATGCTCGGGACAGTTTTTTAAGAAAGTCTAATTGACAACTTATTTTAAAGGAAAAAAAATAAATATAATTTTATTAATAATATTTTGCAGTAGGTACCTTAAGAAATTTTTGACAGATAGGCACGAATGGGAAGTTATCAGTATATGTAGGTCACATGTCAACCTCTTTCGTATTTGAATTCTGTAAATTTCATTAAAATCGTTCAACTTATAGATAATAAACGCATAAGATTTGGATTAAAACACTGACAACGATAAATCTCAAAAGAGTTAAAATTGTTTACTTCCAAAAAAAACGCCTCTAAAAGTATTTGACAAATCTTTTAGCTCCATAAATGAATGTTCTCATAATGAATTTGCTTCTTTTACAGACGCAGCTTCAACTCAAGACTCTCTGGTATGGAATTAGGTTTTCCCTGTTGGGACACTTGTCAATCAAACTAATGTATCGTTTTCCATTTTAAAAGATTTTTGACGCGAATATGAAAGGAGAAAAATTCCCCAGTGGTAATTATCCGCGGAATTCTGAAAATATAAATAATCCTTAATGTTATGCAAAAGTGAGCCTGATGCTGCCTCCTTCTATCGGTGGCGGAAAATCGTGCTTAACGTGTAATTTTTAAAAATATCTTGTAAAATGTTCCCATATGAATAAAAATGAATATGAATTTAAAAAAAAATAAAGAAAATGGGCCCTTGACAATAATTTTGAGTGAGTCATCTTCTAAGAATTCCCTCGGTCCAACCTTATTTTTATAATTTTTTCTTTTAGGTATATTGAGTCACTTATAATAGACTCAGATGCTTTCTTTCTTTATGGGATGGTTTCTGATATGTTCTTATCGAGCCTAAATACACATGAGTATTATTATGTCCCCATATGATCGGGAGCTAAGACAGTTTGATGAATTTGATTCCAGAAAAGAATGAATGCATTCCAAAGAAGTGTGTGAATCATCATTAAAGAGATCATGATGCTGATGATGATGAAGATGGCTTCAACATAATGCATGCTGCATATGAGACATATGTATATGTTCTACATTTAAGTAGATAAATAGGTTTAGGCTAGGAGAAAATGACACATTTTTGACTCATGAGTCAGAATCAGAAGAATACAAAAAAAAAAGAAAAAATTCCATCAATTTATTGAACCCTAAAAAATGCCTAAAGGTATTGAATTTTTAATCAGAGTAATTTCTTAATCGGATCAAAACTGCTACCTAAGAACCGATACATTTATTTTTCTGAAATGGGACCAAATGCATTCTTTTGGTGAAAAGGGTTTTTAAATTCAGAAGATTGGGTATAAATTAAAATCAGGTCATCATAATATCATTCGCATAGTTTAGCCTTAAGACAAGAAATGTTTATCGACTTAGAATCAGATTTAACACCCCTGATGCATCAGCCATTCAGCAAGTGGTACCTTAAATACCTAAGGCTTTTATTATGGTAGATCTTAGGAGGGAAGGAATGCTCAAGTCTCTTGTTTAAATTAGGACATTTTTCTTCACCTAGAAACGGCAGCCTTAAAGAATAATGGGCAATTCATAGGCCTACGTAAACTTAACCTATTTAGGGACTTCTTTATACTGCTTGGAGTTGTTTTATCGTAATTGACTTAAGTAAGTGCGAACTGTATAAGAAGATTTAAAAACATAATTTAACATTTTTTTTCTAAATTTTGTATGTCTGTTTTGTTGAGATTTTATTTTCATTAGCCCGCTATTTGGAGAGCTCTCGATTTTGAAGCTGTTATCTTTTGACATTTGACAAGTAGAAAATACGTCATTATTAGAGAAAAACAATATACACCTTAAGAATGCATTCAAATTTAATTAATTTAATTTAATTCGCTGAACATTTAGGGAGCACTTTCAAGTACAGGAAACAGTCTAAATTAAGCAAGAAAATTTAAGTGGCCATGTGGCCATTGCTTGAAGAGGTCATCACAATTAACACCCTTGTCATTTTGTGATTTAACATTTTTAGACTTTTTCTTTGAACCAACTTAAAAGATAAAGTCGATGCCAATGTTCCACAATGGATTTAAGACATTAAAAAAGGAATTCGAAAAATCATGAAAATGATATGTTGCTGCAACTCTACGCTAGGCGGCCATTTGATTGATATTGCGTTTTGTTGTTAGTGACTTATCTTCCTCTTTGAAATAAGAAACAAATATAAAATAGTGTTTCCGAAGTGAGAAGTTTCCAGGAAATGGTGTTGTCTTTCTCCTTAATAAATTGACTTAATAAAATTGACTATGAAAATCAACCACAAATACGTGAACAATTTTATTGATTGACTAGCAGATCCTTCATTATAATGCCTTAAGATAAAGACAGGGAACTGTAATGGCTTAATTTGAATAATTTAAATAATCCTAATTCGTTGGAAAAGGACTTTCTTACCATTGAATTCTCCCTTGCAAAAAAAACAACTCTTTTCAGTTGATTAATTACTCTCCATTTGTCACACCATTTTTAAATAAATAGCAGTGGACCAAGTACAGAGCCTGTTGGTTAACCATATAGTTTCGAGAAATATGTATAAACTCGAATTATCAACTTAAATTTTGTCATAAAAATAAGATTTTTTCTTTTAAATTTTACTATTAAATCGACCTACTGAGGCGGCTATTCAGACAAATTAACATTGTTGCACAAAATAGCAGCTGTATCGGCCAGTGTCAGTATGATGACCTAGAATTATCACTGTTCGCAGCAATTGGACCTCTGTTACTCCACAACATGGAAAGTTTGCAAAAGGGATTTAAGGGATTCTGGTTAGAAAATTCTGGCATTCTGCTATCCATTGAATTAATTTGACATTTATTTAAGCAGGTCTTCATGTGAAAATCTTGGATGAATTGTTTTGATTTCAAAGCTCAAGTTCAATAATTCTGTAGTTTCTTAATTTGTTAATACATTTTGGAAGTGGACAGTATTGGAGTTTTTTTTTTTCAATTGAAAGCAGAGAAAAATAAAGGAATCATTGAACAGAGAGTTTCGGAGAACTTCTAGAACCTCATCATAGGTTATGCTTTCGGTTGAACAAAATAGCATTTGTTTATGAATGTTAAATATTGTTGAATCGAATTTTTCATCTCTGCAGCGAAATTATGTATTTTCTGACTTCTGTGAGACCTGTATAGTGGTTTCATGAAAGTCATATATTACCGCCATATATTACCGTGACAAGTCATAGAAAGTACTTGCAATTTTGTTTTATTCTTGGAATTAATAAATGGACAAATTTCATCACCATCAGTTCTTGGTAGTTTAAACTTGAGTTTTAGTCGTTGAAGTATAAGACTCCAGAAACCATTGAATAATAATTTTAGTAGATCAAACTATGGTGTACGTACAAAGCCCTTTAAATCAATTATAATAGAAATCAATAATAAATTTCACTTTTATATTATTTCACTAAATGACAATATAAGAAGTACAAAATGCAAATTAATGTTTTTCAACAGCCTAGTTTAAGTTTTAGATTTTAAGTATGTATTATATTTATAAGAAAGGCAACGGCCTAGTCACTGATAAAGCATCGGTTCCCATCGATCACCGAAATGAAGCATCAGTGAGCGTGGTTAGTACTCAAATGGGGGACCGTCTCGAAACCTACCGCGTGCTGTTGACATGTGTTCTTTCTTTCTGTTGTTCTTTCTCTTCTGTCCTTCTGTCTTGTATTAATGTCTTGTGTTGTTATCACCTTATATAGTCTAGTCGCTCAAGGTGCTGTGTTCTCTACTCTGTACATTTATGTGCTGAGTAGTGTGTAATGTAATGTAATGTAATATTTATAAGAATTGTTAACGTTAGTATTTAACGAATTATAATAAAAATATTAAGACCACAAAAGAACCACCTTTCATCTGAATATTTAAGCTTTATTTTGTCTACCCCTTGTGACCCGTTGTTTCTGTTTATAAAGGAGAGATTGTTTTTCAAATGGGATATGTAGTCACTCCAAAATTGGAAGACTGTGTTTAAGAAAAAGAAGAATCCGCAACAATTCATATACGGAATTGAATTGTACAGAATGAATACGTTCACGCAAATAACAGAATACTGCGCTGGATTACCGACGTTAACGATGTTACCGACTTTAGTACTCGTACATACTCACTTTGAATTAATAGCTGAATACTGATAAGTAAAATTTCCAGAAAAATTCAAAGCATGAATATCAGAGTAAGGCTCTATACCGACCGTATCTACTATCGATTAAATAAAGATATTTTTTAATTTTTTGATGATTTTTAAAAAATCACTTATTATAAATAGATATACAAATACTTGAAGGAGGTGTAAGTTCATATAAAAAATTACAAAAAATTTTCTAACTGAGTTTTTCAATTTTTCTATGCAATATTTAATAACTTAAAGAGATTATAGGAATCGACTGATAGAGACTATCAATGTTTCAACAATCGAGTCAAAGTAATGAAACTCGTATAACTCAAGTGAAATTGTATTAATTTATGTAATGTAAACTTAATAATGATGGATTTTAAAAAATTCTTAACTTAAAGTTTTTCTTTTTTTTCCTAGAAGGTTGAAAAAACAACAACCATATCGTCTTTTTAATAAGTAAACCAAAGACTTCCAAAGTATATCCAAAAGATTAGAGTTCCACGAATATGCATTTTCTTACTACCTACACTTAATCTTGGAATTATCTGCGTATATAGACAAGTTCATGAGTATTATTTGTGTGTGTGAAAGTTATTTTCAGGTTAATGATAGATGGTACTTTATATTTCAAAACATACATCTCATAATGTAGCTATAACAGAGGTCTAGATGCATATAAATAAAGATACCAGAGATCCATTTCAAGATTATCCCCCTATATATGAAGTGATGTACATCTCCTTAAAAGCCCTGAAGCAAATATAGAAAGGTAGGTAGGTAGATAGGTACCTTGGCTTTAGATGTGGGATTTCCTCATAATAAAGACAGCATCACCACACTCAATCGACTAGACTGGGGTCTTCTATACGTAAACTTATTCGACTACGATAACGACAGTGAACAGAGTAGGTAAATGTTAGCTCTTCGCAAACTCCGCATATTCACATTCCAAACACCTTCGTTCGAGACATGAATCTTGGATTTGATGCCGTGCTGTGCGGTCGGTATGGTGGTGGTGGCGCGCGCGACTGGCACTTCACTTGGTGGCTTTTTAGTCGCCTACCTTTCTGACCTCTTGACTTTGTAAACACAAACAACTTGTCATAGAATTTTATGGCAATGCATTTTTTCCCTTTCCGCCCGACTGGTTTAGGCCAATAGCGGGACAGGAATTTCTTGTTTCCACTTATAGTGTAGAGGTGACGGCGGCGTCTGTGGTGGAGGCCGGCGGCGGCGGCGGCAAAACCCGACATGAGACGCGTCGCAAATTGCGACTTACGCTCCACAAATAGAATTCTATGTGCTCATTCGCATTGCAAATTTGATACGCTGGGACTACCCATCGACCACTGGGGACTGGGACTGGAACTGGAACTGAGAGAGTGAGTGGTATTTACCTGACGTTAGCTGTCAGAAATGGTCAAGGTCGGATTTGCATATTTATGTGTATATTTAACTTGTCTTTCCTCACAACATATCCCACCCTTCTAAGGGTGTAAGGAATGATTTATGATTTATACCTCTTCGATATTTTGTGGTCCATTGCAACAGACATGTTCCTCGTCGTCGCTCGGCGGCGGCGCCATGTCCACTAATCACACGCATTGCACCTTAAGGGGACTTAATACGACTTATCATATATACCTACATACATTTATATAGTATGCAGATGCTGTGCAGTATACATCAGAGGATAAAGTGTGTCTTCAATTTTTTAAAGTGTCATGCTTTAATGACCCGCCCGTTTATTATTTATCCTTCGTTCTACCGCAGGATGTTTATAGATAATATCTCCGTTCAATTGCTTGAGGCGGATTATCCTGTCAAATCAGTGCGTTAACATTAAGAAACACACTATACACTCTACACTATAACTTGTTTGTCTATTGGGTTTAAGGGGGAGGTATAGGGTATATCTTATTTGTATAATAACCCATAGCCTGTTTTCGAACCTCACAAGAATACATATCTTGTATAATGTACAGGCTTGTAATGAGTCATTATATGATTAGGGCAATACATCATTAGGTTGTCTATAGGTAAATATATTATATAGGGCATATTCTACGAAGAGTGAGTGAGAGTGTTTTGATGTTATCTGAAGATGAGGCTTATCATGTTAAGTTTTTGACAGATAACAATCAATTAAAATCGGTGGTTTTTTTTCTGTAAAATAGTGGAAATCTTATTAAGGTTTTAAGAAACCTGCTTTTATATTTTGAGTTTAAGGTTCAAAATCAAAATTTTGAAAAATGGGAGGGAAAAACAGAGTTGCTTAAAGATTTTCTTTTCATTAAATTCTTGATGTACGGTTAAAAAACTATTCTCCATACTTGACAATACGTTTAACATTAAGCTCAATATTGTCAACTGATGGGCAATCCTGGAAGTGCTAATATTATACATTTTATCAAACAAGAGATCTTTTATGATTATTAGAAAGAGAACTGGAGATAAAACCAAGCCCTGGGGAATACCAGCATTCTTGTGAGTTTCAGACTTGAATTACACAATTTGAAAGGTCACTTCTAACAATCACAATCTTACAGAGAAGAGATTCATCGATATCAAAAGCACGCATCTTCTATAAGAAAGCTTGATGTAAAACTCTATCAAACGCTTTTAAAATAATAAGTGCATCATTAATCTTATTTTCTTCAAAACGGTATTTATATTGATTTCATAATAATGTATTCCAAATACTACACACTTCATGTCAAAATACTTTATTGAAAAATTCTGTGTTTCTGAATGCCGTAGACAACGAAAAAGAGGTTTCGAGATTTTATGAAACTTCTTACACAGAATACCAAAGGAAGGTATATTTTAATATCAAGCTTACTATTTTTCAAATCCTTATTTTACTAACCTAATTCAATGTCCCAAGTAAGAAATGCATACCTACTTTTATAGAATTTGAAGTCCAATACAATGTTTTCATCACACCTCAATGTGTTTTAACCTCAACCTAATTGACAGAGGTTCTTGAGTGGATTTGGTTCATTTTCTTTCGAAATTATTCTAATTCTCAAAAATTATTGTTGAATTTGACATCTGCCAAACTAGCTGTCATTCATTAAATAACAAAATGGCCGATGATTAAATTGATTTATGAAAGTAAAGCACCATTTCGGACGAAAACCCATATTTTGTATAAGATCATGTGACTCGAACCAGTAAAAATTCTTCTACATAAGTCACATAAACCACCAATATTCTGTGAAGCATCAAATTTGAAATCCAAGTTTATGAAAAACCTTCACTTGCAGCACCGCGCGCCACGTCGTTTTTCCAGAGATGTTGATCTTGTGTTAAGTTACGAAATAAATTATTTATTAATTTTTGATCCTTATTATTTGATTAAAAATGTTCACTGACAAAATTAGCAGTTTAAATCAAGTTTTGAAGCCTGTTTTCGATGTTTTATTAATTTCCCTTTCTTTTTTGCATCAGCACGCAACACTTTCAATATGCATCTATAATAAAACTTCCATATAAAATACTTTTATTTGTGATTTTTTAAATTTATCGTATTCGAAGAAGAAGAACCCAAACCCGATTTCCTGTTTCAAGTTCTCGACTTGAGATGAAAATTGAAATCGTCTACCAGCCGCGCCGCTTTGCCGTTACCACCACTGCGCCACCATGCCATGCCACCGGGTCGCCATACCGGCCGGTCGGTCGGCCGTCCATTAAGTGAAAGCAATTACAAGATTAATTGGCTTGAGTCTCGACTCAAACTTGCTATATAAATATTATACGATGATACCGCAAAAACTTTCTTATGAACATCAAGCTGCTGGAGGCCAGAACACGCTAATTGATCTTGATCGATCAGATTTCATCGTTTTGTATTTTTGTTTTTTATCAATTACTAACCGAAAACTTGTTGAAGATTTTTTGAACATCCGAAAGGCGAATTTTTGAATTTGGGTTAACCCCCTTGAAGTGTTAATTCGTGACCGGTAGCTACAGGCTGTTTGATTGATGATGACTTCTGGACATGAAAACATGTTTTAAACAAAAAAGAAAATAAATAAATAAACAAAAATAACAAAATTGTTGACAATTTAAGTACGTCTATGTGCATACTTATGATCAGAATGCAGAGCTGTCGGGAATAAAACTGACAGCAAAAAAAAAGAGAGTGTGTCCGGAAATTTAAATGCTGTTGTTTATTTTTATCTCTTTCAATTGATGGTTTGATTATTATTTCAACATAAAGTAGATAAAAATGTTTAATTATTTATCCAATTCATGTCCCATATACAAAAATTCACTCAGAGTGCGTTTTATTTATTCAAACAGAATGATTGATTATATTAATTATAAATTTATGCATTTTTAGGTATGGTATTTATGTAGTATTTTAAAATGTTTTAAGTTTTAATTATTTTAATTTCCGGATTGTGTCATTTTAATGAGGTGCTGGAATTTTAAAACATTTTTGTTTAACAAAAATTCAAGCTTTAAGGTATAAATAAAATTGATTGAATAAGTTTTTGATTTTAAATGGTTTAGTTTATCCAGATCTGATGTTGATAATCATAAAAAACGGTTTTTAATTGGCAGAAGCTCGTTATTTAAAAAAAAAAACCATTTGACTTGGGTTAACATATGTAATTTCGTATGAGTGTTAAGTTATGTTATGGAAGCTAGATATTGAATAATGTATCGGGTTTTTCAATAAGAGCGCTACAAATATTTTTTTAAATAAAACAAAAACGGTTTTGGATATCAATGAAATTCTTTATTCCTGTGAAAGTACGTTTGATGCCATTATGTATGGAACACGATTTATTATGCATGGCCACTACGGGCACGTTTGCAGAAATTCACACGCTAAACTCAATTTTCGGCGGTTTTCAAGCATAAATCGGCCGATACTGCTGCAATTTCACGTTCTACATTCGTACGAAGTTCATTAATCGTCGCTGTTTTATTGGCATAGACTATAGACTTGACGTAGCCCTACACGAAATAGTCTAACGGCGTCAAATCGCACGACAGAGACGGCTTAGACGCTGGAAACTTGGTTTCCAATATATTGATTGTGAAATTCGCTGTGTGGCTTGTGGCGCCGCCCGTCCACATATCCTCCAAGTCCATATCATCCAATTGGGGCCAAAAATATTCGGTTGTCATTGTCATACGGCCCAATGACGCCGCCGGTCCATAAACCACACCAAACCGTTATTCTTTAGGGATGCAATGATGACTCATGGAGTACGTGTGGATTGCTGCCTGACCAATACCGCATATTTTGTTTATTGACGATGCCATTCAGAAATGAGCCTCATCGCTGAAGATGATTTTTCGATGAAAATCCGAATCATTTTCAAGTTGTTCCTCAGCCCAATTCACAAACATACGACGCTTCTGGTGGTGAAGCGGCTTCAGTTCTTGCGTCAATTTAATCTTGTAAGGATGTAGGCCGAGATTTGTTCGCAAAATTCCCCACAACGAACGTCTCAGAGATGCCCAACGCTTGAGAACGACGTGTGAAAGACACATTTGGGCTTTCTGCAACTAAAGCCTCAGCGGCAGCAATGTTCTCGACACTACGGGAACTTCTTTGTCTCACTGGCACGGGAACATTTTGTACTGTGCCTGTGGATTAAAATTTGTTCCCTGAGGTTAGGGAATGTTTAACAGAGCTTGTTCTAGGTTCTCTTAGACAGAAACCACGGAATAAGCGGTTAGAATTGCGTTCCCTATTCTTATCAGGAAACTAGGGAATATCGGTTGGCGCTGCCATCGTACGCTTAGAATAAGTGGACGGTGGAATAAACAGGGCTAAATTAAGCTAGTGTCCCAGCAGCAATCCCAAAGATAATCGGTGATTTTTCTCACAGGAGGATATTTGCGTTATCATTGACAACTTACCACTCAGTCATTTCGGTATGCATTCACCAAATCGAAATGCATCTGATTTAATAAACACTGAATTGAATCGTGAAATACAATACAATACTGTAGAAATGGCAGCAATTGTTGTTTGCAATATCCCACTAATGAATGAAGAACAAAGAACCATTTATGAACACATCATGCTCGCAGTTTCGGCAGGACAAGGTGGTTTTTTTTTGGATACACCAGGTGAAGCTGGCAAAACATTCCTTATTTCGCTAATTATTGCTAAAATATGATCAAATAATGGTATCGCATTGGCTGTTGCATCTTCTAAAACAGTGTAAAATTGCGGTAATTTTATTGGATGGAGGCAGAACAGCTCATTCAGTATTTAAACTGCCACTAAATATTCAAAATAACCCAGACGCGGTGTGCAATATAAAAAAACAATCATCCATGGCCACAGAGCTGAAACAGTGTAAAATTATCATCTGGGAAGAATGCACTATGGCACACAAACATTCGCTTGAGGCGTTGAACAGGACATTGAAAGACATTAAAAACAACGACAGACTATTTGTCGGCACTCTGTTACTCCTTTCAGGTGATTCCATACATAGACTTCCCGTAATTCCGCGTTCAACGTACGCGTGCTTAAAATCATCGCCACTGTGGCGTAATGTTGAAAAAGTACAACTGAAAGTAAATATGCGTGTTCAAATACTTCAAGATCCATCCGCTGAAACATTTTCAAAACAACTGTTAGATATAGGTGACGGAAAAGTTACTACCGGTGAAACTGGATGCATAAAATTACCGGTCGATTTTTCCACGATTATTGATTCACAAGATGCTATCATTGACCACATATTTCCCGATGTACACAGACAATATAAAAATCGTGAGTGGCCGGCAGAAAGAGCAATTGTAGCAGCAAAAAATGTAAATGTCAACGAATCAAATCTCAAGATACAACATTTGTTATAAGGAGACTTCGTGTCATAGAAATCTATTGATACAGTTTGTGATGCTACCGAAGCTGTAAATTATTAAAATGTGTTTTTGAACTCATTGGATTTACCAGGCATGGATTTCACACGGACAATTATACGTGGCGTGCTCTCGAGTGGGCAAACCATCCAGTTTGTTTGCACTGGCGAAAGATGGGATTACAAAAAATATTGTACAGTCTGTTGCATTAAGGGATTGATATTGTTTTTTTGTAGTATTGTCATAATATAAAATATAATCTTATATATAAAAATGAATCGCAAAATGTGTTGGTAAGCGCATAACTCAACAACGCCTGGACCAATTTGGCCAATTCTTTTTTTAAAATGTTCGTTGAAGCTCAAGGATGGTTTTTACGGCGAGAAAAATTCCAATAATTTCCGGAAAAAACAATAAAAACAACCCTTTTCTTTTTCCCATACAAATGTTTTCTAACTAAAACGTAGTCGGCTTAAAGAATTTTACTTTAAGTCATATCAAATTAAAAAAAAAAAGAAAAAAAGCAGAAAAAAGTGTAGATGTCGATTTGCTGTTGTTTTTCTTGGATTTTCTGTTACCTTATCTACTGAGTTTGCTTTTGTCAACTGATAAACGGCTGAAACAAATCCATATATCGTGTTTTGTGCAGAGTGTTAGTGTTAGTGTTTGTTTAGTTAGTGTTTAGTGACAAAATAATTTATATTTGATATGCCTCCTATAAGACGAAGCAATTTAGGTAGAAGAACCCGAACTGCTACAAAACAAGCTAATTACCAAACTAATCGTACTGCACAAGAACGTGAAGACCAAATTGAACGTGAAAGAATTCGGATATCACAAACGCGTGAAGCGCGAGCGCGACATTCAACTAATGATCGCTCAAGTTTGAATCGAGCTGCTTTCAGTTACGATGTGTCAATTGACTACAGTAACTACCAATGTGTTGTTATTGGTTCTATGAACTTGGTTTGCTCACACTGTAAGGCATTCAAATACAAAAACCAAGCTTATGAATTGTATTGCGGAAATGGTAAAGTGAAATTGATACCATTGGATCCACCACCAGAGCCATTGTACTCATTGGTTTCAGGAATAGGAACAAATTCCATACACTTTTTGACACTTATCCAACACTATAACAATTGCTTTCAAATGACTTCATTTGGGCAACAAATGTAGTTCGGGAAAACTTCATGCCAACTTTCAAGGTATGTATTATAGCAGTTATTCATAATTATTTTAGCGAACAAAATTTTATATCACCTAATTTAAGATGTTTATTGATAGATATTAGTTACAACTAAATATATAATTTTTAAGATCAAATATTATTTAAGTTTCAGAAGGTGTTTCCAGATGTTTCTCAATATTACAAGAACCATGATTGGTTGAGCGAACGAGCTATATTGGCTGCAAAAAACATTGATGTAAATGATCAATGAATGAAATTACAGGCGAATCGAGGATATATATGTAAATCAGTTGATTCGGCTACTAACCAAGATGATGTAGTCAATTATCCACCGGAATTTTAAAACTCGCTGGATTTGCCAGGATTGCCACATTACAATCTTCAATTGAAGGTTGGATCAATAGTTATAGTGTTGCGAAATATCAACCAACCGCGTCTTTGCAACGGTACACGGTTAGCGATAAGATATAGCGAAGCAACTATACTCAAAGGAAAGTATAAAGGAGAAGATGTTCTTATACCACGCATCCCAATGATTCCGACTGATGTTCCATTTGAGTTTAAACGACTACAGTTTCCAGTGCAGCTTGATTTTGTTATGACCATAAACAAGTCCCAGGGACAATCATTAAGGGTTTGTGCTATTAATCTAGAAAACCCATGTTTCTCACATGGTCAATTGTTGTTGCCTGTTCCCGTGTTGGAAAACCATCAGATTTGTTTGTCTATGCTCCAAGTAATGGAACAAAAAACATCGTATATCACAAAGCACTAAAATTTCTGTTAATAATTATGATTCACATGAATAACAATAAAGCGATTATATACTTTTAAATCGTTATATGTATATGTTTCATTTAATTATTTTGTATTCACAACGCCTTATCACCAGGATGACGGTTCTGTACACGAGAATGTTTAGCCACGAGTATAAAATACGTAGGAACAATAACTGCCACTTTACAAATCCTTATGACAGGACGAAGTCTGTCGGGTCCGCTAGTATATAATATAATTTTAAAGAATTATTTTAATAAATTAAAAAAAATTGTTTGGTGATTTGTTATTTAATTATTTTTCCACCGTTTACAGTGCTCTACATATCTCCCATTCATATACCACATCCTTACACACTTACAATAAGTTTAGATTTTTTTTTTTTTTAGATTAAACATTTTATTTCTTAAAATCCAAATAAATACAAGTTATTTATTTCTAGCAAAATATTCTCTAGAAATTATGTATATGACAAAACAACGTTTTTCGGGTCAGCTAGTATGTATATAAAACATCCTGCCCTATGTGAATGTGAATTTAGATCAGGTGAATGAAAAAAGTCTGTTCTATTTTTTTTCGGCCTATAGGCATCCCTACATATCGGCTGCTGTGATAAGCATGTACCTATATAAATATATCGTGCGGAATTAATTAATGGTAATACCCCCCCCCCCCCCCTTAAGGTGTAATTTCGAATTGCAACTGGGTTGTCTATTTTTGGTTCGATTAATTTTCAGCTTTGGTTTCCTTGCTGTCGGGAGGAAGTGTAACGCTATTGTACTACATTAAGTCAATTTTTTCGGAAAAATTAAAGTAACAAATTTTCTTCCAAAAAGCGAAACCTACAAAAATCAACTTTATAAATATCAACTTCGCCTCACTTTTAGTGAAAGAAAAATAAACATATTGACTTCAAACTTTGTTCATCTTATTAAAAATGTTGTTTTGAATATACCTAGTATTTTTAGAATTCTAGAAAATACCAATTGACAGCTTTTTTACAGAAAATTAATAACCTTATACAAAGCAAAAACACTAATAAACACTTATAAACTTAACACTTATAAAAATTAAATCTTCAATCAAATATTTTGAGAAAAAAAAGAAAGATACTGACTTAAAATTGCTGTTTATATTTTGTAAAGCTTGAAGACTTTGTTTCTTACATAAATCAAAAGTCCTAACAAAAAAAATACTATTTATTTATTTAACTTCTTGAATATGACGTACAGAAAAGGACTTAAGATCAAATAATTGTATTGCATACTTTTTGAAGTTCTTTAATTATTACAAATAATTAATTTTTACAAACATAAAAATCTTATACAAATATTTTAATGCACATCAGTTTTAAAATTTTGAGTGTAAGACGAATCTCATAATAACCTTAAAACATTGACAAAATTTCACAATATATTCGAAATAGTCACATCCCCTTAACACCTTCAACATTGGTCAACATAATTTCGTTAACTTGACCACACTTATCAATTTGTAGCATGAATAATTCATGGTACCATTTTCTGGAGCACCACTTTTGAGGTTCCTGTTGATTGAGCTTTACTGTACAAAATTTAAAGCCTTTCATTACTAAAGTATCTTTTCCCTTAAACTTGCTCAGACCAATTAAAATACAAGAACTACAAATTGCTCTCATGTAAGAATATGTTAACATATTCTTAAAGTAATTATTTAACAAAAGTGATTTCAATCTCTCATTTACGAAGAATGAACTCAAATACTCTCAGTAAATAAACCTTTAAACATAAAATAAATAAAAAGGCACACTCAAATTTTCTAAGAAAAGTCAATAGCCTTTCCATGCAAAATTCTATAGGTACCTAACCTAACATTCGCTCAATCCCGGAGAAGCCTTACTATCAAAACCATTCGGTAAAGAACAACAACACCTCATTAAATCCAAACGAGGCAGAAACCAAACAGAGTAAGTGCTGTATGTGTATACGGCATAGCACAACTCACCCAACCTATCCCATCCATCCATCCATCCAACCTCTTTGCTTCAATTAAATCGCATTTAATCCACGTTTTCATAGAAATGAAAACCGTTTATACATTCTGACCATCATCATCATCATCATTGTCGTGTTGCGCATCAAGCACCAATTCCTACATCGGAATATAGTTGGTATTAGTCTAGGAGTAGGTATAGGTATCATAGGTACGAGTACATCCAAGAATCATTGCCTGACCAAAACCCAATCAAGATCTCACTTTAATGGCCCCTAACTAGCAAACAACGCTCGTTTATACGGTTTACGGGACGACCGACTGACGAACAACAAACCGTCCAACAGACAAACGGACAACGTTCATATAGTTGGGGATCCTCTTACGTTTCGTGCAAACGCGAGCAGCAATAGAAAGCATCATCTCATGCATCGAGGCATGGGAAAATAAAATTAAAAAAAAAAACCTTGCAACTTAACTCAAAACCAGACCATGACCAAAGACAACATTCGAAGTCTCGCCATTATTTGTCTGCACTCGATGCCTGATACCGATGCTGATGCCGACTACTGACAGACGGACGACCACGTTGAGACGACATCAACAACAAAACAACACAGTCTTGTTTAGAAAACAACACTGCATATTAATCCCACCACCATACCAAAGGCACCGTCCCGCTTAGCCGCCGCGCCGTCGTCGGCCAGCAGCACAGCACCACTGCAGCCGCTTCGCTCGCCGGCCGTATCGACTTTGGCCGTTTCTAAAAAAGGAATAAGGAAGTGCCCACAAAGCCATTAGAATCATTGTATATGTAATTACCCCATCTTGAGGGCTTATAGAAGACTTGCATTTAACCCGGGCTAATATATTATAGATGAGGATGACGGGTGTGAGACTAAAGCTATAAGCTAGACTAAACTGACCGACAAAAATGATGCGCGATATATTTTTTTGTTTTTCGTTACCTCCTCCGTCACGTGCGTCGCGTCGTCGACGACGAATGCTACGACTAAGACCGACGACAACGGCGCGCCTTACCAATAACCAGTATGGGAAACCAAATCAGAGTCAAGTTCGTGGAACTTCAATACCTATTATACCAGTACTGGTACATAAAAGCATCCATGACGTTTTAAAATCAAAACGAAACGAAATGAACAACCAAACCGATACACTGGCGGGCATTGCTACATCCTGGCGAAACGTTGTTATGTTGTCGCGCATATCAACTGGAATACCCAAACCCATCAGAGCCGATCATCTCATAGCTCAAAGAGTGGTGCATTCGAAGGCGCAGAGCCCTTGGTTATGATATGGTGAAAAATCTCAGTCGATTCCTGATACTCAATCTGACGAATAATCGAATTTTGAAAATACTTTCAGGTACAGAGATTCTTTTTTTTAATCACACATCAAGAATGTGGAATGCTTTTGTACTTTGCGTGGTTTGAAAAAAAAAAAAGCTTCTTGCTGATAGAAATATGTTCTTCTTAAGAGAAAGTCCCGTTGCTATTTATCTTTAATGAAATACAATTTTGAATGTACTTGCTTATATTGAGATTGTTTTTTAACCACACATTAAGAATGTGGAAAGCTTTTGTGCTTCGAAGATTAAAAAAAAAACGCTTCTTAATATTAGAAATTTGTCCTTGAGAGAAAGTCAAGGAACTATTTCCATAGACAATTAGAATATTGAATGTTCTTTCAATCAAAGAGATGTATTTTGTTAAATACACATAAAGAATGTAGAATGTTTTGTTCCTTGCATGGTGGTTTGAAAAATAAAACTACTGTTAAAAATATGACCTTGGGTGAAAGTTCCGGAACTATTTATATAGATTATTAAAATTTTGAACGTAATTTCATGTATAGAGATTCCTTTTTTAACAACCACACATCAAGAATGTGAAATACAAATTTCTTAATTTTTCTTACATTTAATTTTACTTTGAAGCTTTAAAAATTGTTAAGGGTAATACATTCACTTTAGGGTGTGTAAATTATAACAAAAAACCCTACAAATTAGTTCGAAATTTTTAGGTCTTCAGTGAATTTTCTTAATTTAAGGCATTTACAGGAATATGAGATCTCTATAAACATTACAAATAGGCCCTACCAATGCACTGCTTCTTCCCTGGATTCACTTTAATTTAATGTATGTTTTGACTGGGCCTAGCTTTATTTTGATTGTCCGATTTAAAAATAGTGACACTGTACTGCATTGCTGTTGGCCAAATCGAAGGACGTCAACAATATGCATATACCATGTAGGAACATTCCAGGTATATATGTATAATCACATGTACATATTTGGATTCAAGATCAACAACATTGGCTTAAAAGATAAAGTCAATGACAGCTCGTTGAATTTTATAGGAGCAGCTTCTGGCTTATAGCCCCCATCAAACATCAACAGCAGACAGCTTTAGGATTAAACTAGATTTTAAGAAGAAAAAGTCTCAAGAAAAGTAAATACCTACTCAGAAAAATATAAAAATTTTTAAATCTGAATTGATTGTATTATCCATTATATGGAAAAGTATATAAGAACTATCGGGTGATTTTTTAAGAGCTTGAGAACTTTTTTAAAAAAAAAACGCATAAAATTTGCAAAATCTCATCGATTCTTTATTTGAAACGTTAGATTGGTCCATGACATTTACTTTTTGAAGATAATTTCATTTAAATGTTGACCGCGGCTGCGTCTTAGGTGGTCCATTCGGAAAGTCCAATTTTGGGTAACTTTTTCGAGCATTTCGGCCGGAATAGCCCGAATTTCTTCGGAAATGTTGTCTTCCAAAGCTGGAATAGTTGCTGGCTTATTTGTGTAGACTTTAGACTTGACGTAGCCATACAAAAAATAGTCTAAAGGCGTCAAATCGCATGATCTTGGTGGCCAACTTACCGGTCCATTCCTTGAGATGAATTGTTCTCCGAAGTTTTCCCTCAAAATGGCCATAGAATCGCGAGCTGTGTGGCATGTAGCGCCATCTTGTTGAAACTACATGTCAACCAAGTTCAGTTCTTCCATTTTTGGCAACAAAAAGTTTGTAAGCATTGAACGATAGCGATCGCCATTCACCGTAACGTTGCGTCCAACAGCATCTTTGAAAAAATACGGTCCAATGATTCCACCAGCGTACAAACCACACCAAACAGTGCATTTTTCGGGATGCATGGGCAGTTCTTGAACGGCTTCTGGTTGCTCTTCACTCCATCGAGAAACAACTAATAGAGAGAACCAACTTCGACGGTTTTTCTCTTTTTGCCTACAAGCTATGATTTGGCCACCAACTTGCATATGTAGTAACTCCATATAAAAAAAATGTGGGGAACAAATACTTATGCAAGTTTGTGCACATACTCACCACGAAAGAGAAAAAACTTTTCTCTCTTTTCTCTCTGCTCACCACCTTTTAAAAATGGCGACCACCTTTGAAAAATGGCGGATGTAGTCAGCTGTTCAGAGGTGTTCAAAGAAAATTCAAAATTGTGTATGAACAACTTTTCGGTACTCTCATTGTGTTCGTTTGATATGAATATCATTCGAATATGAAGTGAAATTAATTACTCTTGTTAGGTGCAGAACAATGAAGATTTAGAAACAATTCTAAATTACGCATTTAGATAAGTATTAGTTAGTTATTTGAAGCCAGTTTTAATCATTAAGTAAGTAAAATAAATTAGGTGGTGCAACAGTCCAATGAGAATTAGGACCTAGAAACATAAAACTCTGAAAGCACTACAACTATTATTTGTATTATTAGCTGAGTTTATGCGTTTAATTTTCGCTCCGACCGTTGAAAGATGCAAAAAAACTCAGATTTGTTTCAATTTTCAGAGTTTATCGACTTAATTTTGTCGATGCGAGAGTTGCAGGAACATTGAAAACGAGAGTTACTGAATGTAAACATGGAACATTGAAAACATTTTTATATACTCATCTCTTTTTTCCATTCCTATTTTATTTGTGTGTACTCGTTGTTTATTTCCTTTACATTACTCACGAAATTTCCAAAATCCTGAAAATAAGTGATTTAAGTAGACACTAAATAAAAACACCCTCAACTTGTTACTTCTGTTACCAATTTTCATTGCATAAGATTTGTGAATAGGTGATAAGCTATTCTTACTGCCTTCCACTAAGCTAGTGTGTTGCTTTTAAAGGCTTAACTACATAAGCTGGGTCAGTGGTTTTGTGAAAAGAATATACAAATTTGTTCTTCAACCAAACTTTAAGTCTTATGCATCATTTTTATAAATTTTCCAGTTCTAAATATTTATATCTTATCTTTCAGTTATATAGCGACAAGGAAAAATCTGTGAGGGAAAGTTCTAACTACAGTTTTTCTGAAAGTGCATTGTGGCTTATTCATAGATGTTTGCTAAACGTTTTAGGCTATTCATAAATAAATGCAAATCAAAGTTAAGGGCTAAACCTGAATAACTATAAACAATGAAAATGCTGTGTTCAAGTAGTTATTATCGCAGCCAAATTTCATAATTGATTTTTTTGGTGTATAAAAAAGCTGAAAGAGTAATTCATGACAAATAAATGTTACTAAGTTCCAGAAAATATCGATTGATACCGCAATTGCAGAAGATGTGGATATTTTATATAAATATTCCTGGTAAACTGTAGAACTTTATTATTTCCGTCTTTTATAATTCAATGTAAAATAATTCAATGCAGTATATTTTAGATAATACAGTAGTTAAGTTAGTAGTTAAGGCATTACTATTGAAATAAACATAACATATGTTCATTTATAAAAAACATGTACTCGTTCAAATATACAAATAAAGTCTAGTCTAAAAAACCTTAACCTTGTTATACTCTTTCTGCACACATCCTTTCTTGTTTTGGTTGTTAATGCCATCTATCTGTAACTCAGAGAAGGTTGTTAATGCCATCTATCTGTAACTCAGAGAAAGAGAAGAGAAAAACAAATTCACCACGAACTACCGGTATAACTTCTTCCGGTGTTTATTGACAAACAAAAATGTTTTCCTAGAATTAATTTGAATTATAGGAGTATTTTTGTAGATATAAAAACGACAAGATGTTAGTAAAATTAAAGAAAGAAATTCATGAGAATTACAAAAATATTATAATGAGTCTAAAACATAGCCTTCTTGGCTATCAATAAACAAAAATGAGAAATGTCGCATTTCCCGGAAGTGATGTTTTTTTGTGTACTCTTTTCCGAGGTGAAAACATGTATACACCGATACGAATTCAACACGCTATAAAAAATGAGAGTAAGAGGTTTCGAAGAGACGGAGACGAGGAAATTTGGTTCTCTCATTTAGTTTTTTCTCTCTGCTTCACTCCAAATGCGGCAATTTTGCTTATTTACGTAGCCATTCAACCAGAATGAGCCTCATCGCTGAACAAAATTTGTCATTTTGTCACATTTCAAACCGAACACTGATTTTGGTAATAAAATTCAATGATTTGCAAGCGTTGCTCGTTAGTAAGTCTATTCATGATGAAATGTCAAAGCATACTGAGCATCTTTCTCTTTGGCACCATGTCTGAAATCCCGCGTGATCTGTCAAATACTAATGCATGAAAATCCTAACCTCAAAAAAATCACCCGATACTATTGAAGTTGATTTCTGAATTCTAGTTTTTTGCTTGTTTGAAGGGTAACTATATACATAATGCAAATTGTTTCAAGGAAGGCTGAACATTATTACAATATGGGGTCCATAAACAAATTAGAAGATATATTCTTTACTATTGAGAAAGGAAATTTTTGCCACTGAATTAAGCAAGTCTTTTAAGAAAAAATGTAATTAAATGGCGCCCAACGTAACCACATATAGGCTAGTAGATAGAAGGTTCCCTACTCGTGAGTTTGGCGTTGTTAAATTTTTGTAATAGTAAAAAAAATCTTATAAAATTAAAAGTCCTTATTCGTATACAATTACAGAACAAATAACATGATTATTTTACTTTTGAAGCTAAAAACTCTATTTTCTTTTTATAAAATCATCTTAATATTAAAATTATTTCAAAGTTTTAATCGTTTTTTTCTTATTTTTATTTCAGGTACGATTGTGGAAATTTTTTGTGGTGAGATTTTTAGATATAAAAAAATTGTTTTATGTAATTTTAGAAGGTTATATAAATAATTTTAAATAAATTTTTATTCGTATACTTAAATAGATGCAAAAAATCTCTTTATATTTTTAAAAAAGAGTGACTATAATTACAACTCAATAACGCCTGGACTGATTTTGACGGCTAAACAAAATTCCCAGAGAATTCCCAAGAAATATTATGAAGGAAATTCATTTTATATGGAACGATTTTACAAACGTAATCTTCATGATAGATGATGTTAATGTTTACGTTCCGCTGTGGAAATTTTTTGGAACATTCTTTAAATTATTAAATGCTTAAATTTTCTGAATCCCCGAACAAAACTATATTTTTCGTACTAAGTATTTGCATGATATTTTTCGCTACGCTTTTCTTGGTGTCCATTTGAGTTTCTTGGTATTCATAACAAATTTGCATACAAATCATATGGATAGCCAACCTTAAAAGATAGACATATACTATTGCGGATTTTTTTTTTACGACTTGTAAAGGGAAACAGCATACCTTATTTTAACAAGACCCATTTTCACATCTCTCAAAGGCGAAAATATTCCCGATTTCGAAATATTATTTACTGGTGCTCTGCTAGAATTAGTCTTGGCGTGAAATGTTATAGCCCTAGGTTAGGTTAGGTTAGGTTATAGTGGCTGTCCAAGATGGAAACGGACACACTTAGGCCAGTTTAATGGCCCATTGTGATACCACATGAATCTTGAGGCTTCCTCCTAAGCTCAATGGAACCAGTTTGAGTCCCTTACGAAACGTGAGAGGCTGATTATGCTGATATGATTTAGATCATTTAGATCGTTAAAGAAGAATTCTCCTAGGTAATTCTTGCGTTTTCGATCCAGAGCAGGGCATGTGCAGAGAAGATGAAGAACTGTTTCTTCCTCTTCCTCTTCCTCTTCCTCGTCCATACAGCTTCTGCAAAAGTCATTTGAGAATACGCCTAATCTCGTGGCGTGCTTTCCTATTAGACAGTGTCCGGTTATGACACCTATTACCGAGCTTATATGCGATCTGCTAAGAGAGAGCAAGCACCTTGAACGTTTTAAATCCAGTGTTGGCGAGATGTTTTTTGTGACTTGACACGTGGTGATGTTGTTCCACCTGGTGCCTGCCCTCGTCACAGCGTCTTGCATTAGCAACAATTTACAAGTAGCGATTGGTATGCCAGTACGTGCCAAACGTGGTAGGATGGGCTGTACTGTACCGTTCCTGGCGAGTTCATCTGCCTTACAGGTACCTGGAATGTCTCTATGGCCCGGCAACCAGCAAAGGTGAATATTAAACTGTTGTGCCATCTCCATTAGAGATGATCGACAGTTATGGACTATTAAAGAGTTTGTAGAGACAGAGTCCAGAGATTTGATAGCGGCCTGACTATCTGAGAAAATACGGATATCAGATGTTGATATCACGTTTTCTTTAAGCCAGGACAAGACTTCTTTTATCGCCAAAAGTTCCGCCTGGAACACGCTACAATGATTGGGAAGGCGGAATGAGAGACTTAATTTCAGTCGTTCAGAGTACACACATCCACCAACCCCTTCTTTTGTTTTTGACCCATCTGTATAGAAATGGATTGACTCATCTTCCAGGAATGTCCCAAAAAGATCTGGGAGGTATAGAAATCTGGAAATTTCTGTCGAATTACAGTTGGGGGATGGTGTAGTCTGTGTGCTTTCGAATTGATTCTAAATACCTAAGAATTACGGAGTGGCCAATGTTGTTGTTAGTCCACTGCGACGAAGCTTTGAGGCGAATAGCAGAGCTTGCAGCTATTTGTTTGCTAAAAATGTCAAGAGGTGTTAGATAGAGTAAGGTGTCCAGTGGCGCAGATGGGGTCGTGCGAAGCGATCCGCTTATGCATAGGCAAGCTGAACGTTGGACTTTATTTAATTTATCCCGGTTTATACCTTTCTCTAAAGCAGTCCACCATACTGCCACACCGTACATTAAAATCGGTCTGATTACCGATGTGTATAGCCAATGCGTGATTCTGGGTTGTAGGCCCCATTTATTACCGATGGCTTTTTTGCAAGAAAAGAGAGCTACAGTAGCTTTTTTGACTCTTTCCTGTACGTTGCGTTTCGAATTTAGTTTTTTATCTAAGACAAGACCCAGGTATTTAGCCTCGTCTGAGAATTTTAATTGGATTCCTTTAATTTGGGGAGGGTTGACAAATGTAATTTTGTATCTCCTCGAAAATAAGACCAAATCGGTTTTGTGTGGTTAACACCCAGTCCACGCCGATCAGCCCAAAGTATTAGTCTGTCTAAGGCATTTTGTAAGAGTTCTTTTAACGTGTTAAGATGCTTTCCTGAAACTGCTAAAGCAACGTCGTTCGCATAGGCTATCACTCTGAAACCTTCCGCATCCAGACTAGTTAGGATTTCATTCACCACTAGGTTCCAGAGGAGAGGGGATAGAACACCACCTTGCGGTGTCCCTCTACTAACGAATCGTCTGCCAGAAGAGTTGCCCAGTTTTGAGTAATTTATTCCGCTAGTAAGCATTAAATGAATTAACTCCCGAAGCGAACTCTCTACATTTAGAGATGTTAGTGCAGATGTGATTGCAGATGTGTCAACGTTGTTAAAGGCACCTTCGATGTCAAGGAAAGCAACCATAGTGAACTCTTTATGATGGAGGGAATATTCGACGGTGCGTACTAAGGTGTGTAACGCTGTTTCCACCGATTTACCTTTACAGTAGGCATGTTGACACGAAGACAAAAGTCTTGTATCAATACTTGCCCTTAAATGGATATCAATCAATCTTTCCAGGGTCTTAAGAAGGAATGATGATAGTTATAGCCCTAAGCCTTCCTAAATAAATATGCTTTCCAATACGGAAAACATTTTTTCAAATCGTACTAGTAGTTTCTTCGATAAGAATCTTTAAACAAACTCTTCAAATTAATAAAATTAGTATCGATATATAGATGTCCCCCTGTTATAAAAAGACGAAGTTGGTCTTATTTCTCAGATGAATTTTTACTTATATCACTATTTTCAAATTCAATATAACCAACTACTTGAAATTAGCTTTATTTTAATTCTGCAAACTGCAATAAAGCTAATTTTCAAAAATTAAATTTAGTTTACTTTAAAATTTTTCAATGCACCTTTCCATGAAAGGGCCGACTAATTTCTAAAAGTTCCAACGAAGGCATTATTACTTGGTACGGTATCAAGGACTGAGTTGACCAATATCAACTTTGTTGACCGAAAACCACTCTTTTATCACGCGACTTAAATGGTTCTGTTTTCAAGAAATTAAACAAAAAGTTGTTATTACTGATGACTTATTCCAACACAATCAGAAAACTGCAGTTTTTATTAACAATGTAAAGTTTAAGTTCCGTAAATCATTATATTTTTCATGTCAATTAAAAAAAAACACAAACTTGACCCCTCCAGAGCCCTAAGTTTTCGAGATAAAGGACAAAAATTGATTCATTTTTTTTTAAATCACTCACCTTATGCAAGTAGATGACAAATTTGACTAGAATTTGGAAAATAATGACTTAAAATATCAATAAAAACTTGAAGATCATTGAATTTTAATCTTATTCAAATAGTTTTATTTTAAATCTGAAAAATGTCAAAAAATAAGTTATCTCAAAAAATATGTCAGCTTAACTACTTTTTTCCTTCCAATACCTTCCTCTGATTTCTGCCTTGGGATAACCACATTTATTATATCACCTCAAAAATTTTGATCCTATACACAATCATATGAGCGCCGATATTTTGTAAATGCCAATCGTTCCACAATGTGTACAGCATTATTTAAAAAATCGCAGTACCATAAAATCATAAGAACGGACTTAGGCATTATTTCCATCCGAAATTTTCAAATATAAAAACTTTTTTTTTCACTTTTCACCAAAATGTCGGACATCAGTAAAAATGATGCATATTATTTATTAAAATACCTTCAGTTGTTTTTGCAATGATTAAATTACCTAAAACTTTAAGGTTTAAAATTAAAATTCTATCATATGGAAATAAACGCACTTTTTTCACAATCCAATTTTTTTTTATGTAGGCTTTTTTTTAATCTCGTGGTAATTTTTTTTCTTTTTATTGAATGCAAATCTTGCCCTGCAATTCTCATGCCACAAGTTTAAAAAAGAAATAAATCCAGAACCTTTGAACGTCAACATTTTTCATCTCCATTCACTGCACATGTTGTGTTACGAAAATCTTTTTGTTTCAAGTTTTTCAAATGTACAAGAACAAAACCTTCTTACGTCTGTCACGTTTCTACATTCTTTTGGTCAACTTTGCTTTGCATTTTTCTTTGAATCCTTACGATAATGATGATGCACATGCATATACGTACTTTATATACATAACATACAACACACAAAGTGGAATAAATGGATTTGCTAACACGATTGTATTTTCAACTAACCACGTGCGACCGTGCGTAGTTCGTCGACGTTTTGTCGTCCTTGGCGTTCTTTATCGTCCTTTATCGTCATCCTCATAGCTTGGAATCAAGGAATTAACATAGCAATTGTGTCGCTTTTCTTCCTTTTTCCAACATAAAGTTTCGTTTCTTTTCTATGCTCTCAGCTGGAAGTCCTAGTTCTGGCAATGATGATGATGGTCCCAGTTCCAATCCCAGTCATAGTCCTGGTCCTGCATCTGATTCAGATCCTGATTCCAATGACTTTGTCTTTTACTCTTTTTTACGGAATTAATTTTTCTTTTCCCTCTTTTGGTGTACTTTCAACTGAAAATTGCCCAAGGAATTTAGATTTATGCGTTCATTCAGGAGCAGCATTCCCATGGATGGTATTTTTCTTTATTATTTTCAATTTTTTGTCCGTTTGTTTGCTGTATCCTTTATCCTGGGGATGGACAAACGCAAAAGCATAAGGAAAAAAAAATAACATCAATAGTGTTTGAAATATGATCCTGATTGTGCTGTGTATGTCGTTGTATTTTTTGAATGTGAACATACATTTTTTTGTATGTTGTCATCTGTGCTTGGGTGCTATGGGGGACACAAATATAATGTAGAAAAAACGTCACCCCTTTTAAGCCCAATGATGACTGCGTTGACATGACATTCAGATCGCTAAAGAATGTTTTTTACCATTTTTGACATAGGTAAATAGCGTTTGAATTTTGAATATAAAAGTATCAGAATGAAAAAAATGAAACTCCAAAGCATAAACAAAACGTTTCGAGGAGTTATATGGAACTCTAAATATTCGTCCAGCCAACCATCTACCATCAGGCATCATAGCAGCTGACACGGGAGAAGGGTTATAAAACAGATGGGTGATGGAAAAGTTCAAAAAAGTATTATGGATTATGCAAATATGCTGAAAGTTGACAAGCGTTTTTGATTGGATCTTTTTTTTTCGTGTTTTTTCATTTTAAGCTTTCATGGAACATTTTGATACAATTTTTTCAATCTCTTATCATTGATGAAACACTCTTGCGTGATGGTAGGGGTTTTTGTTATTTTTAACGGGTTGTGTATATAAATTGAGGTCAGTCAGCGTGGACAATTATTCTGGATATTTTTATTTTTCGTTAAAAACGAATGAATATTTGATCGTCATAAAACTAAACACTTTTCATTTTCATATTTTTTATATTTTGTTAAACATTAATCTTTATTTTGAAATCATTAAACAACAAATTTTGTAGTGTTCAAATATTCAAGTACATTATTTATTAAGGATTTATATAAGTTTTTAAGTATGAAACATCACATTTTATGAAACAAAAAAATGATATGATGTAGTAGGATTATTTGTAATACATCAAAATGTTTGTCTGTCTCCTTAACAAGTATAATCTATTACCAAATGATTTCATCTGCCATTTCCGAAAATGTTACAATACCCAATTCCCATTTAACTTTTTTCCGCATTACCCTTAGAATTCAATCTAATCTTTATCTAATCTTATTCCTATCTAAATTCGAGACAAAAATGGATTACAGAATTTGTTAAAAATATCCACAACAAAAATAAAAAAATTGCGTATACGCCCATGTGGACTGTTTTAGTGTGAATTTTTGAAATTACTGCCACTGTTTTTCATGTAAAGTTCACTACGGTAATCAAAATCTCAAAAATAAACTCAATAACTTAGGAAACATTATATTTCGGAAATAAATAGCAACAAAGAAAGCGAAGCAGTTATTGAATGGACATGTAATCACCTCATACAATTTGTGTGCCACTTGCATTTAAACCGACACATTACCAACAAATCTAAAAAGGTATTGAATTTTACTAAAACATAACTTTTAAGTAATTTTACGGTCTTGAAAAAAATTTGTTCTGAAAATGTCATCTCAGAAGCAGTTATCGAATGAAGCTGTAACCACCACATACACTTTTGTGTTCTTTGCAAGCAAATAGAGGAATTTCCGATAAATCGAACAAGTTATTGGATTTTAACTAACAATTTGTACTTAAAAAAAAATTGGACGTAGAAAGTTTACGGATTTTATTCAAAATCTTCTGTTCAAAAAATTATGTTGTATCGTCATTTTTAAACATTTCTTTAAAATTGCGTCATACCAATATTCATGTTCATAATGTTCATTGAAAAATTTTTGAGAAATCAAAAACAAATGAAAGGAGATCTTGTATTATTCTGAGTTATTTTATTTGTGGCGTGATGGTAAGTGTGTAGGACTGTCATGCTAGAGGTCGTGGGTTTAATCCCTGCCTGTGCCACCTTAAGTAATACTTCTAGCTTTAACACCAGATTTTAAACACTTCTTATTTAATAATAACCAAACTAAAAACATTTATTTTCATATCATCATCCAATATTCTTCTTCATCCATAAACTGAATTTACCTTTTCACATGTATACCACCTTTAAAAAATAGTAAATTATGTTATTTATTCTATAAGAGGTCAAAGAAAGTTCTACAAAGTTTGACGTGTACTAAAATAAGTTCCATAAATTATGCCTCAGGGATATATGTACATACATACATACGTATACACAATCCATGTTGATGTTCATGATATATCCGCTTTATAATCAAGTGAAAGGCACCAACTTCTTAAGATAATTTTTTTTTTGTTTTATTGTTGCTTTCATCATAATAAATCGAGAACGCAATCAAGAGATGATCTGCCCAATTTGGTCATAAATGTGGCAGTAAATCAAATTACGACTAAGATGATTCTATCCTTGTTCTATCAATCAAAAACTTAAGTAAGATTTATAATACAAAACAAAAATCAAACTAAATGTAGTTTTGAGTCGAATGAACTTGCTCTCAAAGTTAAAAATCTAATGCCTGTGTAATTTTATAGAGGGTTTTCCAATATAAGGTTTCATTTGATGTTCAAGAGAACTAGTCTTTCTTAAATTCTACTATCCAATCCTTCAACCATATTTTTATAAAAAATTCACACATTTTTGGTTATGTTTTCGATAACTTTAGAAAAACATTTTGTTGTCCTTAAATTGGTTACAGAAAATCGGCATAGAACTTATCTTTCAAGTGGCCTTAAAAAAGTCTACACTTGTTAAATCACAAAATCTTGATTGGCGATTGTTATCACCTTTTCGAAAAATAACACAGTCGGAAAATCATTATTTTTGAAATGAAATGTGAATGCGTTTTTAAAGTGTGTATCTTTCCAGTTTAAGTTATTATGCAGTTTTAACTTGTCACATGCCAAATGATGACAGCTTCCAACGTAACAGCTGCCCCAAAAGCTGCTTACATTAAATCAAAGGAATGGTTTACTGATTTTGATGTTAATTCTAGCGTGATTTCAATTCAGCTAGTAGGTCAAATTTTTTAGACTATTGCAAACAAAATTTCAGGCTAGTCTAGAGATATTCAAACGTCTAGAAAGTAAGATCAAATCAACTTTTTAAACAATTTTCGTATTGGTCACTTAAAATTTCTAATTCTTTTTAAGACATACGAACTTTCGTGTTGTTTTCTATTGTTGATATAATAAGTGAGAACTCTAAACCCTTACTTTCTAGAATTTATCCAGTGCCGTCATCCATCAAAAAAAATACTTTCAATACTTTTTTTTACAAATCTCTTACACTTTACTTTATGTCCAGCACAAAAATTACATCAAGAATCATTCAAAGAACTAAACAGTTAAAAGGAACCTCTAACATTCAACTTTTTTATTCCATCGTTATAAAAAGAGAACTCCGTCAGAAGTGCAAAAATATACTTTTAAGTCCACAGCACTGCTGTGTTTTGCTCCACTTTAATTTATCCCCTTTAGTCCGAAAGTGCGAGTTTAATTCGAATTTTTATATACTTGGTACTTGTACTCGAACCCGTACCCGTACTCGTTCTCGTATATGCGTGTGACAGTTGCGCTTTGAGAGCGAAAATCGATTCTAACAGGAAGTATGATCATATGGCATGTTATTTGGGTGATTCCCTGTTTGATGAAGTTTTCTTTTTGTTTTGCTTTTATTCTTATTGATTCATGTTTTTCCTTTGACTATTCATGGTACTCGTATCGTACGTATGAATTATATTGCTTTTGACTAAAAGAGAGGAAACAAGTTCGAATGATGTTGCCTTTGGGACTTAAAAAACAAACAATAAAATAAAGTTGCAAATGGAAAATGAAACAAGAATTCGTTGAAAGAGTTATAATTATTGTAAAATCACATACCGAATAGCCATTAGCTAACCGATTTATAGTGTACCCTATTTTTCCAAAATGGTTGCACTTAGATTGGAGTTTTTAAAATTGAACCTAAAGACTAGGGCTTTCGATGTGTTGTTCTATCATTGGAACATGGATACTTACTTTACTTAGGTCCCCAAACCTAGTACGTTTGTGAAGTCTCACTTGCGGGGCATTAGGCTTTGACTACATCTGCGTGACACATCGTATACGATTTCTGGAGACATACTTCAGCTGTATCCATTTCTTCCACAGAAATGTCCTGATCGACCTTCACTTGCCAAGTACTTCTAGAGCTACCTACTTGTTTGACCTTCTGTGTAAGCGGGTTCCACTGCACCGCTTTACCCGCAATAAGCCTATTACGTTTTCAGAGCGCATATCAAATTCACAACCACTTTTGTCTTCGTATATTGAATTATATGGCTTCCCAGGCAGAAAATCCGCAAGATGTTGCAAATAAATCTATTAACGAACGTTTGCAGCTTTTTGTTGCAGTGACTTTCCAAGTGCTACATTTATAAAACAACACGGTTTTATACGGTCTTTCAAATAAAAGAGTTTTTTTTCTACATTTTGGACAGCATTCTGAACACAGCCTTTGTTTTTTTATAACGGCTGTTTACGTCCAGTTCAGTTCCGCCACGAGCATCTCTCTTACGGTTGTCCAAAAATATGACTTGGATTGATAATGAAGTTCCAAGACTCATCTTAATAAAGTTCTTGCCAAGTTGATTTTTAGCCTTACAATTTTTGCTTCTCTCTCCATCCTTGTTGTTATTTGGTAGAGATTCATGATCCTATGAGAGAGTACTTACATCCTCCACGTATAGTCCAGATATTTGAGGCATGATTGCACATTCCATTGAATTCACCCATTTCCAATCGACATTGCTGCTTGCAGTACGTCACTTATCAGTTATCACCAACAGGAACAGTATTGGTGAGAGTATACAACCTTGCCTTGAACCACTTTGAATTTCAAATACCTCAGTGAATATGGAGACTTGATTAGAGCATTCAATTTATCAAGTTAATGTGGCCCATACAGGAAAATACATTGTGGAATTTTGTCAGATAAGTGTCGAGGGTGTCTTCGAGTTGGTCTTTTATTCGCTGGAGTATTATTTTCGCTAATATCTACTTTATTACAAGAAGAACACACTGGTTGAGATCTCTTGCTTTTAGGAGCTTGATAATCATATTTTTTGTCCACTCTTAAGGAGAGCTCTCTTTTTCCCAAGCTGACTTAATAAGTCCTTGTAGTAGTTCGCTCGATGTTGTTGGGGCTGCCCGTAAGGGCTCTGCAGGAATACCATCTAGAGCAAACGCTTTGTTGCTCTTCATTATTTTGATGGAGATAATGATTTCTTCTTTACTTTGCAAGTGAAGTGAAGTACGGTGCCTATGTGGTAGATTTTTACCTCAGACTGTTTATCGTTCACAGGGTGTTTTTTAACCAGTAAAAACGTGGTTTAAAACTGCAGAAAAGTTTCAAAATTTCTTCACTGGAAAAAATTAGTTTTGAGAAACTTTTCAAAGTCTTACTAATTTGCTACTTTTAATATATATTTCTTCCGAACCCTATGAAATCTGTGAATAATAATTATTTATCAGAACAAAATTCTTCTTCAAAATCGTATTTATTCGAAATTCTCCAACCAGCAGGGTGCATAGAACACCCTACAATTTCATTAAATTAAGGCATGCTTCCATCAGGAGTATAACGCAAGTTTGTGAAGTCAAAGAAAAAGAAGAACAACGCAAACTCAACTCTTCAGATTTTTCAAAAAAGAAACAAAAAAAAGACCGACGACACCTTAAGTGCGCTGCGTGTAAAAGTGGCATATCCACTTAAAGTTTTACTACTTCTTTGGTTTTGGTTATCCGCTATTTTATTTTATTTCTTCAGTACGTCTTTTTTTTTTTTTGAGTCCTTCTTCGCTTTTCTTGAAAATTTTAATAGCAGTTTTGTTCGTCATCGCACCTGAAATTGAGGTCTTTTGTAGGAGTTGCGGCATCAGCAGCAAAGTGATGCCGCCACTACTGCCGCTGTTGCTGATACTTTTGCCGTATGTCGTCAACGCTTGGATCAAATTCAGCGAAATATATATAATATGCGGCAGCCATCGAGCAAGGCATGAGATGTGTAGATTGAAGATTGAAGTAGAAGGTATAGGCTGGTGTGATGGTAGCTGCTTCTTTAAGAGCCACTCCAGCTCCTATGAAGTGTTGAAAAGTAACTTTTGCTTTCAAAATGACTCTCGTTACAAAGAAAAAGACTCATATAGCTTACATATAGTTTATATATGTATGGCGAAAAGAACCATTAAAAGAGAGAAAAATGTGTGCCAATTGAAAGTTTTCAATTTCAAACAGAAGCACTCAGATTTGCATGGAAGGAATGACAACAGAAAAGTAAAAGGAACAGTTATTCGGCCAAATTTATATATATGTATATATAGACATACAGTGCCATAGAAAATGGGGATGACACGGATGTGGAGTAAAAGGCTCGGGAAAGGACGAAATATAGTGATGGCGAAGTGGTAGTTTTTATAGTATGAAGTATGAAAAGCTAGATGATGGCAAAGTAGTTCTCTTTCAAAAACTTTGTTTTAAAGTTTTGCATTAAATTGTGTAACCGATCGAAAGATGTTACCTACCACCCAAAAAAACAAAGAAAGTTTTTTTTTGTAAGCCAATTTAATTCCAAAATCTATTTAAAGACCGACATTGTTTGAGGATTTCTCAAGGCGGATAGTGATGAAATTTGAACATCGGTATTTTATAGTTTCTTAAACATGCACATATTAATGTTAAGTTGAGTAATGGAATAAGATTTAAAAAAACTGAGCAAAGTGTTTTATAAATTGAGGTAAAGGATGTTGTGAATATGAAATGAATGAATTGAAGTTTTTAGTTGATCAAAATAGTTGTTCTATCTTATTATGATTAAGATTTAAGTATAATATTAAAACTATATTTTTGGTCACAATGGTATAGTTTCTTAAATTAATTTTTACAAATGTTCAGTGGTCATTGTTTTCGATTTCGTTTTTTTTTTTACAAAAAATATGATTTTCATCTCCTTACCTTGAATACATTGACAAAATATAAGATAGCCTGATTACGGATTCCAGACGCTTTTACCAGACGCTTTAACACTAAACGTAAATCCGATGGCTTCCCTTGAACATTAAAATTACTCGCCGACCTTAAAATTATTATAAACCTTTTTCCCTCATTCTTTATCAAATCGTACAGTAATGATTTTCAAGAACCTGACCATAATTTTGTTTGATTATCTAAAATGTACCCCTTGCACCTCCCATATTCAAATCGAAATATGTGACGATATTGTCAACAAAAAATGAATCCTAATAAAAAAAGATTACTTCGTTCCTTATCAACAAATGGCCCATATAGCCAAACTTTTTTCAACTCTCTCTACGACTCTCTCAATTTTCTTTGTAGACCTATTTTATCACAAAAAAATGGATTCCTAAGAGCCACATTTACTACATCCAATTTTAGTGAATACAAATCTTAATGAATTAGAGAAAGGAAATACAGTCAACGTTATAACGAGAGACTTTAATAAAGCCTTTGATATAATCAGCCACCAAATTATTCATCTTAAAATTAAAGCCCTTGATTTTCCACCCATTCTTATAATAATGGTTTTTGGTTAAATAAAATAGATCGTACCTATAACGGCTAAATGTAGAGTTGTTTTCAAATTCTCAATCTCTGATTCTACTTATCAAAACTCAGGAGTTCCTCAAAAGATCCACCTTGGTCCTTTGATATTTGTCTTAACTATCAACGACGTTATTAATGGATTTGATAAAACAATTGTTTCTATCAAAACTTATGACATGGAAATATTAAAGATTATTTATACTCTATCTAATTCTATCTTATTCCAAAATATTCTTGACTCATTTCAGAAGTGGTATGACACAAATTTCAACATTCATCCGTAAACGATGAAATCTTCTCTCCCGAACTTTCAGCCTGTACGATGTTACCATTAAAAGTGACTGTTCTATTCTTGACCAAGGAGTTATTTCCGACACTCAGTTAAGTTTTCAAGCCCAATTTGATCAAATTATTAAAAAAATCATCCCTTGGTTACATCAATAGTTGGTCTTAAGAAATTTTGAATCCCTATGTCACTAAATCCCTATGCACTAACTTTGTCAGATCTCTCTTTGAATACGCTAGTAAAATCTGGTCTGGTAATGAAATGATAAATGATTGATACAATGCAGGCTTCTTCGATTTGCACTCCGCGGCCTTCTTTGGATTGAAAATGTATTCTTAACACCTTATAAAGATCGTTTAAAGCATATTAATCTGCAAAACCTTCTAAGACTCCGGGAAATCACTGATATTCTCTTTCTACACCAGCTTTTAGCACGGAGCTTAATCCACGGAATGTCAGATACGCCCCTCTCTTTCGTCTTCTTTATTACCATACAAATTGCTGACTTTTTGAACCTATCTAAAGAATGCTGCGTTTAGCTAATAACGAGCATGTACCACCTTTGACTTCCGTATCAATCACTTTTCCCTTTAAACCAATCTCTACAACTCACTCTGAGTTATTTTAAAGTCCAAAGCTCAAGGCTATACATAAAATAAAACTAAAAATACAAATATTATTAATCCCAGCTTTATTTGTTAATATCATGCATTAAGCGTAAATAAATAAATATAAAAAAGAGGCTGGGATGCGACCAACACTGATAACTTCCCATCCCGTCTGTCGATTTGTCTTGCTTAAAAGTTTGTCTATATGTATCAATTTTTACCAAACTTGTTTCTGTGAAATAAAATAAGTTTCAAGCCAATATTTTTAATTTTTGAAAAGCTATTTGAGTCGAAAGTAAATTTTTACAAATTTTATTCGATTTGTCTCAAAATTTTATAGAATGTTGAAAACAATATTTCTTATAGGTTAAAATTAGTTTGAAGCCATTATCTCAAATTTTTGAAAAGATATTTGAGTCGAAAATCAATAAACCAATTTTTGTAAATTTTTTTTTTCGCTTTTTAATTTTTTGTACAAAAACTGTCAATTCGATTTTTTTTCAAAATTTTACGGAATGTTGACAACAATATTTTTTGAAAGATAAAAGTAGTTTAAAGCTAATATCTCATTGTTTTGAAAAGATATTTGAGTCGAAAATCAATTTTTACCAACTTTTAAACATTTTTTTTTGTTGGGTTTTTATTTTTTGTAGAAAAACTGTCAATTCGATTTTTTTCAACATTTTTCAGAATGTTGAAAACAATATTTCTTATAAGATAAAATAAAATTGAAGCCTTAATCTCAAGTTTTTGAAAAGATATTTGAGTCGAAATTCAAATTTTACAAACTTTGAGTTATGTTTTTTTAGGTTTTTATTTTTTATAAAAAAATTTTTCTCAAAATTTTATCAGATGTCAAAAACATTATTCTTCGTTGCACAAAATTGTTAACTTCCCATAGGAAGTTATTGTAATGGGTCCGATTTGACAAATTGAAAATTTTGACATTTTTCGACGTTTCAAGGTCCCTAGAGTCGAAATAAAAGATTTTTAGAAAGATGTCTGTGCGTGCGTGTGTACGTACGTCCGTACGTCCGTACGTTCGCGACGTTTTTTTCGTCGTCCATAGCTCAAGAACCAGAAGAGATATCGACTTCAAATAAATTTTGTTATACAGATAATAAGGCAGAAAGATGCAGAAAGGGCTCTCAAGAAAATTGCGTGGGTGGTTTTTTTTACCATAGCAGTTTAAAAAAAAGGTGAAAATTTTGGTTAACCCTAAATATCTCATGAACCAATGACGCTAGAGACTTAAATTAAATTTTGTATTATATATTGTAACGTGATACAAAACAATTATATTTTTGGAAAAAAATTCAATTAACGGTTTTTTTTTATAAATCAAAAAAACTGAAAAAAAAATTTGTCACTTCGAAAATTTTACGACTAAAATATGATTTCATCTCCAAAACAATTTTGTGCAACAAAGAATAATGTTTTTGACATCTGATAAAATTTTGAGAAAAATCGAATTGACAGTTTTTTTACAAAAAATAATAACCTAAAAAAAAAATAAAAAAAAGTTGGTAAAAATTGAGTTTTAACTCAAATATCTTTTCAAGACTTTGAGATATTTAAACTTTAACTTTAAACTACTTTTATCTTTCAAAAAATATTGTTTTCAACATTCAGTAATATTTTGAAAAAAATAGAATTGACAGTTTTTTTACAAAAAATTAAAAACCGAAAAAAAATTTAACAAAAGTTGGTAAAAATTGATTTTCGACTTAAATATCCTTTCAAAAATTTGAGATTATGGCTTCTAACTAATTTTAACTTATAAGAAATATTGTTTTCAACATTAGGACAAATAGCTTTTCAAAAATTAAAAATATTGGCTTCAAACTTATTTTATTTCACAGAAAATATTGTTTTTTATATTCAATAATTTTTTTATAAAAATCCAACAGTCCGTTTTTTCATAAAAAAAATAAAATCTACAAAAAATAGAACGCAAATTTGGCAAGAATTGATACATTTAGACAAACTTTTAAGCAAGACAAATCGATAGACGGGATGGGAAGTTATCAGTGTGGGTCGCATCCCAGCCTCTTTTTTTGGAAATGAAATCATATTTTAGTCGTAAAATTTTCGAGGTGACACATTTTTTTTCATTTTTTTTGATTTATAAAAAAACCGTTAATTGGATTGTTTTTCAAAAATATACTTCAATTGTATCACGTTACAATATATTATTATAATATAAAATTTAATTCAAGTCTCTGGCGTTATTGGTTCGTGAGATATTTAGGGTTAAACAAAATTTTCATTTTTTTTTTAAATTGCTATGGTAAAAAAAACCACCCACGCAATTTTCTTGAGAGCCCTTTCTGCATCTTTTTGCATTATTATTTGTATAAAAAAATTTATTTGAAGTCGATATCTCTTCTGGTTCTTGAGCTATGGACGAGCGACGAAAAACACGTCGCTAACGTACGGACGTACGGACGTACGAACGTACGTACACACGCACGCACATACATCTTTTTAAAAATCTTTTATTTCGACTCTAGGGACCTTGAAACGTCGAGAAATGTCAAAATTTTCAATTTGACAAATCGGACCCATTACAATAACTTCCTATGGGAAATTAATAAATCCGAGGCAAAAACACGATAGTTCTGCTTATTAATGTATCTTCCCAAGTGAAAATGGCTATATTATTGAAGATGATTTTTCTAGATCATTTGACAGAAAAGACACACGATGCTAGTGATCAATGTGGTTAAGTTCTTGAGTAAGCTGAGCTTTAAAAGCTTTAAGACGTAATTTCAATGCAAAATACATCAGTCTAATGTCGCTAGTCCCAAATATCAACGAGGCATCGATAAAAATAAGGTTTCATCAACACTACCATGTCTTTAGAACGTCATATGACTTGCTTAACCAAAATGCTCAATTCTTAAGGCATGAATATTAGAAACAAGCAAACCAAATGCATTTCTATCACGGATTACCATTGTTTTAGACTTAAAAATTCTATATTAAAGATTGTTTGTATGTAAGACATTATTAAATATTGCATGACAAAAATTACGATCAGTGCTACCGTCCGATAAAGCACGATCGTACATATTGATAGTTCAATCATATTGATAATAGGTTCAAGGGTGCATTTACATTTTCACACAAGTTTAACTATATAAACTCCCAATTAAACAAAAAAAAATGTTTGCATATTAAAATTAAATGTGAAAAACGAAGCATTTCTGTAAAAATAATTTAAATTTCGAATCCAAAAGTTTTTTGTTCTGCTTTTCAATTAAAACCGTCACACTTTAGAAACTTCTTTATACGCCAGTTCTTTTATAAAATCTGAGAATTCTTAGAAAAGCTGATTATGGTAGTTTTAAATAACTTTCAGTTTGTTAAAGTTCAGAATGAATTATATCGTCAAAGTAAGTTTTAATGAATTGTAAAACTTTTTTCACCACCCATATCATGCCGTGTGTTTGCCTTGCGGTGAAATAAAGTTCAGTATAATGCATCATAATACCAACCACATACTGGAGAATAACATATTTTATTACAGGAAGAAAATAAAATATGTTTCCTTTTAGCAAAAAAAAAAACAAAATTTTAAAAACAAAAACATACTTTAGTTTGAACATTAATAAGCTAGCAATTAATTTAAAAAGGACCTATTTAATCAATAATTAAAGTTTTGAGGTAATTAAAAATACCAATTTCATTTAAAAACAATGGAATTGTTTTACATTTAACACAGAAATAAGTTTGAATTTAATATACTTTAGTTTTATCTTGGGTGAAATAAAAGTTTTGAAATTTAAAACATGAAGGCAAAATAAGTAGAATTAGTTTTCAATATTGTGGCAAAAATTCAACATTATTTATTAGATTACCATCTAGTTCCTTCATGGAAAGCTATTTAACCTTAATTATCACTTAAACCTAGGTTTTCGACATAATGTACCTACATAATGTAAATCTAAGTAGGTACCATAAATAAAACGTGCAAACTTTCCTTAAAGTTCATTATGCGACTCATGACCAATGTCAATAATATTCATTTTGAATTCATTAATAGTTGCCGACATTAACTTGTCGCTCGTCTTGTACTCCACCTCTGCAATATTGTACAACAAATTATTATGGCTTCATCATGAACATAATTCATTGGCTTATGCCAGCCTACCTTTTGTTTTTGAATTCCTGACACGTTCGTTTTTCTGACACTTCCCAAAAATAAGAAGAAAAATATAGAAAACCAAAATAAATAAATTAATAAAGTACTTGTTTAAAAAAAAAGAACAAAACAAAAGTTTTCGTCCATAATTGTCATTAATTTTTGATTTTAAATGTTTTGTTTTTTTTCGCAAAATTTTATACACTTGTCATGGTGTTGTGGTCAGTTTTAGCACGTATCGAATTAAATTAAAAACAAAGAAACATTGTGTGGGTGATGACATTTCTCAAGGACTAACAAAATATGTACACATCTAAAGAAAACAAACTTTTATTTCCTAAAAGATTCCTGTTTGTTTTGATGGCAAACAGTGGGAAAGTTTTCAAAGAATTCTGATCTTCAAATGAAATCTCAAAATCATAGACTCTAGATTTTATTAAAAAATGACATTACGATAAAAATATCTTTTTAACTTGGCTTATTGCAATATTAATAAGAGGCTGGGATACGACCCACACTGATAACTTCCCATCCTGTCTGTCGATTTGTCTTACTTAAAAGTTTTGTAGGTATTCGTGTTTTGTTAACAAAGTTGTCAGTTGAATTATTGTTAAAAATTTTAAAATTACCAACAATATTTTGCGTATAATGAAATAGTTTGATTTAGTAGTACTATTTTTTGTAGATTTTATTTTTTTATGAACAAACGGACTGTTGGATTTTTATACAAAATTTATTGAATGTGGAAAACGATATTTTCTATGAGATAAAATAAGTCTGAAGTCAATATTTTTACTTTTTGAAAAGATATTTGAGTCGATAATAAATGTTTACCAACTTTTAGTAATCCTTTTTTAGGTTTTTGTTTTTTGTAAAAAAACTGTAAATTAGATTGTTCTCAAAATTTTATCGATTGTTGAAAACAATATTTTTTATGAGATTAAATTAGATTGAAGCCATAACCTTACATTTTTGAGATGATATTCGAGTCGAAAATCAATTTTTACGAACTTTTAGTATAGCTTTTTTTTTAGATTTTTATTTTTTGTAAAAAAAACTGTCCATTCGATTGTTCTCAAAATTTTACTGAATGTTGACAACAATATTTTTAATAAGATAAATTTAGTTTGAAGCCAAAATCGCAAATTTTTTAAAAGATATTTGAAGTGAAAATCATTTTTTACCAACTTTGAGTAAAGTTTTTTTAGGTTTCTATTTTTTCTAAAAAACTGTCAATTAGATTTTTCTCGAAATCTTACCAGATGTTAAAAACGTTATTTTTCGTTGCACAAAATTGTTTTGAACATAAAATCATTTTTTGTTCGTACAAATTTTCGAGGTGAGAGTCCTTTCTGCATCTTTCTGCATTATTATCTGTTCATTTGAAGTCGATATCTCTAATGCGGTTCTTAAACTATAGACCACGAACGTACGTAGGTACACACGCACGCATAGACATCTCTCTAAAAATCTTTTTATTTCGACTCTAGGGATCTTAAAACGTCGAGAAATGTCAAAATTTTCAATTCGACAAATCGTACCGATTACAATAACTTCCTATGGGTTGTTTAAAATATATTTTTATATTGCTTAGGAAGGAACCGATATTTCTTAGGAACTAATAACCGATTGAGATACCTTTTTTTAACAAGCTCTTACATATATTTTCTGAATAATAGTTGATGATTAAAAATGTCAATTCTTCTTTAGATTCTTAAAAACTTTAACAAATTAAAGTTATACTAAATCGATGGTTGAGAAATGTCCTTGTTCCAATATCAGACTGCCCCACTGTATATCGTTTTTCTTCTTTATTTGGCTTCACCACAATATTCTGTTTGCATTCTCTTACTGTTATGTTTTCTTTAATTCATTAACATAATATTGACACGATGATGATGTGAATGAAACAGCAAGGAAACAGCTGGTACGTTTATAATATACATACGTAAATGAAATGATGGTGATCCGGATCCGAGCGAGGAAGCGTATCAAATTTTGTCATCTTCTCAGATTTCCAGTGTATACCTAACCTAGTACTAGTATAATTCATTAATAAAATAACGAACATGGTTTTGGTTATCCCTGTTTTGCATGAGGTTTGACGTTCAAGTTCTCTTAAAGGATGTTTGCATATACATACATACATATAACATACACATATCTGTTACTCATTTTGAATTAATGGAACATTCAATTCCTCGAACTCGTATCCTACCTCGAGATTTATTTTGTTAAGAGTTCAATATAATATATAACATGGGGAAGTGTATTTACATAGGCTTGATTTCAATTGAATTGATGCAATGCATTTCAATGAGTGTGAATTCTTCTTAAAGTACGAGTATATATTTGAATAGAGAAGACGAAGGATTCTCGAGAAAATAATATAGACTTAGTTCAATAAAATGCAAATCAAACCTCCTTTAAATTGCATTACTTCATGTTAATAGTATGTCTATACCTAACCTACTTAAGGACAGGATGATAGGATACACAAGTTTTAAGGTTTTATTGAATAAATTTTGATCCACATTCTTTCTAAAGTAGGTAAACTTAACCTACTTTTAAAAAAAAAGGTAACCTAAAACCAAGTTAAGAATAGTAAACAAAAGTTTTGAGTTTAGGAATGGCATTTATTAGGTAATTAAATTTACCACAGGGATAATGTTTTTTTAATTTAAAATTATAAGGGCTTTAAAGGATAATTGAAAAATGTTATTTACAAAAAGCAACTTTCTTCAATCTGTGTAGCATTGGCAGAGATTAAATTTTGTAGTTAAATTATAAGGTATAGGAGGCCAGGCCAATCAACCAATGATTATAACTTCGGGAATTGACGATCCATAATATGCTTCATACCAAACATTTTTGAATTAACCTATCACCAAATGCAACAATAATTCTGCTTATTATCGTAGTCTAACGTAAGGTGAAATAAGGTCTCACTAGTGAAAACAATATCTCGACGAAAGTCCGGATTCCTTTGATGCATTTTAAAGCTTTGAGATCCAAGTTTTTATTCAAAACATAGCAGTGTCCTATCGTTTTTCGAATGCGCAATTCTTCAACACTTGAAGCGTGTTAGTAATGGCTTAGTTTTCTGTAACTTATCAAATGTCAAATAGTGGTTACAGAACCCTTTCAAATGTCATTTCAACAAAATTTAAAATTGTCATTATTCAGAGTAATATTTTTTTAGTTTTGCGGATCATTGTTAAGTGACGACAGTTATTTAAATAACATCAGTGACATGTGAGTTCTTTATAGCTATGAAGTTTTTTTTAACTACCAATAGGAAATTTTTATAATCGTTCCGAATTATCGAATTCAAAATTCTGACATTTCTTGACTTTTTAAGGGCCCAAAAATTTAAATCAAATGTTCTAAGGGAGACATTCATACATTGGTACGTCTGTGCGTTCGGGATACCATTTTTCGTCGTCCATATCTCAAGAGACAAATTAATATCGACTTCAAATAAATTTTATTTTACAGATAATAACACCGAAATGCGCAGAAAGAACTTTCGAAAAAATTGATTCAGAATTAAAGAAACGTTTTTTCATACCAAATAAAAAAACTTAAACAACACTACTAAAAGTTGGTAAAAATTGATTTTCGACTCGAATATCTTGGAAACAATTAAATATTATATATTGCCTTCAAACTGATTGTATCTTGTGAGAAATATAATAATATTAAAAATTTATTCTACCAGGTAAAAGAATTATTGTTTAGTGAAAAAATTTAAATGAAATGTGCATTAAATTATTGACTATCTGCGATAGATCTATTTCCCGTGAAGCTTTGTCACATTTGAGAAAAATGACATATGCCATACAGATTTAGTACGATACTAAAAAGATAAAGTAGCCATTTGGTGATTTTAACTTTGGTAAAATGTTAAGAAGATAGTACGATACTAAACTCGTTTAAAATTATCAAAATCCTTTTTTTAACCTAGTATCATACTAAAAATGATTTAACATCGTACTAAATCGTCTAAAATGTTTTTAGTAACTTTAAATTATTTTTGTAGAAAAATTGAATTGAAAACTTTTTTTTTTACAATACACGAAAACCTTCAAAACCAACAAAAAATTGAAAACAAAGGGTTTTTAACTCAAGTGTTATGAGAACAAAGAAAGATATTGATTTCAAACCTATTTATATCTTACACAAATCGTTGTTATTAATATTTTATTAAAGATTTAGAAAATCGAAAGAGGGAAACGGTTTGGAAGTTATCAGCATTGGTCGCATCTCAGCCTTTCTTTTGAAGAATAGTGGGATGTTGTTTTTTTTGCGACTTTGTATAGATACAAGCTGTGCATTCGTGAGAAAATTCGAACTCGATATTTTAATCAAACATGATATAACGATGGTAGAATAATACAAAAAAACGGGTCTCCCTATTCCGTGTGTCTGTCTGTCTATTTGTCCTCGCCCTCGGATACAGGCGCAAGGAGTGCATTTTATTGATAATGAGCAAAAAGGGGTCTTATATAGTGAAACTTTGGTCCCTCGATAGAGGATTTTGCTACTTAATTGCTTTCTTAGCCCAAAGAAACAGTGGTTAGCAAGAGTTATTCTTAATTTGATCTCAGCGCTGCTATTGTTTTCTGCATTTATAGCGAAGCCTAGGTAGACGAAGTCCTTGACTACCTCAAAGTTACGTTTGTCGATGGTGACGTTTTGACCAAGACGTCGGTGTTGTAGGTCCTTTCTTGATGACAGAATGTACTTTGTTTTGCCCTCATTAACCGTTAAACCCATTTTTGCCGCCTCTGCCTCAATACTCACAAAAGCCCCATTGACATCACGCTGAGTTCTTCCGATTATGTCAATGTCATCAGCATATGCTAGTAATTGGACAGACTTTTGAAAGATATTGCCTCTAGTGTTGACGTGTGAGCTCTGCACTATTCTTTCAAGTACGATGTTAAAAAAATCACATGACAGCGCATCACCTTGTCTAAAACCTTTTTTGACATCGAAAGGTTCTGTTAAGTTGCTTCCAACCTTTATGGAGCAGCGTGAATTCTCCATGGTCATCCTGCACAAACGGACGAGTTTGGCAGGGATGCCAAAACTAGACATGGCTCTATACAGCTCGTCCCTGTAGATGCTATCATATGCGGCCTAAAAATCGATGAAAAGATGGTGGGTGTCGATTTGGTGTTCTTGGGTTTTATCCAGGATCTGCCGTAATGTAAATATTTGATCGACTGTGGACTTTCCTGGTTTTAAACCACACTGATAAGAACCTATCAGGTTTTTGACGATGGGCTTTAGACGTTCACATATTAAGGCAGAGAAGATTTTGTTAGCGATGTTAAGTAGACTGATGCCTCTATAGTTGGTGCAGTTTAGAGGGTCCCCTTTTTTCAGAATCTTAATACAGGGTGGGGCGTGGTTACTTCCTTATCTGAAACTCTCGCAACTGAGCGGCTATTAATAGTAGAGCGTTGGTTTATGGCTTATTCGAAAGCACGTTATCTAAGGTTTTCGTTATGACTAGTTCAGTGTCAACAATGCATTTGGCAAAGCAAGAGCGAGCGTTCGCCGTTGAGGCCTACTTTTCTTTCAGCCGTTCGATCATCGCAATTCAGCGTGCTCTCAGAAACCATTTCAATATCGCACATGCAGGTCGTGTGCCTAATCGGAAATCGATTTGTTTAGTGGGTGGACACGTTCGGGAATACCGATAGTGTGCAGAAGAAACATAACGGACCTTCCAGAACCGTCAGGACGCCAGAAAACATCAAAAGGGTAAGGGCGGCGATTTTGAAATCCCCTAGGCGATCTGCACACAAACATTCGGCTGCTTTAGGGAATTCTAGTCGCACAGTGAGACGAATTCTTCATAAGGAACTTAATTTTCACCCATACAAATTGGCCGTGGTGCAACTTAGTTCACGCGATTATGTTGCGCGAAAAAATGCATGTGAAGCCTTCCTCGAAAACCTGCCTCAGGACGCCCTTGTTTTCTTTAGTGACGAGGCACATTTCCATATTTCAGGATGTGTAAACAAAACAAAACATGATTGTGGATTTTTTTTCTGCCCAAACTTGAAGAAAAGAATGTAGGGAAGTGTGGTTTCAACAGGATGGCGCCACAGCTCACACGGCAAGAAGGTCAATGAATATTTTGCGTGAATACTTCCCCGAACGGCTCATCTCTCTTAGAGGCGATCTTCAATGGCCAGCACGATCGCCAGATTTAGTCCCATGTGATTTTTTCCTGTGGGGCTACCTTAAATCGTTGGTATACACTGATCGTCCAAAGACTCTTCCGACTATCTCAGTGCATTGATGAGAACAGTGGCCACCTTTGAGATGTAAAATAAAACTCTAAATGCACTTCTATACACAGAAAAAATTATTAAATCAATATTGCCAATACTTTTTGTATTATGATTTTTTAAAATAAGGAAGTAACCACGCCCCACCCTGTATAAAAGATAGATACTCTTAAGAGAATTACAGGAACAGAACACTTCTCTAACTAAGAGTGTAGTTCTTTTTTAGAAAATAACTCAACATTTTGATATTTTTCCAAAAACAAGGACACTAAAAAGTTTATTACATTTCTACCAATTAACAAAATTCTTTTATTATCAATGAATACATTTCCATATTTAAATATTTTATGAATGTTTCCAAAAAATATGTGCTCATTGTCATTTAAATTTGTTTCCTAAGCCAAAATAAAAATCATACACTTAACATAATAAACCATCACTATTCCAAATCCACTAACTTTTGTTCTCCTACACTTCACACAAATTTTATGATAAGTTGTTGTTTTGAACTTAAAAGCTTTAGTTAAAGGTATACCAAGTGCTGTAGGTACCTTAACTTATTTATACCTATATACCCACAAACATCACATCCTTTTATTTAACTGCTATTCTACTGTTGTTTTAAATTAAAATCACTATAGTATCGTGTGTGGAAAAGATGAGGATACGGGTGGGTGCTGTGGTGTAGACAAAAGTTTATAATACACAAATTAAACAAAACACAAACAAGAAAAACAAAAACAAAAACAAAAAGAACTCAACATTAATACGAAATACGAGCCACAGAGTCGGAAATTAATGAGTAAGAAGGATGAATACATCTCTAGAGGGACGAATTTACATGTGATGTGACAGACAAATAAGTAGAGAGTGAAGTGAGTGTGTGTAACCACTTGTGAGTCGTAAATGAGGGTGTGGAGAGAGAAGGGGGAGGATGTTTATAATGTTGTTACAAACTCTTTTTTTTACCCAGTTTTTTTGTTTTTGTTTTATTTTAATGTTGTTGTTTTTTATCCTTTTAGTTGCTTTGCGTCAGCTTTTGTAACTGCTACTATACCGAATCCTTAAACCATCAAGCCTTCCGACAACGACGACAACGACGAGAGCTGACGATATAGGGTTGTTGCATAGGGGCTCAAGCTGGGGCTCCATCATGTTCCACAACACTATACACGAATAAGCTTATTTCTACAGTCACTTTTGTGTTTGCGAGCGCACAACACTTAGTGTGATGTGTGTTTGTGTATGTGCAAAACCAGTTTAAAGGATAATGAGAGGATTATTCTAATTAAGTTGTTAATGTTGTTGTAGTTGGTATAGGTATCTATTATATACTCATGTACATATATACCTTTGTACCTAGTTGTGTTAATTATATTTAATTTTTTTTTGTTTGATTTTGTTTTTTGTATTCGTGCAGGAATAACATTTCCTGTTTATGATGTTAGATTGTCCTTTTGTAAAGCAAATCTAAACGAATAAAGGAAATAGAGATTTATCTTTTGTTGTTCCATCAGTATATACCCAGTATAATATCTAAGGCACTGACTGCATTTTTGTTGTTGATTTATTTAAAAATGACAAGATCTAAGGCCACTCGAGAAAAGAGCGAAAAAGGAATTAGAAAAATGTGTCTAAGAAACATCGAAATCTTTCATTAAATTCCTTAAACACTCTAGATTTCAATTAAAATGGGTGTGCATTAGGGTAGCGTCTTAACGCCTTTACTTTTTTGACAGTATATCTAAATTTAGATTTCTTATGTTGTATTAGATTTTAGATAAGATTGGTTTTTATTTTGATAACGTTGATTAACATTTTTTTTTTTATAAAGTTTACAAACAAAAACAAAAAGCATGGCTTTATTGCCGTCTGCCTAATTGACAAATCATAAAAAAATATAACATAGCTCAATAATATATTTAAAAACTTTGTGTGGGGTGTATTTGATGGCAGTCTAAAAATTCGTTTAATAAAGTATCGGAGAAGTTTCTCAACTGTTTCGTATGGTTTCGATCCCCAAGTTTGTGCCGCGTAAAACATGACAGACTCAGATTCCGCTCCAAATATCTTGAACTTGCTGCTATGTGCTATACTTTTGTTAGAATAACATCTTTTCCAAGTTGCACTTATTGCACTTTTAGCCTTAACTAATTTCTCTCTTAGATGCTTCCGTGACAACTTCAATGACCTCTCCATTAAAGAACCATTTTTCTTTCGCTGAATTGCGGCCTCCTCCTCGTTTAAAAATCAAAATTTTGGACTTATTAAGATTCACCATCCAATTCCAAAGCTGACAATATTGATACAGGCGGTTTATCATTAACTGAATTGATTCAGGTGATGCTGCCAAAAGAACAATGCCGTCCGCAAACAGCAATGCTTTTATTATTTGTCCGGCAAAGTCTATGCCACCTGGTCAGAGGTCTGTAAGATCTTCAATAAACAAGGCGAACAGACTCGGACTCAATGTACAGTCTTGTCTGACTCCCGATTGTGTTTTAAACCCTCTCGACAACTCTTCTCCATTCCATACCTTAGCAATTGTAACTGCATATAGATTCTGAATAAATCTTCCGAACTTCCATGACATTCCGTTACTATACAGCTTGTAGATAAGCGCATGTCTATCGATCATATCAAATGCAGATTTAAAATCAACGAAAAACGTATATAGCTTCTTGTCCTTATTCAGGAACGTTTCTGCGATACTTTTAAGGGTAAAAATGTAGTCAACCGTCGAATAATCTGTCCTAAAGCCTGCTTGAAACTCCTTTAAGAGCTTGTTGTCTTCTATCCATTTATTAAAACGTTTTTGCAAAACAAGCGTGAATATTTTATACGAAGCATTTAGAAAGGATATTCCTCTAGAATTAGACACCTCGGCCAATCTCCCTTTCTTATGAATCGGGAAAATGATGGACTCCTTGAATTCGAGTGGTATCATTCCTGTTTCCTTGACATATTGTCAGTCGATTGATTAGCTCTGCTGTGCCATACTTATAAAATTCTGCTGGTATGCCATTCGGTCCACATGCTTTCTTATCATTTAAATTCCATTACAGCTGAATTCACTTCTTGGTGTCTTATTGCAGCATCAAGAGTTTCATTTTAAAAACCGGGAGTAGCGTATTGAAAGACAAGTTTCCCTTCTATTGGAATTAACAAACTCTGAAAATGATCTGCCAGCTGATCAGAACCTATACTAAAATGGATTTAAATCTTTTTTCCGTTCAGCTGCTTTGCCAGGTTCCAAAACTCCTTTCCACTTTTACAAGGCGCTAATCTTTTGGATTCAGCTTCGAAGAATGCTGCCTACTTTAGCTTACATATTGCCTTAAAAGATCTATTAGCCAACAAATATTGCTTTTTAAAGCAGCCATCATTCGAACATCTGTATGCTCTAAGCCAGCTAAACGATAATTCTCGTGCCTTTTTACAGTCTACATCAAACCATGGCTCTATGAAGTTCTCCCGAGCCTTGCTGTTGGCAGCTACAGTTGGATACGACTCCTTGATTATTTTATCCAGCTTGGATAGATCACAATTTCTTTGACTCAGCAGTGAGATATCAAGCTTTGCTTGATATTTCATCTCGTTTGTCGGTTTCCATTTCAATTTCGGTAGGGGATTTATAACCTTGGGCTCTTGAGCTTCTCTGGAAATCAGTCCGAACGTTATGATCATTGTAAAGTGGTCTGAATACGGTACAGTCTCTATTTTCATGTCAATCATATGCTCATTCCATTCGCTGCCTACGAGACTATAGTCTATCACAGAGCTTCCCTGACCACTGACAAAAGTTAATTGACTTTCCATATCTGACAAGCTTGTACCATTTTGTATTCTTAACCCGTACGAGTTACACAGGTCAATAAGATTTAAGCCTCTTGCGCTGCAGAATAAATCCTTCGATTTTCTCTCAATTTCCAGTACACTGTTCTCATTTCCAGCTTTGCTTCCAGTTTTTGCATTCATGTCACCTACAACAAGCAGATTAGAAGTATTACTTTCAGACATTATTCCTTCCAATTTTTCAAAATCATTGTTCCATTGGTTGCAATTGATATATGTGGAAAGGATGCGATAAATCTTTCCATTAATTTGTAGTTTAACATACGTAACGCTTTCATATACTTCTAACTTACAATATATATGTTTTATAGAATTTTCTCAAAACCAAATAAACATCCCCACTAGCTTATTTTGTATTAAATTCTCAGTCTTTACTGTAAATTTAACCTTAGAAACGTAAAGCTTTAAGGAACTCTTTTACGGCTTTCAATATAAGTGCAAGTGATCTTATTTACCAGTTCTTTATAAGCTTTATAGTATAATTATTACAAATTAATTTATAGCATTGTATTTACTTCTTCATCGTTGACAATATAAAAATACATTATTATTTAACCATTGAGTGGCAGCGAGTTACAAAAATGAAATTAAATTTAAGCACCAGAGTCGCCTAAGAAATGTCTCTGGAAAACTCGGCTCTATTCTATGTTCAAAAAATATTTCTTCTACAAATGGAACGAATCGATTTACAGTACCTTTTTAACGCAATTCAGACATTCTTGTGTCTCTTGGATGCAGTGAGTTTAAAAAAATAAGAAGTCGAAATGAGTCACCTAAGAAAATAAGGCACCAGTTGTGATCGTCTTTATTTTGACACCTAACCATTCTATTTCGACTATTCTTAAAACCAAAATAATAAAAAAAATATTATCTTTTCTTTTCTTGCAATAAGTGAAAACTTGGAATCTTAAATTTTTAAAATTTATCGTTGTCAAAAAAATACTTGGATACAAATTTTCTACAAACCTATCAAAACTGTGTGATATTTCAATCAAGCAATTCATCCATAAGTTCAAAGAAACATCAAAATAAAGGCTGTTTTCTTAAAGGGTAAGAACTTTGAAATGAAATAAAACAGAAATTATCTTTTTAAATTAACATACGAGTATATTTTATTTTATTCGAAAGCTTATCTTATGAAGGTCTAACTTTCGATGACTTTTTCCAACGTTTGTGTCTTGCATGACAGTTCTATACATTAACCATCACGCCACTGGTACTATTACTGTGACACATTTCTCACAGAAAATATTCAAGAGTGGTTAAATTGCACGATTTTGGAAGCCAGTTTACGGGTTCGTACGTGATATAATGCGGTTACCAAACGTTTCACTGTTCATCTAATGCACGAATATTTCAGTAATATTGGTTCTATATCGGTCACCATTGACTGTTACGTTCTGGTCAGCATCGTTTTTCAAAAAGTACGGACCAATTATTCCATTGATATTATGTATCTATGGAACCGGTAACGGTGTCTCAACATACGAATTCAGCAGTTTTGTTTGTTGTTATCAAACCAAAAGTTAATTTCACTACTAAATGAAATTCGTGTACTACGCATTTCAAACATTATTTTTAAAATAAATTTCCACAGTTTAGAATCATTGCTCAGCTGTCAGTCTATTTGTTGAAATGCAAAATCAAACTAAAAAAAAGAGGCTGGGATGCGACCCACACTGATAATTTCCCATCCCGTCTGTCTTAAAAGTTTCTCTATATGTATCAATTTTTACCAAATTTGCGTACTATTTTTGGTAGATTTTATTTTTTTTATGAAAAAACGGACTGTTGGATTTTTATAAAAAAAATTACTAAATATCGAAAACAATATTTTCTGTGAAATAAAATAAGTTTGAAGCCAATATTTTTAATTTTTGAAAAACTATTTGAGTCGAAAGTAAATTTTTACAAGTTTTAGTATTGTTTTTTTAGGTTTTTTTTTTGTAAAAAAAACTGTCATTTCGATTTTTTGTCAAAATTTTACTGAATGTTGACAACAATATTTTTTGAAAGATTAAAGTAGTTTAAAGCCAATATCTCAAAGTTTTGAAAAGATATTTGAGTCGAAAATCAATTTTTACCAACTTTTAAACATTTTATTTTTGGGTTTTTATTTTTGTTAAAAAACTGTCAATTCGATTTTTCTCAACATTTTTCAGAATGTTGAAAACAATATATCCTATAAGATTAAATAAGTTTGAAGTCTTAATCTCAAGTTTTTGAAAAGATATTTGAGTCGAAATTCAATTTTTACCAACTTTGAGTAATGTTTTTTTAGGTTTTTATTTTTTATAAAAAAAACTGTCAATTATATTTTTCTCAACATTTTATCAGATGTCAAAAACATTATTCTTCGTTGCACAAAATTGTTTTGGTGATGAAATCATATTTTAGTCCTAAAATTTTTGAAGTCGATATCTCTTCTGGTTCTTGAGCTATGGACGACGAAAAAACCGTCGCGAACGTACGGACGTACGAACGTACGTACGTACACACGCACGCACAGACATCTTTCTAAAAATCTTTTATTTCGACTCTAGGGACCTTGAAATGTCGAGAAATGTCAAAATTTTCAATTTGACAAATCGGACCCTATGATGTCAATACAACATAAGATACACAACTGTATATTCAAATTTTGTGTAAATTAATTTTACTCAAATTCACACGGTCGGTCATGGTCCAAAGGTGACGATGATGTAGGTACCTTTCTCATTATAAATACCTTATACCTACACCTTATTTAGCCTCAATCATCATTAACATCATCATCATATTCCATTGACATCACTTAATGTTCCGGCATCACGTGTCTTATTAAAAATACAACACCGCCCCTCTTCACCCCTTTTAATTTTGTCACACTCACTCAATTTTAACTCAACCGTCTAATGAACGCAGTTGTTGGCAATCATATTATCTATATTATGTACATATACTCTTTGTAAGTAACCGAAGAAGAAAGTGGTAATTGGACACTAATCAGTAGTAGATTACCGTAAGCAATTCACGTCAAGAGTGACAATAAGAGAAATTTGTATTTGGCTTACCTACCAGAGGGCGCTACAAAATACCACTTGTCATCAAACAAAGACCTTGTATAGGTATAATACGTATATAACATCAGCGAAAGTGAAAACCCATGGCATAAGGTGTGTTATATTTGAGTGCGGGAGAATTCTCCACTAATAAAATCTTTTACACTTCTGTCATCTGTCATACACCTCGCCAGGGTACTTCTATAGTGTTATTATTTTTCATTATTTTTTTTCTTTTTGAAACGACACGATGTTCACGTTGTTCTTGATGTCTATGACCTTTGTTATTGCGACCTTTGTATATATTTTCTGAGAAACGTCATGACGTCATGCATATTCAACAAATATTTTTATTAGACGTACATACATACATACGTATAGAAATATTTATCTTTATCTTTTCTAGCAGGTTAAGGTATTATTCAATAAATAAGCGAGGACTTTCACTTGTTTTCTCCCTTATTCGTTTTGTAATTCGATCTCTATCGTTGTTTCTGATTGTTCTGACATTTGTTGATGATGGAGGTAAGTAACGTATATAAAGAAAAAAGGTATCTACAAAATGTGTCGAATGTTTAAAAAACTGACTGAAACTGCATGACGTCTACACTACACTACACTACATGCGGAGGAGGGCGTGACGTGACGATAACGATTTTATACAACTTATGGTTTCACTATCGATGACCATCGTATTTCTTTGAGTCGGTGGTTTTCCTTTCGTTTTTTCTTCTATTCTTATTTTTTCTTCACTTGTATTTTCTTCTTGGATTGTTTTTCAATTCCAATTCAATTATATTTTTTTAATTTTTGTTCCTGCTGAGTATTTACCAAACCAATTTTGAGGATAAAAGGGTAGGTAAGGAATTTTTCGATTAAAAATATCGAAATTACTTTAACCGACAGTTGTTGCATTTGTTCGTATACTTGTATACTGAAAATGTTCAATATGGGAAAAAGGGGGAATGTGTTTTTTTAAGAGGTGTTCAATTAGTGTTAAAGTGCACTTGTTGTTACGGTATTTGAATTTGAAAATTGAATTAGCAACACCTTGAATTTGGATTTAAGTAAGTTTATTATATTGATGATAAATGGAGTTAAAAATTGCAATTAAAATTTAGGTTTTATTGAAAATAAAAAGTAGATAGATGTGTTTTTTTAGTGTAGGGTTTTCCAATAAAAGGTTTCATGTTGATATTTAATAAAAACGCTTATTTTTTGAAAAGAAATCAATAGAGATATTATTTATTTTTCAAATACAGTAAAGGGTATGTTATTAACAATGGAAAACTATATAAGCTACGGTTATGGATATATGTATGTATGTAGCAAAATATCATTTTTATGAAATGATATTACCTTAATAACTTCACAAATTTTTTTCTTTGTTCTTCTTTAAGGTATTACATCCATTGTGGAGCATTGCCATAAGCTTTGTATTTAACGTGAATCTACAGAACAATGTTTTGAAGAACTAAACAATAAGATCTCGATGGAAAATTGTGATCAACATGGTGAAAAATTTTAAGATTCGGAGAGTGAATTTAAAGTTTTCACCGTTTTTGTAGCGAATTTAAAGAATGAAAATGCCTTTGTGAAGCATTCATCATTCTATTTTTAAAAATTACGTAGTTTTTCACTTTTCGAATGTCCAAAGTGGAGAGTAAAATTTAAGAATAATTATATTTTGTAATTAGAATGAAAAGAACGCCACCACCACTGTGAATAATTTCAAAAACTTGAGTTCTTATCTCTGGTATTTGGAAAATATGCTTTTAATACGATTTTCTTTAAAGAAGTAAGTCTCGGATTTGCTTTCTTTTTTGCCAAAAAATAGGCATTTATTAACGATGTTCAACGTTCATATAATAGCATCCAATTTAGGTGACATTTGGTAATTTTCTATCGATTGAAAATTGTCCGTTTATATGTGGGGAAGACCTTAAAAAACAATAAATTGTTAGATTATTTTTAAAACAATTTCCTTGATAGATGACATGGAATATGAAAATTAAATTTAGAAGTGAAAACAACAAGTGGTGCAAAAATGCAGGGTGCGGCAGATTGCGTGCAGGATTGAATACTGATTTAAATAAAAAAAAATGTTTTCTCTAAGTTGTACTGTTCGTTATTTATAGCCCATCAAAGCTCATCAGTCAGCTCTGCCACACCCGTGTATGAAAAATATAAAATGTCAAATAAAGTGAAACATTGGGCATTGGACGTTTACACGAGGTCAAACGATTTGAAAGATAATTGCCTGACGATTTGCGGCCAATTTGGCTAAAGTACAATATAATGCCAACGTTGAAATATTTTTCATTAATATAGGGTTTTTAAATTGACGTGGATAGATGTTGGCACCCCGTGGAGGCCATTTTGTGTTGGTTACATCTGTCAAATCTGTTGTTTATTATTCAATTGTTTATGCCAAATCATCACATCAAGTAACACGATTGAAGGCCTGGCAAAAATCCTCGTATCAAACCCTCCTAGTGGGTGCCGGGCGGTAATGATCACCACAGTTTTCTTGTGCGATGTCAAGAAGGGGATCAGCTAAGGTCAGGTTGAATTGTTGAGGCGTTTCTAAACTCTTCAATAGTTTAAACCCTCAGCAATGCAATTTGACCATAGATACGGGGTCCCTAATTTTCAGTGGTGGTGTGAGCGATTTTCATAATCCGTGCCGAAGAAATGGAAGGCTGGGGGGTAAACCAGTCGCGAACGAGCTCATTCGGATGCCTTGGCAGGGTCCGTCTTACATCTTGCCTTACCCCGGTATATCGGCTCTGCCGGGGCTGACCTTTTCCTCTCCGTTTTTACTCGTGGGACCAAAATTTCTTTACAAAAAAATTCACAGGACGATTTAGACATGACGAACTTAGGACCATCCGCCGACTATGAGGATGAACTTTTGGCCTCCAGTCAGGAGACCGTTGTGGGGCAACCTGCAAAAACTGGAAGTGCAGCGAGTACCAGCCATAGTACTCCTGTGCCTCGACCGCAAATAAATCCTAACTCCTCTACCAGCAATGCCAGCCATAGCAATGCTGGTAAAGGAAAAAATAAAAAATCATCTGGTACTCGCATCAAGAACCAGTTCAAGAAGGCCTCCTTCATTCTTAGCAAGATTGCTGAAAATGAGAAGGCTGGAATTGTGCTGGAGAAGGATCGCGAGGACAAGATCATGTACCAAAAGATTGTTGATGAATACAACAGTCTCTTGGCTACAAAAAAGAAGGCCGACAAAAGAAACCGGTCTCGTGAAGAGACCGAAAAACCTTCAAAAAAACCAAAACATGAACCAAATTCAAACAAAGAAGAGAAGGCATCATCTTCCGGAGCGGCGCAACAGCGTACTTTAAGTGAGGTTGTCAGAGACGACCTCCAAGTATCGGTTGTGGATGAGCTCTCCACAAACAGCAGAGGTCTGCTAGCTGTGTGGAGTTCTATCGAGGCCAAGCTCTCGGAGATGGTGTTTTCTTACACAATCTCGGCAATTGAGGGTCCCTACCCTAGTTTTGACTCTGGTGAAGTGCTCAGGGGACACAGGGTAATCAAATGCGATGACGTGTTTTCCAGGGATTTCCTTAGAACATGCATTGCTAAGATAAGCAATGACTGGGAAGGCTTGAGACTTAAGCTCATCCCAGCTAAGGACATCCCCAGACAGCCTAAGGCTCGCATTTGGTTGCCCGTCATGAGCATCAAGCCAAGTGGACAGGAGCTGATCCGCGGTCTTCAGAGGCTAAACCCGCTGGTTCCAATGCATGACTGGACAGTCATCAAGGCTGAGGAGCCGCAAAAGAACAGCGCGTCTTATCTTTTGAAGATCAGCGGGGAGAGCTTGGGGGCCCTTGAGAAGGCTGAATACAAGTTAAGATTTGGCATTAGAAATGCCAAGATTAAGGTCCTGCAGAGTCAGGGAGCAGACTGCGACAACAATGATGGCAAAGTCAAGACCGACGATGACATCATTGTTGCCGAAGTCCCCGGCGAGTCGCCGGGCCCTGAAGGTGCAGGCCCTTCTTCTTCAGGCAATTAAAAACGCGCTGCGTTCTATACAGATTAATCTGAAGCACTCGAAATGTGCCTCAGATAATCTAAAGGTCTTCCTGAGTCAGGAAGACTTGGACGTAGCGTTCATACAAGAACCTTGGGTGAATGGCCTCAGAGTTCGAGGCCTTCTGGACCACAAATACGACCTTTTTTATAAAATCCCTAATACTGACCAAGGTAAGCCTAGAACCTGCATTCTAGCTAAGAAACACTTAAAAGCTTTTTTGTGTCCCATCCTTAGCACCTCCGATTTGACGGTTGTCAGAATTGAAGGAAAAAATGCTGGCCTACTTCTGGCATCGGCTTACTGTGGCCACGACCGGCAGTCACCTCCGGAAGAGTTGGAGACCATGGTAATCGCTTCAAAACAACAAAGGACAGACCTCCTGATTGGGTGCGACGCCAACGCACGGCATTCTCTATGGGGTAGCACGGTAATTAATGAACGAGGTGAGTCACTTTTTGATTTCATTATTAACAATAATTTAAATGTATGCAATAGAGGTAATACCCCAACTTTCATTTTTCCGAGCTCGGTTAACTTCGAAGGTTGGGAGGATGTACTTGATGTTACTCTATCAAATAACAATCTTTATTCTATGGTGGAAAATTGGAGAGTCTCACTTGTGAATTCTTTTTCTGATCACAGGTGGATACTCTTCAATATAAATTTTGAGTCTGAAATTCCTCCCCCTCACAGAAACCCCAAAAATACTGATTGGAAGAAATTCAGTCAAATAATTAACACGAAACTACGCAACACACCAAATCGGTGTCCAGAGTCGGTAAGCGATCTCGAGTCTAAAGTAAAGACCTTCGAGGCAGCTTTTGGCACGGCCTACAAAGTCTCGTGCCCTATTAAATACAGTCGCAAATCACTCCCTATGTGGTGGAATGAAGAACTGTCTAGTCTCAGGAAAAAGACTAGAGTGATCTTTAATATTTGCCACAAACACAAATTCTACCAACCGTACAAAGACTGTCTAAGAGTTTATAAGCGAGCCATTGCCAAGTCTAAACAGCAAAGCTGGAGGGATTACTGCCACAAAATAGACAATATAAAAGAATCCGCCAGGCTTAGTAAGATTCTATCGAAGGACCACTGTTGTCCTTCCTTTCTTAAAAAATCTGGCGATTCCTGGGCAACATCTCCTGCAGAATCCCTAGAACTGCTGTTGGCTGCGCATTTTCCGGGTTGTGAGAATAACAACCCTCAAACTCTTAATTCAAATGGCGTGTCGACGGCGGATATAGAACACATCGATACCTTGATAAATAGGGAAAATATTGCTTGGGCAATCAACACATTTTCCCCGTACAAGTCTCCAGGCCTGGACGGCATAATGCCGATCATGCTTCAGAAAACGCAATTTCTGGCGATTCCGTGGCTGGAGATGATCTTTAAAGGATGTCTCTGCCTAAATCATGTTCCTGAGTCTTGGAGACATGTTAGAGTAGTTTTTATCCCGAAGGTGGGCAGGCGAGGACATGAATCCGCGAAGGACTTTAGACCAATAAGCCTTACTTCCTTCGTGCTTAAGACAATGGAGCGCATTCTTGACTACCATATCAGAGGCATTTTAGATGTATGCCCTCTTGAGAGTTCTCAACACGCTTATCTTAAGGGCAAGTCTACAGAGACAGCCTTACATGAGGTAGTGCGTACAATTGAAAAAACCATACACTACAAAGAATTTACTCTTGCTACCTTCTTAGACATAGAAGGAGCTTTCAATAACGTCTTAACAGAATCTATTCAAGAATCACTGGTTGATCAGGGTGTAGAGGACTACATTAGAAATTGGATTGTTTCCATGCTCAGTGATAGAAAAATTCAAGCTACCTTAGGTAACACTTACTTAACCAGGTGCGTAAATAGGGGAACACCTCAGGGGGGTGTTCTGTCCCCTCTTCTTTGGCTTCTAGTCATGAACAAAATTCTTTTTAAACTGGAAAGTTGTGGTGTGAAGGCCGTTGCTTATGCAGATGATCTGGTGATACTGGTATCAGGAAAGTACACTTCCGTGATTAGTGAGATTACGGAGATGGCATTGCTAAAAGTAAGCAACTGGGCTACAAGCTGTGGCCTGGGTGTCAATAAAAGCAAAACTGAACTGATGCTCTTCACTACGAAAACAAAAGTACCACCCTTCACCCTTCCCCGCCTCAACGGTGAAACTCTTTCCTTGTCTTCCAGCGCTAGATATTTGGGAGTAATACTTGACCCAAAGTTAAACTGGAAATTTAACATCGAAGAAAGGGTCAAGAAAGCCAGCATAGCTTTCTATGCCTGCAATAAAACCTTTGGCAAAAAGTGGGGTTTGCAATCGAAGATGATTTTGTGGACGTATACAGCCGTGGTACGTCCAATCTTGTCCTATGGTTCGATTGTTTGGTGGCCCGCGCTTAGTAAAGCCTACAACATAACTAAACTAAAAAAGGTTCAGAGAACAGCTAGTGTTGGCTCCACTGGAGCTTTGCGCTCATGTCCGTCGGACGCCCTAAGCGTTTTTCTCTACCTCTTACCAATAGACCTGCACATCAAATACTTAGTATCTTGCAGCGCGTTGAGACTTAGGGAATCGAATAGTTGGTATTCTAGGCCCTTTGGTCATAGTAATATCACTAATCTCATCCCAGCGGACATCTTTTCGACAGAAACCGACTACTGCACCCCTACTGTGGACCTCAGTGCGGATTTTAAAATTATCATCCCATCTCGAAATGAATGGGATGATGACTTAGTGACGAGAGGCTTCGACACAACTATCTTCACTGACGGCTCAAAGATGGAGTGTGGGGTCGGTGCAGGAATTTTTTCCGAGTCTTTAAATGTCTCCAGGTCTTTGCGACTTCCTGACTTTGCTAGTGTTTTTCAGGCTGAATTACTCGCGATCAAGGAAGCATGCAAGTTACTAAAACTAGATCCAAACCAAAACCGCAATACAGCTATTTTTTCGGACAGCCAGGCGGCTATTCAAGCGATTGGCTCGTCCACTTCATCCTCCAAACTGGTCCAACAATGCCGAAGTGAGTTAGCTAGCATGAACATTGGACTCAAGGTCACTCTCATCTGGGTTCCGGGTCACAGAGGCTTTGAGGGCAATGAACGAGCTGACGAGCTGGCTAGGCAAGGATCAGCCCTTCATAGCTCTCTCGCGGAAAGAGTCAACATTCCTCTTGGTGCTATGAAGGGCAAGATCTTCCATATTTTCCTCGCTGAAGCAAACCACAGGTGGAACAGCCTAACCAACTGTATCATATCTAGAAGGATATGGCCCACCTACAACAAATCCCGTACTAATAATCTCATTTGCAGACCCAGGCAAGACATAGCCAGGGTCGTTGCTACATGCACCGGACACTGGCCTGTTGGAGAACACGCATCTAAGCTGGGCATCCCCCACAACACTTTTTGTCGTAGTTGCGAGGACCAGCGAGAAAAAGAAACTGTTCTTCACTTCTTATGCAAGTGTCCCGCCTTAGCCAAAACGAGAGCCAAAACATTGGGAAAGCCCTTTTTCAACGACCTCAATGAGTTCTCAGAACTGGAGATCAAAGATTTGATCTCCTTTCTAAACGCTACAAAGTGGATTTGAGGCGCATTTTTCCCTTTATAATCCCCCTTTTATCTTTATAGGTCAAGCGAGTATTTTATGGTATCAAAACGGCGCAACGTAGCGCTAATTGTGTCACCGAGCTAGACTGCTCGTGGCCACCATTTCTACTAACTAACTAACACGATTGAAGAGCACGTTCACATGATAAAACTTTATTATCGAAATGAGTGTTCGTTAACGCAAACGTTGGGCGCATTGCGCCCATTTTACGGTTACGGTAGACGTGGTGGCCCTTCACAGTCGACTCTTCAACGTTTGGTGGCCGAATTTGAGACGACCGGTTCAGTATACAATCAGCCAACACCCGTATGTTCAAGGAACGAAAGATCGGCCGAGAACATCGCCGCGGCCGTGATAGTGTACAGTAGAACCCGAAGTAGTCGTTTGTTTGCTGACTGGGCCTCGAATCGTTTGAAAGAGGACCCCAATTATGGGCGAAAAACCATCTTTAATGACTAGCCGCATTTTTGGATAAATGGCTGTGTTAACAAGCAAAATTAACGAATATGAGACGGCACCAACCCACGCGAGGTTCACCAGGTGATATATATCCTCAAAAAGTTACCGTTTGATGTGAATTTTGGGCCGGCGCGCTGGCGAAATTTGTTGGTACTTTTTTGTTAGTGAGGTGGTCACCATCAACAGCGAGCGCTACATAACGATGATAACTAATTTCTTGTGCCCAAATTGAACCATATCGACTTAGACGACATGTTGTTCTAGCAGGACGGCGCTACGTGCCACACACCAAACGCAACGACATCTACCCGCCCTTATTGAAAAACCCTATACCTACCTATCTTATTTTCTTAAATCACCATGAAATTCCCTCATTCACATTTTTTGTTTTTTAATGATGAGGGTGATTTTTTTCATTAATTTGTAAATCAATGCATATTTTTCAATTAAGCACCACACCTACTTTCCGTTTTGCCAAACTTTTCCAACTTATGTATTTTAACTGAATATTTAATAATAATAACCTGACTTGAAGAATTTCATGCAACATTAACCGAAAACGGTAAAAAAATTCCTCATCATTTCATACCACATCGCTCTACTTAACCGACAACCTATACCTACCCCTCGAGATATCATGAACAAACTTTCAATCTACATAAATGTCCAACATTGACTTACCTTCTCCTTCTTCTTTTTTTGTGTGCCTTTTTTTCTTCTAATTATCTTGCTTCTCAGGAAATCTAGAAAAATCTGCATAAATCTTTTAGGGGGAATTTGTATTTTCCGGTGATGGCAATGTGTTTCCCGCTCTTCCTATATATGTAGGTAACTTAACGCCCGGAACAGCGCGGTGCCTCAGCATAAGAACAGTCTTGGGTTTTGGTTTATTTTATGCGCGAACTCCGTTTTTATAATTGCCTAGGTATAGGTAAGGTATTCCTCTGCCCTTGGCAACACAGTCTACTAAACAAACTAATTAACAGCCGGCTTGCAACTTGTCCAAGTGGAAAGCCTGCCTTATGTTGGATGATGATGATGGAAGAAAATCCATGAATTCATAGAATGAACGGTAAAAAAATTGCCAACAAGCTTGGTTTGACGTTTCAGGCGATAATTACCATGGACAATGGAGGAGACAGTCCCACCTTCTAAGATTAATATGTATTAACTTGGGTTCTTTTCTCTGGCGCTGATGATGCACACGCCGCGCCGCCGTCAGAGTCAACACAGGAGACGATGAACTCGAGCGTGTTTCACGTTATTTTGTTTTGTTTTGTTTTATTTCTTTTTTCTCTTTTTTTGCACTTACTCTCACTCATTCACTCTCACACGCCCACGCTAATGGCTTTTTCTGGGTTCACATTGGGGTTTGTTTACATTTTTTTAAACGTTACAAAACGTCGCCGTTGCCGTTGTTGTCGTCAGCATCGTCGACACAAGAGTTTCACTCACCTGTGATGGTGGCGCGGCGGCGGCGGCGGTGGGTGAATGAAATCGATTTTTTACTCCCCCATTGCATACTTTTCATTTTTGTCTATGTTTTTCCACTTTGGTGAAGAATTTCGCCGACAATTTGTTTTATTTCGTGAATTTTAAAGAAAACTAAAAGAAAAAGAAGCACAAAATGTATTTTAACGGAATTTCGACAGTTTGAACAGCAGCTGTTTGTTTTGCCATGAGATACGGTACTTAGTGGCCAACAACTGTCAGATTACTCTGAAGGGCAGCACATTTATTAGACCGGTATTGAATTACTCGTTGCACTGTGGTGTAATTAGGTTGGCAGTAGCGACCGACGACGACAGCAGCAACGGTAGCAGCAGCAGAAGCATGCTGTTTATTTAGCAATAGGAATCGTTTGCTTCTGCATTTACTGTTAGGTATTTCTTTATTCAACACTTCTTCATTTAAAAAACCTTCTTTAAAAAATGAGACAAATATTTAGAGCTGAACAAAACTAAGCACTTGCACAAACTTTATGGAATTTTGTTTTGTTTGTTGATGAAATTTAATAAATTGACGGATTAAGGTCGCTTCGCGGCAGTCGGCATCATCACGGCATTAGTCGGTACTCGGTAGAAATAGAAACACAAGAATGATTATGACGTTTACAAAACGAATTGAATGCAATGCAAACGACTCTGTATAAGTAGACGAGGGATGTTATTTTCTTTTTGTTGACAGATCCCATTTTTCTTCTTTGGGGTTGGAACGAAATGGAATTTTATGGCACATTGTACATTTACATGTACGTTGAGCGTTAAGGGTGGATTTGAATTTGTTGGCAGGTTCATTTTTCAGTATTTTGTTTGGTCAAATGACAAGTGCAATATTATGATGTATCCTGTGTTGACAGGGATGTTATGGAGGTGAGAATATTCTTTATAATTTATTTGTGTCTTATGTTTTTAAGCTTTTTTTAGATTCTATTTCTTTTTTTCATGAGCTGTCAGTTAAAATCTAGCAAGAAATTAGATCATTTGATGTGCTTAGTATTGATGTGAAATCTAAATTAAAAAAGGAAAGAAAATTAGGCAGGAAAGTAACGAAAGTAGCTTAAAAATGTCTTCGTCTTTATTTAATGTGGCAGCCATCTTAAATTTAAGAAAAATTCTTTTATTGTTATTAAACAAGTTTACTCTTACACCAAAATTGTAGTTGATAAGAATAGTTCGAAATTCAATATTTTATTAATTTGGGCATAGTTTCTTTTCAACTAGGATCGATATTTAGGAATTTATTCTGTAAAATAGAATTGTGATCTGTAGGTAACTTTAGTAGGTAAATGAATATTTGTGTACTTACACTAACACATAAACTAGGTACATTATTTTTTTAATTTATAAGTGTCTTATAGGAAGTTTTTTCAATGATTTCAACTGAATTGGTTTTTGCGTTGGGCGCCATTTAATTTTGTTTTTATTTTCAACTTTTTATACAAAAGTAATTGTAGCTTAATTGAGATACATTTAGTTATCTTTAAGCTTTTTGTACTGATGTCCTTTTTGGATTGATATGTTTTTAATATTAATATTTGTATATTTAACAGATAAAGTTGAACAATAATAAATGCTGAAGCAAAAAAGAATAAAAGTAAAAGATAATTTATTTAATTTTAAAATTATTCGTCATATACACATCAAGATTAAACAAAATACTTGTAATGAATAATGTGTTAATTAACTTCCCATGGGAAGTTATTGTAATGGGTCCGATTTGTCAAATTGAAAATTTTGACATTTCTCGACGTTTCACTGAAAAAAAAATATGTCACCTCGAAAATTTTACGACTGAAATATGATTTCATCTCCAAAACAATTTTGTGCAACGAAGAATAATGTTTTTGACATCTCATTAAATTTTGAGAAAAATCTAATTGACAGTTTTCTTATAAAAAATAAAAACCAAAAAAAACATTACTCAAAGTTGGTAAAAATTGAATTTCGACTCAAATATCTTTTGAAAACCTTAAGATTAAGGCTTTAAACTTATTTTATCTTATAAGAAATATTGTTTTCAACATTCTGAAAAATTTTGAGGAAAATCGAATTGACAGTTTTTTTACAAAAAATAAAAACCTAAAAAAATATATATATATAAGTTGGTAAAAATTGATTTTCGACTCAAATATCTTTTCAAAATTTTGAGATATTGGCTTTAAGCTAATTTAATCTTTCAAAAAATATTGTTGTCAACATTCAGTAAAATTTTGGAAAAAATCGGATTGACAGTTTTTGTACAAAAAATTAAAAACCTAAAAAAAAAATTAACAAAAGTGGGTAAAAATTGATTTTCGACTCAAATATCTTTCCAAAAATTTGGGATAATAGCTTCTAACTAATTTTATCTTATAAGAAATATTGTTTTCAACATTAGGACAAATCTAAAAAAAAACAATACTAAAACTTGATAAAAATTTACTTTTGACACAAATGTCTTTTCAAAAATTAAAAATATTGGCTTCAAACTTATTTTATTTCACAGAAAATATTGTTTTCGATATTCAATAAAATAAAATCCACAAAAAATAGTACGCAAATTTGGTAAAAATTGATACATATAGACAAACTTTTAAGCAACACCAATTGACACACAGGATGGGAAGTTATCAGTGTGGGTCGCATCCCAGCCTCTTTTTTGGATATGGAATATTATCATCCTTTTAAAAGTACATTCACCAATAATACTTTATTTCAAAACTATTTTTGGTTAGCAAAAAAACAGGTTATAGTGAGCCAACTTTAAAAGTTAGACACATGCTATGAAGGAACTTTTTTAAGAAGTATTAAAGGCAAACAGTTCCGTCATACATTATTTTAGCAAAACTTTAACCGTTTTCGGAGCTCACGCAGTAAATGCTCTCAGAAGGGAAAAAATACCCGATTTCGAAACATTATTTGTTGGTGCTACGCTCGTGTTAGTCTTAGCGTTATTTTATATTATATAAATAAGCTCTAACACAAGAATTTTTCAAATCGGAAAAATAGTTCCTGAGATAAGCGTGTTCAAACAAACAATCAAACATACAAACAAACAAACAACTCTTTATAATATTAGTTTATCATAGATGTAATTTTTTTTAACATTCGATGCCACAAATCTTTCCAAGCCAACAATTTGAATTATCCAAACTTTAGGAATAACGAAAAAAATGTTCTTCAAAAACATATCGCTAAGAGTATTTTAAGTTAAAATTTTTAACTATAGCTTTTCTTGTTGAGCTGAAAAGTGAATGCTCTGTAATAAAAGATGACACTGATAAGCAGGACCTAGCTTTTCCATATTGGCCTGAAAATTGTGTAATAAGGGTTTATTAGGAATGTAAAAGTCATCCACATCAACAAAAACTGACTTTTTAGTGTGTTTCATGGATTGGTGGAATAATTGGTTTGTACTTCTTTAAAAACGATGCTAACCACAACGTTACAGTTAATGTTGACCATTCATAAATTGAACAACCATGGTGTAAAGGAGCAGAAGCGCAACATATCACACAAGTCGTGCTACAATTGATTTCTTGAAGTAAACGTTTGGTAACCACATAGTTTCACGTTACGTGTCGATGAATTGGACTCGTTGGATTTAAAGACGATTAATTATTTTCTGTGGGAATATAAATTATGAAGTTCCTGAAATATGCAGATAAGCCCAAAACGATTAACCACTTGGATTACAAAATTCCCACCTTTATTGCCGATATACGACCCTAAAAATCATCAAAAATTGGACCCCCAGATTAGACTATGTTCATTGTTCGAGGATTATTTTCAAATAAAGTAAATTTTATGTCAATTTAAGAAATTATCTTTGTTGTATTGCATTCCAAAGTTATGTACTTCTTAAAAAATATATATAAATAGCAGGTTTTATTAACAATATAAATACAAATTGACAGTTGTAAATGACACTTCTATTAACTTCCAAGGAAAGTTTCATTTTTCTTAGCATTTGATTCCATACATTGTTGTTCAGTGTTGCCATATTCAAAGTTACAAAAAGATTTGTCAGTTTCTTTAAAAATTTCTTTAAACAAAAATGTTCAGTGTTTAAATAAAAGACAATCGACTCTGCAAAAAAAAACAGCTTACCTGTTTTATTTCCGCAATTATAATTCTGCAATTCACATCTATTTTTAAACCATTTACACTTCTTCCCAGAACTATTTAATGTTAAAGTTTGAGCACAAATTTGTTCCTTTTTATCTGAACATTTCTTTCTAACACAACACTCCTTAATTTCTCCCACTGTAAATTCTCCACAATAGCTCAAGTCGATCTTATCAAAATCTAAAAATATAGAGAGATAATTTAAATCACTCAAATAAAAATTTAATTTCACTTCTTTCAATATTACCTTTTTTATACAATTGTAAACAATTAAATTTGACTCGTTCACAATCACTTTTCGAATTCCAACAATGTGTTCCATTCGTCCCACAGACGGGCACATTTCCATTACAATAAAAGATACTTATGCATTCCAGAATGATATTTTTCGTAGATACAATTTGGCTCAAAATAATGGGACAAGAAATAATAAGAAAAACCAGGGCCTTCTTACTCGAACCACTTGCAACCATTGTGAGTGATAGTAAATTAAGACTTTGTTGGCGGCGGCGGCGGTAGTGATAATGAATCCATTACCGAAATAATGGTTTGCCTAGCATTTTATATAGTCACAGGCAAGTCGACTAAATACACACAAAAGGTTCTATCTTAGACTGTGCTGTGCCTATCTTCATACCTTTTAAGTGGCCCAAGGAGAATATATTTATTTTGGTTTTTCTTCTTTTTTTTTGACGACGATTTTATTGCAGCTCTTCGTTTTCCTTACCACCGAACTTTTTTTTATCTGATAAATTGAATAAGTGACCTTAAGTCTCGTTACATACATAAAAAGGCCAAAATGACAAAATAAATATCTGCAATTGTGAAGACCTAGAGCTTTATCTTTCATCTTGTTTTTCTTTGTATAATATTATAAGCAGATAGCAGAACGTTCAAACCTTGGGAGAAATTTTATCATGGTAATAAAATTACCACCACCTGAGCTTTCCTCCGAAAAAAAGAGAGTAAATTCCAATGAGATTATTCATTTGACAAATTGAATTTTCGTTCTTGAATGGGAATTAAGAAGATTGTTCACTTTCTTCAAATTAGTGACAATTGATGCAGTACAGGGAATGGGATTTCATAGAAGAATTTTTGGCAAAATAAAATATAGGAGTTTAGGTATGTATGTTTGGTTCATGTTTATTCCATGAATAAATCGAATGAAATTTTTATAATGGAAATATATTAGGAACAAGAATTCGATTTCATCATAAGTTAGGAATTATTAGAAAAAAAAACGTTATGAAGCTACATTTTTTGAATTATGGAGAACAAATATTAACAAATAAAGTCAATACCTAATGAAATCGATTTTCCTCCAAAAAACACCTTTTAACTTTCCTTATCGGTCTCGCATATTTTGGATCTTGATTCTCATCAGCAATTAAAAATTTCACTCAACTTTTATAAATATACAAACTTTCTGTTAAAATTTTAACTACTTCGACTAACATTCAAAAAACTACCTTTCACATCAAATATTTCTGTAAAACCATCGGATTTTTACTTTTAACGTAATCTGACGCGTGTGGCAACCTTCAATAACTTAAAATTATCTTAAAGGCTTTTTCGATGAGTATTCTATATATATTCATAAAAAGGCTATAATGTTTCTTTAAAAATTTCAATAGACGTAAAATTAAAAATACCCTAAAACTACTTGCACCTCCCCTTACACCTCCCCTCTCTTAAATGCGTCTGCAAAAACGGCGGTAGGTAGATTACGGGGGGGCATTGGATAAGGCCACCTAAGGTTAAACTGCGGCTGGCGGCGTTTCTCATCATAAAACTTCAGGAATTAATTATTTGGATCTTAAACTCTATCTTTCTAAGCCTAGTTTATTATAAGTGTCGTGTTTTGGATTTTAAATAAGGGTTGTGTTAAAAGAATATGAGGAAAAGTTTTAAAAGATCTCATTTTTCAATCTAGTTTTTAGTAGATTAATACTTTAATTTTTAGTAATTTTCTAAATTCATGAGTTCTTAGTTTCTGACATTTTAAGCAGTAGGTACACGTTCTTGAAATTGTTTACTTTTTTTTTGCACAAATTGCCAGTATTTTTAATATAAAAAAGGTTTAGCATTTTTCTCGTTAGAAAAGAATTAATATTTTTGAAAAAGGTAGTAAATTGCTAAAAAATTTAAATGTTACTAACTAGTAAAATGGTAAGGCCTTAACAATAAGTTTTTTTACGATTAGAATATTGATTGTAAATATAGGCCTTCTGAAAGGAATAATGGACCTTGCATCAAAAGGGGGGTTAGGTTAGGTTAAAGTGGCTGCGGATTCAGAAACCACACACTTAGGCCAAAAGAAAAGGCCCATTGTGATACCACATAAAACTAGATAATTACTTTTACTAGTCGAACCATTTTGAGCTTTTCATAAAGCGAAGAAGATATTTGATATCCTTTTTAGCTAGTTCACTGGGATTATCAAAAGAGTAGTTTCCCAGATGAAGTTTGCGTCTTAGTGAAAGAGCAGGGCAAGTGCAGAGAAGGTGAGAGATTGTTTCCTCTTCTTCCTCGTCCATACAGCTCCTGCAGAAGTCATTTGAGCCTAAATCAAGTCGTATTGCGTGTCTGCCTATAAGACAGTGTCCCGTAAGGACACCTATTAGGGAGCTAATATGAAGTCTGCTTTAAGATAACAAATCTTTAGAGCGCTTTAGGTCCAGTGAAGGCCATATGAGTTTTGTGGCTGCGCATGTTGGTAAATTGTGCCACCTAGAGCAAAAGCTGTTTCTTTTAACATAAGTTTACATGTAGCTATCGGTATACCTATCTCCTACCTTTCAGGTGAAATAGGCAAGACGGTTCCATTTTTAGCGAGTTCATCGGCTCTACAATTTCCCGTGATGTCTCTGTGGCCCGGCACCCAACATAGGTGAATGTTAAATTGCTGCGCCATCTTCATAAGAGACGATCGACAATCGAGGGCCGTTTGAGATTTGGTTGAGACACCGTCAAGAGATTCAAAAGGGGGGGTAAGTCCAAATAAGTTTTTGTGGGAAGTCAAAAAATCATGGGTGTATGTATTTCTCGATTATTTTAAAATGTTTTGGAATTACAGAATTAGCATGTTTTGACATTTTTTTAATCAATAATATTATTTCTAACTGCGATTTTTTAAAGCTTTTTTCTACCCATAAAGACTTAAAATATAGTTTGTATTGTTAGGTATATAATGTATTGCAATTAATTAGCTGTCTATATCTATACATTAAAATATCCTCCGCCTAAGAGCTACCAACGTATATAAACACCGTACAATGTAATATAAATGCATATTCTTAGGCTTTAATAGAACAGTTTGAGAAGCTTAAGCCAACAAACAAAATTTAGGAGAGAACAAAAATGTTAAAGTCAAATAAGATGTAACATACCTTATGGCTGTATATGAAAAAAAAGAAAATTATGAGTTACTTGAGAATTTGAGTTACTATGAGAACTTGAGACTATAATTGTCTATAGTTTGATAGTTAATTTTGCACAGCCGGATTCACATTTCTGTTGAGTAAAGTTTTTCAATTCATTGTGGAAATTTACTTAGAAATAAATCTCTTCTTAGACAAATTCTCTCATTTTAAGATCTTAAGAGTGCTGAAGATCATTTCTGATTATATGGTTTCGTCAATAACCAAAAATGCCGTATATATATGGAAAGATGAAAATCTGCAAGTCATAAGTTATAAAAAATAAATAAATAAATTGGGTGTGGGTGGCGCAACAGTCCGTTGAGAACTAGGGCCTAGTGACTTACAACTCTCAACCATTCCTGTGTGCGAGTAATATTTTCAGGAATGGAAGGGAACTACAGAATTCCTCTTGGAGAATTTGTCAGTTCCTCGCAAGAGGCAGTACCCGTGAAAAAAAAAACTTTATTTGGCATAGGCAGGGATCGAACCCAAGACTTCTGGCATGACAGTCCAACGCACTATTCATCATGCCACGGGTACTACGGGTATATTAATAATAACTAATTTTAATTTGACTGTTTCATGCGGTTTGAACGCTTTTGGCATAATCGGTCTGTATTTCTTTTGAAATGAGGAAGGACCTGTGGTTATGGTGAATGGGCAATAAAGAGAAATGTTCAAAGTTTGTTTGAAATTTGTATATTGTTTTATTTTATCAAACAGCCTCGATTTTACTTGTCAAATTTCAAAATATGACAGCTGCCTAAATAGCGGGGACATTTACAATGTAACCTCTTGTTAGAAAATCTTTAACCTACATAAGGGTAAACGATTTTTGTTTCAAAAGCGCTTTTATTTCCACCTGTTATAAATATTATTTTTATATTTAATGAAATAATCTTATAAATTAAGTTGACCTCCGGACTTTTTATGGAAGCTTTACAGGTTTTACTTTCTAAAAAAGTATAACTTTTTTTATTTTTTTTTAATTTCACAATGATGACAACAACGGGGTAGTCACATTAGATCCCCATACGTTATTATCAGATAAAAACATATAGATACCTACCTGTCATTGTACCACCCACCTTTTTGATTTATTTTTATAAACCAATTAAATTATTAAGTTAATCTTTTTCTCAGACTAATCTTTGAACTGTTTTTATTGATATTAAATTTTTGTACACGCAAATATTAAGAAATGTAAACATAAAAAAAAGAATATTGCGCGAATTGTAGTTCCTTAAATTTTATTAAGCAAATATTTTTTGGCACGTTTCTTTTTATTTTTGGTAGAGACGCAAAATATTAGAAAAAAGAGGATAAAAATATATTTTTAAAAGAGGCTGGGATGTGACCCACACTGATAACTTCCCATCTCGTCTGTCGATTTGTCTTGATTAAAAGTTTGAAAGTTTTCGTGTTTTGTGAAAAAAAGTTGTCAGTTGATTTATTCTAAAAATTTTTAAATTACCAACAATATTTTGCATAATGGTGAAATAGTTTGATTTCGAAATCTATTTTTGCGAACGAGATTTTTTGTCGAAAACCAATTCTTACCAATTTTAGTAGCATTTCTTCAAAGTTTTTATATCTTATATAAACAAATACAAATTGGATGAATGATATTAATTAATTTGAAGCCAATGTCTTCTATTATTTACGAGATATCAAGAACCGAACATCAATTTTTACCAAATTTGCGTACTATTTTTTGTATATTTTTATAAGAAAATTTACTGAATGTCGAAACAATATTTTCTGTGAGATAAAATAAGTTTGAAGCCAATATTTTTAATTTTTGAAAAGCTATTTGAGTCGAAAGTAAATTTTTAATTTTTGTAAAAAACTGTCAATTCGATTTTTCTCAAAATTTTACTGAATGTTGACAACAATATTTTTTAAAAGAAAAATTAGTTTAAAGTCAATACCTTAAAGTTTTGAAAAGATATTTGAGTCGAAAATCAATTTTTACCAACTTTTATTAATTTTGTTTAGGTTTTTATTTTTTGTAAAAAAAACTGTCAATTCGATTTATCTCAACATTTTTCAGAATGTTGAAAACAATATTTCTTATAAGATAAACTTTGAGTAATGTTTTTTTTAGGTTTTTATTTTTTTTTATAAAAAAACTGTCAATTAGATTTTTCTCAAAATTTTATCAGATGTCAAAAACATTATTCTTTGTTGCAGAAAGGGCTCTGAAGAAAATTGCGTGGGTGGTTTTTTTTTACCATAGCAGTTTAAAAAAAAAGTGAAAATGTTGGTTAAACCTAAATATCTCATGAACCAATGATGCTAGAGACTTGAATTAAATTTTATATTATATATTGTAACGTGATACAAAACAATTATATTTTTGGAAAAAAAATCTAATTAACGGTTTTTTTATAAATCAAAAAAACTGAAAAAAAAAATTTGTCACCTCGAAAATTTTACGACTAAAATATGATTTCATCTCCAAAACAATTTCGTGCAACGAAGAATTATTGTTTTGACATCTGATGAAATTTTGAGAAAAATCTAATTGCAATTTTTTTTATAAAAAATAAAATCCTAAAAAAAACATTACTCATAGTTGGTAAAAATTGATTTTCGACTAAAATATCTTTTCAAAAACTTGAGATTAAGGCTTCAAACTTTTTTTATCTTATAAGAAATATTGTTTTCAACATTCTGAAAAATGTTGAGAAAATTCGAATTGACAGTTAAAAAAAAAAAAAACGAAAAAAAAATTAATAAAAGTTGGTAAAAATTGATTTTCGACTCAAATATCTTTTCAAAACTTTGAGATAATGGCTTCTAACTAATTTTAACTTATAATAAATATTGTTTTCAACATTCGATAAAATTTTGAGAAAAATCGAATTGACAGTTTTTTTTATAAAAAATAAAAACCAAAAAAAAACAATATTAATACTTGGTAAAAATTTACTTTCGACTTAAATAGCTTTTGAAAAATTACAAACATTGGCTTCAAACTTATTTTATTTCACAGAAAATATTGTTTTCGTTTTTCATATATCATTCGATATAAAAATCCAACAGTCCGTTTTTTTCATAAAAAAATAAAATCTAGAAAAAATAGTACGCAAATTTGGTAAAAATTGATACATATAGACTAACTTTTAAGCAAGACAAATCGACAGACGGGATGGGAAGTTATCAGAGTGGGTCGCATCCCAGCCTCTTTTTTTATTTTTGGCTGCGAGTCAAACTAAGGAGACTTTTTAGAGAGTGCTAAGGACAATTTTCTAGTCGATAATGATGAAGATAACAAGGACGTTAAAAATAAGCTCTTTAACAAGATTCAGCTTCGTTGGAATTTGTTCGAATTTCCTATCCAATTCACGACGTCTCAGTGCGAGATTGTCGATTGTGTCTTGACATGTGTGGCACGTATCTCCATCCTGTTGAAATCATATGTCTTCGGAGTCCATACCATCCAATGCAGGCCACAAGCAGTTGGTGATCGTTGACCTTTAGGGATCACCGTTGACGGTGATGGCCTGGCTAAAATCGTTTTTGAAGAAGTACGGATCGATGAATATGACGCCTTCAGCCCAAATTATGTACACCAAAGAGAAACTTTATTTGCACGCATTGGCACCTCGCGTGGATTGGTATAGTCCCAAATCTAGCGATTGCTTATTGACGTACCCATTCATCAAAAAATGGGCCTAATCGGTAAATATGATTTTTCGAACAAAATTGGGATCAACTTCCAACTACATACTTTAAAATACAATTAGCGAACATACGACGCTGCGTTTGGTTTTGAGCTACTGAGTCAGTCTGGGTCTGCAACAGGCCAATTTGTTGGGAAGCACGCAGAATTGATTACGACCGACGGGTTCTGCTGCACACCTTTATGAATAAGAGTGACGCGATGTTTCCATCAAATCTTACATTTCGTTGACGTAAGGTTGTTGGCTGATTGTTGCCAGAGCCGGTGGACACACATTTGGCCACGAAATTTTTAATCGTCTACTGAAATAAAAAGGGCGCAACGAGCGCATCGTTGCTACCCATTTTTATAATAAAGTTTTATAATTTTCACGTGATTTTCGACGTTTTTCCATAATGATTTTTCCTTAGTAACGGATTAAAAGAAAATAGTTTAACTGGAAGTAAAAAAAAAAAATATGTCCGGCATGAGCTGCTAAAAATCACAATTATTCATTCGCTCTCATGTAAATAGTCCTTTATACCACGTTTTCAGTTGTCAAATTAAAATCGCATATAAATTTGAGGACACCCTTTGTTAAGTTATAAAGTTACAAGGTTATTTTAGTTAAAATGATACAAAACTATACAGATGGCGCTCTCTATTAAGGTTACAGCCAAATAGATTGAGGAAGAATTCTAAAGATGCTTGTGTTAAGTATTTCTTTAATATGGTATTATTTAATAAAATTATTTATACATCTTAAAAGACTCCAATTTAGTACTGCAAAAATTAATCTGCCTGGCATTTGCGTACTTCTAAGAAAAATAATACCCCAATAAAATTATTGTACGAGTATAAAAATATTTGACAAATTTTAAACAAATTAAAAAGATAAGAGAATCTTATGTATAGACGCATTGAGATGATTGTCTAGAAGCATTAACATTATTTGTTTTGCAAATAATGTTGCAAATTTATATAAGCTTTGATTTATTAAACATTTTTGTTTATATATATTTTTTTTTTTTGTTCTAAATAGATAATTTCCAAATATTTCTCAATGGTATAAATTGCGAAAGTTGGTAGAAGATGGATACAGTTCTACACAACGACTTTTCATTGAATAGTTAAAATTTATTTTTTAAATGTTAAAATTTTATTTTTTTTTTTTTACAAAGAAATAAAAACGTCCAATTAATACCGCCAATATGAAAGCTGTAATTACAATTTGTTTAGTTGGTAAGTTTAATTTTAATCAGTTTAAAGAGATATTTTTATGATTTTTTTGTTTTTGTTTGTTTTTATTAATTAAGCTTTAATGTACACCTTGGCCGTGGAATGTTTTTATGGTCCAAAATATTATGCTTATCCGTGTGATGATAATACACTCAGGTGCGGGCGAATGCAGTCAAATCCCTCCATGTGTATAATGGATACTATGTGTGGTTTGACAAAAGTCCATCAGACAACCCGTAAGAAAATTTTATTTATTTATAATTAATTAAAGTATAAATAATAATCTTAAAATTTTACAGCTCTTATAATTTTCACACAGAGTAATACTCGGAATTGTAGTTTGATAATGAGAAGGTTTACACCATGCAATAACACTAGAACCTTGGGATAACAATTTGTTTTTATTAAAATTGTTCATGTAAAATGTGTAGTATTCGAATTTTAAATCCGATAATTATAGAATTAAATTTAAGCAAATTAAAAAATTATGTGACAAAAAACACATTCCATTGAACAAGTCTTTTTTGTTTTATAAACTTAGGATGATTGAGTGTAACAAAATAAATTAAATTCGACCATGAAACTAAAACGATTTGAAATTCTATTTATTTTCGACTGATAGGGTAAAGTATCTTAAATCGACACAGAGGTGCACCCCACCCCCAAAAAACATCTTTATTTTTGGAAATCTGATTGTGTTAAGAATAATATCGATGCCAATGAAATAATATTATATTTCTTCTCTACTTCTCATATTTCACACATTTCCATTTTCTGCTTACTTATGGAGAGTACGTAATAAAGTCTTAGAAGTTCACCTCTCGCTTTTCTATGTCTTTAAGCTCGAGAATACCCTTTTTTATTCAGTTTAAACGTTATATAGAAGGTTAGGTAAGGTTAAAGTGGCTGCCCGGGATGGAGTAGGACACACTTAGCAAAATTTATTGGTCATTGTGATACCACATGAATCTAGAAGCTTTCTTCTGAGCACAAAGAAACCAGTTTGAGTCAATTACAAAACGTGAAAGACTGATTATGTTAATATGATTGAGATCGTGTAAATCGTTATAGAACAATTCTCTTAGGTAGCTCTTCCGTTCTTGAGCTGGAGCAGGGTATTTACTGTTTCCTTCTCTTCACCATCCATACAGCTTCTGCAAAAGTCATTTGAGAATTCGTCTAGTCGCGTGCTTTCCTATTAGACAGTTCCGCATTATGAAACCAATTATTGAACTTATTTGCAATCTGCTTATAAGCACCTTGAGCGCTTTAAATCTAGTGTAGGCCAGATGTTTTCCGTGACCTGACACGTGTTGCTGTTCTTCAACCTGATGTTTGCCTTCTTTATATAGCTTCTTGCAATAGCAATAGTTTACATGCAGCGATTGGTATGCCACAGCACTAGCCAAACGTGGTAGAATGGGTTGTACTGTACCAATTCTGGAGAGTTCATCTGCTTTACAATTTCCTGCAATGTCTCTATGACCCGTCACCCAGCAAAGGACTGGCAGCTATGGACTGTTGTAAAGTTTCTAAAAACAGCGTCCACAGATTGGATAGCGGCCTGACTTACTTTGAAAATACGGATATCAGATGTTGATATCACGTTTTCTTTAAGCCAGGATAAGATTTAGTTTATTATCAAAAGCTCTGCATTTAACTTGAACAGTAATAAATAAATATTCTGAATAGACAAACTCATCCACTATGAAGTCGGCTTACACTCGGGATAGTTTGACTTTTGCAAAATAAAAAAATACACGAAATAACGATGACAGTAGATATATTTGTGGGCAGTTTAATTTCTTATTCTTCGCAGTATGTATTTTTTGTAATAAGCTTTGAAGAAAATTTCGGTAAAAAGTAAAAAATATATAAAAAAGGGTTACTGCTCGGTAGACAAATTTTAGTGTTATAAAGCCCATTTATTGAGGAAGGCTAAAGGTTTATGTAACATCACGCTAAGACTTATAAGAGAAAGAATATTTAAAAATCGGGGACTTTTTAATAAATTGAAGAAATCTACTTTTAAAATTGATACAATTCGGATGGGTTTGAACTATTTAACATCTACAATTTTATTTTAAAATATTTTGATCTCGGAAGGAGTTTCACTTCTGCTATGTTTTTATAGCGTTTCCGATACGATATTTATTCCTTCAATTTGATCCATTCGAAGCTTGCGCAAATCTCAATATTTCTGTGCACCTTTATTTGTTTGTATAGGTGGCATAACAATTGCTTTGTGTGTATAAAAATTCTTTAAAAAATACACCCTTTTTAAAATATAAACGAGAATAGTCAAGAAGCTTATACCTAAGACTTATCTCAGACAGAGATACCAACCGTTGACATCACAGCTGTAAAAGTGATGAACGTATTATACAATAATGTTTTTAAGATCATATAGCAAAACCTAATATTATTTTTAGAAAAATCCGTCTTAAGACCATAATGTGTTTTCTTATTTAAGCTCATGCAACCTTGAAATGTTCTATCTTTGTGTTGGGCGCTGGTGGTGGTTTCGACAACATCATACAACCTTTCATATACACGATCTTCTCTAATTGTACTTATGTTGATTTGCTCTTGAACTCAAGGCATATTTTAAACTGTTTTTTTTTTTTTTTTTTTAAAGCTAATATTGACTTAAAAGCTATTAATTAAATTGTATACGCATATTTTTTTAGCAAATAACATGAGTGTCAACATGTTTTTGCACATTGAAGTAATAAAAAGAAGAAAACAACAAAATAATAATAATTCGCACGGAAAGGTAAATATATAAATAAAAAAAAAAAACAAAGTGTACAAAAATAGATAATACTTTTATCATTTTATCTATCACAGTAGGGTGGTTTTAGTAAACCATGACTTTATTACAAACTTGAAGTTTTTCCTGATTATAAACTGCCATCTACTAAACTAAAGTAATTACCTTAGGTGTACGTATGTACATATATCCTTTTGATTTTCGGAAAGCTAAGTTTCAGCTGCTTTCTAATCATGAGTTTATCAGTCAAAAGCTTTACATTTAACCTGAAGGCAGTTGGACTTCCTCAGCAATTCATCACATGTACTTCTTCTTATCTTCAAAATGGGCCTTATAAAGTTAAATTCAGAAGTTCTTTCTTTAAAACCGTTCATTCCTAAATAAGGAGTTACCCAACTTATTCAATTAGGACCAATGTTGTATCCCTTTATGTACGCATCTAAATATATACTGATGGTAGAAAATCTTCAAAGGCATAAACTCTCTAGACGATCGTTTATTATTCTAAGAAGATTTTAAAAGTATTTTGTTTTTTGGTGGAAAAAGAATGGGCTAAGCATCAACCCGATTAAATGTAAATCAAAATCGACTGATTATAACATATTGCAGCATTCTATACATTGCCTCTCTAGTTTCAAAGATCTTGGATTTCCCGGAGCACATTAATTCTATCGTTAGAAAAGCCAATTCTATGTTATGATTGACTTTTTGTTAACTTTGAAACTTTGTTATCAGCACACGGTAGCTCTCACTATTCAAGGTAACGAACGTTGCGATTCGCATCATCTTTGAAGAAATGTGTACGTCTTTGAATTTTTGTGGACGCAGTAGTAGATTCTGGCTAATGCTGTTTCTCGGTCAGCGTTGCGGTGTCAAATCGGTAGTTCAATGTCATCACTAATACTGGCCGATACAGATGCTATATTTTTCTCAGTGCACACTCCACGTAAGCTTGTCGGTGGTTTAATGTCCAAACAGTGTAAATCTGGTGTGAAATTCAATTGTTTTAGACCCAATAGCCACCTCAGTACGTCGATTAAACTGACCATAAAATGGGCGAAGCGTTTTTTGTTTGTAAGACATTTCATGATTACACAAATTTAAAATACAACTTTGCATTGAATTCGCATTTTTAAAAGTTGCAAAGTAAATTTTAAACTGTGTTTATTTAGATCTTATGTCGATTTTTTCTTATTCCGTTCCGTGCATAGATATAACACCGTGATATTGAGCTCCATTCCCAGTCCAATGTAGTGTACACCAAAGTTGTTGCAAGAGACTTAAAAAAGATTTTACTTTGGCTATTGAATTGAAGTTTATATATAATTTCAGACAACACAAATTTGACAAAACTCTCTTTTGTCAAAAAATTATTACTGATATCGAAGTTAATTCTTAGTTTCAATACTCTTTGGAAATTATTTTTTACTTCTTTGTTTTATTTACAACAGCTTTTCAAAAGAAACATTTTTGCTATAATCTGACAAATTCCATTGAAGGATGGCTACGATGTCGATGGCTTAGCAAATCAAACATATTTAAAATTGAGATGAATCAACGCGTTATCCCTAATATTCAAAAATTTATGTTCTTTGGTAAATTCGTCAAAACAAACAAATAGCCTATGGGTCTTCATTTTCATTTTTCAAAACAAACTCTTATTTGCAAATAGAAATATCACTTTGCATGTTATTGAAAAGCTGTTCAAAATTCTAAATATAATTTGAAAAGTTTATTATTTGGTAAAATAAAAAGAACAGGTATTTTTACTTTTTAGAAAAGATGCACTTTGCAAATTTGAGTTTGGTGAAGCGTAATTTGCAAAGTAAAAGTTCAAAGTAGCGAAGTCAAAGCTAAAAAGTGTTTGGTGAAGCCGGGCCCAGATTGAAGTCGTTTGACAGTGACACAAAACAAAAAACGTACATACTCATACGTGTACTGTCGAAACCAGTGTTGACAAGGAGAAAATAGGAAAAACTCACCCACTATTAAGCTTTATTAGCCAAAAATGCAAAATCTAAAAAAAAAAACAATTATTTATAAAGGGTGTCCCAAAATTAACGCAAGATTTGAATTAAATAGAAAACGCCGTTTTTAGTCTTTTGATAGTTATATTTTTATTGACTCGTAAAGTACATAGGATAGGGTTATGTATGGAATAACACATCGGACAAATGGCCTCCACGGCTTTGCATGCACATGCGCGCGCACTCTTTTGTTGAAATTTTCCATGACCATTCTGCATAAATGTGGCTGAATTTCGTTGATGCAGCGTTGAATCTCCTCCTTTAATGCACGGGTGGTTGTGGGCTTGTTGACATAGACTTGTGATTTCAAATAACCCCATAAAAAGAAGTCTAATGGTGTTAAATCACACGATCTAGGAGGCCAATTTTGATCACCGAAACGAGAGAGTGCACGACCTGGAAATGTCTCATGCAGTAATTGAATTGTTTCACGAAATGTATGACATGTGGCACCGTCTTGTTGAAACCACATATTGGACACATCAATATCATCCAATTTTGGCAGAAAGAACTGTGTAATCATGTCGCGATATCGAGCACCAGTAACAGTCACTGCTTGACCAGCATCATTTTCAAAAAAATATGGCCCAATTATGCCTCCAGCCCAAAATCCACACCATACAGTCACGCGTTGTGGATGCATTTGTTTTTCGACAATCACATGTGGGTTCTCCGAACCCCAAATGCGGCAATTTTGGCGATTGACAAAGCCATCAAGATGAAAATGTGCTTCATCGCTTAGGATGATTTTGCTCGAAAAATCAGGGTCCATTTGTTGATGTTCAATAATCCATTCAACGAACTCTCTTCTCTGTCCATGGTCATTAGGCTTCAATTGTTGTGTTAATTGAATCTTGTAAGCATGAAGACACAGATCTTTGGTGAGTATACGCTGTGGAGAGGTTCTTGAAATTTGCAATTCTTGTCCACGACGTCGAATTGAGGTTCTTGGATTGTCAGCAACACTCTCACGCACTGCTTCGACATTCACATTTGAACGGCTTGTTTTTGGACGACCAGTGTGTTTGGCGTCTCCAACGGATCCTGTCTCCATGAATTTTTTAATTAATCTCTTCACAGTTGACGAAGTTAAAACACTATTCCGACCATATTTTGTATGAAATTTTCGAACTGCAGCCGCCAAGCTTTCACTATTTTTGAAATATTCTTTAATAATGAAGGCACGTTGTTCTATCGTGTAACGCTCCATTTTTAATAACCCTATACTGTTAGCTGTCAAATTGCTTTTTTTTCAGGGTTGCCAACACTTCACTGCACAAATGGCGGCAAATTCAAATCTTGCGTTAATTTTGGGACACCCTTTACAAATACATAAAAAATTAAAAACAATCACAGAATTTAATCAACTTCTCAGAATCCACAATAACTAAATATTTAACTTTGGAGTCCAGGAACTCTTTAATTTCCTTAAAATCATTTAATGATAGTTCCTTAATTCCTTATAAACTTTTTACCCCTTTAACTCTTTTAATTTTTTTGAAAATAGTTATTATTCCTTAAAATACAAAAAGCAGAATTTTTGAAAACATTGTTATGCTAAGACACCAAGAGTATACATTTTATACAATTAATTTCAAAAATCTAAATCAAATTTGTAAAAATTACCGTGTTTTCTTATAATTTATTATTTTATTTATTTATCAAATCTAATATATGACGTACCTATATTCTATTTGCATCTCATATCTCATTTTTATTGGTAAAATAATTCAAATAACTCTTGTCTAGAGCTTCAGCTCAGTGTATCTTCTTATTAACTCGATATCATAATCAAATTAAAACAGACAAATGTAAATAATTATAATGACCTAGTGTAAGGCTCATGAACCACACAAAATAACAAACATTGAAAAATAAAAAACAAAGGAAAATAAAGAAAAATTCTATAATATGTATAATATTTCTTTTCGCCTCAAAAGCTTTGACATTTATAAGCACTTTGAAATGGCTATAGAGCTGACTCTTCTCAACTTCCAATTTGCAAATAACCTCAAATAATAATCACCACTTCAGAAACCTTATTTGTTATAAATCTACCCTCCCGTCCCGTTCACCATTTATAAATAAATTAAAAAAAAAAAAAACAATTGCCCTATCCTTAACTTTTTTGCGTCGTTTTGTTGCCGTCGTCGTCATCTTGACTCCCTGACTTATAATATTTGAAATAAACTTTGGTTGACAAATGGGATTTTTATTATACGCTATTTGTCCGAATCTTATCCTATGCATTTATTTCATTTATGCTGGCTTCACCGGGATAGGAAATATAAATGAAAGAAAAAATAAAAGAAAATCAAAAAACGAAACAAAATACAAATAAAATAAAACAAAACAAAACAAAGATGTAGTAGGTCATCATAATGAAAAACGCTGAAAAAGACAAATAGAAAGCAATAAAGATAAAAAGAAAATAAGTCAAGTTATACGAATATCCTGGAAATTATCGCCACATCAGAAAGAAGAAAGCAAAACATCGAGAAAATAACAAGAACAACAGTGGGTCTTTTGAATTTTTTTGTATACAAAAATAAACAATGGTTTTTGGTTAGTTCACTTAAAAATAAAACAGGAGTTAAAATTGCAAAAGGGTTAGGTAGCCTTTAAAAATAAATTACGCAATATTTCAAAAATAATGGCGTAAGATTTTAAATGACATATTAAATTGTTAACGATATTTAACTATAAATTACTAAGTTAAAAATACGATTTTTATAATTTTAAATTAATTGTTTTTCGTAAGTAATTTAAACCCATATGGTGTCTGAGTTTCTTACATTTTAAACTAAAAAGCGCATTTCCCATATTTAAGACTGTTTGGTTCGTAGATATAAGATAATGGATTAACTAAGAGCACCCGCATAGGGCCAGAAAGATATTTTTTAAGTTTTTGAAATTTAAGCTAGTTTTTTTAAGAATTTTTGTCTAGCTTTAAGTTAGCTTTAAGATTTTGATAAAATAAAAAAAAAAAAAAAAACTGTTTGGTTTGTTTTGTTTTTCTTCGTGAATTGTCACTTTTAAGACGTGTTCAGATGAACAGGTTTTACTAAAAGAGTAATTATTTCCCTACTTCATCGGCCCTTCGTAATCGTTGTCATATTTGGCATCCGGTCCACCCCTTCTTCAAACATTCCTGTCCACCTTTTCCGATTGTTGGCCGATGACATGCAGTTGTGCACCCCAAGGCTCCAGGTGTCCTATTCTAGGCCATATTTCAAATGAAGACATGTCTTCTATCGTAAATATTACCGGAAAGGACTATTATTCGGTCTCTGGAACACTGATAAGAGGTTAAGGTGTCTTTGACTGATCAAGTGAGCAACCAAGCCTTGGATCACATTAGTCAGTACTGGTAGGACTTTTTTTTCGTTCACGCTATCTACATAAATGAGTTCAGTACAGCTTGTTGGCTTCTTCCAAAGATGTCAATTACATCTGCGTTAGCCAGTAGTTGCGTAGACCTGGTGACAATTGTCCCTTTGGTAGATTTTTCAGAGTCTCAGATTGCAAGCAGGCCATCCCATATCCTTGTCAGAGCCCATTCAAGATATTGACAGGTCTGTAAAACAATCCGGATATTTTTACTTGGCTTGAAACGTTGGTCATGGTCATCCTACATACTTCTATCAGTTTATTTGGGATGCCAAATTCTCTCGTGACATTATAAAGTGCTACCATGGCTATGTTGTCATAAGCGGCTTTAAAGTCTATAAAGAAATGTTATGTTGGAATGTTAAGTTCTATACATTTTTTTTTATCGCCTGCCTAAGGGTGAAAATCTGATCAGTTGTTGGCTTGCTTGGTCTGAAACCACATTGATATTTGTCGATTACAGTTCCCGCACATAACGGTTGTACTCGACAATTTAAAGCCCTATAATTGCTGCACTCAGTGATTGCAATAATAAGCCCTAAAAATTATGATGTTTAAAAATTTGTGAAATCAAAATTTAGCAGTTTCTATTAAAGATTTAAAATACGGGCGGAATATTGAATTGAATACTGAATACAAATGATTGCTCAAGGGAAAGCCAGTCAAATGGCAAAAAATAGGTTGCAAATTTTTTGGTTTGAAAGTAGAGCTAAATAGAACACAGTCAGCGATACTTTTATTTTAATATTAAGTTTTCATTAATTAATTTTCAATCGCTTTTAAATAAATTAGAAATCTTATTTCAAAAAACAAAAAAAAAAAAAAAACAAAAGTTACCTTAATTTTTTGCCAAAAAGTTCCATAGTGCAGAAGTTATGTTGAATGAGAAAAGCAAAAGAATACAATAACTCTGAATAAAATATTAAATAGAAAACTAGACACAATCAGAACCTAAAATTGAAAAAATAAGAAACGTATTTTTAAAGAACGTGAAATGGTATTTGTTGACGTCAACGTTGTCTTGGACTTCGCTCTTTGCCGTCATGGTGTAGTCTTCATCTTCATTCATCCTTTTCATAGCTGCCGCTTGAATGTCCTGGGCTGATGGGCAGTGTACCTTTCTTATTTTTTTTTTTTTATTATTTACCTATCTCTGCTTTGGAAAATAAGATATTAACTTATCCTGGATGGGCTTCCTTTTTGTGACTGTATATAGTTTGTTGTTTTTCTAAGAGAATTTTATTATTTACTTCCTATATGCGAGTAAAAATGGCACTTCATTTTTTCTTTCAAGAAACAAATGGGTGAAAGTTGTCCTTTTTGTCTTCGATATCTTTTTGTTTTTGTTGGGTGAGAATATAGCTAACGCAAGTTTCGCTTATTGTCTTTTGCTTTCGGGCTAAAATGAATGTCATTTTTCCTTAGACGACAAAAAAATCGTTTCTCAGAGCTTTTATGGATGAAAAAAAAAACATATTCTACAGGAATTATTACATTTTCCATAATTACTACACCTTTTGCATTCTTGGTTGCTTTTGCTAAAAAGTCAAAGTCAACGTCTTCGTTTAACGGAAACTCGTATTCGTTTTTATGTGATTTTTATATATGTAAGTTGCATATTATTTACTTTTTTTAGTACTTTTTGATGTTTTTTTCTTTAAGAAAAAGGTGAATTTTCTTTTTATTCTCAGAATCTCTTCTTCTCTTTATTGAAAAAGTTGCATAAGCTAAAGACTTTTTACTGTGGATTTAAGTTGCTGCTTTTTCTTTTGCCTTCTGTTTTTTTTTTCATTTGTTTTTTCTTGGATTTGGTTTTTGCGGATGTCAGTAGTCTTCTCTGGATTTCCGCTTCCGACAACACCACCGAATATAACAAATAGCTACATCATCCTTTATTCATAAGTAAAGGAACATTTTGGATGATGACAACGCAACGTGCATGATGTTGCTAATGAGAGTTTAATGAAACTTGGCGCTCGAGTTGCACATTATTTGGCAAAACGATGATTTTCCTTATATTTATATAATACATATTTTCTTTTTAATATAATATGCAACATGAAGAAGAATTTTGTTGAATTTTAAAGGATGTACCGGCATAGCAAATCTCAGCCATAATCCAAAGCTTAATAGATTATAAAAAGTTTTAGGTGGTGGTGAAAATTTTTGTCTTCCGGTTTTATTTTTAATTTTTTTTCTTGGAATGTTGGGAACATTTGTAAGAAATTTTATAGATATATGAAAGTTTTTCGTTTTGTTAGCTTTATGTAGGTGATGTTGATTTTCGTTGAATTTTAAACCAAGGTATATTTTTGTGAAATTTAATACCCAACGTTTTGGATGGAATATCAAAGAATAACCAATCGTCAACTTATGAAAAATTTAAAAATTCATGTTAAAACTAATAAACTTATAATGTACAAACACTAAATAAAAGGTTTAAAGGAAGGCAGTATTAAATTCAGAAAAATTATTAAAAATAGTAAGTATACTGAGTGAGTGAACTTTGTGTTAAAATATGGAAAAAACCTGGAGTGAATAGGTTAAGTTTGTCATTGTCCTGGTAAATCCTTGGCATTTTCAATCAATGATTTTAACCTCTTTTTACGCCTTAATTCCTATTGATGATAATCTACGATTTTGAAATGTCACAAATTGAAAATTTTTGGTTTTATACAAAAATTTAATGTTATGTTTAGTAGCCCAAAAAATTAGTGGACAATTTTTGATGAAAAAAATATTTTTGGTCTAAAAGAACGGCACTAAGACCCACTTATACAAATCGATTTCGGTCAAACAAAGTTAAGGGTTAAAACATTAATTTAAACTATCAAAACGGATGATCCGCTCGCAAATTTGTAGTTTGACCATAATCGTTCCACCGAATTCAAAACTGCCAAAACATTTGCGTTTGCCATATTCCATTTTAATTCGGTCATCCTTTAAGAAACCGCAGTTTGTTTAAATTTTACATTTTCCGTTCAGACTTGGGCCTTTAATTGCGCCAAGATCTCAAATTAAATAAACACATTTGTTTAATTTTTAGCCTTTGCATCGTGACTTGGGCCCTTACCCGCATAATTAATAAAAATTTTAAGATTTTAAATTAAACTGTTCTTAGTGCCAAAGTCTATGCAACACTTCTTATGTTACAATTGTACTGATTTTCTTATGTTATAATATTGTTCTGATTTTAAATTAAACTTTTCTTAGTGCCAAAGTCTATGCAACACTTCTTATGTTATAATTGTACTGCTTCATGAAGTGTTGCATACATTTGGAGACAAACTAGAAGCACGGACCTATTTTTAGGAGATTGCTTCTTGATAAATAAATTAATGATTGAGATCGTATTTAAATCTCACCTCATTAAAGGTCTGGTCAAAAAGAACGCTGTCTATCGGAACGGTAAGAACGCTCCGCTGCCTTCCACATTCTGCTACATCAAACAGAATTCAGTTAATTTCGGCGTTATATTGGCCCAGACAAGGCAACTAATTTTTCTTTGCTTTTGTAGTTTAATGTGACAAGAAATAATTCAGCAAGAGCAACTATTTAAATACCTATTTAAAAAGCAAATTTGAGAAATTTTTGTAAATTATTTTAGTTTTTCGTGAGCAGCAGCACCAGTGCAAGATGAGAATCTTCTTCTTCTTCAAAATATTTTCCAAATTTATGAAATTGAAACTTTTATCTTGATTTTCCTGATAAGATAGTTAAGAATTAGTTGACATTTAAAAAACAGCAGTTTGTTTTTTCTTCCTTTCTGTTTTGACGTTTGACCGTCACGTTCTTCATAAAAATCTATAACTTTAATTCAACGTTTGCGTTCCATTTAAAACCCCGTTCTGTTAACGTATGTTTTTCTATAGGAGGCAGGGGACGCGACGGAACAAATTGTTTCCCGTCCAATTATACCACGTTCTGTTTGACCATGTCTTAAAGGAATCAGAGCAATATTGCTCGCATTGAATTTTCAAGTAATATAGTAATAAGTTTCGTTCTTGTTGATTCTCATTATTTGGTGTCGTAAATAATATGGAAATATGGAAAATCCATATAATATAATAAACAACACATAGACTGGAGAAAATCCATAGCAAGGATGCATGGTACTGCTCAAACTATTCGCTATTGATCATCATTCAAAATTAAACTTCAAATGTTAGTCACAGTCAGCATATTTCAAAATATACTTGTCTTAAAATAAACAAAATATCTAAGCAGAGCCCCTTCTGTGCTTGCAGATTGATATTAATGTCCTAGCTATTTTCTCTAAATTGCAAAATGTAACCATAAAATTAATTTTGATCTTATTTCAGCAATAGTTGAGAAAATTCATTTAACTTGGAGCTTATGAATTAACAACAACAATAGTTAGTTAGTATTGAATTTTGTGATGCTAGATTTTGTACCTACCCAACATTATATAAAACAACATGAGTCGGCTTATGGCGAAATTGAATTTTTCATATTTTTCCGGATTTGTATTTTTTTTTTAAATTAAAGTTAAGTAAAAAAACCTTGTATTTATTTTTCTAATGTTGTTCTCTAACATTTCTTTTGACAGTTTTTGGGCTTTCTATTTCAATTCATTTAGGTTTATTAATGTAAGCTTTTTTTCCTCTTAGTATGAAAAAAATGTCTTTCTGGTGTTTCTTACATTTTTACCTCATACTTTAAGTTTTAAGATGCTTCTGTCTTTAATTCATATACATTATATATACAATTTATTCTTAAATTTGGCCATAGCCCTCCGCGCGGCGGGTCTTCGCGTTCGTAGTTAGGTAAATGTGACAAAGAAAAAAAAAACGAAGAAATACCTTTTTTTTTCTTGGTGCAAATCACCTTGAAATCGTTTTTCAGGTTTATTGCCAACTTTCAGCATCAATAACGGTACTTTACTTTTTCTCTAATGTTCAAAAAAGGTGCCTGGCAATATCTCGTATGTTATAGCGGTGGATGGCTGCTCGCGGTATGTTTGTATGAAGGTGAAGCACTGCGACTAAACGAGATCAATGTGGTGAAAGGATGTTTTTTTTTTTTTCTATAGCACGCTAAATATGTAGAAGTACCTACGTAACGTAGTATATTCCTACCTTTAGGTATGCCTCGACTCGTACAGAATAAGGATTTATATAAAAAGGATTTATTGGTAAGTATAATGAAATAGGTATCCAATCCACATCCATATTCCACCAAGCAAAAAAAAAAAAAAAAAAAACACAGCACTTTCAGCGCGAAGGCGATGTTGAGGAAGGAATCACACAGGATTGAATTTCTATTGCTACTAAAAGTGTCAACGGAATTTATATCTGTGATTTTGGTTAATGCTTTCGCTGGAAGTTAAAGCTTCGAAATATATGGTTGAGCTAGGTATAACTAGGTATATAGCAAAACGAACGCGAATGTACTTTCTACCTTCCAGGTTTGTACCTAAGAGCGACGACGACGGGCGACCACTACGAGCCAGTTGAAGCAAACCCAGGAACAGCAAGCGAAGCATCCAACGAAAAATAGATGAAATGGATTTAAGTCATTTGCAGGTGGCTTTTTGGCATCCATTTTAGAAGAATCAAATCATGATATATGATTTTGTAAATGAGGTCATTTTGCTTACAAATGGTGTGGAAAAGTTGATAGGTTTTTTTTTATATATATATTGGGGGCAGATGTCAGAGCCTGGAAGCCTCTGCATTTCTATTTGTGTGAGTTGGCTAAAATAGGGTACCAAGGTAATATGGTTGGTTTTACGGAAAATGAGTTAAAATTTTCGACTGAAATAGATGTGTTGTTATAGAAGAGTTGAAAGTGTACTTGTAGGGATTTTTATATGCCCACATGTAGACATGTGTCCTAATGCAATATCAAATGGATTGTAATAAAATTGACAAATTTAGTGGTTTTCATATGGGTTTGAGTTTTTAGTGTGTCATTGAATTGACTTGTATATAATATTGAGGTCAAATAAATCGATTTGAGGGGTGTGTCTAGTGTATGTTATTTTTACTTGATGATGATAAACAACGAGGTTAGTATTTGACCTTAAAAATGTATAGGTAGATATCTTTTTATAGATTAACTTGTATAGGTTAATAAAAATTAACTTATGTGCTTTTTTAACAACTAGGCAATTGAATTATGAATAATGTTTATTGTAAAAAAAAGTAGGTGTTTTTCTCACAAAAAAGTAGGTGTTTTTGTGAGAAAAAATTGAAAGCAAACTTTAAAATACATACAATTACAAATTATTTCTTATAAGGCCATACGGCGGCGAGAAAAAAAAACTCCATCAATATTTTTAGATTTTAGTAATTTTTCGATTTTTGGTGTTAATGCAAGAATTTTGTATTTCTTAATGCTTTACGACACTCTAGACTTTTCTATAAATTAGTTTTTTTTTTTAATTGTAAATGGTCCCCCAGGAAATCAAAAATTATATTTCCCAAAAAAATAATGACCCGTATTGAATAATTATTCAAAATTTGCTACTCTTCAATCCCTTAAACGCATTCGTTTGTCTCAAGACTGCATTTTTGAAGTTATCTGGACTTATAACTTGAAATTTTAAATATATCTTGTAAGATATATTTTCCTTGGAAATATTTAAGATTTTTGTTTATATTTCATACTTCGTTTTTTTATCAAACAGTGTTAGAAGATTTTTTAAGCAAGTTTTTCATTTTCCACATTAAGTGTGCCATTTTATTCTATTAAAGTTGTTATATTTTATCAAAAAAAAAAATAAATTGGGTCATTATTATTTAAAATTTAAAGGAGCTGTTGTAGGGAAACTGGAAAAAACGAGACGTCATCGAAAAAGTAGCGATTTTGAAATAAATTGCCTTCAGAAATTATTTAAAGCAATCACTGACATGTATTACATACCCAATAGAAGCCCGTTTTTATAATCTCGAATTATTTTGTAGTATTTTTGAAAAAAATGGTGGTTTAAGTCTCTTTAGCCTACATGAAACACTACAAGCAAAATCTGAAGTATACAAAAAAAAAATAGTTTCCTTCTTAAACTTGTGTTTTTCTAGCTTGACGTCAAATATAGCATCTCGAACTTCGATTGTAGTGTTTCCAGATTTATGGATCTCATGTTACTTCTTTTCTAACTTACCATTTCACCAGGTTCTAACTGCCTGACCTTATGTTGTGTAAATATTACTCTCTTAATTTGTATATGATCTATAATGAAATTATCTGCAAAGTGACCTTTCTTGTTAATTATGGTTATCTTCACTTAAAAACTTTGATATCCTTAAAGGAATAAATAGAACTTTTGTTAAAAATATTAAATCCATATGCTAGTCCTATCATATAATTAAACTCTTTTCTATTTCTTTTTATTTCAGAACACACACCAGCCTATAACCTATCAAGAACTAACAACAGCCTTGCAAGGACAACATTTTAAAATTAATTAAAAAACTAAACAAAAAAAAAAAACACTACCTACTACAAAAATTCCCACCATTATCTTTTCCATCAACAAACAAAAATCTACGGTGTATAATTTCACTATAGCCTCTTTGGACTTGCTGGAAATAAGAAAAAAATGCTAACAACATGATGATAGCATGGAACAGAAGAAGTCCCTGTGGTGGTCATAGTTATAGTCGGTATAGTTGGACAGGAACAACAACGTCAGGATGTAGCAGGAGCAGCAGCAGTAGTAGTAGCATGCTGTGGAGCAATATTAGAGAAAGCCACAGTAATGGCGGCCCCTCCATACGGGGGTCACCACAAATTTCACAATTATTTTGGCTCATAAGGACATCTCTGGTGATAGTGTGTCTTTTGTTGCCTTTGCCATCAACAACGAACATGGAAAAGGCCTTTGTACAATCATCGTCCTCTTCCTCCTCATTGACGTTGTCGTCCTCATCCTTGTCGGGGTCTGGATCGGCGTCGTCGTCATCGTCATTGATGTTATCTTCATCACAATATCCACTGCCTCCAGAGGTGCAACAACAAATAATTGCAGCAACTATCAATGGTGGCGATATTATGGGAACAGGAACCAATCAACAGCATCCTGTGGCCAGCAGCAGTATACAATGTCCGAGCTTCGATGAGAGCTCTGCATGTCCCTGTTATAAGTTCGAAGATGGTGAGTACCTCCAATCTCTACCTACTCGTGTGCCTATTCTTCTTATGATGCCTAAGGTTTAATATCATTCCAAAGAGGTGATTCGATATTTTTAAGTATAGATAAAAGATATCTCTATTCCTCGTTTAGAATTTTCATATCCTTTCATATCCTTTTACTATACCCAACGTATGTACATTGTACATAGGTTCAACACCAGGTAGATGTACCTACCATATAGGGTTCTATTCTGTAGGCCTTAAAAGAAGGAAACAAAACTTGAAAGTTTATAGAAATATGTGGGCTTTTAATTGGAGAATTTTGTTTGGACTTTATAATTTTGTTAATTTGTCTCTTTTATGCTGAAAGCTGGCGTATTGATCGATCCTTCTTAGGTTAAGTAAAAAGCAGATCGATAAGATTTAGTCTTGAAAGAATTGCAACAAAATAATGGTACATTGACGTTTAAAATTATATTAAAGGTTTTAACTTTTCTCTACATCAGAAAACAAAATTTTATTTGAAAGCTTTTTAGCAAGGAATTTCTAATAAGCCAAATGCAATTTTAAAGAATTTAAGGTTAAAATTAATGCTTAACATTTTCAGAAGAAAAAAAACATGCTAAAATATGGTAAGATTTGAATTTGCTGCAAACTTCAAACTTAGCTATAAAAATAGACAAGTAAAACAAAATAAGCAGATAATTGAAACATTTCAAGATGGTTTTAAAACTTGAGAATTTTAACAAAGTTGTATTTAATTTAGATGAAAAGGCCTCCTGACCCAAATAAAATTTGTAATTTTGTTTGAGATATCGAACATAAAATAGTTAGGCAGATGCAATTTGTATATTAATTAAGTATGGTTTTCCAATAAGAAGTTTCGTTTTTATATTAAAAAAAAACAATTGTTTTTTAGAATATATGAAAGGATGTTTATTTTGTTATAAACAATGGAATACAACATCAAGCAAGCGTCATATTCTTTCCGTGACCAATTTACAGATGTGTTACTATTTGGTTTCAAAATTCCATCTCTAAAGGCCTTGAAAGAATTATGGAGCATTATCATAGGAGTTATCTCTTAAGTGATCCTAAAGAAAAAAGTCTAAGGGTTTTAAATCGCAAAATCTCGGTGGCCAATCTTAATCACCTCTTCGGAAAAAAACACTTCCAACTTTTCTTATGAAAATTATTGAAAATAAACTTTGTCAACATCGATATTTTACCAATTCCGACCAAAATACTTTATTTAATAGCTCGGTGGAGCAATCTATTCACCTTAACAGCTGCACCTGCTATTTTACAGTCAAAAACCGCACCAAAAACTGATACGTTGAGGATAGGGAGCTTTTTAATAATTATTCTTGAATTTCTAGAGCTCCAAAAGTGACAATCTTGCCAATGCAAGAAGTGGTATTCAAAAGAAAAAGTTTATATCTAAGATTACTGCAAGATCTTTCTTCTTAGCTACAGGATTTTTGGTTTATTTAATAATAATCAAACAATATGGGATTCAAATTTCAGAAACAGGACAAAACGTAAAATTTTTAAAAATTTAACACCAGGTATTAATCTTCTACAAAGCGTCCAAAAGAAAAATTTTCATATACAAAGGTACTATTCGTACTAGAATGTCAGCTTATTAGACTTGACCATTCCTTATTCCGTCAATTTCATTGAATGTTTGAACAACAACAACAACTTAAAGGTGCTACCACTCATTTTTTTTGGCTGGAGATATAGCTATTTCGTGCTTTGCCACTTTTGCACTCATCAGTCTCCTTTTTTTTTTTTTTGTGGTGCTGCGCTTTAATCCAATTTTATTTGAAAATCTTTTTATGCACACCATAGGTTTCGAACCTACGCATCATCAGATTTGCTCTGTCTTAGAAGTCGTGTTTTTACTACCACCAGATCGGTGAATCGAGGTACCCCCCAAGGTGGGGTCCTTTCGCCTCTTTTATGGAACATGGTAGTAAACGACATTCTAACATCATTGGAAGCAGAGGGTTTCAGGGTGATTGCCTATGCTGACGGCGTTGCAATATCTGTATCTGGGAAACACCCCCAAGTTCTCTCGGAACTCCTACAAAATGCCTTGAATAGGCTAACAAAATGGGCTAAGCAATGTGGCTTGGACGTCAATCCACATAAAACAGAACTAGTACTCTTTTCGAGAAGGTACAAAATTCCTCAGATCAGCCCACCCAAGATTTAAGGAATACCATTAAGGTTTTCCGACCAAGCTAAATATTTAGGCCTCATTTTAGACAAAAAACTGAATTGGAAGGCAAATATTGATGAAAGAGTAAAAAAGGCTACTGTAGCGCTTTTTACTTGTAAAAAGGCCATAGCATCAAAATGGGGCTTCTCCCCAAAAATAACCCACTGGCTATACACTTCGGTAATCAGACCGATACTCATTTATGGAGTTGTCGTATGGTGGACCGCACTGGACAAGATGGTAAATCTAAATAAGTTCATTAAAGTCCAGCGGTCAGCAGGTATGTGCATCACAGGAGCACTTCGCTCAATACCAACCGCAGCCCTGGAAGTGCTTTTAAACCTAACACCTCTTGACATCTTCTCCAAAATGGTGGCAGCTAACTCATGTGTGAGGCTTAGAGCCACCTCTCAATGGAACAGTAACAAAACTGGACATACTACTGTTCTAGACAGATCTATCCCAGATCGCTTAGACTATACCACCCCAAAAATGGTATTCGGTAAAAGCTTCCATGTGTCCATCCCTTTAAGATCCTCCTGGGGAGAAGAGAGACCCCTGGAAGACAATGCGGTACACTTCTATACAGACGGGTCAAAGACCGATTACGGAGTTGGAAGTGGTATCTATTCGGAACAACTGAATGTAGTGTATTGCAGGCAGAAGTAATGGCGATTAAAGAGGCATTATCCTGGCTCAAAGAAAACGTTATATCCTGAAAGGATATACGAATCTTCTCGGACAATCAAGCCGCTCTTAAATCTCTCGCGTCTGTCTCCACAAACTCTCTAATAGTCCACGACTGTCAATCATCTCTGAATGAGATGACGAAACAGTTTAATATTCACCTCATTTGGGTGCCGGGCCACAGAGACATTCCGGGAAATTGCAAAGCTGATGAGCTCGCCAAAAACGGAACACTTCTGCCTAATGTTAGACAAAAACATAACATAGGAACACCACTTGCTACATGCAAATATCTTCTAAAACAATATGCTCTAGAATCAACAAATGCTAGATGGTCACAGAGTACCACCTGCCTAGCAACCAAGCAAATATGGCCAAGCATGTACTTAAAACGGTCAAAAGGCTTGATATCACAGAGCAGACAAAATATAAGCTCTACAATTGGAGTAATAACAGGACACTGCCTCATAGGAAGACATGCTCTGAGGGGTCTACACAAATGACTTCTGTAGAAGCTGCATGGACGAGGAGGAAAAGGAAACAGTCCAACACCTTCTATGTATACATGTCCAGCACTCTCCATTAGAAGGAATAACTTCCTCGGTAATCCCTTCTTCGATAATACCAGTGAACTGGCAACGATTGACGAAAAAAAAGTCTCTCTAACTTTATTAAAAGTACTGAATGGTTTGTTTAAGTTCATTACTCTCCCATGAGTAACCTCATTAGTGGTATCACAACGGACCCTTGAGGTCTAGGTGAGTCAATGACATCTGGACAGCCACTCCAACCTAACCTAACGTAGAAGTCGTGTGCACTACGCACTCCACAACTTTAGACCACTGACGTCACAGGTCGAGATGTGATAATTGTTTATCAAATGCATTTGAAGCATCAACATTTTTATAAGCTCCTTTAAGTATGCTGTTTTGTTCCGCCTCCATTTTTCTCCATACCTTATTTCGATAGACTTACAATTCGTAGTACGTATCGAAGGGGAGAGGTTGGAAGAATCGGTAACGAAATCATAATTTAGTCGTACAATTTTCGAGGTGACAAATTTTGTTTTCAGTTTTTTTATTTATAAAAAAACTGTTAATTGGATTATTTTCCAAAAATATAATTGTTTTGTATCACGTTACAATATATGATATAAAATTTAATTCAAATCTCTAGGGTCATTGGTTCATGAGATATTTAGGTTAAACCAAAATTTTCACCTTTTTTTTAAACTGCTATGGTAAAAAAAACCACACACGCAATTTTCTTGAGAGCCCTTTCTGCATCTTTCTGCCTTATTATCTGTATAACAAAATTTATTTGAAGTCGATATCTCTTCTGGTTCTTGAGCTATGGACAATAGGAAGTTATTGTAATGGGTCCGATTTGTCGAATTGAAAATTTTGACATTTCTCAACGTTTCAAGGTGCCTAGAGTCGAAATAAAAGATTTTTTAAAAAGATGTCTGTGCGTCTGTACGTCCGTACGTTCGCAACGTTTTTTTCGTCGTCCATAGCCCAAGACCCAGTAAAGATATCGACTTCAAATAAATTTTATTATACATATTATACATAGCAATTTAAAAATAAAAACCTAAAAAAAAAAACATTACTAAAAGTTGGTAGAAATTTATTTTCGACCCAAATATCTCTTCAAAAAATTGAGATTATTGTTTCAAGCTAATTTTATCTTGTAAGAAATACTGTTTTCAACATTCGGTTAAATCAAATTGACAGTTGTTTTCACAAATAATAAAACCTACAACAAACAATACTAAAACTTGGTAAAAATTTACTTTCGACTCAAATATCTTTTCAAAATAAATATTGGCTACTAATTTTATCTCACAAAAAATATTTTTTTCGACTTTCAGTAAAATTTGTATAAAAATCCAACAGTCCGCTTTTTCATAAAAAAATAAAATCAACAAAAAATAGTTCGCAAATTTGGTAAAAATTAATGTTCGATTCTCGATATCTCGTGAACAATAGAAGACATTGACTTCGAATTAATTTTATTTATCCAATTTTTTATTTATCCAATTTGTTTATATAAGAAATTAAAACTTTAAAAAAATACTACCAAAATTGGTAAAAATTTAAAAATTGGTTCTCGACTAAAAATGTCGTTAGCAAATTATTGTTGGTAATTTTAAAATTTGTAAGAATTCAACTGATAAACTTTTTGTAACAAAAGACGAAAACCTACAAACTTTTAAGCAAGCGAAATCGACGGACGTGATGGAAAGTTATCAGTGTTGGTCGCATCCCAGCCTCTTTTCTCTTTATGTCGTACATACATATATCACACATATATTTGATTCAATCCTGACTTTCCCAAGATGAGGTCTTCCATCCTTTAATAGACCAAATTAATTGATTTTATAACGTATGTACATTGTACATATTTCACGGTTGAACATAATTTCCCTAAAACTGTAATTAAGCTGCTATAACATAGGTATCTTTATAAATAATAATTATATTATGCATGAAAAAACAGGTATATCTTTTCCTCATTTACAATATAATCTAACAACCTTTAAAAGATCACCTTACACCTCAATCAATTTAATCACTATCTTTATAAACGTACCTACATCGAATTACCTTTTTTTCCCCCAATTTTTTCTTTCCCTATCCAGAAATAAATAAAATTCCCATATTATACATATGAGCTATGTGTTTCCAGGTATGTATATTGGTTTGGAGGTATAATTGCCAATCATTTAAAGATGCTACACGCAGATACATCACATCACATCCCATCCCATCCCATCCCTATCGCATCGCAACTACCCTTAAACACTATCTACCTTCTGTAGTTATAGATAAAAACAAGAAAGATATAAACGCCAAAAGGAAATACTCTCGTCCTCTATAAAGATTAATGTCTCATTCAATTAATGCCAAACATAGCACCAAGTAGAGTATCACCGCACCGAGGAACTTTGAAGGTGTTAACGAAGAGCACTGCAAATATATAATTCTTTTTTTTTTTTTTCTTACCATGTTTTCACGTCCAAAGTGCTGAAGGTGTATAAAATTGATTAAGCATCACCCAGGACCTCATACTATCTTTCTGTACCTACGAGATAGTATTATAACATCTATGTATGTGTTTTTATGGCTGAGAGTAAGAGGGGGCTGAGTTAAAGTTAGAGCCAGGCAAAAAGCAATTAAGGACATGGCAATGACATAACGAGCAAAAATATTGAGATAGTCTGCGCAAAGTGAAAGAAGAAAAAGTGCCCAAAAAGAACTAGCAACATCCTGAGTCTGTCGTGGGCAATATTCTCTCATCCCTATCGCGGACATAGTTTTGATCAAGGCTACACGCAGTTAGGATGGAGCCTTGAAAGTTTTGGGGCGACTACAGGTTTTCTTTCCACTTATTCAATGTCATGCATTCTTAGCAGGTATTGTATAAAAGAAAAATGGTCTCGACAATTCAAAGTCTGCTTTCGATGGGCCCTTAAAAAGTCTTCCTTTTCTTTTCGCTAATCTGGCCCTGATCCTTTGCAATGTTAATGTCACAATTTGCTGGTTCTGAATTTGTTGAGTGGGAGTGACTACACTTAGTTGGTCGACATAACAAGATATCGTCTTCTAGCCAAATGTTCATAGCTCATGGGCTGGCACTGGTATAAGGACGAGAGTATGAGAAAAGACTGATGACAGAAAGAAAACTGTCCAAAGAACGCAATGTAGTGAAACTAAGCACAAAAAAAAAAGACAAGCAAAAACTGTGTCTTGGTCTTCATTCAATGAAAGAACTATATAAATTTACCCAACCTGTTCTAACCCACAGCTAGTATGATAGAAATCAACCCTTAATGAACATTTAAGATGTCCCAAGGTGTATGTATTTCTGAATGTCAACCTTTCTTAAAATAAATGAAGTGCTAGGCATAGCAATCAGCTCAGTTGATTGTTCATAAAAGGTGTAGTACAGATATTCATTTCGAGAATCTTTATTATAGAGAGAACTCCATCAGCCAAGTCAGCCATCATCCAGTTCTAGGAAGTGAGTATAGTAGATACCTTAATGAGAATAAAAAGAAAAATCTCAGCGAAGAAGATTTGTGTGGCAATTTATAAGTAGGTTGAGCCTCATCTTCTTCTTCTTTTACTCGTCCTTTTTCTTTTTAATTTTCACACATAACCCGAACCTCCTTTATACCATGTACCTTCTTATATCACTAGTTAGTTTGAATTTATTGGATGTTAGTGGCAATAAATTGGATTTGGCTTATAAGATGGCTTTTAGAATATAAGGATGAGAAGTTTTAATTAAAGAGAACAGCAATAAAAAAGGAACAAATTATATGAAAATTTAAGTTACAAGTTTAAGATTAAAAACAAAATTAGGTAAGTAAAGGAAAAAATATTTAAAATGAACCTTAATCAATTTAAATTAAGCTGCAATTACCGATTTAAAGAAAAGCATAATTTGTGTTTGCCTTTTTACTTGAAATTTCAAATCCATTCTTAATCAGTGTAACAGCAAAACCTCCCCCTCATAACTTTTAATTAATGCCTTAAAATTTGAAAATGGTAGATTTTTTGGGAAAAAGCTTAATTTTCAGTGCAATCAATAGTTGAAGTTCAAGCTGTTCTGCGTGGAGATATTTAAAATCTAAGACCATTTTAATGTTGTCAATAGGTGGAACGTTTTTACTTTTTGTAAAAGCCTAACAATTTTTACTTTTTGTGAGAAAAACGAAATGTTAATAGGAATTTTTTGATTAACATGAAATAAGTTAATATCTTCCATTTAACATGTAAGATAGAGACAAAATTTTGAACATGACATAACGAAGATGTGTTCTCTGTCCTCGCTCTTACAGCCTATACCATTGGGTGGATTTAGTTCAAACTTAGAAATTTAGATTTTAAGCAGATTCGCACGTGTTTTTTAAAATCCCTTGGAAAGTTATTGTAATCGAACCGATTTTTCGAAGTGAAATTTTTAATATGATTGAATTCTACTTTTCAATATCCTAAAATATACGTATATACTCGTATGTAAGATTTTTAGAGAGATGTCTGTCTATGCGCTTGTACGTACGTTTGTACCTATATCCTCACCCCAAGAACCGGCAGAGATATCGACTAAAAACGAATGTATCAAAAGATGCAGAAAGGACTTTCAAAGAAATTGAGTGTTCGTTTTTGTTTAACTTTCTTTAAAAAAAGTAAACCAATTGGCTTACCTTAATATCTCTCGAACCAAAAAGGGTAGCTACTTACATTTAATTTAAAAATACTGAAATCACCCCGAATATTTTCGTTTGGAAAGTGATATAACCTACAAAATTATTTTATAATTCGAAAAATAAAGTTTTTGACTGTGGTCAATTTTTTTTTTTAAAAAGTGTCAACAAATAAAATACCACTAAAAGTTGGCAAAAATTGAAGATATTGCCTTCAAACCAATTGTATCGTATAAAAATATTACATTAACATTTCGTTAAATTTTTAGAAAAACTCAATGGTCGTTTTTTTCATAAAAATAAAAATCTACAAAATAAAAATACTACACAAAATTGGTAAAAATTGGTCGCAACCCAGCATATTTATTTTGAAACAAAAAAATGGGTTTTTTAAATTGCATTTATGTATCACAAAGCCTTTGTATTTTTTTAAGATCTATGATTTACTCTGAAAGACGACCTCCAAATATAGTTTCAAATATTAATGTACAATTATAGTAATAGCCTATTCGTTTTAAGGCAAAATTTCTAGTCTGTTTTCTTGCAGCTTTAAAATTGATCATTATAATTAAAACATAACTTTAAACCTTAAACACAATCTAAGTTAGGCCTAATAAGTCAAAAAATTAAACAAGAAAAACCATCACGAGACCGAGACAAGACTCTGTTAAACGAAATCGGTGCGAGACTGACATTTTTCTTGCTAAAAAGTTTGTTTGTTTGTTTGTTTGTTTGAACGCGCTAATTTCAGGAACCACTGGTCCGATCTAAAAAAATATTTTAGTGATATATACACTGAGTTACTAAAAAGTGGTGCACCTTGAAATATCGCAAAATTTTCAAATATGTTCAAATGACTTTTTTTTTTAAATTTATTATTGTTTATTAGCATTTAATATTATTATTAATTTATGTACAAAATAAACAAATAAAATAAACAAAATACCCGCACTGATAACTTTCCATCCCGTCTGTCGATTTGTCTTGCTTAAAAGTTTGTCTATATATATCAATTTTTACCAAATTTGCGTAATATTTTTTGTAGATTTTATTTTTTTATGAAAAAACAGACTGTTGGATTTTTATAAAAAAATTACTGAATATCGAAAACAATATTTTCTGTGAAATTCAATAAGTTTGAAGCCAATATTTTTAATTTTTGAAAAGCTATTTGAGTCGAAAGTTACCAAGTACCAAGTTTTAGTATTGTTTTTTTGTTTAGGTTTTTATTTTTTGTAAAAAAAAATTTCAATTCGATTTTTCTCAAAATTTTATCGAATGTTGAAAACAATATTTTTTATAAGATAAAATAACTTTGAAGCCAATGTATTATAGTTTTGAAAAGATATTTACGTCGAAAAACAATTTTTACCAACTTTTCTTAAATTTATTTTAGGTTTTTAATTTCATGTACAAAAACTGTCAATTCGATTTTTTTCAAAATTTTACTGAATGTTGATAACAATATTTTTTGAAAGATTAAAGTAGTTTAAAGCCAATATCTCAAAGTTTTGAAAAGATTTATTTATTTATTAATTTATTTAAATATATTTATTGCAATATAAAATTACAATAAATAGTTGAAATATGAAGGTGTTAACAATAGAGCCATCAACCTTCGCATGGTATACAAGTTATTAAATTTACATTTTTTTTTATGATTTTTTTTTTTTAATTTTGCATAACATATTTGTTTTCTTTAGGAATTCTAAGATTTTAGTACAGTTTTCATGTGTAGGGTATTTTATTAAATCTGTCCGGTTGATCCTATGGTTGGCTAGTTGGAGGCTTGGACAAACGTTCAATAGGTGTTCTATTGTCATTTTTTGTGAGTTGTTGCAGAATAAACAGGAGAAGTTTGTTAAGCTTTTGTCGATTAGGTGGATATGTGTAAGGTGAGTATGTCCAAGTCTTAGTCTGATGATTGCTCTTGATTCAGGTCTGGTGAGAGTTGCCGGTATTTGAACTGGAATACGTAAAGGGTTAATAATGTTCGAATAATAGTTGTTTAAATTCTTCAAATTGCTTACGGATTTTTCCATCTGTGTGTTTTTAATTTTTTTGAGGAAGTCGTTTGGGTTTCTTAACCTGGGATGTTAACGTGGCTAGGGATCCAAACAAGCTTAATCTTGGAGTTGTATTGGCATAGCTTGTTACGGATTTTAACGATTGGAATAAGGTTGCAGTTTAGGTTAAGGATAGCATTTAAAGATGAAAGGCTATTGGAGAAAATGCAAAATTTTCCTTTTCTTTGCTCCGCATATTCGATAGCTCCTAATACTGCTGCTGATTCGGCGGTGAATATGTTGTTGTGCTCGTAAGGACTTAGAGCTTGGACAGTTTTAAAGTTATTGTCAACTATGGCATAGACAGCTTTATTATTTATTTGTGAGTCGAAAGTTACCAAGTACCATAAGTTTTAGTATTTTTTTTTTAGGTTTTTATTTTTTGTAAAAAAAACTGTCAATTCGATTTTTCTCAAAATTTTATAGAATGTTGAAAACAATATTTCTTATAAGATAAAATTATTTTGAAGCCATTATCTCAAATTTTTGAAAAGATATTTGAGTCGAAAATCAATTTTTACCAACTTTTATTAATTTTTTAGATTTTTATTTTTAGTAAAAAAACTGTCTATTCGATTTTTCTCAAAACTTTTCAAAATGTTAAAAACAATATTTTTTATAAGACAAAATAAGTTTAAAGCCTTAATATCAAATTTTTGAAAAGATATTTGAGTCGAAATTCAATTTTTACCAACTTTGAGTAATGTTTTTCTAGGTTTTTATTTTTTATAAAAAAAAAACTGTCAATTAGATTTTTCTCAAAATTTTATCAGATGTCAAAAACATAATTCTTCGTTGCACAAAATTGTTTTGGAGATGAAATCATATTTTGGTCGTAAAATTTTCATGGTGACAATTTTTTTTTCAGTTTTCTGTTTTTTTCAGTTTTTATAAAAAAAACATTAATTGGATTTTTTTCCAAAATTATAATTGTTTTGTATCACGTTACAATACATAACATAAAATTTAATTCAAATCTATTGGTTCATGAGATATTTAGGGTTAACCAAAATTTTCACCTTTTTTTAAACTGCTATGGTAAAAAAAACACCCACGAAATTTACTTGAGAGCCTTTTCTGCATCTTTCTGCCTTATTATCTGTATAACAAAATTTATTTGAAGTCCATATCTCTTCTGGTTCTTGAGCTATGGAAGACGAAAAAAACGTCGCGAACGTATAGACGTATACAGACGTACGGACTAACGGACGTACGAACGTACGTACACACGCACGCACAAACATCTTTCTAAAAATCTTTTATTTCGACTTTAGGGACCTTGAAACGTCGAGAAATGTCAAAATTTTCAATTTGACAAATCGGACCCATTACAATAACTTCCTATGGGAAGTTAATAAATGAGTTTTTGTTCACTGGGTAGTGGATATTGTATCCCCTAACATCTATCTAAGCTTTAATTTGCCTTGGCATACTTTGAATAAGGTTTTAACGATCGCGTCGTCCGAATTATCCCACTCCTAAATCTGACCAGATCTCAACCCACTTAGTGTCTTGGGAAGAGCAGGGCGCTATCTTATCATTTTTTCCAGCATATCCCAAATATTTTCGATGGGGTTCATGTCGGGGATTATGGCAGGCCAAACCATCACATCGATTTTTACTTCTTCCACGTAGTCCGTAATGTACCTGGCAACGTGAGGTCTCGTATTGTCTTGAATAAGAAAAAGAAATTTGTACCAATAAATGGTACGAAATGTTGGTGATTTAAAAATTGGAGTTCACCGATCATTTCATTATGCACAGCCCAGTTATTCCTGCCCATTACGTAACCTCCCCAGAAATTTTCCCGCTGTGCAACTGTTGTCAAATTGTATCTTCCATCCGATCTTCTCCACACTCTTTTACATCAATCTGGGGAGCGTAGACAAAACCTGGACTTATCAGTGAAAAGGGCTATACCCTAGTCTTCCTCGGTTCTGGTCTATACGACCAGATCCCATAGCATAATGAGACTATAAACCAGTTTAAGTCTGGTGAACCAGGCCTAGTATTATCATAGAATGAATTTATAAATAAAAACAACTTTTCCATTTTGGGAGGCTATAATGTTTTTGACATAAAATGAGGACTGTCTTGCTGAAAGGTGAATGCATTTTGCATATCGTTTAAGGAATTAAAAACCTTCATATTGTTTTGTGTTATAGGTGGCTTGGTCTGATAATAAATCTAAAATATTTTATAAAACTGTTCTTAAACTAGACATTTTTCTGTAAATTTAAAGAATATTTTGACAGGTAATCTCTTACGGAAACAAAATTAGTAATTCTTCAATTTTTGTTTGTTTTGAAATGCATGTTAAAATAATATTTGTCTTTATATATTTAAACTTAAGATACTGTTGTGAATTTTTCCACCTCTATATCGACCCGACGACGGACTGACTATAATTACAATTATTTTAAAACAATATTGGATTTTCGAATCCAAAATTGTCGAAGATCGAACGCGAATTAAATTCCTTTTTTTTTAATTATTTTAAATTACACAAAATCAAAATTGCACACCGCCGATGTGCCGCGAAAGTTATTATGACACTTTACGAGAAACGTCAGTCGATATGACAAACAGGTGAAAGAATTCACCACAGGTAGCAATAAAAGTATTGCCAGCACAATAGCTCAGCTTAAGGGGGGGGGGGGGGGGTTCGATTAGGTGAATATTTTATTAATCGAGGTGATCAATAAAATTGAATTTTTTTCGTTAGTCTTTTTGCTTTGGGCGCAATCTAAAAAGTGACCATCATCATGGCGAGCTTGACCCTTCCGGCTACTTGCCCTCAGGCAATCCTCTCTCTCGGATCTTTTGCGTGGTTATCGATCTGTCTCGGTCCCGCAACTTCCTCCATCCATAAGATTGGGGTGTGCGACCGAGAAGCCAGGTATCTCTCATCGCACGCGATCTCTTTAAAAAGGTGATGCGATCACCCAATAGCTCAATGAGTGAGTTCAGCTCTTCACTTTCGAACCCATTCCAGCCAAGACTTTCCGGAAAAATCGTGTGGAATTCCTCGCATTACCGAGTACCTACACGCGCTAGATTTTGGTTGAGGAAAAACTACTTATGTCGTGTTGAAGGAAGTCGGTGGCCAAGCCTATAATTAAAATGAAAGTTATTAAAATATTCTTGGAGTGATTTTTCTATCGTTAATACTTTATGGGGGGCCCTTATCCATACTAAGTTAAAGTTGGTGTGACTTTTCTGCACACATTATTGGGCATGGGTATCGTCTTCATGCCTTGACGATATTGTTCAACCAATATGTGGGCCAACCGTCGCACAGTTCGTTGGTGTGGAATCCTTTCGCACATTTTGGTAAGACCTGTTAAATTTGCTTTCCCAAAATGCTAGAAGAGCAGGTCACTGGCTGATGGTCCAGGTTTCCACTAAACTCTTTCAGAATTTTGCGGCCGCAGTAAGAATTGTTAAGGGTGGTTAGCAAAAAGGGAGGTAAAACTTGTTGTGGTAAAATTTACCGCAACAATACTTAAAAACGGTTTCAGGTACAACGTCTATAATACAATTTCAATGAATAAATGAACAATTATTTATTTTTTGTAACCTTGCATTTAATATCCTCTAAAAGTTCCATTATCCAGAATATTATTTTTAATTTTTTCTCTCTTATTTTTTTTTTTTTTATTTGCAGGTCTGTTCCTCGAATGTCCTGGCACTACATCAATGTCACTACGAACAACCCTGGAGCGAATAACATCACCAATACAATCGTTATCAATTTATGATTTCGATCGATCGGTCACGTCTCTATCACAGGATGTCTTTCAGCCCGGTGTCAATATAAGGCATTTGCAATTTTCCCATTCACATTTGGAGACATTAAAGGATAATAGCTTAAGGAATATACGTGCCTCGTTGGAATCGCTTAGCATTGTGAATGGCAAATTAACACAGGTACACGTTTTTGTGCGAACATTGAACGTTGATGATGACCAAACTTTTGGATATATCCTGTATCCTATATTTATATAACCTCTATAGTTAGTCTTTATATACATACATTTAGCAACTTGTCCTTAATATACTCGTACATACGTACATACATATATATATATTCTATTGAAACATAGAGAGAGGGTGAATATAACGGTGTATATCCGTATCTTTAGGGTGCTTTGTGTGTATTGTTTAAGTTAATTTTATTTGATCATTTTTGGTGTGTTCAATGTGGAAAATTAATTTGTTCGGCTTATCGCTGATGTTAAAAATAAATTGATTGAAATAAATTAGGCTTTCGATATTTTTGTTCGTATATCTATATTCGAAAAAAGCTTGACAAAGTTGTATCAAGTGGTAAGGTATAGAACAGCGCGGCGAAGGAGGGCGTAATGGGGATATAGATAAACACTTTGAACCTTTCAATTAGAAAATTAGCTGAATGCACATAGTATCAAATATTGATTTAGACAAGATTTTCAAAACGTTTTTTTGCGAGCTGTTAGTTTTCCTGGGTAATGAATGAAATTATATTAATTGTTATTTGTTCAACTTTTAGGTCAATGTCAATTATTTATAATTGGTATAAAATTTATATACAATAAATACATTGAAAGTATAATTGACACATTAATTTTCATGTAAAGGTTAAAGAAAAAAGCTTTTAGTGTTTTTTAATTGATAGACAATTAATTTCGAGATTATATTCAAGTTTTTTGTCCACTTAGACTATATTTTTAAATTAACGGAAACGAAATGACGAAGACAAATTAAACAAGAACTGTTATTTAAGTTGCAAAAGGTTACAGGCTTTTGTTAATGCAATGTTTTATGACTTTAATTAATTGTTGAATGGTTGGAGGAAATATTTTTAACCATGTTTTTTTTGTGAAATAATTAATACGCTTGATTCCTAAATTTAAGACGTTAAACAAAAACAACGGATCAGAGAACAAAAAGAAGTCAGTAGCCAGTGAAAATATTTTAGAGATTTTCGGATTGTGAAATGTAGGAGGCAAGTAGGTGGTGCCAAAAGAAATAAATATTAAGGGTGTGTTTGTTGATTTTTCTTCTATTTTGCCCCCAAAGTTTCAGAATCAATTTTGCTTTTTAAATCTAAGACATAGGAACAAGGGAATCAACTTCGTTTTTTTTTTAGATTAGAATTGATTTTATTCATAATTAATAAAATAATATAACATTTTAATATAAAACAAAATCATTAGACATGGCTATCTGCCGTCTGCCGAATTGACTATTTATATACTTTTACAATATTATTTATTTTTTGAATTTGACTTTAAATTTTATAATTAGCGATTTTTAATTTATTTTAATTAACAATTATCACATAATAATAAGAATAAAAAAGGTGTTTCATCAAAAAAGCCCTTGTAAGATTCTATTTCGATATCTTAAAGCAATTGTACAGAACTGATACAGTTTAGAAACATTCATTTGATTTAATTCGAATATGACTTCCTCAATGGTTAGAAAATCTTTTCCAAAGATACATCTTCTCGTTTCTCTTAGAGTAGGACACTTTTCCAAGAAATGCACAACGTCTTCCCTCTCCATCCTGTTGCATATATTACAGATGACTGGAAGATCTGCTCTGTGAGGTATATAGTTCAGGTTTAGAATTTCAGCTCGTAGCCTGACCATCATAGATATTTCCCTAACACTAAGCTCATCACGGAAGTAGTTTGACTGCTGCAAATTGTGGTTAAGCTGGCAGTAGACCGTACGATGTAAGGAGTTCGAAGCTTCATCCATGTACTTGGTTCTAGCTGCTTCATCTACCTTGGAAATAATTTGGTACATGTCTTTTTTTAATTTGGAAAGGTCCTCGACATTACAAACCAAATTAATTCCACAATTTTCTGCCAATTCAAGCTATTCGCGATACCATCCACTCCTTGAATTGATGGCCTTAAGAGCTGATATTTTGGGTAAACGATAGTCTGCCAACTTTAAGCATCTAATTATGTAATCCACTTGCAGTTTTAATGTTTTCACAAAAAGTGGAGAAATTCCCGTTTCTAGCATTATGACATAGTTCGGTGTGTTGGCTGGCAAAAAGAATGCTCGTTTAATGTAGAAGCTCAATAGCTTTTCAACCATCTCATAATATTTACTTCCCCAAGTTTGTGCAGCGTAAAGCATAATGGATTCTGCTACCGTTTCAAAAATTTTGTATTTGCTACTATGAGCCACAGATTCGTTCGTGAAACATCTTTTCCATGTGAGGTTTATCGCCATTTTCGCTTTATTAAGCTTTTCACTAAAGTGTTTCTCCATACTTAAGTTCTTCGTGAAGGTAACTCCTAAGTATTTAAACTCTTTAACCACTTCAATCAATTCTCCATTGAATTTCCACTTTTCGTTTGCGCAATTTCTCCCTTCATGTTTTTTAAAGATCATCACTTTTGACTTCTCTAAATTGACAATTAATTCCCAACGTTTGAAATATTCTTGTATCCGATTAATCATTAGTTGAAGTGATTCTGGAGTATATGCGAGCAGTACAATGTCGTCTGCAAATAGCAAATCAGCGTCCCCGCATAAACAATACCTCCGGGCAACCAGTCGATTAGATCCCCTATGAATATTGCAAATAAAAGCGGGCTTAGTGTGCAACCTTGCCTAACCCCTGATGCAAATTGGAACCAATCAGACTTTTCTTCACCATTCCACACAGCAGCTCGAGTGTCTTCATATATGTTTTCAATTAGTCTGCCAAACTTCAGAGACATTCCTTTTTCGAACAGCTTATAGATTAGTGATTTACGATCCACAGTATCGAACGCAGCTTTGAAGTCAATGAAGAACATGTAGAGTTTTTTGTCTTGGTCTAAGAATGAATCTGCAATACTCCTCAGCACAAATATATGATCAACAGTTGAATACCCTTGTCTAAAGCCGGCTTGAAATTCTTTTAATTGTTTATTTTCTTTTATCCATGTTGACAGTCTTCGTTGCATTATTGCGGTAAATATTTTATAGGATGCATTAAGAAACGAAATTCCCCGATAGTTTGCTGGATCCGATGCACATCCTTTCTTGTAAATAGGAAAAATCAGTGCTTCCTTGAACTGAAGCGGTATCACGCCTGTTTCAAAAACATTATTTAACAAGAGAGCTAAACTTTCGAAAAGGCCGCTATTCGCATATTTATAGAATTCAGCTGGTATTCTATCAGACCCTGGTGCTTTTCTATCTTTAAGGCCCTCAGCTACCAGTTTCACCTCATCCGGAGTTATTCGTTAATCAAGGATTTGATTCTCGACTCCTGGAGCAGCATAATGAATGACAACCCGGTTCATAACTGGATTAAGAAGCATATTGAAGTGCCGCCATAAAACATCAGAATTAAGGTGTCGACCAATTGTGTATTGTACACCGTTAAGTTTCCATGCCAATTGCCAAAATTCAGCCGAATTTCTGCAGCTTGCCAATTTTTGGGCTTCCATTTCAAAATATTTTTAACTTCCCATAGGAAGTTATTGTAATGGGTCCGATTTGTCAAATTGAAAATTTTGACATTTCTCGACGTTTCAAGGTCCTTAGAGTCGAAATAAAAGATTTTTAGAAAGATGTCTGTGCGTGCGTGTGTACGTACGTCCGTACGTCCGTACGTTCGCGACGTTTTTTTCGTCGTCCATAGCTCAAGAACCAGAAGAGATATCGACTTCAAATAAATTTTGTTATACAGATAATAAGGCAGAAAGATGCAGAAAGGGCTCTCAAGAAAATTGCGTGGGTGTTTTTTTTACCATAGCAGTTTAAAAAAAGGTGAACATTTTGGTTAACCCTAAATATCTCATGAACCAATGACGCTAGAGACTTGAATTAAATTTTATATTATATATTGTAACGTGATACAAAACAATTATATTTTTGGAAAAAAATTCAATTAACAGTTTTTTTTATAAATCAAAAAAACTGAAAAAAAACTTGTCACTTCGAAAATATTACGACTAAAATATGATTTCATTTCCAAAACAATTTTGTGCAATGAAAAATAATGTTTTTGACATCTGATAAAATTTTGAGAAAAATCAAATTGACAGTTTTTTTACAAAAACTAATAACCTAAAAAAAAATTAAAAAAAAGTTGGTAAAAATTGAGTTTTGACTCAAATATCTTTTCAAGACTTTGATATATTGGCTTTAAACTACTTTTATCTTTCAAAAAATGTTGTTTTCAACATTCAGTAAAATTTTGAAAAAAATAGAATTGACAGTTTTTTTTACAAAAAAATAAAAACCGAAAAAAAAAAATTTAACAAAAGTTGGTAAAAATTGATTTTCGACTTAAATATCTTTTCAAAAATTTGAGATTATGGCTTCTAACTAATTTTATCTTATAAGAAATATTGTTTTTAACATTAGGAAAAATTTTGAGAAAAATCGAATTGACAGTTTTTTCACAAAAAATAAAAACCTAAACAAAAAAATTAATAAAAGTTGGTAAAAATTGATTTTCGGCTCAAATAGCTTTTCAAAAATTAAAAATATTGGCTTCAAACTTATTTTATTTCACAGAAAATATTGTTTTTTATATTCAGTAATTTTTTTATAAAAATCCAACAGTCCGTTTTTTCATAAAGAAAATAAAATCTACAAAAAATAGAACGCAAATTTGTCAAGAATTGATACATTTAGACAAACTTTTAAGCAAGACAAATCGATAGAAGGGATGGGAAGTTATCAGTGTGGGTCGCATCCCAGCCTCTTTTTTCTTTTTGTGTTTGCATAGCTCTTTAAACAACTTGTATATCATTTTGTATTGAGTTTCAGGAACAATTCGACTTTCACTTACTAAAGGTGGCGCTACAGTCCTGTGTGAACTAGGGCCATCTAAGCTCAGTCCCTAGCTAGATGTCTCCAGTTTCGTGCTCCAAGTTGGGTGAGGTCACTTTAAACTTGTGCGCGCCACCTGATACCCAGTCTTCCTCTACTGCGCTGTCCTGTAGGTGTGGATTCGAAGACTTTCCAAGCCGGAGCATTGGTTTCCATGCGCTCTACGTGACACAGCCATCTTCGTCGTTGGACTTTTACCTTCTGGCTAAGTCTAAGTCGCTGTACAGCCCGTACAGCTCGTCGTTCCATCTTCTCCTCCACTTCTCTTCTATGCTTACGGGAGATCTCACGAAGAACTTTTCTCTCGAAACGACCCAAGGTGCTTTCATCCGCTTTTGTCATAATCCATGCTTCTGCACCGTATAGCAGGGCGGGGATGATTATTAACCGTTAAACCCATTTTTTCCCAATCTGACTTGGGAACTCTACACTATTCTTTCAAATACGATGTTAAAAAAATCGCACGACAGCGCATCACCTTGTCTAAAACCTTTTTTGACATCTAAAGGTTCTGTTAAGTTGTTTACAACCTTTATGGAGCAGCGTAAATTCTATATGGTCACCCTGCACAAACGGACGAGTTGGGCAGGGATGCCAAAACTAGACATGGCTCTATATAGCTCGTCCCTGTAGATGCTGTCATATGCGGCCTTGTAATCGACGAAAAGATGGTGGGAAAGATGGAAAAGATGGATGGATGGTCGATTTGGTGTTCTTGGGTTTTATCCAGGATCTGCCGTAATGTGAATATTTGATCAACTGTGGTTTTTCCTGGTCTAAAATCACACTGATAAAGACCTATCAGGTTGTTGACGATGGGCTTTAGACGTTCACATATTACGGCAGAGAAGATTTTGTAAGCGATGTTAACTATACTGATGCATCTATAGTTGGTGCAGTTTATAGCGTTTCCTTTTTGCAGATCAATTTGACTTTTAGTCAGAGTTTATTAACTTAAATATCTTTAAGAATGAATAAATGTTAAATTGCAAATGCTCAACGAAATTTCAAACATAATCATAAAGTAAGCTGTTAGCAATATTTTTCAGAAATGACATTAAGAGCCTGGCATAGGAAATTCAAATTGATTTGGTAAAATTAGTGCAGTCGAACTTTTATGGCTTGATCCAATATAGAAGATGTGTACAAAATATGGTTTCATTGCAATTCGGACAAGTTTTGGTATAATAAAGAACATTTAATTAAGAATTAGTGGTCAATGTTCGATGTGCCCGTCTTCAAAACATCTGAACGATTTTTTGAATTCCCAGAGTAACTTTTGCATATTCATTTTCTCATACTTTTAGATAAGTATAACGATAGTTCCAGGAAACTCTTGGTACGAAAGAGAAAATATGGACACGCTTTAAAATTAAAACTGAGGTTAGATGATGAAAAGTATAAATTTTGAGCTATTAAAAAGAACACAACATAAAATTTTTCTATTTAAAGAAACCTAAAAAAGTAATGAGTAATGGAATGAGTAACATCAAAAATGATCAACAAAATGTCACAGAACAAGCACATGCCAATTTTTACAATCGGCATATCTAGAAACTGCCATACATGCTTGTCAAGTAAATCAAATTTATAATAGGCCCAACAAAATACAACCCATATTTCCAGAGACCACAAAAAATATGTACATAAATTTTAAATATATACCTACCTCTAATAGCAGATGTAATAAAAATACAACTTAACTCAATTCTACTTGTCATTCGCCAAAATCTCTTTATTTCTGAATAATAAAATAATTTGAATACACCAAATTGAAATGATATTCTGGTTTTTTTTTTGTCTATACTTAAAATCTCATCTGCTTGCAACAAAAATATAAGATCTCCTTAAATTAGAAAAGAAAATCAAAAAAAAGTCCCACCCCCCTGCCATACATTACGCAACTTAATAACCACTTATGGAAATATGCTTCAAATTTAAGAATACACATTCAACATAATTTTATTTGTACCTAACCCCTCGAGAGAAAAACGACATCCCAATTCACTTCCTTCTCCATTCTTTCCCTCGCCCTCCAGAGGGAGCTTCCATCGCACTGATGCTATTCATCTCAAAACGTTTCGAGCAAACATTTATTCTTCTGTGACCATAAAGCCAAATACAAATAGAAAGGACTAACATCCTCTTATACAATTTGTGGAAGAAACTTAACGTTTAAATGGAATGGTTGCTGAGGGGTGGATCAGAGTGGGGGGCGAGGTGGGCTGGTGTTCTTAACCACCCATCGCTTTTACCGATTCAAGCAACCACATTTGAACACAATCTCTACATTCGCATAAATTGCATAAAAATTGCCGCTACCATCGTCGTCGTCACCGACCGCCCAACGTTACTCTTCATAAAAATTAAATTTGTATTTTCCCAAGTAGGATTCAAGCACCGAGCCCCTGCTTCCACAGAACGAGAACCCTGAGTTTGAGTATGCAGAGGATATGAGAAGCATAAAAAGGAGCAGCAGCATTCAGCCGTCATGAAAAGGACGATTTGTGTGCACTGACAGACATATGAACATATGTATGTTCAATCATATATATTTATAGAACGAAAGCACCACAAACAAGGATAATAAAAGTCATACTTTCCCATTATTTACATTTGCTCATTTACCATAGCTGCTGAAGCAGAAGAAGCAAGATCTCGGAACATAAGCGCCAAAAGTGGGCTAACGCTGGCACTGGCGCTGATGCTGGCTGGCAATGGTGATGACGACAAAAACCAACGCCAGATTCAGATTCAGCCTCAGACTCAAACCCAACCATCACCAAGGTATATAATATGGGAGTTTGATAGTAGGAACGCTTTTGGAATCCCTTAGCTTTTCTTTCATTTTATTCGATGTCCTTAAAAGGACGACTCCAACGGAGGCCGATTCTGTCATCCCCATCCTCACTCCCTGTTCGAAACCATTCACCCAACAGTTCTTCCGTGAGATGGCTTCAGCCATAAGGAACGTCGTTGTAGTCGCGCCACACAACGCCAGCCACTACGCCGCGCCGCTCTGTGTGCCTCACTCCACACTGCATGCCGTCTTGAACACACATTAATTTGTGAAAATTCACTTTATTTGCTCATCTCCGATTCGCATTCGGGCTTAATTACATTTGAATAGCATGCCACAATGACGACGACAGCTACAAGGACAACGGCAAACGACAACGTCGACAGCGAACGACAGATGACGGTTGGGTTGACTTTAGAGCATTATGTGCCTCCATCTACATATAGTTCCGAAAATCCCTTAAAACCCCGAATTTATAAGAATGACGACAATGATGACAAATTCGACACATGTTTCCCTTCATCCAGAATTTTTCTGTAATAATAATTGTGTACCAACAGATGTGGCATTGCAAATTGTGAGGGAGCCTTTTTTTCTCGGTTTTCTCAAGGTTTACCTACCTGCGGGTCCATATTTGCTTCCCTACTGTGCTATGATCCATCATCCATCAGGAAATTGTGTACAGGAAGCTTTATTTTTTTTTTACATTTTAAATGAATTAATAATGGCAGGTTACTGAGGTTTTTAGTCTTGAATATGTTTTAAAGAAAAGATTGAAATTTATTTCTTTGTGATTTTAAAGAATCAGAAAAAACTCAAAAAAAACTTCTTTACAAAATAAGGATATAACTTGTAGTATCTCTTTTAGACTAAGTACAAATTTCAAAAACTTTTTCGTTCTTAAGTTGTGCTTTATAACCAAAGACTTCACAACCAGATAACAATTAATTTTCTATTGTCTTTTATTTCGCAGATTCCAACGAGAGCACTCAATTCAATGCTCAAGCTCACAGCAGTTGATTTCGACTCAAATGAAATCACTCGAATCGAAGACTACAGTTTCTATGGACTGCATTTGTCCAAATTGAATATGAAAGGCAATCGGCTGGAGACAATACCAGAAAATGCCTTTTCCGGTCTTGAAGAATCCATGCAAGAAATCGATTTGTCAGAGAATCGCTTGCGAACATTTCCTATGTTAGCTCTGAGACGACTCGATTATCTTCGAACACTGCGCCTGTCCTATAATCAAATCGCATCGTTCTTGGGAGATCTACCAACGGCCATAGTGTTGCCCAATGGAACTGCAACAACACCGCAAATGCGATTGCACTCGTTGGTGTTTCTTGACTTGAGTTCGAATCAATTTACCGAAATCACTCAGGACTGTTTTCGGGGCTTCGCTCAATTGAAGACTTTGTCGTTGTATTCAAATCAAATTGAGTTAGTCCATCGCGATGCGTTGCAGTCGTTGAGGGAACTTACATCCCTGGATATGTCCCACAATCGGATTATATCGCTGGATTCGAAGATCTTTGAACGAAATAAGAAGTTGCAGACGGTTGACTTGAGTCATAACCATATTCACTCAATTAGTGGAGTGTTTGCTGATCTGCCGCAACTGAGAGAGGTCTTTCTGTCGGAGAACAATGTGCTAGAGCTGCCTTGTGATGCTTTCACGAATTCGACAAACATCGATGTGATTTATTTAGAGTCCAATGCTATTGCTCATATAGACCCTAATGTCTTCAGCACTCTAATCAACCTGGAACAGTTATACTTGCGATCAAACTTTATTCCCAGAGTCCCAGTCACAATGCTTGATAAGACTCTTAACCTTGCCTCGCTGTCATTGGACGACAATGAAATTCAGGACCTAGAAATCGGAATGTTTCGGAAACTCGAACACCTGCGGGAGATACGGCTTCACAACAATCGAATAAGACGAATTAGGAAGGGCGTTTTTCACCCCTTGCCAAGCCTTCTGGAGCTACATGTACAAAAGAACTCAATCGAAGATATAGAACCTGGGGCTCTGGCCACCTTAACTCAGTTGCAACATGTTAATTTGCAGGATAACCAACTTGCGGTGCTGGAAGATATTTTTCCGAACGAAACTTCTGGATCAGCACTGCTCTCCATCCAGCTCAATACGAATTTCTTGAACAAAATTCATCCCAAAACCTTCAGACGACAGGACCACATTCAAATCATGTGGTTGAGTGAAAATCATTTAGTGAGAATTGATAGGACACTCTTTGGAGACTTGAAGAAACTCGAACGGGCATACTTGTCAAACAATCTTATTCGTGACATCGAGCGGGACTCATTTACAACAGTAAAGCATTTAAAATTTCTTGATTTAAGTGTGAATCGGTTGAAGACCATTAAGAAGGAGTATTTTTCTGCTTTGGCTGAACTGGAAGAACTAAATTTGTCAGTTAATTTCATCGAAAGCATTGAGAGCAATTCCTTTGGAGCAATGAAGAAACTGAAATTACTCGATCTCTCCAGCAATCCCCTAGTTCAGATTGGCCGGGATATGTTCCTGGATGATATGCACCTGACTCACTTAAATCTGAGGAACACAACCCTGAGGAAGATTGAAGTAAACACCTTCCGATCTTTGGCGAATATCAATGAAATCAACATAGAAGATAATTTCCTGAGTTCAGCAGATATCCAAAAGCTGGACGTACCGAGTTTGAGAAGTTTGAAGCTATCACGAAACAATTTCAGCCACATTGGAGCCGGAAGAGTCACTGCTGGTATGTTCGACAAGCTCAGATCCCTCCAGCTTCTAACCCTAGCCAATTGCAGTCTTGATGATATCCCTGATCAGTTGTTCACCAAAAACACCAATCTCGTAAAGCTGGATCTGTCAGACAATCATCTGCAAACCATGAATCGAAATATTTTCCATGGGCTTAATGTTTTCAAAGAACTGAAGCTCTGTCGCAATAATATCTCAGAGTTTCCACATATTGCTCTCTTCAATCTGTCAACTTTAGAGACCTTGCAGCTGTCGGGAAATCAGTTGACCTCTATTGATTTCTTCAAGCTAAGTGGGACGTTGAATTTGCGACATCTCGACTTAAAAGACAACAAAATCACAACTTTAACGGGTTTCAATGCCGTCAACTTGACACAGCTGGATCAGGTCGATCTGAGTGGAAACAATCTTCTTTCGCTTCCAGCAAACTTCCTCCAGCATTCGGTAAACCTTCAGAGGGTGGATTTGTCAAGCAATCGATTTCTACAAATTCCCAGTTCAGCACTCTCCGATGCATCACTTCCCCGGTTATCTTGGCTCAATTTAACCGGTAATCCCATAAACAAGATCTACACGGTAAAGGAGGAACGTTATCCATATTTGAAAGAACTCTACATCTGCCGCACGAATCTAAGCATTCTCACGAGCAAGGACTTTGAAGCTTTCCAGGCACTGCAGCATCTCCATTTGATTGGAAATCGCATCATGAGGATATCTCCAGGAGCATTTAAGTCCTTGGCAAACCTTCTTACACTGGACCTCAGCATAAACGAGTTGGAACTTCTGCCGAAGGAGAGACTTCAAGGCCTGAAGTTATTGCGACATTTGAATCTTTCACACAACAGTCTCCGGGATTTGGAGGAATTTAGTGCTGACTTGTCACAACTTCAGATATGTGACTTGACCTTCAATCAACTAGATCGAATTTCAAAGAAGACCTTCCGTCATCTCAAAGGCCTCACAGAGCTCTACCTTATGGGTAATCGGATGACAGTCCTGTCTACCGATGCATTTCGATACTTGCGGAAGCTGCAAATCCTCGATTTACGTCGAAATTACTTCGAAGTCGTTCCCCTGGATGCCCTCAAACCACTCGAAACAAATGTGCGGACATTAAGGCTAGAAGGTGAGTAGTTCAACTTCTCATCATTTCATTCTCGTCCTTGTCCTCGTCCAGAGTGCAATTATAATAACTGAAATTCTGTTTTTTTCCGTCCTCTTCTTTTACGCATACAGATAATCCACTGCATTGCAGCTGTGACGCACAGCAATTGTGGGAATGGCTGCGGGACCATCGCCGTTGGAGCGCCGACGATAGTGTCAATTATCTAAGGTGCGAACATCCGGGCGAATTGCGCGGAAGGATATTTACGAAAATGGAACCGCAGCAATTCTGTGACGCCCCATTAATACCAAAAATTGCCATCCAGGACATACAGCCTTATTCGGTGGTGGTGTCATGGCAAAGTCGCGAACAATTTGGTTTGAATGGCTATGAGATTGTCTACCATGCCATGGATGGAGCTGATGAGGTAAGCTACTCCTCCTTCATTCCCCCCCATAGACTCGTGTTATTTTAGTATGTTTATTTTTTTGCGAGTTGTATTTACTCGTCCTTTTTTTTTTAAAGACTTATGAAAATCACACACAGGTGGCAGAAGTAGCAGCAGCAGCATCAGTACCGCCATCAACATCAGTGTGGTGGAGTAGGGAGTTGGCGGTGAGGTTTAATTATATATAAAACTTCAAAAACAAGGACGAAACTCGTCACACCGTGAAATTGTTGTGCACTTTATATTCGTGCGACTCTGTCCGCCGCAATGCAGAGCTACGAGTAGAGTCAGAACCTGAGTTTTCGTCAGTGGAATGAGTTTTTCAAGTTTACTTTACTTACTATCGTATATGTAGAGTTTGAGTCCTTTTAAATTGCATATGTATGTGGAGGGTACGGGTTCGGGTTTGGGTTCGAGTGTGTGTGTATGTATAAAAGGAAATTACAAATTTTAACTGTTTGGAAAAGTGCAAGTGGGCGTATGACCCCATTTGTTGGATTGGTGGGGGCTTAATTTTTGCTGCTTCCTCTCATTTTTCATTGGAGTTTTTTTTTTTGGAAGTGTGTAGCAAATGCAGCTAAGTCTTTCTGCTATACCGCTCTTTCAGTGCTGCTGCTGCTCGCTGACGCTTCTACTGCTTCGCTGCTGCAAGAGTGAAATTCGTTGCAATTACTGCTGATTACATTTTGTTGCAAAATTCTCGTCAAGTCTTACTACTTATGAATTCAAAAAGGTTTTCCTCTGTGTGTGATGATGGCACTTGAGTTAATGATTTCTTGGAAGTCTTCGTTGTTTTGTTTTTTAATTTAAAAATAGGACCTTTTTTTGCTAAAAAGTTATTATGGCAAGTTATGGTTTATATTGTAGAAGTTTAAGAGCATTTGAAGGGGAATTTTCTGTTCACTTTAGAGCACAAATGTGGCAAAAAGCTAAACAATGTTTTTTTTTTTTTAACAAATGAAGTACTCAAAGGACTAATACATGGCATTTATCTAATTTTTGAAAGAGGGTACGTAGATCCTTGATGAAGAGGCAATTTGCCAAAATAGTTTAACGGATTTGGATATCCTAGAATTTTCACAGACGGAATCGCCATAAAAGTGAAATGTCATCGCCAAAATCTAAACAGCTGCCATTTTTAAATAAAAAGCTTCAACACTTCGAAGCACTGCTCAGCTAATTGCAAAATAAATAAGTAATGTTGTTTTTAATGATGTTGCAACTTTGCGACCCTAAATATCTCATTACTTTTCCATTATCTGACTATTTTTTAAATTATTTAACATTGTTTTATTTTATTCTACATTTTTTATGATTTAGGTGGGACCGCTGTTATGTCCTGAAAACATTAACACCTTGTTGCATATACTGTTCTTAAATGTTAACCTCCTTTCGTTCTAGGTTCGAGCTAAGCGTCTCAATGGCACAGCAAACTCTGCCAAACTGATTAAGCTAGCATCAAGCACTCGCTACCACATCTGTGTGATCGGCACTGGAAACTGGTTGACCGAGAACATAGTCCTTGCCATCAGCCGCCTTCATTTTAACGAATCAATGGTAACCTATCGAGACGAACCAATGCGCAGCGCCATCATTGCCGAAGACAGCAGCAGCAACACAATTCTAACCGAGGGCCTTCAAGAAGTTCTCAAAAACTCACACATCTCCACGTGCACCGATGTCCAGACGCTCGACTCAACACCCAGCCTGATCACCGATGAAAATGGCCTCTCCAGCAATGGCATCATCCATTCAATACTCACGCGACGTCTTGGCCTAATAGTTGGCTGTTGTTTGGGTATCATAGTTTTTATTGTCATGATTTCGGTTTTAAGTTATATCAAATTGAAAAAACAACGCTTAGAAGGTTCCAAGCGTCAGCAAGCACTCCCGCCCGAGTACATTACGTATAGGCATTTCTCAATTCCCAACGAGGAATTGAATCGAAATGTGATATCGAGTGTGCCGGGCGGAATAAGTGCGCATATAAGTGGCACAAGTCTGAGCACTACAACTGCCACCACTCCGATTACCTCGACGGGATTGATGGTCCAACCACCACCAATCTTGAATGGGAATGATTTAAATCATCATCATCAACATCCACATCCGCATCAACTTCAAAATCCACATCAAAATCATAATCATAATCATAATAATCATTCTGGTTATGTGGCTGGAGTTGTGCTGGGGGCAAATAACCTGAGCGCTTGTTAGTGAAGCGCGAGCGTTTTGTAAATTTTTTAATTTTTATTTTTTCAAATTTTGCATTTTTTTGTAGAAGAAGGTTACTTTTGTTTTGCTAACTATTTTTACCAAGATTTTAAAAATGAGAAAGAAGTTAAGAAATATTTTAGTTTAAAATAGAATAACAGATACATAGCTAGATAGGAAAGTTGTAATTAAAAAAAAGATATTTATATAACAATACAAAAATAAACTAAATATATATATGAAATAAGAGAAAAATTGAGTGTGGATATAAAAATGTATTGTTCTAATTGTTATCCTTTTTGCATATATATAGAAATCCTTTTATAATTTACGTTACCAAAAACGCTTTTTAAAAGTATGAAATGGATCTTAATTTTATCTCCAATGATGAGTTGTTGATAGTTTTTAATGTTTAACTGTGCCTTTAATTTGTTTGATTACTGTAGCCTAATTTTGTTTAAAAATATTTGAGATAGGAAATGAGTCTTCAAAGGACGATATAATGATGGTGAAACCAATAATCAATTTATGAGGAAAAGAAGCTAGTGATGTTTTTTTTTAATATTGTGCATACAAATTTAATTGGATTTGAGAATCTATTGAAAAATCAATACGAATTTTCAGTATCTGCTTTCGAAAAAATCATTGAAAGTGGCACTAGGAAGGGCAAAACATTTCAAACCGTCCACACTCTATAAATTGCACAATTTTAATGAACCAACAACAAAAAAACAATAGTAGTAGTATAGCTATAAATAAAGTGTTGGGAAATAATTCACTCATGGGTCTCTTTATCCTTCCTTATTGTAGTTAGTTCACTCTTAAATCGCTGCTACTTGACCTTTAAGAGACAAAATCAGGAGCTCATGCTGAAAACTGAAGTGAGAAAGGGTAATTCATTAAACAAATTGCAAAACTTGTAAGGTGCTCCGTTCGATTTAGTAAGAATAAAAAGTAGAGGACCTAGGTCGCTACCTTGAGGAATGCCCCACAGCAAGTAGCTTAAAGTTAAAAATTGGTCACAAACATTGTAGGGTTATTTCTCAAGCTGTTGAAAATATATTCATTCATCTTAATACTGATCACAAAAGTTGCCTCATAGTTAACAAAGTTTTTAATGAATCTTTTTTTGTAGAAATATTTAATTACGTAATAACTAAAATAACTTCTAAATGGGGCTTACTTCATTGTGCACACCATCGTTTTGTAGACCAAAAGAAGTTCCTTCAGCTTTTGCCAATCATCTTCAAAAGCTGTTATTAACTATTATTTTATATATAAAAACTCAACTTTCCAATCTCAAATAAAAACATAAGAAACTAAAGTTTTTACTTTTACCATAAAAACACATTTAAGTAATTATTAATATTAAAAAAAAAAAACAAAATCCATGCACACTTAAATCAAACAATACAACATACAACAAGAACAACAAACAAACTAACACTATATCAAAACTTTTCAAACACTAGCAGCAAATCATTTTATTTTCCTTCTTTCAAATATCAAAATTAACAATAAATTTTGTAAATTAAAAAGCAACAATCTCTAAAATCTCAACAAAAATACAAATTACTCAATTAAACTTACAAAATACTTGCAATCAAAATCAAAAAAATAGAAAATAAAACTTTAAAAACTAAATTTTTGTTAAGTAGTTTTCAAGTGAGGTTAGTGAATTTGGAAATTATTTATCAACTTTTTTTTTTTGGTAAAAATTACAACTACAACAAAAGATAAATTACAACTTCTTAAGCATTAAGAATTTTAATTAAAAAATAAATTTAAAAAAAAAATATAAATTCAATTGTAAATATAGTATTTAAAATCATATAATTTTGTAGATAGATTTAAACTAAAAAAAAATTTGTAAACTAAATAAAAATTCAATATTGTTCAACATATTTAAAGAAATATGAAAAAAATAATTTTTTGTTTTGCCTAAAGAGTAACAGCAAAATAAAATAAAATAAGTTTAAAGAATAAAATTCAAATAAAATAATGTGTTTCACAATGCTAGGCTAACACAAAAAAGAAAACAAACATAATTGCTAGTTATATTATTTTTGATAAGTTGTAAAAATGTCTTAAGAAATTTAACTGAATAAATATTTAATAATTTAAAATTATGAAAATTAAAAACAAAATATATTATTATTCTTTGAGAAGGAAGAAAAACAGCGAAATATGTTATATATTATATATAAATTATAATAACAAAAAAAAATCACCAACAAAATAATTAAGATTTTTAAATAAATAAAATCATAAAAAAAAACTTGTATAACGCAACGTAGAATTAAAATTTAAAACTACAAATATTTTTAAATGATATGAATAATAATACAAAAATTATTGTGTAACACCTATTTTGTTTATTTATAATGGAGAAACTTGAACAAAAAATGTATGATAATATTGTTAGTGAGATAAGAATTTAAGAAAATGAAAAAAGAAATTTATACCAAAAAAAATAAAGTTAGACGATAAATAAATGAAACAGCATTATGTATTATTATTATTGGCCTAGGTAAATGAGAATTTAATACTATTAGATACTAAACTTAAAAATTAAAAAAAAAAACAAAATTTAAATAAACTGAAAATGGAATCCAATGATGAGTAAGAAATAAAATAAAAGTGTATGAAATAAAACCGCCATTGAAAAATTAAAAACAAATCTTTTTTATTTTAAAAAGTAAAACATTTTTTTAATTTAAATAGGTAAGTATTAAGTATTGACTTTAAAATAAAATAAATATAAATTTTGAATTGTTTATTTGTAAATGTTAATTGTATTGATTTGTGTAACTTTAAACTAACTTTTATAGACGCATGGACTGTTAAGTTTCGGACAACTTAGTTCAAGAGATATATATTATTTCGAGTTAACGAAACGTAATTTACAGATCCCGGTCTTATAACCATTATTTCCTTTCTTTTCGAGCGTTAATTGTAAAGTTTTAAGAAGAAATATGTTTTTATCGATTTTTATGTTTCTCGGTTTATGTTCGTTATCGAGGTGGAAAAAAGGGGGTGGCTGAATGCAGCTCTTGGAATTGTCGTAACCTGGAAATGAATCCAGCGGGCGGTGAAATTCAGGATGGCTTGTAATAATTATGGTGATAAAAGAGCGCGTAAGCAGGATCGCGAGAATCGTCCATAGCTCAAGAACCAGAAGGGATATCGACTTCAAATAAATTTTTTTTATAAAGATAATAAGGCAGAAAGATACAAAAAGGGCTCTCAAGAAAATTGCGTGGGTGTTTTTTTTACCATAGCAGTTTAAAAAAAAGGTGAAAATTTTGGTTAAACCTAAATATCTCATGAACCAATAACGCTAGAGACTTCAATAAAATTTTATATTATATATTGTAACGTGATACAAAACAATTATATTTTTGGAAAAAAATCCAATTAACGGTTTTTTTTTTATAGATCAAAAAAACTGAAAAAAAAATTTGTCACCTCGAAAATCTTACGACTAAAATATGATTTCATCTCCAAAATAATTTTGTGCATTAAAAAATAATGTTTTTCACATCTGATAAAATTTTGAGAAAAATCTAATTGACAGTTTTTTTTATAAAAAATAAAATCCTAAAAAAAAATGTACTCATAGTTGGTAAAAATTGAATTTCGACTCAAATATCTTTTCAAAAACTTGAGATTAAGGCTTCAATTTTATTTTATCTTATAAGAAATATTGTTTTCAACATTCTGAAAAATGTTGAAAAAAATCGAATTGACAGTTTAAAAAAAAAATTAATAAAAGTTAGTAAAAATTGATTTTCGACTTAAATATCTTTTCAAAACTTTGAGATAATGGCTTCTAACTAATTTTAACTTATAAGAAATATTGTTCTCAACATTAGGAAACATTTTGAGAAAAATCGAATTGACAATTTTTTTTTACAAAAAATAAAAACCTAAAAAAAACAATACTAAAACTTGGTAAAAATTTACTTTCGACTCAAATAGCTTTTCAAAAATTAAAAATATTGGCTTCAAACTTATTTTATTTCACAGAAAATATTGTTTTCGATATTCAGTAATTTTTTTATAAAAATCCAACAGTCCGTTTTTTCATAAAAAAAATAAAATCTACAAAAAATAGTACGCAAAGTTGGTAAAAATTGATACATATAGACAAACTTTTAAGCAAGACAAATCGACAGACGGGATGGGAAGTTATCAGTGTGGGTCGCATCCCAGCCTCTTTTTTTATTTCTTGTTATATAAAACGAAAATATCCTGAGTTTTCGTCCCACGTTCGTAAGGTTTCTCTAGCATATTTGAATAAATGAGTCGTGTTTCATTGTTCTTTTCCGTTTTTAATAACCCTAAAATTGCAACAAATTGGCGCCCACATATTAAACTTTGATATTTATAAGATTTTATGTTGGGTCTTAGGCCATTCTCCATTTTCAAGCTTGCATTCACCAGACCTTCCATCGTTCCATCTGGTTTGGTTTCGCCTACGTGGAAACTTAAAATTGCACAAATAGCGATAATGTTTTTGAATAGATTTAGTTTTTAGTACTAAAAGCATTACTTAATCATTTTTGAACAATGTGACAGAATTATATACATTGTTTGTTGACTTCAAGTCTGCATTTGATAAAATCTACAGAAATGCGTTGATGTACTGACGATATGACATGGAAATGTCTTGCAAGGCTAACTTAAATTCTATGTATCACTACAAAATCTGTGATCTGGATTCAGAAATAGGGAAGAAATGTCAGATTAGATTTACATACACAGGAGTTCGACAAGAATGTATTCTAAGTCCTTCGCTGTTTGCTCTTTTTATCGAAGTATGGTGAGGCAATCGAAGTTGTTAACAAATACAAATACTTTGGTTTGATTACGACTAAGAACCTTGATATGGGACACCACTTGAATGACAAACTTGTAAAAGCTTTAAGTCTGCAATCAGTGCCTTGTTGAATAAGTATTTTTCGCACAAAAATATTAGTTATAGAGCCAAATTTCGTGTCAAGTGTAGGTCTACAAACAGTATGAAATGGTGGAATGGTGGGAGTCTCAAAATCATTTAATTACTGCAAAGTTGCATTAAGTTATCGACATGGACTAATAAATGAAGACTATTAATCATTGTGCAAAAATTACTTATGCTTATTGCAAGTTTTTTTTTAATTGTTAAAATTTTAATTATTTAACTCTATGTTCATTTTTGTCAATTGGCAGAGGGTAACGCCCCGCCGGCCGATTCCTTGTAATAAGGAAAATCTATTTAAATCTTAACTAAAATCTGCTCTGGGGTTTAGAAAAATAATACATAAAATAAAATGCACTTCTAGATCCCACGAATTTGCTCCTGTATTCAAAGATTCTTATTGAAAGTAGTACATTTATATTTCAAAAATATACAGTTTTGAAAACCTTTATCTTCAAAAATTAAAATAAATTTAAAATTTAAATTTTTCGGAAATCATAAGGCCTTTTTTCTTGAGACAACGTATAGGAACTATTATATCGGGTGATTTTTTAAGAGCTTGAGAACTTTTTTTTAAAAAAAAACGCATAAAATTTGCAAAATCTCATCGATTCTTTATTTGAAACGTTAGATTGGTCCATGACATTTACTTTTTGAAGATAATTTCATTTAAATGTTGACCGCGGCTGCGTCTTAGGTGGTCCATTCGGAAAGTCCAATTTTGGGTAACTTTTTCGAGCATTTCGGCCGGAATAGCCCGAATTTCTTCGGAAATGTTGTCTTCCAAAGCTGGAATAGTTGCTGGCTTATTTGTGTAGACTTTAGACTTGACGTAGCCCCACAAAAAATAGTCTAAAGGCGTCAAATCGCATGATCTTGGTGGCCAACTTACCGGTCCATTCCTTGAGATGAATTGTTCTCCGAAGTTTTCCCTCAAAATGGCCATAGAATCGCGAGCTGTGTGGCATGTGGCGCCATCTTGTTGAAACCACATGTCAACCAAGTTCAGTTCTTCCATTTTTGGCAACAAAAAGTTTGTTAGCATTGAACGATAGCGATCGCCATTCACCGTAACGTTGCGTCCAACAGCATCTTTGAAAAAATACGGTCCAATGATTCCACCAGCGTACAAACCACACCAAACAGTGCATTTTTCGGGATGCATGGGCAGTTCTTGAACGGCTTCTGGTTGCTCTTCACTCCAAATGCGGCAATTTTGCTTATTTACGTAGCCATTCAACCAGAAATGAGCCTCATCGCTCAACAAAATTTGTCGATAAAAAAGCGCGAAACACATTTCGAACCGAACACTGATTTTGGTAATAAAATTCAATGATTTGCAAGCGTTGCTCGTTAGTAAGTCTATTCATGATGAAATGTCAAAGCATACTGAGCATCTTTCTCTTTGACACCATGTCTGAAATCCCGCGTGATCTGTCAAATACTAATGCATGAAAATCCTAACCTCAAAAAAATCACCCATTAGTAAGTTTTATATTCGTAAAAACTTTTGAACTATAGCCTTTAATTAAACATGACATAACGATGGTAGTGAAGTGGAAAAAGTGGGTCCCCCATTTCCGTCCGTCTGTCTGTCTGTCTGTCTGCCTGTCTGCCCTCGCCCCTGCAGCCCAAACCATTTGTTCGATTGAGTTCAAACTTGTAAAATTAAAGTTTTAAGAAGATTTTCGTTAGGCGTTTTTTTCATTTATTTTTAAGATACAAAATAACAGTAGCCTTATGTAAATTTTTTGGTCAAAAAACAAAAATTCGAATTGTCTTAAAAACGAATCGGTAGATTTTTATTAAATTTTCTCAAACGTTTTTTTTATTAACTTGACTTCTTTCAATAAAAACACAAGTTCTCATATTGTCTAAATAATATTTTATGATAAAAAATGTCGACATTTTTGTTTTGGATTTTTAAAACAAACATTACATTTTTTTTCAAAATTTTTTTTTTGAGAAATCTAATAACCTTTAAATTTTTGGAGACAAACTTATTTTTCAGGTATGTTTTTAAATCTTAAATTATAATTACAACACTTTAGATTCCGAAGCAAGTTCGTGCGATCCAGTCGAACATTTCATTTTAAATTAATTTTTTGTATATATAATTTTTTAATTGTATTTTTGAAAAATGTTTGTTTTACGTTTTACAATTGAATTTCATTAAAAAATGTTGAACCATTTTTAAGATATCGAATTTTTTAAATAAACTTTGATCATGAATACAAAATTTTAAAACAAAATAACGGTTAAAAATAATACATTATATAATTTTAAGTTCAAAGAATACCAGGCCAAAAAAAAAAGAATTAAGTAAAAATTACATAAAAATAAATTGATCCATTTTTGAAAAAATCAAATTTTCTATTTTTGACCAACAAATATATATCAGGACTACTGTTATTTTTGATCTTTAACAAATAAAAAAAAAACCTCTAACGTGAATAGGCTTTAAAACTTAATATACAAGTTTGGACCCAACTATGATACAATGGTTTAGACTGTAGTAGCGAGGGCAGATAGATAGAAGGACGGAATCGCCGAACTTACAGGCTTTGACTTCCTTAATATTGTTATGTCACGTTTGATTAAAATCTCCAGTTCATCATTCTTTCGAATACAAAAAAAAAATATTGCCTGACCTTATTATTACTCGAAGAGAATCCGAGATCTTGGAATATAACACATTTTCACTTCATATTTTATCATGAAAGATCAAGACCTAAAAGAGCACTCAAAGTAGCCGAAGCTGTCTAACTGGCTTGTATTGACTTCTGTTCCTGATAAGCAGTCCATTCATTTTTTAATATCAAGACGAAGCTTCTTAATAAAACATTATTTCAAGCTTAGTGATCCATGAGATAAATTTTATTATGAAGATGAATATTTAAACTATCCTCATAAAATTATTCAAACAAATAAATTACTCGACATAACCTAAAGTACCAACACTGTGTCAAACTTTATAGAAAAAAAGGCTTAAACGGTTATGCTAAGGAAAAATTAATTTAATATTATACATAACTATAAATACATTAATCAAGACAAGAATATTTTTAATTAACGTGAACAAACAACAGGATTTCTGTCTTGTAAGAAAACTCTATAAATGGTTTAAAATGATCTTATCTGTTTTAGTTAATTTTTAAGCTTAATAAAACAATAACAAGAATATACATTTCTTTCTTCTTTCGCCTGATGGCCAACAAGGCATATCTAAAGAATCAATAATAATTCCCTTGAAGATTTTTCTTTTCATTAAAAATTAACCAAACAAAAAATATTAAATGCTAAACTCTTTGATTTCACCCCCTACCCCTTCTTTATGTTCTATAGTATACCAGCGAGACAATTAACATCATTTATACAACAAGCCCCAAAATAAAAGTAGGCTCATATCTTATGCAGACATCTTTGAGTTTGAACTTTAATTTTACCTCATCGCATCGCCATCGTAGCGGCAGCAAAAAGTTAAAAACTTAACTAAGTGGTTGTTAAACTACCACCATAACTGCCACAACGTAAATAGAGGTTACAGTTGTTGTTGTTGTAGGAAAGATGTTCTTAAGGGAATGGGTTAGGGGTTGATGGGTAATGTGTAGGGTATTGCTTGGTTCGACTTGGCTGGGCTTGGTTTGGCTTGGGTGTATATGAACTGAGTCAGTGTAAAGTTATGAAAACTGCTGGTTTGTCGGTAAGTTAAGCCCCATCATCACCATCACCACCAGCAATGATTATTCGACGGGTTTGTTGGCTTAAACTCGTTGCCTCTTTTTCTGGAAAGTGCTTTCGACCAAAAGTGATTATCCAGTAACCACAGGCACAACAGGGAAGAAGTTTTTGGTCGGGCCTTTTGTGTGCTCCTCCATCTGAAAATGATTCCCTCTCTCTACTACATGCCCCTTGTTTGATGATGGGTTTGAGGAGACTAAAAGGTGCCGTAGATAAGAAGTTTTCCAACGACTGAAAAACCGACCACTGGCACTGTGGAGTGTGGATTGTAGACTGTTAGAGTGGTGGAGCTTCAGATCTGTGTAAGTTTATTTCTTAATTATATCCTATTCCGTCGAAAAAGGACTTCGATGTTCGGATATATAAAAAGATGAGGATGTAGCATGAGTGGGAGTGGTAGTAGGTCCTACGGTTCATCTTATTTCTATGCAAGGATATGAAAGGATACTGAACCTACCTTATACCGATTGCAATAAATGGAGAAATTCTAAAGGCACATATACTCGTATAGTTGAGTGGGTATGTTTTGTAGAGATCTGCTATCTTTGCAATATAGGAAAGATTTGAAAGGGAAATTGGTTATTTCTAGCCTTTAGTCCTGTTCATGTGGCTTAATCGACTTGTAAGGGGGCGGGGGTGGCAGCTTTTGTAGTGTTATGTTTTTTAATGCAAATCAGAACGTTTTATTGCAGTTGATTTTGATTATTTCACTCGTTCGGTTTTATTTCTTTACAAAAAGCCACTTAAATATTAAATGGTCATTTTGGAGATGGGAAATTTCCATAAAATGGTTTTAATCAGTTGTTTTAAATGTTTTAATATATGTTGAACGAGTATAAGTTTTGATTTTATTGAATATGTTTGAGACATAATTTGCCGTAAAATTACATGGAATTACAGAGTTTTGAAAATAGTAGATCCTGTAATAGATGCGTAGTAAAAATGTTATAGATATAATGCGTACTCCAGATGGATGTGAACTAAAGTGATATATAGAGATAGAGTAATACAATAATTGTGGAATTCATTAGACCAGTGTTTAACTAATCGTAACATATTGTTGGCTTTCCTAACGATCGAATAAATTTCAGTGGGAATGGAAATTAAGATTAGAATTTAAAAGAACTACAATATCTTTTGAATTATGAATGCTTCTTTTAGGTGGTTGCTATATTTTATAATCAGTCAAATCAGAAGTACGTCTACGACATTTAATAAGGTCAGGGTCTAGCTCATTCTTTTTGCACCAAATAACAAAATATTGTTAACATGGTCTTGGAGTAGAAAACGGTTCAGAGATTTTATGCTTTTAAAGATTTTCATATCATCACAATAATAGTACTGTATCGTATGCAAAAGGGTACATCATTGAAAGCTTAGATAAAGAGTAGTGGTCCTAAATGACTACCCTGAGGAACTCCTGATTTGGCAATGAAAGGGTTGGATAAAGAAATTATGAATCGACCTATTTTGAAGATAAGAAGAAATCGATTTGATAAATTAAGAAGGAAACTCAATTATCATCAGCTTTAATTGTGATGGTATTATAAGAAAGTTTGTAAAAAGCCTTAGAATAAAAATATAATATTACATAATAAATAAAATACAAGTTAATTGGTAATTTTAGATATCTTTCGCATAAAACCATGTTTTTGATTACATTATAATATTCTTGCAGTTAAAATATATATAATTGTCACAAACACCTTTGCTTGAAAACTTTACAATACAGAACAATTTTTAGATTGGCCTGCTATTACTTATGTAAGACTTCTTAATCATTTGTTTGAGGATTAAACTTAGTGTAAAGATAGTGTTAATATGCTAAGAAAGGGGATGTTACAATTGGTTTATATTTTGCTTCGCACGGGTAGACATAAATAAATAAACCGTAAATTTAAAACTGCCAAGTTGTTCTAATGACACAAAATTTACTTAACCCAGTTAATGGAGAAAATTTGATATACTTTTAACCGAAATATTTATTTAAAAATGTTAAAAAAAAAATGATAAATTTGTTTACAGATCTTAAGTTTGCTAGAATTTCTTATCATATTTGTATATGAGCTTTGCGTGTTTGCTCTTAAAATTTTAGAATCAACATAGTACCTACGTAGTGAGAACTTTGCGTTGAGATAAATGAATTAATTTGTGAATGAAATTTTGTTTATCAGATAATAAGTACCAAGTATTGGTTTTCATTAAAAATTTTAAGGAAATAGGATGGGATGACAAGAAACCTATTTTTTTTTTAAATAAGTCATATACATAAGTATGTCATTTTAATACCCTTGAACAGTAAACAATCACATATAGTAGTCAAAGCTCATTTCTTTGGAGATCTTTAAAGCATTTTTTAATAAGGGTGGGTAGATGTTGAACTGGAATAAAATAAGCTGTGGGTGAGGTATTAACGAAATTATTTTTTTATTTGAAAGGCGCATGTATACCATTAAGTGTGGAATACTCCTATGACATCATTCAAAAGCCCCCCTCGGCTTCTAACGGTGGCACGGATCCGAGTGTTCCAATTTTTAATGACTGTTCCGCAAAGATCCGGCTGAATTTGAGCGATGGCCTGTGTTATGTTCATCTTTAAGGCATCGGTTGTTGTTTATTTGCATAGACCAGCGAGTTCAAGAAACCCCACAGCAAAAAGTCTAGCGAGGTCAAATCGCATGACCTTGGTGGCCAATTCATATTACCTCTGCGAGAGATAACCATACTCTCAAATCGTTCATGCAAAATGTCAATCGTGGCGTTTGCTGTTTGGCACGTAGCACCGTCCTGCTTAAAACACATGTCGTTTAGGTCCATATGGTTCAATTTGGGCCATAAGAAGCTCCCTGTTGACGGTGACCGCCTCACTAACGTCGTTTGCAAAAACGTACGGACCAATAACACCGCCGCCGGCCCAAATTCCACACCAAACGGTAACTTTTTGAGGATGCATTATCACCAAATGAACCTCGCGTGGGTTGGTGTCGTCCCATAACCGACAATTTCATCTAAAAATGCTCCTCTTCACTAAACATGATTTTGGGGTAATCTTCCAAACGATTCGAAGACCAGTCAGGAAACATACAGCGTTGTCTATGGTCTTGAACTTTGAGGTCCTGGATCAGTTGGATCTTGTACGGGTGTAGGCCCAAGTCCCGACGCAAAACTTACCAAGTTGAAGTCTGCGAAAGGCCGAGTTCTTGTGCACGGCGAGGAATAGACTGCCTTGGGTTATGCTGTACACTTTCACGGACCCCGTCAATGTTCTCGGCTGATCTTGCGTTCCTTGAACGTACGGGTGTTGGCTGATTGTTTACTCAACTGGTCTCAAATTTGGCCACCAAACGTTAAAGAGTCGACTGTGAAGGGCCACCACGCCTACCGTAACCGTAAAATGGGCGTAATACGCGCAACGTTTGCGTCATTTTGATAATAGAGTTGTATCAATTGAACGTGCTGTTCAATCGTGTAACTTGCCATGATGATTTGGCATAAGCAACTGAATAATAAAAAAAAATTGATAGATGTCACCAAAACAAAACCCGCTCCAATTTAAAACCCCTTTAGTAAACAAACCAAAAACTTTATTTTTTTAATGACTTTCCTGCCTCTTAGGATGCTATTTTCTCTAAAATAAAAGTCGATATATTTACTGGTTCTTGATATATGGACAACGAAAACTGTTATCCTAAACGTACGTATACAAACGCAAACACAGGTATCCCTCTTAATAGCTTCACTTTACATTCTAGTCACCTTGAATCGTTTATATAGATATTTCAACATTTTCTGTTTTACAAATTCGAAACAATGTTTTTAAGTGTTACAAAACATTATCATGAATATTTCTATAGGATGAAACAACTTTGAAGTATATATCTTACTTTTTTTCTTAAGATAACTAAGTCTATACGAAAAACACCCACTAAGTTTTTCAGAAAACAACTTTTGCAAATGTTAATGTTATTCTATTATCCTAAAACACATTCATTTTGAGGGGATATTTTGTATTTTGCTCGAGATATGAAAAACACAAAAAACATCCTGCCACACCCGAGTTAATTATACACATTATATCCATTTGCGGTTTCAAATGTATAGAGCTGGAAGTTGACATCTGTCAAACTAACTTGTTAAAAGAATTTTGTTGGCAGTTGAAAGTCTGACATTTACGAAAATAGATCGCTTTTCTATCGCACAACGCATAAAAATTATTAAAACCTACTACAAAAATGTTGATTCTGAGATTAAAATTTACATAATCGTCTAACAATTGGCAACATTTCGAAGAAATTTAAAGATAGGATTGGTTAAATGGTTACAGATATTGTAAGGCCTGTCCATCATCGTTTCGCTCTCGTACCACTGAAAATATCGCTGCTGTAAGTGAAAGTGTTGCCGAAAACCAGAAAGTGTCGATTCCTCATCGTTCTCAGTAATTAGGACTATCTTACTGAACATTATGGCGTATTTTGCATTTGGATCTCCACATACATACATATAAAGTCCAGCTCACACAACAACTGAAGCTAACCATTCACAATGTCGTAGATACGTCGAATGGGTGCATGAACAACAGGCGGTGATTGACGGCGATTTTTCGAACAAAATTTTCTTCAGCGACGAAGAACATTTCTCACTCGGTGGGGATGCTAATAAACAAAATTTTCGTATTTGGGGTTCTGAGAAGAAGAAGGTTCCTCAAGAAGTTGAAGAGAGGCCATTACATCAACAAAAAGTCACTGTTTGCTACGCTCTTTCGTCCGGAGGTGTGATTGGACCTTACTTTTTCGAAAACAACAATGGAAAGACTCTCAGCGTCAATTTCGGAGCGTAACGGTCATATGATAACCGACTTTTTTTTGCTTGCTATATTGAAGAATACGATTTGAAGAAAATGTGATTTCAACAAGACGGTGCCACATGTCAAACAACTCGAGCGAATATGGCTTTATTGCATGGCGATATCAACTGGCCACCAAAGTCATACGATTTGACACCGCTGGGCTTTTTTTGTGAAGCTACGCGAAAGATCGTGTTTATGCAGATAAATCTTTGACTCTTGCGCACTTAAAAACCAACATTCATTAAGATATGGCTGAGATACTGTCCAAAATGTGTCAAAAGGTAATCGAAAATTACCTCAAAAGAATAGAAGAAGAATTCTCGTGGTGGTCATTTAAATGATGTAGTACTTCACACGTAATGTCAACGTTTAAACTTTATAATAAAAAAGAAGTATCATATTGTATTTACGTGCACTTTGGAAACCGCAAAATGAATAACCCTCACTCAGAGAAAAAAACATTGTTGGCAACTTAACAACTCGCATTTGAAAAATTTTTACATTTTAATTTTTAACTCAAGAACGTTTTCTTAAAACAAGAACTTTTTCAAAAATATAGTAGTTGAATCAACAAATTGGAAGATTTAACATTCGTCAACAGGGAATCTTTTTTGGAATAAAAATAAAATATTTATTTTCAGGAATGAAAATTGGAAGCAAATATTTAATTCTTAAAATAACAACGCCGGCCGTCTTTTAAGGTGTTTAATGCTTTTTACTATGCCTACCTAGTTAGTGTGTCGTGCACTAACACACAATATTTTCTTGCTTATATTGAACCCCATCTGGATCATCTTGGAAACAAAAATTAAGTTGCATGTGTAACTTTACTTACACACACACGAACAAAACGATACCATCACATTAAGAACGAAATTTTTGATTCAAATGTTTTGTGCTTCTCAACAAAAACGTAATTCTTGAACTGCAAAATCTAACTGTTAATTTTATTTGTGTAAAAGCAAATACCAAACACACAACCCAAAGCCATCACCAGGCTAAGAACGAAGTTTTTAAATCAAATGAGTTTTGTTTCGCAACAACAATTTAATTCTTGCTATCCTAAGAATTGCAAAATCTAATTGTTTATTTTATTCTGGTCGCCAGTTCATATCTATGTGATTTTTATAAAGTGCAGGAGTGACTCGTGAGTTTGTTGTGATTTAAAAATAACTTATTATTAAAATAATGGACAATATACACATACATAAAATTATAAATTTGGACACTATATAGTGTATGAGTTGTTTCAAGAGTGGAATATGTCCACGGAGGGAATAAACGCTTTAGCCGAATGTCAAATTTCTACAGAGAATTTGTTGAAAATGTTGAATTCTCATGAAATCGACTAAATTTTCAACAAAAGGGAATTATTATCGGAGAAAATAAAGTTTAGATATAATCTTAACAAATGGCGTGAACAAAACGATGTAAGTATACCAAATCAAGTGACTATTGTATAAAATTGTGGAATGAAAAAAAAAACAAAGAATAACCCATTTTATTGAAAAAATTCTCGCCTAAGAAGCATTTTAAGCAAATTATCCTGTATACAAAATTGTCATTTTAGTGTGAATTAGTGTCATGTTGTGCAAACGACCGTACTTTGTCCATGGTTTCGAGTTGGATTTCATCTGGAACTCTATTGTCGAACCTTTCTAAACCAGATAGCATCACTGCCATTTCAAGTTTAGGGTTTGATTTAGAAACTATCTTGAAATGCACAGTTTCCGGAGAACAATTGCTGGAGAAAGGTACAAAAAAAGTAAGAAAATTTGTATTTAGTATGTCAAGAAATCTTAAACTCGTAAAGTCGATAGTCTTAAACAATATGGAAACTGTTATTCGTTTTTAAGTCTTATGTATATTGGAATTAATTTTTATGTTTATTATTTTTGTTTATCTATTAATTTAATTAAAATGTTTAAGTGCCATGTATCATAAACCGGTAATATGTAAATAACATTTTTATAAAAAAAAAACAATATTGAAAATAATAAATAATACCTTTTACATTAACCGTCAATTTATTTGTGTTTAACATTATTCCTCCAAGACCAATTGCAGCAACTGCTTAAGGATATGATTTCTTCTTACTTATGGACTTGTTTTTAGACTAAATGATTTTGGTTTTAGGTGAGTATTAAATATTTTGAGGTTTTGAGAAAATTGTATATGTCCTTGGGCAAGAATTAAAGTTCTTGACTATTCCGAAAGAAATGGTTCTTACGACAACAATGTACGTTTTTAAACGTAACAATACCGATAGGCGATAACATTAATTTTTGGGACAACAATGTTTATTCTTCGTATATTGAAAATAATGTTCTTGTTTTAAATATAAAAGTTATTAAATTTTGAGAACTTTATTTTTGGTTTTAAAATAAAAGTTTTCAAGACTTAAATAACACTTTATTCTCTTAAGTTAAAATAAAAAGTTGTTGGGCAGATTTTAACCTACATATTTTCTTGAGACAAAGTATAAAACTTTTGGCATAACTATTTTTTTCTCTGAGTGCTGTACATATGAACCCATACCTATTTTAAATCCAATATAGCAAATTAGCTCAAACTAAAAAAAAAAAAAACCGTTATGCCCAAATCATTGAGCTGCTGGCTGTTTATTCAATTAATGCTTTACCACAATAGGCAAAGTCTTTAACCACAAGATCAAGTTTTTGTTAACCAAAGTCATGCAAATTATTTTAATTTAACTAACTAATGAATCCTTTAAATGCAGGAAACTTAACTGCATCCAAAACATAGGTATTCTCAAAAACAAAAATCACCCTCGTAAAATGTGCCCCTTGCAAGGTACGAGAATAAGCATAACATAAGCACACAAGAAAAAAGTCCTACTTACTTTTGACAAATGAAGTATACTAAAAGAAAACTCCTTAAATAAGAAACACGCGCTCTGATGATGTTGTGTGTCCTTTTTAATGCCGTTTTCTTAGTTTGACTAATCCTGTGAATTAAGTAGAATTGCAATTGTTGTGTGCAGCGCAACGGCAGCGGTGGAAAGCAATTATAAACTATACTACACTCTTTCTGCTGCTATTCCATTGCACTATGCTTCAAAGCAAATTGAAAATAATGGAGAAAGAAAAACAAGAAAAAGTAATGAAGGAAAAAAAAATTATAAATTTAATGGAATAATTGCAATGAATTAATTTCACAAGAAAATTGCAAAACGCGACGCTAAAGGATTTTTGTACTTGTACATAGTTTGTAGGTAGTTATAGGTACGTACCAGTGGCGAAGCGTCCATGTAAGTCGATTAGTCCCATCTTACCTTTTGAAATGTTCATCCTGATAATCTTAGACTTCTGGCAACATGAATCAAACTTAATCATACACAATAATGAATACGCTGCCAACATTTGTTTAACAACTATTACTCTGCTTTTAGTCCTATTCTACACACATGTTGGAACTCACTCCATAACCAAACACAAAACTTAAGCAACAAAAAGGTAACCCCAAATTATGACGTCTTATAAAATTTCTCCGTGGATAGAACAAATTTGTTTCCTTTCCTTTTTTTAACTTCCCATAGGAAGTTATTGTAATGGGTCCGATTTGTCAAATTGAAAATTTTGACATTTATCGACGTTTCAAGGCACCTAGAGTCGAAATAAAAGATTTTTAGAAAGATGTCTGTGCGTGCGTGTGTACGTACGTCCGTACGTCCGTACGTTCGCGACGTTTTTTTCGTCGTCCATAGCTCAAGAACCAGAAGAGATATCGACTTCAAATAAATTTTGTTATACAGATAATAAAGCAGAAAGATGCAAAAAGGGTTCTCAACAAAATTGGGTGGGTGTTTTTTTTTACCATAGCAGTTTAAAAAAAAGGTGAAAAGTTTGGTTAACCCTAAATATCTCATGAACCAATGACGCTAGAGACTTGAATTAAATTTTATATAATATATTGTAACGTGATACAAAATATATGTATTTTTGGAAAAAAATCCAATTAACGGTTTTTTATAAATCAAAAAAAACTGAGAAAAAAAATGTGTCACCTCGAAAATTTTACGACTAATATATGATTTTATCTCCAAAAAAATTTTGTGCAACGAAGAATAATGGTTTTGACATCTGGTAAAATTTTGAAAAAATCTAATTGACAGTTTTTTTTTTATCAAAAATTAAAACCTAAAAAAAAACATTACTTAAAGTTGGTAAGAATTGAATTTCGACTCAAATATCTTTTTAAAAACTTGATATTAAGGGCACGAGTACGATAACTTTGGCGCCAAGATATAATAACGGTTTTTGGTAGAGGGGCTTAATACAAGCATTTTTTACTATGGGAGGGGGGTCTATCTCCCCCAGTTCAGGCGGTAGGGGCAATTTAAAAAAATTATTATTTAAAATGGAAAAAAAAAATTAAAAAATAACGGTGATACTTACAATTAAGTTTTACACATTTTTTAAAGCCAACATTCTGCTATATTAACCAGTTTTTAATTCAAGTCAAAACTATGCGTAGTTTTTGCAAAATTTAATTTTAAACTCAAAATTTAAGTAAAAAAGGTTAAAAAAAAGGTTTAAAGTGTAATTTTTTAATACTTCAAGATTATCTACCACTGTTTTTATTTCATTCATTGCTCTTTTTTGTTTTTGATCAAAAACTGAAAACTAGATGATTTTATGTCTTTTAGTTTTTGAGAAAATTAAAAATAACCACAACTACTATTTTAATTTAATTCTTTTTTTTTGCTTGAGTGGTCTTATTTTGATAGTAACAATGGTAGGTGCGAGTTTGGGTGTATGCAACAGTAATGTGTGTGCGAATTTGGGTGTATGCAAAAGTGGGATCTGTAAGGGGGGCATGCTGCCCCCTGCAACCCCCCTGCTTGGGAACACTATAGGATTTGGGGTGGGTGCAAGTTGGAGTGCGTGCAAGGTGGGGAGGGTGCAAGGTGCGGTGGGTGCTAGATGGGGTGCATACAAAGTTCCTTTTGCATTTAAACAAGCTGGATTTAAGAAAAATTAATTTACCCTAGGTATATCTTATCGATTATTGCTATCAAAATAAGACTACGTTAATACTTAAGCAAGGAAAAAGTAATTTAATTAAAATATTTATTTTGGTAATTTTCAATTTTCTCAAGAACTAGAAGACATAAAGTCATCTAGTTTTCAGTTTTTGATCAAAAACAACTAAGAGCAATGAATTATAAAAAAAAACAGTAAATAATTTGAAAGTTTTGAAAAACTACACTTTAAACCTTTTTTTTAAATTTTTTTTGCATACATTTTTAGTTTAAAACAATTTTTTTCAAAAACTATGCATAGTTTTGACTTGATTTAAAAACAAGCTAATAGACAAAAATGTTGGCTTTAAAAAAATTCATAATACTTAATTGTTAGTATTACCGTTATTTTTTAATTATTTTTTTTCCATTTAATGTACATATTTTTTTAAATTGCCCCTACCGCCTAAACGGGGGGAGATAGACCCCCCCTCCCATAGTAAAAAATGCTTGTTTTTAGCTATTCTATACAAATCCGTCATTAAACTTTGTCGCCAAAGTTATCGTACTCTCCCCACATTAAGGTTCAAACTAATTTTATCTTATAAGAAATACTGTTTTCAACATTCTGAAAAATGTGGAGAAAAATCAAATTGACAGTTTTTTTTTACAAAAACTTAAAACCTAAAAAAAACAATACTAAAACTTGTAAAAATTTACTTTCGACTCAAATAGCTTTTCAAAAATTACAAATATTGGCTTCAAGCTTATTTTATTTCACAGAAAATATTGGTTCCCATATTCAGTAATTTTTTTATAAAAATCCAACAGTCCGTTTTTTCATAAAAAAATAAAATCTACGCAAATTTGGTAAGAATTGATACATAGGTATAGACAAACTTTTAAGCAAGACAAATCGACAGACGGGATGAGAAGTTATCAGTGTGGGTCGCATCCAAGCCTCTTTTTTTCTTGTACTATTCACTGCGTTCATACTTCTCTGTTCAATACACGCTTTCTTATTGAAGAAAATAAGAAGATGTTTTGCGTCTTATTTTTTGGTGAATTTGTGTGTATCTTTTAAAATTTAAATTGTTGGTGACAAAATTTTCTTCGACTTACCATTTTAAATTATTCACGCCTCGCCACTGGTACGTACTTTATAATTTTAGGATGTTTCCTGCGCGCTGCTGGCGGATTTTGTTCACAACATAAGACTCTCAGTTCTTTCCAGTTTCCCATCATCAAGAGCATAGAGAAAGAGAGGCATAGATATAGAAATAACTTGCAGCTATAATAATTTCACTATATTTTGTATATTATATAAAATGAAGAAAAAGAAAGAGAAACTATTTATTTTTGCTTATTACTTTCGTTTTTCATTTAATTTCTTTTTTTACTTTTATGTTTATTATTTTTTTTTTTACTTTTTTGATAATTTGTCTTGAGAATTCATAAGGAATGCAAATATGCCCGCTACGCTATGATGGCGTTGCTTTTGCATGCCTTTCATCTTAATTAGAAGAATTTTTCTCTAAGATTATTATTTAGTAAAATGCAAAAATAAGAAAAATAATTATATAATTATATTTTTATTTTCATTTGAAATATGGTTCATTAGGACAGAAATAGAGTTTAAGAGGATGATAAAGAAACAGATTAGATAAGAAATAGGGACGGAAAATAAATGTTATGAAGCTATGTGGAATCAAGAAAAAGTGTGGCATTTACGCATTTAATTAGTTTGAAGGTTCAGCAGTTAGTGAGGTCAATTTCAACGAAGGGTCAATTTTATATTGATAGTCTTAGCTCTAAAGGTTTTTAAATAGTGCATAATAATTAAATGAATTTACGATCAAACAAAATTTGAAATTGTTACACAAAATTTAATTTTCAAACTCAAAGCTGTGTTTCAAGAATTTGGTGCATAGTTTTAAGAAACATATTGTTAAAAACATAGCATTTTAAATATGAGGAGTATAGTTTTAAAAGTCTTGTATTCCGATAACCTATAAAACACAATCATATATAAAACTCATCTATTCACCTACAGATCCAATATTGCAACAAAACTCTTCTTTTCTTGTACAAATAACTCATGCATTCCAATTACATGCAAAAGGGGGGAATTTGAGTTATTTTATTAATGGATTTATATTACTTACTTACTTAAGGTGGCGCTACAGTCCTTTGTGAACTAGGGCCTCACCCAACAAACTTCTCCATCTAGCTCGGTCCCTAGCTAGATGTCTCCAGTTTCGCGCTCCAAGTTGGGTGAGGTCACTTTCCACTTGTGCGCGCCACCTGATCCGCGGTCTTCCTCTACTGCGCTGTCTTGTGGGTGTGGGTTCGAAGACTTTCCGGGCCGGAGCATTGGTTTCCATGCGCTCTACGTGACTCAGCCATCTTAGTCGTTGGACTTTTACCCTTCTGGCTAAGTCTACGTCGCTGTACAACCCGTACAGCTCGTCGTTCCATCTTCTCCTCCACTCCCCTTCGATACATACGGGACCGTAGATCACACGAAGAATTTTTCTCTCTAAACGACCCAAGGTGCTTTCATCCGGTATTGTCATAGTCCATGCTTCTGCACCGTATAGCAGGACGGGGATGATAAGGGTCTTATATAGCGACACTTTGGTCTTTCTTAACCCAAAGAAACAGCGGTTAGCAAGAGTTATTCTTCGTTTGATCTCAGCGCTGGTGTTGTTTTCTGCGTTTACAGCGGAGCCTAGGTAGACGAAGTCCTTGACTACCTCAAAGTTGCGTCTTGCGATGGTGACGTTTTGACCAAGACGTCGGTGTTGTAGGTCCTTTCTTGATGACAGCATGTACTTTGTTTTGCCCTCATTAACCGTTAAACCCATTTTTGCCGCCTCTGCCTCAATACTCACAAAAGCCCCATTGACATCACGCTGAGTTCTTCCGATTATGTCAATGTCATCAGCATATGCTAGTAATTGGACAGACTTTTGAAAGATATTGCCTCTAGTTTTGACGTGTGAGCTTTGCACTATTCTTTCAAGTACGATGTTAAAAAAATCACATGACAGCGCATCACCTTGTCTAAAACCTTCTTTGACATCGAAAGGTTCTGTTAAGTTGTTTCCAACCTTTATGGAGAAGCGTGAATTCTCCATGGTCATCGTGCACAAACGGACGAGTTTGGCAGGGATGCCAAAACTAGACATGGCTCTATACAGCTCGTCCCTGTAGATACTGTCATATGCGGCCTTGAAATCGATGAAAAGATGGTGGGTGTCGATTTGATGTTCTTGGGTTTTTTCCAGGATCTGCCGTAGTGTGAATAATTGGTCGACTGTGGACTTTCCTGGTCTAAAACCACACTGATAAGGACCTATCAGGTTGTTGACGATGGGCGTTAGACGTTCACATATTACGGCAGAGAAGATTTTGTAGGCGATGTTAAGTAGACTGATTCCTCTATAATTGGTGCAGTTTAGAGGGTTTCCTTTTTTCAGGATCGGGCAAACAATACTGAGGTTCCATTCATCGGGCATGCTTTTTTCCGACCATATCTTACAGATAAGTTGGTGCATGCTCCTAACCAAATTATCTCTAGCTGCTTTAAAGAGCTCGGCATTCAAGCCAGCGGCTTTATTAGACTTCACCTTAGATATGGCAATCTTTTGTCGGGATTGTTGGGTTTCGTCGTCTATGTTGAATGGATCATCCTGCCTGACAGTGGAATTCGGTTCGTCGTCGCCGTTATTCAGTCTGCAGAAGTGGTCCTTCCATATCCTCAGCATTGACTGCGGTTCCACTATGAGGTTTCCACTTTCGTCTTTGCAGCCTTCGGTTCTAGGTTTATGTACCTGTGAATTTCGTTTCACCTGTTCATAAAACTTTCGAACTTCATTCCTGCTTTTAAACCTCTCAACATCTTCGACCGCACGCTTCTCATGTGCTCTTTTTTTTCTCCTGAGAAGTCGGTGTTCCTCTCGCTTCTTCTGCTCATAGAGCTCTCGTCCTTTTGTGCAGCGCTGCTTTGCGTGCGATGGATTTATATTAATTATCATTAATTATTGTGAAGGAATAGCTTTTAGTATGCTCTCAGATGGTATTCATACATTTCGTGAATACCATTTCAATAATCACTACAAAAACCAACTTTTTGAAGGTCGAAATGCATCCATCTTAATTTTGCTCTATATTGGATTTCTCAAACGATCGCTTTAAGTCAAAAATCAACTCACTTTTTGTAATAAGGGCTTAGTACAAACCTATGATTTACAGACTTCAAACTAATAGCCAATCATGTTTGCAATAATTTCTAACACTTTTTTTCGTTTTTGACTTTTGAAATTATAGAATTCATATATTGACAATTTTGAAAACGTTTCTTGGTTTCATGTTATTAGCATTGACATTTAGCATCTGTCAAACTGCCATTTAAAGTTTTCATAATATCAGTTGAGCGTTTTCCATTTTTGCTTCATAATAATTAAAACTTTGGTGGAGACTAGACGCAGGTATTTTTAAAGCGTTAATCCAAATCAGCTCATTAGTTTTTGAAGAAATTTGAAAATAATGCTTCAATTCATTTTTATGTTGTACATTGTGACATCCTTTTTGATTACTAGGAATTCTAATTTTGTTAAATTTGAATTAAAAAATAAGTCAAAAAAAATGTATTTGTCATCTCCATTATCTTACACAAAATTAAACAATCGCCAGAATAATTTAAGGAAAGAAATATTAAGGATTTTTAAATTTATTTGTATTTTTGGAAGTTCGTACTGAAATTTTGTTTTATAAAAATGAAAAATCTAACAAAATGCTATTTAAAATTGGTAAAAACTTAAATTACGAGTATTTTAGGAAAAATAAAGTTAACTAACTAAAAATTATTTTATTCTATACAAAATTCAACTGCTTTTACTTGGAAGAATTTCAAGAACAATTCAAGTAACAGTTTTGTTTACAAAAAAAATTAAAATCCTACCAAAAACACAACTAAAATGTTTCAATATCCCAAATATTTTGACTTGAAAAAATACCGACTTAAAACTTCAATTATTGATAGCATAATTTTTATACTATTTAAATGAGAGTTTAGATTATTTGTAAGCTTTATTTTCGAAGCCGAAAAATTAATGAGCGGTTCTTAGCAATTTAGAAGATTTAAATACGAGGGTGGATTGATAAGTTTCCGGTCTGATCAAGAGATGGGGCCACTAGGCCTACCTTGAGGTGGTATTCTATAGTACCATCCTTAGATAGCTTGTAGCTATAGTTTCAGCCCGATCGCCATGTTAGTTTAGTTTTAAGAGCACACTGAACAAGACGCCTCTGTGTTTTTCTTAAAAATGGAAAAGTTGGAAAATCGTGCTGTCATCAAATACTTCTAGATAGATAGATAGATTTTTATTTACTTGCAATTATTTGTACAATTTCATTAACAATCTTTAAAGCATGGTTTTGCCGTCTGCCTGATTGACAAAGTTTTAACTGTATTAAAGTTTTGTAATTAATTAAGTTGCAGTTGAGTTAACTAAAAATTTCCATCTCTAATTCTGCTTCTATAAATAAGTGCTGTTTTGCAATATATAAACATTTTAGACACGTCTACTTCATTTAAGAGAGCTAAAGTTTCATTTTCTGATAAAAAGTCTCTATCAAGTACATTTCTTCTAGTTTCTCTCAGGACTGGACACCTTCCGACAAAATAAAAAATATCCTATCGTTCAGCCATGTTGCAAATATCACAGAGCAGTGGAAGATCTTCGCGATGTGGAACGTAATTTATGTTTAGCAGTTCACCTCTTAGCCGAAACATGTTGGAGATTTGCTCTACAGTATTTATGTCCTGGAAGTAGTTTCTTTCATTAAGATTATAATTCAGCCTGCTATAGATCATCCGATGAAGTGAGCTGGTTGCCTGTTCTGTGAACACATTTCTAAAATTTTCATCCAGACGCCTCATTACCTGGTACAGTGACGATTTCCATGTACTCTGTTCACTGAGATTTAAAGTTACACCTGTATCTTCTTCCAATCCACTCTTTAACCCATCCTGTTTTACTTTGTATCGCTTGTAAAGCTGCTTTTTTTGGTAGGCGATTGTTGGGTATATTCAGTACTTTTAGAACGTAATCGACTTGCAGCTTCAACGTTTTTATGAAGAGTGGGGATAATCCTGTTTCTAACATTATCATGTAGTTTGGGGTGCATGAAGGAAGGCGGAATATTCGTTTTAAATAAAATCTCAGGAGTTTTTCCACAGTCTCAAATTTCTTTGCTCCCCACACTTGGGCTGCGTAAAACAGAATTGATACGGATACTGCTTCGAAAACTTTATATTTACTGCTATGCGCTATGTTTTTGTTGTTGAAACATTCTTTCCATGCCACGTTAATCGCGGTTTTAGCCTTAAGAAGTTTTTCGTTGAGGTGTTTTTCCATACTTAAGTTTTGAGTAAAATATACTCCTAAGTATTTGTATTCCTTTACTCTTTCTATGTTCTCATTGTTGAAGTACCATTGTTCACTTGAGCTTAACCTTCCTCCACCTTTCTTGATAACCATTACTTTCGACTTGTTCAGGTTCACTACCAAGCTCCATCGTCTACAGTATTCCGAGAGTCGATTTATAATAAGCTGTAAGAATTGCTGTGAGTTTGCCAGCAAGACTATATCATCTGCGAAGATTAAGGCTTTAATGACCTCTCCAGCATATCTAACACCTCCTGGTAATGCGTCAGTGATGTCATTTATAAATAGTGCGAATAAGCTAGGACTGAGAGCACAGCCCTGTCTTACTCCCGACTGCGTCTGGAACTATTCAGATACCTGTTTTCCATTCCATACCGCTGCTCTCGTGTCTGTGTACAAGTTCTGTATAACTCGTCCAAACTTAAACGACATCCCGGATCCAAACAACTTGAACATCAATGCGTTTTGATCAACTGAGTCAAATGCAGCTTTAAGATCCACAAAAAAAGTGTATAGCTTTTTATTTTTTTCCAAAAAAGACTCAGCAATGCTCCTTAGAACGAATATATGATCGATGGTCGAGTAACCCGACCTGAATCCGGCTTGAGACTCACATAATAGATTATTCGAGTCTATCCACGTGTTTAGCCGCTTTAGTAGAATCGCAGTAAAGATTTTGTAGGAAGCGTTCAAAAACGAGATTCCTCTATAGTTGGCTGGATCTTCGATGTTGCCTTTCTTGTGTATCGGAAAAATCAAAGCATCTTTAAACTGCTGAGGGATGATTCCTGTTTCGAAAATTTGATTTGATCTGATAAGACTATACTTCACAGGATCATTTCTGTAGTCAGTCTTCTCTTACTTTTGAAGAAAGTACGAAATACTTCTATTTAAAGGTTAAAGGGTTAAAGCCGAAGGAAATCAAAGAAGAGATGGACTCAACACTGGGGACATCCTGCCCATCATATTTAACCATTAAGCAGTGGGTTTCCGAGTTTAAAAAGGGTCGTGTGAGCACCACTGATGAGCCTCGCTCAGGACGCCCTGTTGAGGTCACAACTCCAGATATGATCGAAAAAATCCATCAGATAGTGCTGGAAGACCCCAGATTAAAAGTGCATGAGATAGCTAAGACCTGTAAGATGTCATATGAACGTGTGCAAAATATTTTGCACCAACATTTGCATATGCAAAAGCTCTGCGCAATATGGGTGCCGCGTTTGCTAACAGTCGACCAAAAATTGATTCGAAAAAACATTTCTACCTAAATGGCTAAAATCAACGATCTGAAGTTTGAATTGATGCCGCCTACTCTCCAGACCAAGCCCCGAGTGACTATTATCTGTTTCCTAACCTCAAAAAATGGCTTGGTGGTAAGAGATTTGCGGACAATGAAGAAGTAATCGAAGCTGTAAATGGGTATTTTGAGGAGCTTGATGAATCAGTCTATAGAGATGGCATTACTAGACTAGAACACCGCTATGAGAAATGTATCAGCCTTGGAGGAGATTATGTTGAGAAATTAAAAAAAAAAATCTTAAAAACGTTGTTTTTCTTGGTCAGGCCGGAAACTTATCAATCCACCTTCGTATTATTAGCCCAAAATTTTAGGAACTCAAAAATGACACGAATTAGGTATGCAAATTATAAAAAAGTGGGAATAAAATCGTTCCATTTTCTTTGCATTTCCACCTGTCAGGTTTTAATTTTAATGATCAACTTTAACCTCAAATGCTTGATTCCAATCAAGAAATGCTTGATTAGAATTGGGAAATTTTCAACGAAAGTTATAACCAACTTGTATAAAAAATCCAATGATTGGTTTCAATACTGAAAACCAATGATAATAAAAATCATGACTTACCCCTAACTTAAATAAAATGTTTAGAAATAGTCAAATACTAAAATCTTTTATAATTGAGAACATTTTTTTTTACTTATAGTTAAATATTAAAATGACTTTCACATTTTATCAAATCAGTTAAAATGTTGCGATTTGCTTCAAATTTTTGAACGTTTTTAAGAGAAGTTTTGATTAAAATGAGTTGAGAGTTCAAATTTTAAATAGAATTAAGAACAACATTAAAAAAATCTAGAACCACTGTGTTTTAAGATTCAATTTTATACGCTACAAAGTTGGACTTATATTTTTTGTACATCATTGTTCAACATTACACAACTAATTTTAGTAACTTCGTGCATTACATAATATGGTTATAAACCACTTAAAATACCCCCGTTTTAGAAACATATGTCAACGTTAATTGAAGTCTACAAATTTGTCTGCAGCAGCCATAGGTGAATGTTTTAAGTTGGTAAGGCTTGGTTGACACATTATATGAACGTTTTCAAGAAATAAAAGCAAGAGAAAGAGCTCAAAAAAGTTCTAAAATAATCATCATAAGTTCTCTTCTTTTTGTTATTTTTGTTCTAATTAATTTAATGCTTGCATTTTTCATTTTAAAAAAACAGAGTTTTGAAGATTTCCCAAAAAAAACAACGTTTAGAAAAACTTGGCAGAGCTCAAATGAATGATATACGTACGGCGTACGCTGCTGTTTGTGGTTGGTTGAACTTAAGGAGAGAAAATGAGGACTCTTATCCTTGATGGTGTCTCTCATATATAACCAATGTTATATACATATATATACATTTTACCTATGTACATAAATACATACCAACTACATACTTTTCTGCAATTGCTGCAGCTCAGGCAAAGTAATTATAAAACGGAAATTTTCCAATTAAACTTTAATTCAACACAGCTATAATATAAGATGGGTAGTTAATTAAAATAGGATAAAATGTTGAATGCGATGCGCTCTTCTTCAGCCAACGTAATTAAAGTGCTATGTGTGTTGTTGCAACAACAACACATTTAGCATCATCAGAAGAACAGAAGCGATATCAGAAAATATGCGGGGTAACGTTTGATGATTGTTTTCAAGGTATTTGGTCGAGAGTCAAGACTGACGAGACGACGACCAATGACTACGAGCCGGGCGGCGGCGGCGCGGCGACGACGCTGTAGGTCGACCATTTATTCAATATCTATCTACGATCTCAGACAATTTAATTCATAAACTTTTTCTATATTTTGATGCCAAATTGAGTTTTATTTCTTTTCATATAACCCTATAAACCCTGCCATATTTTGTTTATTAAGTTTTTGATTCCTTAGAGAAAATGTATGCTTTAAAAATTGATAATAAAGAAAACAAATTAAAAGGTTTGATTTTAAAAATCCCAATGTTTGGGAAGATATCATTTTATGACATTTGACAACTGAAACCTACGCCATTTTTAAGAAGAGGCTGTGATACGACCCACACTGATAACTTCAAATTAATGTCAATCTGTCGATATTTCTAGGAGTCTTAGAAGAGTCTTTTGTAGAAGATAAAAAGTTTGAAGTCAAAATCTTGTGCCTAAACCAATTGTTTATCAATTTTTAGTTGTCAGTTGTATTTTTCTGAAAATTATATAAACGTTACAGACATACTTTACATACGATACAATATGTTTGATTTCAATATCTATGTTCCCAGCTATTTTTGTCGAAAACCAATTTAATTTGGTTAATGGAATTAATTTGTCCATCTTTTTTAAATTCATAATAACGTTTTCAATTTATTTTTAAAGTCCTTTCTGCATCTTTTGATGTTATTTCAAAAAAATTTATTTGGACTCAGTTTCTCTACATAATAATTATCATATACATATATAAGAAATTGGGTTTGTCATTAAAATATCATTTAAATTATCATATTTTAACCTTCCCATAGAAAATTATTGTAATGGGTCCGATTTATCAAATTGAAAATTTTGACATTTCTCGACGTTTTTAAGGCACCTAGAGTCGAAATAAAAGATTTTTAGAAAGATGTCTGTGCGTGCGTGTGTACGTACGTCCGTACGTCCGTACGTTCGCGACGTTTTTTTCGTCGTCCATAGCTCAAGAACCAGAAGAGATATCGACTTCAAATAAATTTTGTTATACAGATAATAAAGCAGAAAGATGCAAAAAGGGTTCTCAACAAAATTGGGTGGGTGTTTTTTTTTACCATAGCAGTTTAAAAAAAAGGTGAAAATTTTGGTTAACCCTAAATATCTCATGAACCAATGACGCTAGAGACTTAAATTAAATTTTATATTATATATTGTAACGTGATACAATACATCTATATTTTTGGAAAAAATCCAATTAACGGTTTTTTTATAAATCAAAAAACTGGAAAGAAAAAATTTGTCACCTCGAAAAATTTACGACCAAAATATGATTTAATCTCCAAAACAATTTTGTGCAACGAAGAATAATGTTTTTGACATCTGATAAAATTTTGAGAAAAATATAATTGACATTTTTTTACAAAAAATTAAAAACTGAAAAAAAATTTAATAAAAGTTGGTAAAAATTGATTTTCGACTCAAAAATCTTTTCAAAAATTCGGGATAATAGCCTTTTACTAATTAAGACTAATAAGAAATATTGTTTTCAACGTTAGGAAAAATCGAATTGACAGTTTTTTTTACAAAAAATAAAAACCTAAAAAATAAAAATTATAAAAGTTGGTAAAAATTGATTTTCGACTCAAATATCTTTTCAAAACTTTGAGATATTGGCTTTAAACTACTTTAATCTTTCAAAAAATTTTGTTGTCAACATTCAGTAAAATTTTGAAAAAAATCTAATTGACAGTTTTTGTACAAACAATTAAAAACCTAAAAAAAATTTAACAAAAGTTGGTAAAAATTGATTTTCGACACAAATATCTTTTCAAAAATTTGAGATAATAGCTTCAAACTAATTTTAACTTATCAGAAATATTGTTTTCAACATTCTATAAAATTTTGAGAAAAATCGAATTGACAGTTTTTTTTTTACAAAAAATTAAAACCTAAAAAAAAACAATACTAAAACAAAAAATAAAAACCTAAAAAATTAAAATTATAAAAGTTGGTAAAAATTGATTTTCGACTCAAATTGCTTTTCAAAAATTAAAAATATTTTAGATAGATAGATAGATAGATAAATCTTTATTCATTAAAACGATACATATTAATTTACAATAGAAAAAAAAAACTTACAAGCATGGCATTAGAGCCGTCTGCCGAATATTATCAAGACATTTACATTGAGAAAAAAGAATATTCAATTATGGAATATAAAATAAAGAACATATGTATATAAATAAAATTACAGAAATGTGATCAACTTGTTAAATGTTGTTTTGTTAAAGTGGCAAAATAATTTAAAGAAGAAAAAGAATAGTTAACAATAAATATGTGTTACAATGAAAAAAGAAAACAGCTAACAATTAGGTACCTTAAATGATTGTTCAAAATATTTAAGTTTAATTTTTTTTTTAAACTAAAAAAACCGAAGATGGCGAAGAAGTGGAAAAGTTTCAGAGAATATGGACTTTTAGTTTAGTTAAAACGGAAAAAGGCGAACTCTAAGAGATTCAAGTAATGGAATATTGGGGCTTTTAGTTTAGCTAAAACAAAACTTTATTTTCTATTTTTACTTAAGTAGATACTTCAAAACAGACTCAAATAAGAATTTCTGTAATTATTTGCATGGGAGCGTACCAGCAATTTCCAACCATACTCCCCGTTCAAAACACGTAAACATTCTTCCGACGAAAAGAAGCTTTTATCAAAATGAAGTCTACGGATTTCTTGTAAAATAGGACAAGTTGCTAAAAAATGGTAAACATCTTCGTTTTGGTTTGAGTTGCAGAGTGAACAGATTGCATCTAAGTCAGTTCTATGTGGCCTGTAGTTGAGTTCAAGAGTTTCAGTCCGTATTTTGAATATTAAACTTATATCAGAAGCAGAAAGGTCCTCACAGAAATAATTATAATCGCCCAAAGTCAAATTAAGACGGCTATAGGTTGCTCTAGAAAGTGATTCCCTAGCCCTTTCGAGATTAGTTTTGTACATTTCCTCATCAACCATCAAAATGCAGTTGTAAAAGGTATTTCTCCATTCTTCTTTGTTGTTTGCATTTAGATTCATTGCTAAATTATGTGCTGTGGCAAGAGCATGCCAATTTCTAAAAGGGGAATATCCACAATGGAGTTATATTAGCAGGATTTGCTTGTGCAGATTACTATCGGGTCTATGCATAACTTTAATAAGATAGTCTGCGTTGGCCTTTAAATTTCTAACATATATTTGCGGAAGCGCGGACTCAACATATATGGCGTAATTAGGCGTGCTACGTGTTAGCCGGAAGATTCTTTTGAAAAAGTATCTTTGAATAACTTCCATATCCTCCAGAAATTGGTATCCATACACTTGATTCCCATAACAAAAGCAACTGTTCACGGTAGCCTCAAAAACCTTAAATTTCGATGTAGGGTCCACAAAGCTTCTTGAAAAAAATGTGACCACATCGAGTTTATAGCTGATTTGGCTAGTACCACTTTCTCTTTAATATGATTTTTGATGTTCAAATTATGAGTGATAGTAAAACCAAGATATTTATATACTCGCTGACAACTTCAATAGTGGTACCATCTAATGTCCAATTTCGTACATTATTATCTGAACGGTTTAGAGGTTTAAAAATCGTAATTTTAGATTTAGAAATGTTGATTTTGAGATCCCACGAATCGCAATATTGTTTAAGTTTATTTATCTGAAGATGCAATGTCACTGGGTTATCAGAGAACACCACCAGGTCATCAGCATAGAGCAACATCTTCAAAGATAAATCGCCATAGTTGACGCCTCCCGGTAATTTATTTTCAGTATCATTGATAAAAAGAGCGAACATCAGCGGACTCAATATACAGCCTTGTGGAACACCTGTTTCGGTATTAAAGGATTTTTACATAGATATACCATTACAAACCATTGCAGATGTGTTTAATAAAAGTTGTTCATAGATCCGAATAAATTTGGTTGAAAGGCCAATAGCTGCTAGCTTATATAAAAGTGATCTTCTGTTGATGGTATCAAAAGCAGCTTTAAAATCGACGAAAAAAGTGTATAGGGGCTTCTTTTTGTCGATAAAACGCCTGACAACACTCGTAAGAGCAAAAATTTGATCAATCGTTGAAAGGCCCGCCCGAAAACCAGCCTGATATCGACTTATCAAATTATTTCTTTCAATACAATTCATAAGCCTAACGTACAACATTTGTGCAAACAGTTTTCTTAGTGAGCTCAGAATTGAAATGCCCCTATAATTTTCTGGTGAACTCGGATTACCCTTTTTAAATATAGGAAATATTGTAGCCAAACCAAAGTAGCTCGGAAATTTCTCTTCTGTAAACATTTTATTTAATAACCCCAACACACGCTCGAGAAATTCAGGAGTTGAATTCTTATAGAATTCGATAGGAATGCCATCCAAACCCGCTGCTATGTTATTTTTCATTCTGCTTAGAGATGCCAACATCTCAACCATGGTAAAAGGAGAGTCTAGCTCATCGATTGAAACATTTTGCAGGGCAAAATTGATGGAATTCTGGTCAAGATCTGGCAGTAGCAAACCTTCAAAGTATGTGGCTACTTAAAGACGATGACTTGATGCGACCTCCCAAAATTCGTACATTGTACCAGAATGACTTAGAGTCCTTACAGTCTAGAAGTTTCCCAGCCGCTTTGATTAAATGTAATTGCTTTTTCCGTCTACACAAATCTTTATATATTTTATTCTGTTCAAGGTAATTTCCTCTGTGAGTTTCGTTGTTAGATTGTCTAAACAATTTTAGGTAAGCGAAAGACTTTTGCCTACATTTCTTACATTCATCGTCATACCACTTCGATTTTTGTATCAGTGTTGAATAAGGACGATTAAAAATATTGTCTTCAAATTTATTTTATTTCACAGAAAATATTGTTTTCGATATTCAGTAATTTTTTTATAAAAAATCCAACAGTCCGATTTTTCATAAAAAAATAAAATCTACAAAATATATAGACAAACTTTTGAGCAAGACAAATCGACAGACAGGATGGGAAGTTATCAGTGTGGGTCGCATCCCAGCCTCTTTTTTTGTTTGTTTTATTCCTTTATTGCAACACAACCTTTATGCTAATATTCAAAACTTGTCTTTATGTCAATCATACAAAAATATATGATTATTTAAATGTATTTCTCCGTAAAAGAGAAACCATAAGATACCAACAACTTTGTCAGAGATTTCAACAGATTTCAACTTTTATCTCAAAAATCAGGGTTTTAAAAACAAACAAGTCAAAATTAAAGAGAATACAAATAAAACGTATTAATTAATATTAACTCAACCAAAAATTTAACATTATGTGTATAAACACCTAGAAGGACATTGTGAATATAATTATTCTTTTTTTTTTTATTTCTTACCAAAATAACCATGCACTTGTGTATATATAAAAAGTGTCCTCTGAGGACATGAATGTGGTATAAATTGTATACGTTCAACATTAAATTATGTATAAAAAGAAAACCCTTTTTGACAGCTTGTAGGTACATACATCTCCTTCTCCCATTCCACTCAAATTTTTATTTTCATGTCCTCAAAAGGATATCAGTTTACCTTAAGCAAACATACATATGTACATACATAACATACCTTATACGATGCAGGCTCATATACAAACACACCACTTTGATCGAAGGTAAACTCAATAAACATGAGAATAAATCCAATTTTACCAATTTTTCGGTTATATATTATAATTTCAATGAATATTAATTAAAGTGTAGATCACATCAAGAAGAATTCATTTACCGCATCTCTATGTATGTATGTAGCTGCTATTCAATTATTCTGATTTCTCTCTCATGGGTGTCTTGTGAGTTTCTGTTGATACATTTAACTTTGTTTTTTTTTTGTTTTAAGTATTATGTTCTGAAGGATATGATGTGATGTTTGAATTCACCATCATCATAATGTACAATAACGCATATTGATGGACATATATCTAGTTTATTATAAAAAAGTTTAAAGGTCTAACGATGTAAAGCCTCTTTATATTGGAACTTAATTTACATCTTCAATCGCGTACGGAAGTGCCACATACTACTCCTTTTCTATACAGAAATAAACTCAGCAGGATTTTGGACTCCACTCTAAAATTCACCAACTTCGAGTTTGTAACAAAATAGTAAAAATCAAAATAGACATGTACTTCTTAAAAACCTACAAACAAATTGCATATCTAAACAAATAGACACAAGTGCCGCACTTTTCTTCATAAATTAATGAAGGAAAAGGATATTTTGGTGATACGCTTACGTTCAATAATGTCAACCGAGGTTTTAGTAATATGCTTGTTTTTTTTTTTTTTTTTTTTTTTTTGTTAAAAAATAAACAGGAAAAACATTCCTGTTTATTATGTACTAAAATCAATTAATCAAAATTCTAATTTCCAATATTTTATAAGAACGCAACACAATACAGAAATAAACTGTAAAAAAAAAAACAATTCCCATGTTGATTTAATTCAAAAACTATGATAATATTTTTAAGGATTTTCATTAACTTCGAATTATTGTGATCGCAGTCAATAAGTTTTGTCAATTAAAAAAGAATTCTTGCTTCGAAAAATTTCAATATTGATAAAATTGGTACAGACGTTCAAAATAATATCATTATTAACAATGCATTTGTATTGGTATTTCTACTCATAATATCAATATTATATAATGTTAAAATAGTATGTTAAGTTAAAGCAGTCAACATCATTCAAAATTCGAGTAGGTACTTCCTTTTTGTTTAAGATCGTTAAATTTGTATTTATTTTATGTTGCGTTCAATGTAGTGACTCTGAATCCATCTTTGAATCTTTAAAAAATTATCAATACTAAAGTTAAACTTTTAGACATCGGAAATTGGAGGAGTTCGAAAAATAGTGGAAATGAGGAAAAATATTAAAAACTTTTATTTTGAAAAAGTCTTATTTCTTACTATTTTTATGGTATGAAATAAAAATCAAAAAAAGGCTGGAATGCGACCCACACTGATAACTTCCCATTCCGTCTGTCAATTTGTCTTACTTAAAAGGTTTGTAGGTTTTCGTGTTTTGTTGAAAAGGGTGTCAGTTGAATTATTCTTAAAAATTTAAAAATTAATAACAATATTTTGCGTATGATGAAATAGTTTGATATTAAAATCTATTTTTGTTAACGAGATTTTTAGTCGAAAACCAATTTTTACAAATTTTAGTAGCATTTCTTAAAAGTTTTCATTTCTTATATAAACAAATACAAATTAGATAAATGAAATTAATTTGAAGTCAATAACTTCTATTATTCACGAAATATCGAAAAATGAACATACATTTTTACCAATTTTGCGGATTTTATTTTGTAGATTTTAATTTTTTATGAAAAAACTGACTATTGGATTTTTATTAGAAATTTACTGAATGTCCAAAACAATAATTTAAAGCCAATATTTTTAAATTTTGAAAAGACATTTGAGTCTAAAGTAAATTTTTACCAAGTTTTAGTATTGTTTTTTTTTTAGGTTTTTATTTTTGTACAAAAAACTGTCAATTAAATTTTTCTCAAAATTTTACCGAATATTGAAAAAAAAAATGTCCTATAAAATAAAATTAGTTTTAAGCCATAATCTCAAATTTTTGAAAAGTTATTTGAGTCGAAAATTACTTAAACCTCAATTTTTACCAACTTTTACAACTTTTAGTAATGTTTTGTTTAAGTTCTTATTTTTTTTTTTAAAACTATAAATTTAATTTTTCTTAAAATTAAATTGAATGTTTAAAACAATATTTTTTATAAGATTAAATTAATTTGAAAACAATATTTCAAATTTTTGAAAAGATATTTGAGTCGAAAATTTTTACCAACTTTGAGTAATATTTTGTATGTAACGAATAAACTTAAAAAGTACTGGACCGATTTTAATAATTCTTTTTTTATTAGAAAGCTACATTATCACTGAGTAACATATAGGCTATATTTAGTATACTAGATTACTACAGAAATCTTTTGAAATTCCTATTAAAACCAACCGAAGGTGTAAAAAAATTAGCCATAAAATGTCTTTCATCGCATACGCATAGGACAAACAAATGTTTTCTAATTTAGTGATTCATGGTTGTTTTAATTAGCATGCATATAACTTCAATATCTGTATCTATTTATGTCTACCCGTGCGAAGCCGGGAAGGGCCGCTAGTTTTTTATAAAAACAACTGCCAATTCGATTTTTCTCAAAAATTTTACCAGATGTTAAAAACGTTATTCTTCGTTGCACAACATTATTTTGGAGATAAGATCATTTTTTGTTGGTAAAATTTTCGGGATGACAAATATTTTTTTTTCAGTTTTTTTGATTTATATCCAAAAAGTCTGTTTAAAAGTAGTACCTTAAATTTAAGATTTAAAAATATACCTACAAAATAAGTTTGTCTCCAAAAATCAAAAAGACCTTAATTTTCCAGAATTAGTTTTAGATACAGGTAGGTAGGTAGAAATGGCTGTCCTGCTTCGCGCAGGACACAATTAGCGATGAGTGCGCCGTTTTGATACCATACCTCGTGAGATTCTGAATGGGTTTGAAAATGGGCTATGGATGGTGCACGTTCCGCACGTGTAGTCCATTTAGTGAGGGAGAAATAAGGGGGGAGGGGGTTAAAACCACTTTGTGCTATTTAGGTATGAGATCAAATCTTTGATCTTGAATTCTGCGAGTTCCTCAATACCGTTGAAGAATTCCTTACCCAAGTGGAGTGCTCTTTTCCTGGCCAGGGCCGGACAGTGGCATAGAAAGTGTGGGACTGTTTCTTTTTCATCCCGGTTCTCACAGCTACGGCAGAAAGAGTTATGTGGTATACCCAATTTTGCCGCATGCTCCCCTTCAGGCCAATGTCCTGTGCAAGTAGCGACAATCCTGGCTATGTCATGCCTTGGTTTGGAAATTAAATTGATTGATTTTGGTTTGTTATAGGCGGGTCAGATTTTCCTGGATATAACGCAACTCGTTAAACTACTCCACCTATGATTTGCTTCTGATGTGTATTTGGTCAGGATATCACCCTTCACAACTCCAAGAGGAGCATATACTCTCACTGCCAGAGAGTTGTGAAGGGCTGATCCTTGCCTAGCTAGCTCATCTGCCTTCTCATTACCCTCATAGCCCCTATGGCCCGGTATCCAGATAAGAGTGACGCTCATATCCAGTTCCTTTAGGGCCTCTTTGCATTGCTGGACCAGTTTAGAGGATGATAAAGCTGAATCAATGGCTTTAATAGCTGCCTGACTGTCTGTTAGTATGGCTACATTTTGGTTCTGACGGATATTTTTAAGGGCTGTACATGTACAAGCTTCCCTTATCGCCAGCAATTCTGCCTGGAGCACGCTGGCAAAATCGGGAAGTCTATAGGTTTTTGAAATCTCAAGAGATTCACAGAAGACTCCTGCACCAACACCGCATTCCATCTTCGAACCATCCGTGAAGATAATTGTGTCGAAGTCTTCCGTCACAACGCCATCCTCCCAGTCGGTTCTTGACGGGAGCAAGACTCTAAACTTCTTTGAGGTGTCTAGGGTAGGGATGCAGTAATCGGTGGTTGTGGATAGGATGTCTGATGGTATCAGGCTTGTTTGGTTGCAGTGCCCGTAAGATCTAGGTGCCCAGCAGCCTATTTCTTTGAGTCTCAAGATACTGCAGGACACCTGATATTTGATAAAGAGGTCGATCGGAAGAAGGTCCAGGATGACGTTGAGTGCATCCGTTGGACAGGACCTGATTGCCCCTGATATCCCTACGCATGCATTTCTCTGCACCTTTGCAAGCACAAGCTTACCTTTGTAAGCTTGTTTACTTTGGCTTTGTTGAGTGCGGGCCACCAAACAATGGAACCATAGACCAGTATCGGTCTTACAACCGCTGTGTATGTCCATTTTATCATTTTTGACTGGAGGCCCTACTTGTTGCCGAATGTTTTATTGCAGGCGTAGAAGGCGACACACGACTTTCTTACCCGCTCTTCGATGTTAAGCTTCCAGTTTAATTTGGTATCCAGTATTACGCCCAGATATTTAGCACTGGAAGACATTGATAGTGCTTGTCCGTTTAACCGAGGTAGAGTGAAGGTTGGTACCTTGGTTTTGGTGGTGAAAAGCATCAACTCGGTTTTGTTGCTGTTAACACCTAGTCCGCAGCTCGCAGCCCAGGTGCTTACTTTCTTCAAAGCCATATTAAAGATTTCACTGATCACGCTTGGAAATTTTCCTGACACTAGAATGACCAAATCATCGGCGTACGTAACCGCTTTCACTCCACTACTCTCGAATTTCACTAGAATGCTGTTCATGACCAAAAGCCATAGGAGAGGAGACAATACACCTCCTTGAGGTGTTCCTCTGCTGGCATATTTGGTACACGTTGAATATCCTAACTTTGATTGAATCCTCCTATTACTTAGCATGGATATTATCCACCTTCTAATATAGTTCTCTACACCGAAGTCTGCAAGTGATTCAGCGATGGATTCAGTTAGGACATTGTTGAAAGCTCCTTCTACGACTAAGAAGGTGGCTAGGGTATATTCCTTGAAATGAATTGTGTTTTCTATCGTTCTCACTACCTCGTGAAGGGCAGTCTCTGTGGATCTGCCCCTCATGTAGGCATGTTGCGAGTTAGATAGGGGACAACTACTTAGAATTCTCCTTATGTGAGAATCTAAGATTCTCTCCAGGGTTTTAAGAAGAAAGGAAGTAAGGCTTATAGGTCGGTAATCTTTGGCAGATTCATGCCCTCTTTTACCAATTTTTGGTAAGAAAACCACTCTTACCTGCCTCCAAGACATGGGGACATGGTTTAGTAAAAGGCAACCTTTAAAGATACTCTCGAGCCGTGGTACTACTAATTCAAGCTGATTTTGCAGCATTATAGGTAGTATTCCATCAGGGCCTGGAGATTTGTACGGCGAGAAGGTTTTGATAGCCCAGACTATATTTTCTCTAGTTATAAGGGCGTTTACCTGCTCTATGGAGGTTGGCATGTTGAAAGTCAGATTGCATTCGGTTGGTTCTTCTGCACAACCTGGGAAGTGTACGTTCATTAGTAGCTCTAATGTCTCCATAGGAGATGCTGTCCAGCTCCCATCTGGTTTTTTAAGAAATGAGGGGTTCGAATGTTCTTTCGATAGAACCCTACTAAGCCTGGCCGAATCTTTGATGTTTTCGATGGACTGACAGTACTCTTGCCATCCTTGTTTTTTGGCTTGAGCTATAGAACGCTTGTATATTCTCAAGCAGTCCTTATAAGGCTGATAAAATTTATGCTTATAGCAGATATTAAAAATGGTTCTTGTTATTTTCCTCAGATTAGATAAGTCGTCATTCCACCAAGGTGGAAAGGTTTTCTTACTGTATCTTATCGGACAAGAGACCTTGAATGCGGTGTTTATAGAGTCCTCGAAGTTTGAAATCTCTAACTCAAGATCTGTTACCGAGTCGTAACTCGCGTTCGGTACCTTACCTCAATGGACCCAATGGGAGAAGACAGACAGTCAGACGGAATCGAGAGACCCACTTTTTTCGACTTCTCTACCATCGTTAAGTCATGCTTAATTAAAATCTCGAGTTTAAAATATTTTTTCGAATGCAATACTTGCCATATAATTCCTTAGTGTCGCAAGTAAAAAGAAGATTTGAACAATATAATATGAATTGTGTTCAAAAAAATAAATTTTTGAAATTTCGATAACATCTTATTGCAATACATATTTTATTATTTATGTACCTTGTTTGGAAAAAATTCTTACCTTCGTATGAAGACAATTGCATTGTTAAAAAAACGAGCTCAAAATATTTCTTAAAAGCATTGATATCTAAGGCTTAATATGAAAAAATAGATTTTTTAACCTTTCTCATTTTAGGATGAAATATAAAAAAACCTATGTATAACTTTAAACAAAATAGTCTTAGAAAAATGATATATATATTTTTTGATAAAGAAATAATAAAACTGCAGTTATTACTCAAAATGCTTTCAGATACAAAAACCGTTTGGCAAAATATATATGAAAACTGCATTTTATATTTTCTGAAACCATTGTTACTTCTTTACTCTTGCCAGCAGAAAAGAAGATACTTAAGCTTATAATCTACAACGTCTTCCATTTTGTAGCAACATTTAAAATTTCCAGCCTAAGAACCGACAATTTTGACAAAAAAATGCTCTCATCAGATTTTTGTGAACTTTTTGTTACTTGATAATAATTATGTCCTCAGTATCCGTCTTCCATACAGCTATATGCATTTTAAAACTTGTCTACTATTTAATTTATTTAATAAAAAGGTATTATTTTAAGGAAACGAAATAGGAAAACACACTTCAAAATAGTCGCATTTAAACCGCCGGCCATATCTCAAAAACCAGAGCGAAAGTGTGGGTCACATCTATGTTATATCGAAGGTTCTTTGGAAAACACTAGCTCTTTAAAATGCATTGCATTCAGTTATACCCGACATTTATAGATTCACTATAGCAAACCCGGCGAACTCCGTTTCGCCACCAGATGGCTTCGTTTTTTGTAACATTTCGTTTGGGAATTAAAAGATGAAGAAAAATTATTTTTTTTTTGTTTTATATTTGAAAAGGAAAAATTTTATTTCATTTCACAACAGTATTGAATTCATTTCGATTACAAAAATGAAGTGTAATTTAGTTGAACTTCTCTAAGTAAAAAATGAAAGTGAATCCAAAGTAAATACTGAATCGAAGCGTTATACCCTTATACTTGTCCGTAAATTATCCGTTTCACTGAAGTGCTCTTTGGTAAACCACATTTTTTGTTTTTTGGCCTGACGTTAACACAAACAAAGCGGATGGTTTCCCAACTCGTGAACGCGCAAGGTATAGCTGCCCATGTGAAAAACAATTATTATTTCTAAATTTATCCCGCAAACACTAAGCGATTGGCCTTGCGACTTGTTAATTGTCATTGCGAACGCAAAGCGAACCGGAAATTGCAATCGTTTGAAGTCAAACGGAAGACCAGTCGGAATCATTGGTATTCGAGGAATACATACATTTTCACCTGCGTACTTTCCGTTAATAATGGTTGCCTCAATCAAATTCGGCATAAGTCTTTTCACCGCAAGTCGAGTACCGTTGCAAAGTCACGGTGGATTCAAATTACGCAATATCATAATAACTGAACCAACTTTGAGTTGCAAGTTATGTGGTGAAAATCCTGGTACCTCCAGAGAATTCAAAAACTCCGTTGGATATTTACTACATCATCGGGATTTGTTATGGAATCAACGGATTTGTATGTCACCAAATCGCCGGCGATTTTTGATTGAATGGTGAAATTCAGTGCGTGTACATCATTATTCTTTGCGGCGAGAATTGCTCGTTGACTTAACCAGGCATAATTCTAATAATTCTCGCTGATGTTTGGGAAAACATTTTCAATAAGAGCTAATTGAGAGTCTACAAATCGACAAAAGTCGTTGGTAAGAGTAATTAATCCAGTTGTCGCATCAACTGGCACTTTTTCATTTCCATACAGCTAACAATTGTTTGGAAAATTATGCAGCGTTTGAAGGTGAACTCTCATATTAGTGGTTAGCGATAATGTTTTTACGTTATTCCACAAAAGTGATGCCTTCAGGCAAGCATTCAATCCATCTGCAGGCATTCCACGGGGAATTACTGGCAACGTCTGCCTGAAATCGCCTGCCAACAATATCATCAAGCCGCCAAAGATGTTGTTACTTCGTCGAAAATCCTTCAGTGTGAAGGTAAGTGCTTCAAGTGATTTCTTATGTGCCATTGTGCACTCATCCCAAACAATGAGCTTGCATTGCATCAACAATTTTCCCATTGCACTGGATCGGGAAATATTGCATGTTGGAGTATCAATTCTGTTTAAATTGAGTCGAAACTTAAGCGCAGAACGTGCAGTACGAGCGCCATCTAGAAGAGTTGCCGCAATTCCAGAAAAATCAATGAAATGACAAATGTTTTCCCTGTTCCTGCATTTGCGTTCAGGAAGAATAGACCACCAGTATTATTGTCCACCGCTTGCATTAATGTTTCGTATACTTGTTTTTGCTGTTCATTTCAGCCACGCCACATTATTTCCAACGAATTCCTGCAATGTATCAACATTGTTTTGCAGCTCTCGATTTAATTCTTGGTTTAATGCAACGTGCATAGATCGATTTGGCGCAATCATTCCTACTTCAATCAGTAGCTTTAGCATTGATCCTCAATCAGAATCATTCCTTCATTGTAGATTTCACCGCTTTTCTGTTAAAATTTTTCCTGAATGTTGTCTGCTATAAACCTCACGGAGCCCGAGACCTTTCCAACGAATGCAAAACCGTGGAAATCGGTTTGTGCGTTCTGGAGTTATAGCGTCAGGAAAGAAAATCCGACTTATTTTTATATAGTAGATTATGAAACTCTCAACGTCATTATTATTTTATATTCCCATGTTTACACATTTTTTTTCAATACCAAAACCATCATAATTAATTTTCTAAAAACTATCCAATTTACTCACTGAAATGCTTCTCGTTATATTATTTTCCTGCCATTTTCCTATCTTTTAGGTTGCAAAAAATTCAAACAAAAAAAAACTATTTACATTTACATAATAATCTATACCTCGGGAATAATCTCATTTTACGGGTTCTTGAAATTTTCAAAAACAATATAATCGGCCAGCCACCAGTAACGCTGTGATGGGATGCGATGGTGGGGTTGGTACGGGCGGTTGGTGGGTTTGGTTTAGTTTTTAGTCTTCTCTTGTCATCTTTTTTGTGTCTCAAAATAGCGTGGCGATGATGAATAATAAAATGATAGGAAAATTGTCCTCTGGACCAGTTAATCATCCCTTGGGGTGAGCTCAATTTTTGTTGGTTTTCATCTAGAGAGGGCTCATGGAGAACAATTTGTCGCACTATCAAAGGTTCACTGCGAGCGTCGACCAACCGAACTGAGAGATGGAGTTGATAACGGTGGCAGAGTTGTAGGTGGAACGGCAAACGAATAATCAGCAATCGGGCCACATGTGCGGCGACAGTGGCGGTACTGATGGGTTATTGGCGCATCTACATATACCCTTGGCTATACAAATCTAACGCAAATTTCCATTAAGCGGTGTAGGGTTAGATATTATAGTGATGAGTTTGGGTTAAACTGTATACCTATGTATATAAGTTGAAAGTTAGATATGGGCAGGATATGTGTTGTGTATGGCTAAAAGGACTATATGAGACAATCGTATAGCGTATAATATGGAGAGTGACACAACCCGAAATTAAATTGAGAATTCTCATTTTCAAAAGGAAGACTCTATTTTTGTGAGTTAAATGGAATTTTCCTGTTTTGCATACCGATCCACCGAAAAAGGACCTTCGAATAAATACTCATACTCTGTATAATGTGTTTTTGGATCTCGAGCTGTGTGTATATTATCATACGACAGTCCCTTTATTGGTTTAACCTCACCGCACGTAGGAATCTAAAAATTCACCACAAACCACCTGAGATTGGAATATTGTTTTGTGTGTGTCTTACACTTTAGTCAAAAAAGTAAAGGAATTTTTTTGTTTAAGGACAATGACATTAGCGAAGACTACAACGACGACGACGAGCGGCATAGAGCAAATTGAAAAATAAAATTTGTATTATGAAAACTGCTGCTCTGATATCTTCTTTAGGCATATTCGTGTATAGAAAAACGATGTCCTTACGAACAAAAAAATGTCCTTATTCTGCCTTCGTATTCGTATTATGTTGTAAACAGATTAATGTGTTCTCTATGTTATCTCAAATCTTAAATTGAATCCTTGTTAACATTTTGTAATGGATTTTCTACTTCTTGTTATCATTTGCGTATACCTATACACTTATAGAGAGGAGGTGTTATGGCATGGTGGCTTGTTTCGGTGGGCTTATGTGCATACACTCGTAGGTATGTATGTATATATTTTTTTTCTCTGTGTTAACTATCAAGAAGGATCTTTGTACGGTATACGCCTCTGTCAGAGGGCTTTAGTAAAAATGTAGACACATCGCACAGTTCGTATCTTCTGTTACAACGCGATAAAAGTCAAATTAATAGGGATTTACTCTGTGTAGAAATTATGAAGGGTAAGGGATTCCAGGCCATCCACAAACCCATCCCCATCCCCAAACCACTTATTCGCTTCTGAATTTCTTGATTTTTTGTTGTTGTTGGTTTTGTGGATTTTCGGGTACAAGGGTGCAATATAGACAGTGCGGAATATTATGGGCCAAAATAAGAAATAATGTACGTTGTACGTGGAGGTATGGAACATGTAGTATAAGAAAGAAGCCACCTATGAGCCAAGAAAATAGAAAATTTGCGGTTTCGCTATAATATAATTGAGATTTCGAGTTTGTTGCGTGATGTTTGGTACGAGAGTTATAAGTTAACTAAAATCCAGCACGCATTTGACAGTAAGGTGCAAAAAAAATTGTTACTCGTAGGTAAATGTTGACGATAAAACGCTACTAAAAAGGCTTATCAATGTACTAAAAGAATAAAGACTAGTTCTGACCCATCAGCTTGGATTTAGAAATTAACATGTCACTATCAAATTAATTGAAATTAATTAAATTGAAGTTGAGGTACCACAAGGAAGTGTCCTAGGGCCAACCTTTTACCTTTAAGATATAGATGATTTTTCAGTGAACAACGACGCATCTATGCTAATGGTGATACTGTAATATTGATGAAAGATAAATCCGTTACAAAGGCTTCCTAAAAATTACAAAATGCAGCCAATAAAGATAGTGGAGAAGTATCTTAATCCAATGTTTCCAAACCTTTTGAAATGGATTTGAAGCTTCAAAAATTAGAAGAGCTAAACTTGAACTACAGAATAATGTATTGGTTACTAGAATAGAACTCAAACCTATCTTTCCAAAACAAACTAATGTTATATCGGGTGATTTTTTTGAGGTTAGGATTTTCATGCATTAGTATTTGACAGATCACGCGGGATTTCAGACATGGTGTCAAAGAGAAAGATTGAATTTTATTACCAAAATCAGTGTTCGGTTCGAAATGTGTTTATCGACAAATTTTGTTCAGCGATGAGGCTCATTTCTGGTTGAATGGCTACGTAAATAAGCAAAATTGCCGCATTTGGAGTGAAGAGCAACCAGAAGCCGTTCAAGAACTGCCCATGCATCCCGAAAAATGCACTGTTTGGTGTGGTTTGTACGCTGGTGGAATCATTGGACCGTATTTTTTCAAAGATGCTGTTGGACGCAACGTTACGGTGAATGGCGATCGCTATCGTTCAATGCTAACAAACTTTTTGTTGCCAAAAATGGAAGAAATGAACTTGGTTGACATGTGGTTTCAACAAGATGGCGCTACATACCACACAGCTCGCGATTCTATGGCCATTTTTAGGGAAAACTTCGGAGAACAATTCATCTCAAGGAATGGACCGGTAAGTTGGCCACCAATATCATGCGATTTGACGCCTTTAGACTATTTTTTGTGGGGCTACGTCAAGTCTAAGGTCTACACAAATAAGCCAGCAACTATTCCAGCTTTGGAAGACAACATTTCCGAAGAAATTCGGGCTATTCCGGCCGAAATGCTCGAAAAAGTTACCCAAAATTGGACTTTCCGAATAGATTTAAATGAAATTATCTTCAAAAAGTAAATGTCATGGACCAATCTAACGTTTCAAATAAAGAATCGATGAGATTTTGCAAACTTTATGCGTTTTTTTTTTTTAAAAAAAGTTCTCAAGCTCTTAAAAAATCACCCGATATAAGCAAGTATTTAAACCCGTTTGGACATACGTCATCCACCTATGGGGCTGTAAAAAGAAAACCAATTCTGTCTACATCGTGACCTTTAATCTGAAATGGTTACTGGCTGTATGTATGATACAATCAGCAACTCGAAATTTGAAAGTTCAAAGTTGTTAAAACAGAAAAACCTAAAAAAAGTTGACATTTATAAAACTTACTTTTTTAAAGAATAAAATATTAAAATTTATGGCGATTTAATCAAATTGATATTTTTGTATGCGCTAAAAACAACATGCATTTATGAAAAACACTAATTGGAATTTAAATAGTTCTTGATTTCCAAGTAAATAAAAAACAATATGATGATTTTTTTACCCAGCTCTGTAGATATAAATTTGACTCACTTGAAGCACAAGAGTGATGTGAAAATCAAATAAACTTGAACGCTAACAAGATACCTAGTACGTAGATATTAAGAGATAGGAAAAACGGAAAGGAATGCGGCTTTATGCATTTTGTCTAATTAAAGGATTTGTTTACCTGTGAATATAAGCTTAAGATGAAGTTGTCTATAGGTACATACTTATTTATCTATATTTAAGTGTTTTTGTGATTGTTTTTGAAAAATAAAACAAAATTCATCTAAAATAAAACTTAATCGTGGTATATACGATTATACGTAACTGAAAACTCTGAAGATATACATAGGCACATAAGATTTAAAGTTATATAAATTATTTAACCAAGTGAACGATTCTCAAGTAGGGTACTAAAAATAATAATTAGCAAAAATATTGCAAGTTTATTAAGTAGCAAAAAAAAAAAGAAAGAAAAACTTTAAGAAATGATAAAGTTTCAAGTAGGTTTATTTAAATTACTTATATAAGAACGTCATTATCTTAGAGCCAAGATCAGTATTTTTAAATTAATTTTGAAATTGTTTTCATTTGATTTTTATTTGCAGAAGGATATTTTAACGTTCAGAAAGTGTGTATTTTTTCTTTTTTCAAAACATTATTTTTTTTAGTAAAAACTGAAATTTTGGGAATAGCTAATAAAAGACTTTCAAGCAGCCCATATTGTTAAAGTTAGAAATGTCAAATAGGTTGTCATTTTTAAATCAGTTGCTGCATTTGTTAGACCTATAGATAAAGTAATCTCTTTGTAAGGCAGTAAGTCAACAATTCAACGCTGCCAGAGAGTGTAATGATTCTGCCTGTATTTTATGGGACCAATCTTATTTCGCACCCGTGCAGTAGCCAGGGTCCTAAAAGATCTCACCACGGATAAATCCGCTAGCCCGGATGTCATCCTTGATATTGCTTTAAATAGGTGTTCTTCAAAGCTGGCAAATTCACTGCTTATTTTTAACTTCCCATAGGAAGTTATTGTAATATGTCCGATTTGTCGAAATGAAAATTTTGACATTTCTCGACGTTTCAAGGTCCCTAGAGTCGAAATAAAAGATTTTTAGAAAGATGTCGAAAATTTTTCGATTTCATCTCCAAAACAATTTTGTGCAACGAAGAATAATGTTTTTGACATCTGATAAAATTTTGAGAAAAATCGAATTGACAGTTTTTTTACAAAAAATAAAAACCATTAACAGTTTTTGTACAAAAAATTAAAAACCTAAAAAAAATTAATAAAAGATTTTCGACTCAAATATCTTTTGAAAAATTTGAGAAAAAAATTTTAACTAATTTAATATTGTTTTCAACATTACGAAAAATTTTGAGAAAAATCGAATTGACAGTTTTCTTACAAAAAATAAAAACCTTAAAAAAAAACAATGCTAAATCTTGGTAAAAATTTACTTTCGACTCAAGTGGCTTTTCAAAAATTACAAATATTGGCTTCAAACTTATTATATTTCACAGAAAATATTGTTTTCGACATTCAGTAATTTTTTTATAAAAATCCATTGGTCCGTTTTTTCATAAAAAATAAAACCTACAAAAAATAGTACGCAAATTTGGTTAAAATTGATACATACATATAAACAAACTTTTAAGCAAGACAAATCGACAGACGGGATGGGAAATTATCAGTGTGGGTCGCATCCCAGCCTCTTTTTTTTCTAAGGTCGTCAACACGCTGTTTAATTATATCTGGAAGGCTTAAGGCTTCTTGATAACCGGCAGTATGGTGGTTTTGTAGCAAAAGGTCTAAGTACTAGTGATCTGATGGCCTATCTCACCGAACAGTGGAACAAATCTTTACATCTTGTTAAAGAAAGTAAGATTATTGCACTTAATATTTCAAAATTTTGTGATAAAGTTTAATATCAAGCTCTCTAATCGAAAATATGTGTCTTTGGTTTTGACGAAGCTTTTTTTATTGGATTAGTAATTACCTCTCAAACCGTTCAATACAAGTAGTATTAGATGGGTTCAATTCTGAGAACACAAAATAAGTTCTAGGGTACCCCCGGGCTCTATTTTATCTCCGACCCTCTTTCTTATTTTTATTAATGATCTCATGTCTAAACTTCTAAACCACTTAACTGCTTCGCTAACGATGGCATCCTCAACCGTTTTAAGATTCACAACTCTTCAGATGTGGATCTTACATGGTAATGTATAATAAGCTCAATTTATTCGATCTAGACAGCATCGGTAAATGGGGAATCAAAAATTGAGTAGAATTTAATGCTTAATTTTGGATGTTAAGACACAATTTATACCCTTTGTCACTAATAATTTGAAATGCCCTTTATCTCCAATTACGTCATATGGAAGGATCACATACGCGATGTCACCAAAATTACCGCAAGATGTTTGGGTTTCCAAAGACGATGCAAGTTATATGTATAACTCTCATCTCTGGGCTGGAGCTCCTGCAACTTACTTAAGTCTCTTGGGCAGTATTAAACATACACAGTTGCATTCCTCCCCTAAAGCAATTCAACCGTAATACTCCTGCCTAAGGAAATGCTCATCTGTATACTCTTGAGCCACAGGTATAAAGATTCGTTCTTTAGCCGTTCTACACCAGTGGCGATTCCTTCTCATGATATCAGGGTTAGCTACTTTCTTCTAGAAGTTGAAGATAAGTTTTCAAGAATAATAATTATTCATTTTAATCAAATTTTCTGCAGTCCGTCCTGAGCTTACATCGATAAATGCAGCAAATGTTTCATGATTTTATTTGAGTAATAACAATAGATAATTGGGACTTTAAATGAATGTCAGACAAAGCTATAAACTCTGGCTGTCGGATTCTATCAGAAATGTGATCGCCTAAAACGTCAGTTACAGTTTTGATTAAATCATTTTGGATAGCAATTGAAAAACTTAAAAACTGTTGACACCGCACAATTTTTTGGAATGTTATGTTGGACACTTAAAGCTTCGTCTTTCCTAGTCTGACCAAAGGTAGCTAATTTAATTACATATTGCAAATGGGAGGCACTTAGCTTTTGTTTTCTCTGAAGTGTGGTAAGAGTGTTCATATTGTCCACATCCGAGAAACTCCATGCAAAAAGAGATGCCGGAAAAAATAATTTTTTGTTATTCTCACTACCAAAAAGCTATTGGTAATATTATATATTAAATATTGATTTTCGCTAAAGGTTCGAGTACTCTCTGTTTCTATACTTGTGTGTTCATTTTAAATATGTAGGAAGCCCATTATTAGCTTCTCCGAAAACGATATTGTTGAAAATGGTTTCTCTAATAATTTTAAATTATGGTCTTTTCTTGAGAAGTATTCGAGATTCCATTTTAATTCCTACCAAAATAAAAGTTCCTATTGTTACACCAAGATCATGAAAATAAAGTATCTATTTTTAAACAAACAAAGAGGACTCTGTTTACAACGACTTATCTCATAGCCTAAAACCTTATTCTTAGCTGGTCATAGAATTATGCAATTCCATGACTTAGAAGTCAAATTGAATTTTTTATTGAATACAATTTGAAAATTAAACTTAATACAATTTTTATTATTTTTTTTTTAATTGCAAAAGAATTGAAATTGATCAAATGCAGCTGCATAAGTCGTAATGTTCTCTTATTTAGTTTTTGTTTAGCCCTGGTAGTTTTTATAGTTTTAATTTTTTTTTAGAATTAATAAGAATAACGAATTCAGAATGAAAAAATATATAGACTTTATAACCTTTTTGAAAAATCACACTTCAAACTGATTTTTTGACTAAATATTTGTTTTTTTTTTCGAAAGCTATGAATAAATTTAATTTTTATTTTTTGAATACAAAAAATGCTTGTTTTAATTTGAGCTGTTCTAAGGAAATCAAATAAAATAATTTCTTACGACTAGCCTCTACCATGTTTGAATTGGTATGGAATTATATTAATAGTAATTACAATAAAATATATATATGTACATAAAAAGCATATTGATCATAACACATTTAATATTTTACTAAAAAAACAATAGACATTAAAATGCACTTTCTTAAGTCACTTTCCTTTCAGCCTAAAAGAAGCTTCCCAACAGAAACTAGTTCCTATATAACATTTGAATAATCCGCCTAAACTCCAACGCCTTTGCTATTTTCTTTTTCTCACACATCGGCATCAAAAATCAGTATAATCGCTTAAAGCCACGCTAACCCACGAACATGCATTGCTCACTATATTCTTGTAGAGTAGGGTCAAGCAAGTTCGCTAGCAAACCCCATTTTCATATAAATAAATAACCTCGCACAATTTTCTGCTTTCAAAAACAAATATGGTATGATTTATAAATAGTTGCCGTGTTCGACGATCATGTTCGATTCGTCAGTGTTGTTCTTTCGTCCATAGTCCATACGAAGTATAAATAGAGAAGACATCAAACTCTTGGTCGCGTCTGGTCTTCCTCTCTGTTGTGTGTCTTTATTGTGTACCTGCATCCTACATACTTCGCCTGGTTATCGCTTTTTTGCGCTTACCCTTCTATTTATTTGTACAGGCTTTTATTTGAATGTGTGTATTTATCTGTAGAATGTATGAAAGGTGATAGCGCAAACTTTTGCGATGCCCAAAGCCCAATGTTCCAAGACAGATTAGGTATTGTATGAGAGTTGTATTGCATGAAATGAAAATTATTTGTAGAAAAGTCACTTTGATTGCAAGTTATGTAACTAACGGGTGATTTTTTAAGAGCTTGAGAACTTTAAAAAAAAAAACGCATAAAATTTGCAAAATCTCATCGATTCTTTATTTGAAACGTTAGATTGGTCCATGACATTTACTTTTTGAAGATAATTTCATTTAAATGTTGACCGCGGCTGCGTCTTAGGTGGTCCATTCGGAAAGTCCAATTTTGGGTAACTTTTTCGAGCATTTCGGCCGGAATAGCCCGAATTTCTTCGAAAATGTTGTCTTCCAAAGCTGGAATAGTTGCTGGCTTATTTGTGTAGACTTTAGACTTGACGTAGCCCCACAAAAAATAGTCTAAAGGCGTCAAATCGCATGATCTTGGTGGCCAACTTACCGGTCCATTCCTTGAGATGAATTGTTCTCCGAAGTTTTCCCTCAAAATGGCCATAGAATCGCGAGCTGTGTGGCATGTAGCGCCATCTTGTTGAAACCACATGTCAACCAAGTTCAGTTCTTCCATTTTTGGCAACAAAAAGTTTGTTAGCATTGAACGATAGCGATCGCCATTCACCGTAACGTTGCGTCCAACAGCATCTTTGAAAAAATACGGTCCAATGATTCCACCAGCGTACAAACCACACCAAACAGTGCATTTTTTGGGATGCATGGGCAGTTCTTGAACGGCTTCTGGTTGCTCTTCACTCCAAATGCGGCAATTTTGCTTATTTACGTAGCCATTCAACCAGAAATGAGCCTCATCGCTGAACAAAATTTGTCGATAAACACATTTCGAACCGAACACTGATTTTGGTAATAAAATTCAATGATTTGCAAGCGTTGCTCGTTAGTAAGTCTATTCATGATGAAATGTCAAAGTATACTGAGCATCTTTCTCTTTGACACCATGTCTGAAATCCCGCGTGATCTGTCAAATACTAATGCATGAAAATCCTAACCTCAAAAAAATAACCAAATTTTTTAACATAATGGTCGACTGTTGAGTTGGTTAGTAATTCAATTACCAAATAATATTCATATTACAAAATAAGATTTATTCTAAAATTCTTGGTTTAGCGCCGCTAAACCTGCTGACTATGAGGAATCGCCCCTGTAACTACGCGAATGTGGACTGCTTTGCAACACTTTGTGCAATCATACATATTTTGTATGAGTGGATTCAATCTGGTGGTATGGTACTTAAGGTGCTGTAAATTCAAATCCTAGTTCGAAAAAGTGCAATAAAGTAAATATGTAACACTTTGTTAAAATACTTTTTTTTTTAATTTTTGAGCTTTATAATAAAGCTTACTCCAAAAGACCCTGAATCATAATGGGGCTTTGTAAACATTTTAGAAAAATAATATTACTCTTAAACTGAAGTATATTCTAAATAGTACATAATTAATTTGAATTTTGGTTAACAAATTACATTAACAAGCATGAAACTTTAAAAATACAAATGAATAGCATGAATTTAAAAAACATGAATATTGTATTCCTAGATCAGATAAATCAATTTTGAATTTGCATTTCCTTCGATTTTCGTTAGAATTCCAAATTTACATATTGCTAATCGAATTCATCGAAATTTCTTCAATTCCTTCTTTTCATTTTTACCCTGAATTTAAATCATCATGCCATGGCCTCTGTGTTTGAATATGTATGTATTTGTACATTATAAAACATTGCTTTGTTTTCAACGACAATGTTGATGGTGACGGTGAAGGCGGTAGCAAAGGGGATGCAGGAACAAAACACCAACAGCACAAATAATCGAAATAAATCAGGGAACTTCGAAATTCTTTCTATCCGAACCGAACAAAACACAATCAACTGTAGCCCTTGTGTAAAGCTTGAACAAACCGTCAGCGTTAGCGTTAACGCTAACGTCTGGTATGTAAGTTGCAACTGCAGACGATAAATATGAATTGCTCCTCGAAGCTCAAAGCCCCAAGAGCAGAACCAGTTCAGCCTTTTACTAGTCGTCTCGTCGTCATCGTGGTCCTATACTCACATACAACCTCCTCTAGAAAGAAGAATAAAACGAAGAAGGATGGACGAGAAAAAAACAACCGTTGTAATCTTAGACAGGAAATGAAAAGTGTTTCCACTTTTCACTAAGGAAGCTGATGCTGTGCACTATCCTATCCACCAGCTAACAGTACAACCACAGCAGTAACGGCAGAAGCAGCAGCAGCAGCATCAGTGTGGATAAAATGTTTTGACATATGAAATTTCCTAAGGATATATTTTCAATCGGCTGCGTGGCGTAGCGTGGCGGTGCGGTACGGTGGTGGTGTAGCACGAAATAGTATTGTGTGTTGTGTCTACCTAGGCACTCTTGCGGAAGTGAAGGAAGAATCGGCAGCCCTCAGCGGGAGATTTAAATCCTTTATAGCGAGAATCCCTTTTAATACACCATCGCACCAGGATATACAGCAGCCACTGATACTGTATGTAGCTAAGCTACAATCCTGCAATCTACCAATTCCATTGACATTTCTATCCCGGGCTCCTTCTATCGCCACGCCTTGCTTTCGATGTCTAAGTTCACAAAAGGTGCTTATATCTTCCAAAAAATTCAACGGAAATTTGTTGTCTTTCCGTGTAAAAGTGTATCTTAAATGCTACTCGTTGCAAATAGGTACCTACGTAACGTATAGTGGTATCCAGATTCCAGAATCCAGATGTTGCTAGTTGCTAACAAAACGGGATGCAAACGAAAAGTGTATCTTATGTCAGCTGAATGAATGGCTAAATTTATGTTGTTGTTGTTGTTTTTTCCTTCATCCTTTCAATTCGGAACAAAAAGTTTGAAAATTTAGAGCTTTGGTTATTTTTGTTTATTTAAATATAAAAGAATTCTCAGAACGATTGTATTTTTGTTTATTAGGATTTTGTATATTTTTGTTACTGTTTGTACGAATGTATCGAGAATGCAATTTTAAAGTCAAAGTATTTCTTGGAATTGACAACGAAACAAGAAAAGTGGGAACAAATTACTTTTGAATTCATTCGATTCTTTTTGATACTCTTTCAATAGATTCAGATATATAGGGTTTTCCATTAAGGGATTTCATTTGTGTATTTTGTAATTGTCATTTAAGGATTTTTTAAAAGTATAAAATTATTAATTGAGGTTTCAGCTGTTTTTTTTCGATTTCTGGTGGGATTTATCGAAAAAAATATCAAAAAATCAAAATTCAACCTAATGTTTTAAATAAAATGACGTATACCTATTTGAAGTTTATTTCTTTGTTCATCCAAAATATTTGACATACATTTTATACAATTTTTACCATTCCTTTTTTGAGGTTTTTTATTTTTTGCAAAAGAAAAAAAAAACTGGATTTTTTTTTTAAATGTTATACCAGATGTCAAGAACTTAATTCTTTACCGCATACATAATATTTTGAAGATAAGCTAAGCATATCCAAACTAGTTCCTGACCCGTTATCCTTCACATTTCTTTCATCCATACACGATTGGGTCAGAAAACCCTTAAGATGTTTCTTATACATACCTGTCATTGAAGATTTGCAGTTTCCTGATGGTAATAATTGATGTTTCCAGGTGCTGCATCCTAACAACAGTATTGATTCACCGTTTGAATCGTAGATTTATCTTTAAGCTGGGAGAATTGTTCCTGCAAATATTAAACAATATCCCGAACAAACCCTTAGATTTCTCGATACAATACTTCCATGTACTGGAAACTCTAATTTTTCATCTGGTTGTTTAGTAATGTAATGTTTATCACAGAGGATGGGCCCGAGGCCGAACATCTTAGTTTTTCCCGCGATGATATTGGGCTCTACGATTTTAGCTTCTCTTTCTGAGTTAATATTATTCCTCCGTTTCCTGACATGACTGCTCGCAGCACATCACCCATCACCTAAAAGAACTGAATTAGTGACAGCATGCAACCCCGTCTGACTCCGCCTTAGACGTCAAAGTCTTTTGACGTCATACTTCCGTGCAAGACTTGACATTCGACCCATCGCCGGACAAAGTCGTTTTAAAAATATGGGATACCCTTCTTCCAAAAAGCAAGTCAGGTGATCGTCGAGGATACACAAGGTTCTAATGTAATCAATGCAGGAAGATCCAGTGCGGAGTCTTGCTTGATCAGCGCCGAGTGTAGGCTCGAGTTGTTCTCTTATATCAATCTTTGCTACTATTTTGTCGACAGCAAGCAAAACTCTATTCAAAGAGTTAATTCAAAAGTGTATTTATCAAAATAAATTTACTTTCAAACATTAAAATGCCATTAAATGTTTCAAAAAATACTAATTTTTAACTTCCCATAGGAAGTTATTGTAATGGGTCCGATTTATCAAATTGAAAATTTTGACATTTCTCGCGCGACGTTTCAAGGTCCCTAGAGTCGAAATAAAAGATTTTTAGAAAGATGTCTGTGCGTGCGTGTGTACGTACGTTCGTACGTTCGTACGTCCGTGCGTCCGTACGTTCGCGAGGTTTTTTTCGTCGTCCATAGCTCAAGAACCAGAAGAGATATCGACTTCGAATAAATTTTGTTAAACAGATAATAAGGCAGAAAGATGAAGAAAGGGCTCTCAAGAAAATTGCGTGGGTGTTTTCTTTACCATAGCAGTTTAAAAAAAAGGTGAAAATTTTGGTTAATCCTAAATATCTCATGAACCAATGACGCTGGAGACTTGAATTAAATTTTATATTATATATTGTAACGTGATACAAAACAAGTATATTTTTGGAAAAAAATCCAATTAACGATTTTTTTTAAAAATCAAAAAAACTGATAAAAACAAATTTGACACCTCGAAAATTTTACGAATAAAATATGATTTCATCTCCAAAACAATTTTGTGCAACAAAGAATAATGTTTTTGACATCTGATAAAATTTTAAGAAAAATCTAATTGACAGTTTTCTTTATAAAAAATAAAAACCTAAAAAAATCATTACTCAATGTTGGTAAAAATTAAATTTTGACTCAAATATCTTTTCAAAAACTTGAGATTAAGGCTTCAAACTTATTTTATCTTATAAGAATTATTGTTTTCAACATTTTGAAAAATGTTGAGAAAAATCGAATTGACATTGTTTTTTACAAAAAATAAAAACCCAAAAAAAAAAATTAATAAAAAGTTGGTAAAAATTGATTTTCGACTAAAATAAACTTTGATATATTGGCTTTAAACTACTTTTATCTCTTAAAAAATATTGTTGTCAACATTCAGTAAAATTTTGAAAAAAACCAATTGACAGTTTTTTTTACAAAAAATTAAAAACCAAAAAAAAAAAATTAACAGAAGTTGGTAAAAATTGATTTTCGACTCAAATATCTTTTCAAAAATTCGAGATAAAAGCTTCTTGCTACTTTAAGCTTATATGAAATATTGTTTTCAACATAAGGAAACAATATGAGAGAAATCGAATCAACAGTTTTTTTACAAAAAATAAAAACCTAAACAAAAAATTTATAAAAGTTGGTAAAAATTGTTTTTCGACGTAAATATCTTTTCAAAAATTTGAGACATTAGCTTCAATCTAATTTTTTCTTATAAGAAATATTGTTTTCAACATTCTAAAAAAAAATTGAGAAAAATCGAATTGACAGTTTTTTTTACAAAAAATAAAAACCTAAAAAAAAACAATTCTAAAACTTGTAAAAATTTACTTTCGACTTAAATATCTTTTCAAAAATTGAAAATATTGGCTTCAAACTTATTTTATTTCACAGAAAATATTGTTTTCGATATTCAGTAATTTTTTTATAAAAATCCAACAGTCCGTTTTTTTCATAAAAAAATAAAATCTTCAAAAAATAGTACACAAATTTGGTAAAAATTGATACATATAGACAAACTTTTAAGCAAGACAAATCGACAGACGGGATGGGAAGTTATCAGTGTGGGTCGCATCCCAGCCTCTTTTTTTTACGGTTTTAGAAAATAAACTGTTTTTTAAAGCTTTATCATAACAATGAAGGATGTGTTGTGATATAAAGAGCTGTCAGTTATTATGGAACATTGAGGTCGTTACATCAAAAATTACTGCAGAATCCTTGAAAGAAATTTTAATAAAAAATCCAATATTTTTGACACATACTAAGATTACTAAAATGATAACCCTCCTATTCATTCGATACGCATTCTCAAAACTTGTACAGTGGATCAAAATTTGCACTTCCTTCAATGACTGTCGTACTTATCTGGTCTAAAACTTAATAAGAATACTTGAGGATGGTTAGTACCCATAATAAATGAGGACGGTCCTTAGTTGAGAGACAAAGAATCCTTAATTTCCTTAATAAAGTTAGAGTGGAACGAAATTTGATTGAACTTTATGAAAAGGCTGTAGGATTTATACAAACAAAATATTCAATTTTTCAGCAATTGGGCGAAAGAAAAACTGGTGCTTATTATTGAATAATTCTTTTCAAATTTTTTTCTTAATATCACAAACGGCACAAAAATTTTCATTATTTGGAAAAATAAAAAAAGTAATAGGTACATAATTCTTTTCAATTTTTTTTTTTTTAAATATTTTTGGAATGCAATTATTTAATACATTTGAATTTCGCTAACTGATCTTGACTCGTTTTTGAGATATCGAATTTTAATTTTTTAACATATTTTTTTATTTAAAGAAGCCGAATTAGGGAAGACAATTTTAGAAAAAAATATCTAGAGGTCCTTTTTTGAGCAAATTTAAATTTTCGCTTTCATACCAACAAATTTGTATGGGAACGATTGTTACTTTTGATCTTAAAAAAAAAAAATATTTCATTAATTTGATTAAAATCTCAAGTTAGAATTATTATAATATGTTGCTACTAAAAAGTCTTAGAATCCCGGTTTCAGTAATAGAATAGTTTTAACTTGTAAAATTTCAAAAGATGACAAGTTTCAAAAGTGACAGCTGACCAAATAGTGTGCAATTTAAAATGATACTGCTTTGTGTTGAAATAATTTATAGTTTAAATTTAAAACAGCAGTTTTTATTTTATACTTCTTTTTCTTTAGTGTATCAAATTTTGAGAATCCAAATAAGGGATGTTATGTAAATAATTTTAGAAAACAAGCTTTATAGTTTCAAAGTTAATAAAAAACACAAAAAATTGAGTCCCATCACTAAAAATACAAAAAGGTACCATGAAAAAACTACCAAACAACAAATATTAATGATCATTATCAAAATATGTTTTTGTGCCATTCGAAAGTCCTTAAACTATTTCGAATATTTTGCTGTTATTGTTGTTGTTGTTATTTCTTTGTAGTTGATAAAATTCCGATCTACAATTGCTCACATCGGACTTCAGCAACTAATTTCCGTTTCGGAAACTTTTCAATATTTTTTGTTGTTGTTGTCCTGTCTCCATGTGAGCCATGACTCAGCTCACATAATAGTTGAATTATATACATACCATATATAATATATAAAAACACATATAAATACATACATATATTTACAAACATATTTATATTACATTATTTGTTTAGTTGTCCTTTACCATAACCCCGCTGCTCTATGGGGCCACAAGCAAATTGAAATGTCACTATGTGTCATAATTGTGTGAACTGAAATAAAAAAGAAAATAAACAAAAATTTTACCAACTCTGTTAAAGGATAACTTTTCAATGAAATTCACAACATAATTTCATCCCCTACTTTGATATGGCGTATAAAAGAGGGTTTTTTGAAATGGAATTCATCGAAAAGTTATATTTTTTTGTTGGAATTTTGTATGTTTTTTTTTTGTGTTGCCTCCCTCTCTCTCTCACTTTCTGATTGTTTTTTGTTGTATTTTTCCCAACATTTATACAACCTCTCAAAAGAAGAAAAAAAGAACATTTTATTATTATTACCGTTCTTTTCCTATACGGAAAACAGAAGTTATCCTCGCGAGTAATGTTCATGTCCAAGGAGCAAGGACATGAACAAAACGTATGGAAATGTTTTTTAACTTTTTTATTTTAGTCGTCCGTTTTGCAATTTTCATCTACTTTTTGAATTGTAGCGGTGTAATTCGTTCGTTTTGGGGATGTTGGAGACATTTTCAAAACTACACAAAACTTTTCTCGAGGATAATTCATTTCTCAGTGGGTTTCACAAAATTGGTTTGGACAAGGGGGAAGAATTTATATAAAAAATAAAAACAAAAAATAGAAAGGTTATCTTTTACTATCCTAAAGTTTCATGTCAAAGGAGTTTTATTTTTATATATTTAATATTCGTATCTTGTTTGTATTATAGGGTAAATTATGTTTGTTTCTTTTTTGAATAATTGACAGAAAATAAATCGATTGTTTAAGAGAGAATGGGGTACAAATGTTAACTGCTTGAACTATAGTCTTAATATTTAAGTGTTTTTCTTATTATAATACTTTTCTTATTTTATAAATATTAACGTTTCTAATACCATACAAAAAATTTACATATTTTTATCATGCTTAATCGACTTAAATTTTGCGTCAATGTTTTCTAAATGGACTATCCAATCACACTTCCCCACCTAGAACATTCTAAAAAAATATTAAATTGTTTATCAAGTTTAAACATTTTCTTTCTTAGATCCTTTCATCATCCGAGTTTTCTTCCCAAACAAAAAATATCACTAAATAAATTTTGTTCGAAAAAAGCAAGTATACGCCACAGTATATCATTAAGATTTTCGATAAATGCTTCTAACTTTCATGAATGATGGTTCATATTTGTATATTTTTATCAACGAATTTTCACATCATAGTGAGTTTTTCAAATTTGAAAATAAGAGGACCACTTTATTTAACATAAATATCTGAGGAGTAAGATTTTGTTTTTCATTCAATTTGTGAGTTTTATCTATCAGATATATAGACAAAATATAAAAAAGAGGCTGGGATGCGACCCACAGTGATAACTGCCGATCCCGTCTGTCGATTTGTCTTGCTAAAAATGTTTGTAGATTTTCTTTTGTAAAAAAAGTTGTCAGTTGAATTTTTCTAAAAAATTAACTAAACATTACCAACAATATTTTTTTTTTTTTTTTTTTTTTTTTTTTTTTTTTTTTTTTTTTTTTTTTTTTTTTTTTTTTTTTATTTTTTTTATTTTTAGTCGAAAACCAATTTTTACCAATTTTATCAGTATTTCTTAAAAGTTTTTATTTCTTATATAAACAAATAAAAGAATCCGCCAGGCTTAGTAAGATTCTATCGAAAGATCATTGTTGTCCTTCCTTTCTTAAAAAGTCTGGCGACTTCTGGGCAGCCTCTCCTGCAGAATCCCTAGAACTGCAGTTGGCGGCGCATTTTCCGGGTTGTGAGAATAACAACCCTCAAACTCTTAATTCAAATGGCATGTCGACGACGGATATGGAACACATCGATACCTTGATAAATAAGGAAAATATTGCTTGGGCAATCAACACATTTTCCCCGTACAAGTCTCCAGGCCTGGACGGTATAATGCCGATCATGCTTCAGAAAACGCAATTTCTGGCGATTCCTTGGCTGGAGATGATCTTTAAAGGATGTCTCTGTCTAAATCATGTTCCCGAGTCTTGGAGACATGTTAGAGTAGTTTTTATCCCGAAGGTCGGCAGACGAGGACATGAATCCGCGAAGGATTTTAGATCAAAAACCTTTGGCAAAAAATGGGGTTTGCAATCGAAGATAATCTTGTGGACGTATACAGCCGTGGTCCGTCCAATCTTGTCCTATGGTTCGATTGTTTGGTGGCCCGCGCTTAGCAAAGCCTACAATATAACGAAACTAAAAAAGGTTCAGAGAACAGCTAGTGTAGGCTCCACGGGAGCTTTGCGCTCATGTCCATCGGACGCCCTAAACGTTTTTCTCTACCTCTTACCAATAGACCTGCATATCAAATACTTAGTATCTTGCAGCGCGTTGAGACTTAGGGAATCGAATAGTTGGTATTCTAGGCCCTATGGTCATGGTATTATTACTAATCTCATCCCAGCGGACATCTTTTCGACATAAACTGACTACTGCACCCCTACTGTGGACTTCAATGAGGATTTTAAAGTCATCATCCCATCTCGAAATGAATGGGATGATGACTTAGTGACGAGAGACTTCGACACAACTATTTTCACTGACGGCTCGAAGATGGAGTGTGGGGTCGGTGCAGGAATTTTCTCCGAGTCTTTAAATGTCTCCAGGTCTTTGCGACTTCCTGACTTTGCTAGTGTTTTTCAAGCTGAACTACTCGCGATCAAGGAAGCATGCAAGGTACTAAAAATAGATCCAAATCAAAACCGCAATACAGCTATTTTTTCGGACAGTCAGGCGGCTATTCAAGCGATTGGCTGGTCCACTTCATCCTCCAAACTGGTCCAACAATGCCGAAGTGAGTTAGCGGGCATGAACATAGGCCTCAGGGTCACTCTCATCTGGATTCCGGGTCATAGAGGCTTTGATGGCAATGAACGAGCTGACGAGCTGGCTAGGCAAGGATCAGCCCTTCATAGCTCACTCGCGGAAAGAGTCAACATTCCTCTTGGTGCTATGAAGGGCAAGATCTTCCATATTTTCCTCGCTGAATCAAACTTCAGGTGGAACAGCCTAACCAACTGTACCATATCTAGAAGGATATGGCCCACCTACAACAAATCCCGTACTAATAATCTCATTTGCAGACCCAGGCAAGACATAGCCAGGGTCGTTGCTACATGCACCGGACACTGGCCTGTTGGAGAACACTCATCTAAGCTGGGCATCCCCCACAATACTTTCTGTCGTAGTTGTGAGGACCAGCGAGAAAAAGAAACTGTTCTTCACTTCTTATGCAAGTGTAATGCTTAAGCCAGAACGAGAGCCAAAACATTGGGAAAGTCCTTTTTCAACGACCTCAATGAGCTCTCAGAACTGGAGATCAAAGATTTGATCTTCTTTCTAAACGCAACAAAGTGGATTTGGATTTTCTTTATAGGTCAAGCGAGTATTTTATGGTATCAAAACGGCGCAACTCCGCTAATTGTGCCACCGAGCTAGACCGCTCGTGGCCACCATTTCTACTACTACTACTACTACTATATAAACAAATACAAATTCGATGAATGAAACTAATTTGAAGTCAATATATTCTATTATTCACGAGAAATCGAGAACCTAGCATCAATTTTTACCAATTTTGCGTCCTATTTTTTGTAGATTTTAAGTTTTTATGAAAAAACTGATTGTTAGATTTTTAAAAAAATTACTGAATGTCGAAAACAAAATGTATTTGGCGATAAAATAAGTTTAAAATTTTTAATTTAAAAAAAATACTTGAGTTGAAAGTACATTTTTACCAACTTTTAGTAATGTTTTGGTTAGATTTTCATGTTTTGTTTTCAGTTTTATTCTTCTCAAAATTTTATTGAATTTTGAAAACAAATACCAATTTTTATAAGATAAAATTAATTTGAAGCCAATATCTCAAATTTTGAAAAGATATTTGAGCCGAAAATCAATGTTTTATAACTTTTAGTATAATGTTGTTTTTTAGGTTTTTGTTTTTTGTAAGAAAGTGTCAGTTTGATTTTTCTCAACATTTTACCAGATGTCAAAAAAGATTTTTCTTCCATGCATAAAATTATTTTGGAGATAAAATAATTTTTTTTTCGTAAAATATTCGTGACAATTATTTTCTTTTTTATTTTTTTTTTTTTGATTTATAATGATTTTTTTTTCCAAAAATACATTTATTTTGTATTATGTCACAATATATAATATAAAATTTAATTCAAGTCGCTAGGGTTATTGGTTCGTGAGATATTTTGGGTTAACCAACATTTTTACCTGTTTTTTAAATTATTGCTATGGTAAAAAAACTACCCACTCAATTTTTTTGAGAGTCCTTTCTGCATCTTTTTGCATTATTGTCTGTATAACAAAATTTTTTTGAAGTCGATACCTGTACTGGTTCTGGAGCTATGGACGACGCAAAAAAACTTCGCGAACTTACAGAACTACGAACTTATGTACACACGCACGCACAGACATCTCTCTAAAAGTCTTTTATTTCGACTCTAGGGACCTTGAAACGTCGAGAAATGTCAAAATTTTCAGTTCGACAAATCGGACCGATTACAATAACTTCCTATGGGTAGTTAATAAATGATTTTTGCTAAATGTACTTTTTGAAAATAGGGTAGGTTGGAAATTCCTTAAAATTCATGATACCGTAGTTTCTTTATTGAATTTTATTTTATTCATCTTTGTTTTTCAAATGCAATTTAGTTTAATTTTTTTTACATTTATTTCCTTAATGCTTAAATAGTTTACCAAATTTTATGACTTTGGTAAATTTTTTGGCAAGGGTTGTCGTGTTTGTTCACTGAAAAACAAATAGGTCATACAAAAAAGGCACACGGGACTTGTCAGCAAAAATACAATTAGTCGAGAGAAAATTTTAGTCTCAATTTGTAAGCAAAGGAAGAATGGGAATTCCGTTTTATTTAACAAAAACAAAAAATCATTCAGGTAAATAAAACTTTAGTTATGAAGATAAATTTATATAAAAAGCATCAGTTTTTCAATTAAAATTGTTCCTTTTGCTATAAAAGTATTTTTATGTAATGTGATGTTACAACAGATTAACCCGTTTTTACTTAAAAATAGTTTTGTTTAGAATCATTTGGTTTTAAAAAATAGCGAGTAATTCGGTTGGATTTATTACAAAAAAAGAAAGTTCTTAATTTGTTTTAGAAATTATTTATTTTATAGCAATATAACTTTAAAAACGAAAGAATATACAAACTTTACTCAGCTATGTGTAGTTAAGAGACGTGTACGTGTAGTAAAATATTAAAAAATAGATTTATTGGAAAGTATGAGTGAAGTCACTAGTATCTTCGATACTAGTTCCGTAAAACCGTAAATTAAAGAAAAATTAAGTATGGTATATTCAGGAGTATATGTACCTACTGTTTAGTTTTGTTTTTATTTAAGCTTAATTAACATAATAATTTAATAAATTTTAGTATAAACTAATTATTGATGAAAGTTGGTACGAGCATTCAAAGTAAAAAAATCAGGTTTTTTGAATTTATTTTATTATTTTAATCTTCATTGCTTAGTCTTAACAATCAAATTTAATATTAAGAGGCTATAGGAATGTATTATTTTTATTTTGTAAGTCTTTATATTGGTAGTTCCATTCATATTGTATCAATATTATTAAATTAAACAAAAAATATGATATGTTTTTAGTCATGAGTATGAAGTCAAAATATTTTTATATTCGAGCACTTTATCGTATAATTTTTGTATTTTATGTTACGTTTCTTATAGTGAAACTAAATCCAGGTTCTTTTTTAAAATAATAATCCACTATGAATTTTAACACAAAATCATTATATACTAAAATTAAATATATATGCATCGAAAATTGGATCCCGTACTTTAGGTGAAATTTTAGAATTAAGAAATAGTGCTAAACATTTTTTTTTTTTGAAATGGTCATATTTTTAAATATGTTGATTGTATGTAATATACATTATAAGTTTTTAAAAGGAAAGTCTTTGAACTAATAAACATGTTTAAATTGTATGTCGAAAATTTTGTCATTTAAAAGAAGTAAGCAACAAACTTTTTGTGGAGGCTTTGACCAAATTTGATAAACGAAGCGCTTAGAAGATGAAGGTGTTAAGTGACATTCTTTCAAATTTAGGGTTTTCCCTACAAATGAATGTCTTATATGAAAACTTAAATTTTTGACTCATCTGTACTCTTCTATCACCTATAGATTCGTATTCAGCCAAAGATGAAGGTTTTAAATGCATACACTTCGGTAATAATCTGTGTGGATGAATGTGTTTAATGCGTTTAAGTCCTTTTTACACAAAAATAATGATATCTGACTTATAAATTTTGTAAATAAAGGTGTTATGTGCGCACTTAACACCTTCATGTGTGAACCTAGCAAAAACTGTCGCTATCAGTTTTCAAAAAATATCGATTTAAGTGCAAGAAAAGAAATGCTTTCTGGGTTTTATAAATTAGATGTTAACGCGAAAAATGCAGTGTTATTTAGGAGTATTCATATGAAGGCTCCAAAACGAAGGGCAATCTTAAGCAAAAGAAACGTAACCTACGAATATCACATTAATCTTGCTGGTAAACCAGTTCGGTGTGTCAGTTTGCTCTTTGTTCTCTTTTCCAAATAAATTTAAGAAAATTGAGATTAATACAGCAAAAGCTCAAATCTGAACAGTCAGTTCCCACACCGGACAAAAGAGGAAAACATCTTGTTCGGGCAAATAAAGTTCAGGATAAAGTAAGGGCCTACATATGCGACCAAAATATAGAGGAGTTTCCTGAAGAAGAGTCGCATTATTCCAGAAATAAAAACCCATTTAAAAAATATCTCTCTCCTCTTTTGAGCGTGTCCAAAATGTACAAGCTGTATATTGAAAAATGTGACCTTAATAACAAAGAACATTGTTTTTTTTTGTAAAGGAAGCATTTTACAGAAATATTGGCTCCGTTCAATCTCGTGTTGGATAGGGTATCTCGGAAAGGTGGATTTTAAGATACCTTGTTGAACGAGTTGGATAGCTGTATTGAGATAGCTGTCAAAACCTAGCACCTAATGAGAAGAATGTTGTGTATTTAACTGTTGACTTGCAACAAACAATGCCCTTGCCGAGACTCACAACATCGAAGGCATTTTATTTGAGGCAGATGTGGTTCTACAACTTAGGAGTTCATTCTATAACGTCAAACGGGGAAAAACCCTATATATTTACATGGACGGAAGACGGAAGAGGACGGAAGTGGCTAGCTCCCTATGGTCGTTTGTTCAATCAAACAGTGACATTAAGGATAGAGATAATTTTATTATTTGGTCTGATTCATGTGCTGGACAAAACCAAAATTTTAACTTCATCTGCCTGTACCAAACCTTGATACTTCAAGGATACTTCAAAACTACCGACCACAAATTTCCAGAAGCAGGACACACGTTTTTAGATAGCGACAGAGACTTCGGCAGAATTGAAAAGGTTTTGCGGAAACACGCGACAGTTTACACCGCAGATCAGTACCGAGACATCATAAGAACAGCTAGTACAAAAAAAAAAGGTTGTTATTGACATGCAAAATTTTCGTTCATTGAGTGATTTTCAATATAAACTTAACGTAAAAAATTCAACAAAAAACGTCACTAATGACAAGGTCCAATTTAGGGACTCGATCAAATGGATTCGAGTAGAGGTGTATGGTTCCTATCTTTACAAAGAATGCTTTGAAAAAAATGTTCCTTTTAGTAAGGTCATAAAAAAAAAAAAAAAATTAGGTGACGCAACAGTCAATGAGGATCCAGGGCCTAGTGACTTACAACTCTCAACCATTCCTGTGTGCGAGTAATGGTGTCAAAGATGAAAGGGACCTACTGTTTATATGCCGAATCCGAAAAAAAATAAATAAACTGCAGCTTTTCAAAATGTCACTTAACACCCTTTTGTAAAAAAAATCTATTTAATCAAAAAAATTTCCTGGATGAAGGTGTTATGCGCAAAAAAATGTAAAAATCTCAAAAACTATTTGCGATGAATAAAAATTATACCTATACTATACTTCCCTGAGTTTTATTGACTTTAAATTATACATACAATATTTTAAATATTTTCACAGGAAAATTTGTAGACTATTAACTTTAAATGCTGTTAACTCAAATGTTAGAAAATGTCACTTAAGTCCTTCATCTTCTAAGCGCTTCTAACACTAACATTTTTCGAATGTGTAAAACAAAGAACGTAGACTTGTAGGAGTAAATATAGTCTCATACAATTGTTTTGACAAAATTTCTGTGGAGAGAACAACTATAGAAGTCGTATGCGAAAAAACGAAATTTTGTATGTTATGTGTAGCTTGTTTGGGAAAAAGGATAATCTTCTTTTTTTTACGATTACAAAGTAACAAATAAGGTATTTAAAAATTCTTTTTCAATAGCATTGCCATTTGAAAGTTAAGATGACAAAAATGAATCATTTAACCTTTCCCATTTTATGAAAAAAGTTATGTTTTTCTCTGAACAAGCAAAATACTTGGGTCTCATTTTAGATAAGAAATTAAGCTGGAAACCTAATATTCAAGAGAGAATAAACAAGGCCACAGTAGCCCTGTTCTCCTGTAAAAAGGCCATTGGTAATAAATGGGGCCTACAGCCCCGCATTACACACTGGCTATACATCTCGGTCATAAGACCGATCCTTACTTATGGAGTAGCGGTATGGTGGACGGCGCTAGATACAGCGACAAATCGCGATAAAATCAGCAAATTCCAACGAACAGCCTGCCTGTTTATGGGAGGAGCACTTCGCTCCACCCCCTCCGCCTCACTAGATGTTCTGTTCCATCTAATACCGCTGGACATTTTCAGCAAGCAAACGGCCGCTAATACTGCCATACGGCTTCAGGCCTCCTCTCTGTGGATCAATAATGGAATTGGCCACACCACTATTTTGAACTCGTTCAGAACTATAAACAGTAATATTGACTACACCATACCCCATCCTCAGTTTAATAACTATAGCTTCAAAGTGACTATACCTCCCAGGTCTTCTTGGGAGAATACATCATTTTTGAACGATGGTCCTATAAACTTCTATACAGACGGATCAAAAACGGAGGATGGGGTTGGTGGAGGCGTATACTCAGATAGACTAAACTTAAGTCTCTCCTTTCGTCTACCCGATCATTGTAGCGTGTTCCAAGCTGAAATCCTGGCTATAAAAGAAGTCCTATCCTGGCTTAGAGAAAACGTTATATCAACTAATGATATACGCATCTTCTCGGATAGCCAAGCCGCGTTAAAGTCCCTAGACTCAGTCTCCACAAATTCATTAACAGCCCTAAATTGTCGATCATCTCTTACGGAGATGGCTACACAGTTCAACATTCACCTTTTCTGGGTGCCGGGCCATAGAGACATTCCAGGAAATTGCAAAGCTGACGAACTTGCAAAAAGCGGAACAACTTTACCTCTGCTGGCTCACAATGCTAGCATAGGTATCCCCTTAGCTACATGTAAGCTAAAGCAAGATACCATAGAGAAAACAAACTCCAGGTGGAATAACACCACCACTTGTGTCGCAACTAAACTAATTTGGCCTATTCTTAGTGCCAGGCGCTCAAAACAATTAATCTCTCTGAGTAGATTGCACATTAGCTACGTTATAGGTGTCCTGACTGGGCACTGCTTAATAGGAAGGCATGCTATTCGACTCGGAGCCCCTGCAAATGATTTTTGTAGGAGTTGCATGGACGAAGAAGAAGAAGAGACAATCTCTCATCTTCTGTGCACATGCCCTGCCTTATCACAAAGACGTAGAATCCACCTTGGAGACTACTACTTTAACGATACCAGTGATCTAAAGAATTCAGACATCACTTGTCTCCTACGCTTCATTCGAAGCTCCAACTGGTTCAACGAGTTAAGCTGATTAACTGATCCATGTGGTATCACAACGGACCATACTTTGGTCTAAGTGTGTTGGACGTCCCAACCAACAGCCACTTTAACCTAACCTAACCTATGTTTTTTTGAAACCACTTCTAAAAGCTCAAACTAAATAATGGTGGCGCAGCAGTCCGTTGAAAACTAGGTCCTAGTGGCTACAACTCACAACCATTCCTGTTTGCGAGTAATCTTTTCAGGGATTTAGGGGACCTATACTTTAAAGATGAATCCGAACATCTAATTTGAGAAAGCAGAGGGATTTGTTAATTTCTCGCCAGGCGCAGTACCCGTGAAAAACTTAAGATGGCACAGGCAGGGATTGATCCCATGACCTATAGCATGACCCGTTAGGATAACTATCAGTAAGGATGATTAAGCCATGCTTACTTGCAAAAGGTGTTTTGTGTTTCCTTTTTAAATATTTGGCCATTGATTTCTGGAACCCTGAAAGTTTCAAGAGCCACCCACCTGTTGTTTGCATTTTCAAGAAACTTTGGTGGATTAGCCTATTTTCTTGATGTATTGGCTTATACATCATAGCAACAATAAAACTTAGATGAAGCATTGATCTATTTTTGGACTGCTCTTTCATTTTCTTCGATATCACAGTACCTTGGGAGCTAAAAAAGGGTAACGGTGTTGACCTGGATGAGTGAACGTAGCTCCCTTCGACACTATTTTACCAGTCTTTACTTTTCGACAGTGGTGGATATGGCCTTGATTGCTGCTTAGCTATGAATGAAAATGTCTATGTTTGTGTTTACCGAAATGTGGTAAGAAAAGTCTTTAGCTGATTTAAAACTTGAGAATACTTTTGTTTTAAAGACACTGCAGCAGTTCGGGAGCTTTATTGGTTTTTCTACAGGAGTATTATATGAAAAGATACCAGACCCTGTTTTTCATAAATTCCTCGCTAAAAGGGTAATGGGTTAAAATGTATGTAAGTCTTGAAATAGTCCGTTTAAGTTTCTATGTCAATATCGGTAGAGTTTTTTTATGATTCTATGACCAAAGGCAGCGTTTTTCCAGTTATTACACTGTTTTAGACGTAGTGCATTTTTGGCAACAATTATTTTTACGATTACATCAAAAGGGGTTGTACCCGTGGCATGATGGTTAGTGCGTTGGACTGTCATGCCAGAGGTCTTGTACTGCCTCTTGCCAGGAATTGACAAATTCTCCAAGAGTAATTCTTGTCATGAAAAGTGCTGTAGGTCTGTAGGACTGTAGGTCCCCTTCATTCCTACCAACATTACTCGCACACAGGAATGGTTGAGAGTTGTCAGTCACTAGGCCCTAGTTCTCAAACGGACTGTTGCGCCACCCAATTTATTTTATTTCTTATATCAAGAGGGGCTAGAAAGAGAAATGTTTCTTGGGCTGAAGTTGGTGTAGTCCTCATGTCATTAGTAGTACCTATACATGCTATTCTCTAAATCTTTTCCATACTTTTGTGTTTAGTGACACTTGTAAAGGCTGGCGAAGCCACCATACCAAACATGAGTATGTCAATATTAGCCTTACAATAGCTTTATACCATTTCTCTTTGACTTTAACTCCATCTTCTTCTTAAAATTCTGCTGCAAGTATAGAAGGCAACTGAGTCTTTTCTTTCTCTTTCTAGTTTAATTTACGATCAAGTACTAGTCCAAGATATTTCCCTGACAACATTGCTCGCACAAGGAATAGTTGAGAGTTGCATGTCACTAGGCCCTAGTTCTCAACGGACTATTGCGCCACCTAGTTTATTCCTTTTTAGTCTATATTAACAACGTGACGTTTTCTCGTAAGAAATCTCAGTTCTGTCTTTAATGGGTTGACATCAAGTTAACAGTTACTGGCTTAGTACTTTTTAATGCAAATCTTAATATGGTCTACAAAGTCTTGCTTTTTAAATTTTCTAGCATTTACCGTTAAAAAGGGAGACTTACCGACAAAAACCTTAGTGGTTAATTATGCTCTCTTCAAATTTTTAGGGACATTTTTTCACTTGTTAGTAACAATGTCCTCAGTGTCTGTACCAATTTTAATCGATACGCTAGATTTTTCTTGGGTTAAATTTTTATTTTGACTGTACTTTGCAGTTTCAACAGCCAAAATATTCGTTTGAGAAATTACTTATTTAAATAAGAATAGAATTAAAAACAAAATGCAACCAGATCGCCGATCTGATCATTTGACTCCTGAACAATTAAATTAAGACGTTTCATTTTAAATAGCTCTCTATTTTTGACAGCACAAATTTTTAAATTGCTCATCTTTTGACATTTGATATGCAAAATCTATGACATTACCAAAAATATAGTTATACCAAATTCAAAGATCATGAAAATTATAGTATTTTTCTACAAAATGGTTAAAAAATTTCAGTCACATCAGCTCTCAATTTAGCAATAAAAGTCTTATGACCGTGTTATTTTTCGAAGAGCTGATCACTATTGGCCACCGATAATTTTTTCCTTGTGGCCTTGAAATACAAGGTACAATACTTTACAATTCGATTCAAGACCTTAAAGATGTGAAGCCAACGAGGAAATACAGCCGCAAATGTGCACAGCACATTGATGATTGAAATGTTATGAAAGAGATATGGCAATGCATCCGTAGCCGTGATAGCAATTTTATTGATGTAACTTTTCATTATTAGCCTACTCAAAATGTTCATATGAAGCAGTTAAAAAAGCTGAAAAAGAACGTCGTCGGTCCTTTGTCAAAAACGATGCAACTTAAAATGTTTCTGACATCACCAAAACATAAAATTAAAGAACCTGTTTTTAGCGCATTGGACCTTTCTTAAAAAAAATATTATAATCTAAGATAACTTTGCTTCCTAAATTTTATGAATATCGCCACAGTGTTTCGAGCTACAAAACACAATCCAAGATTATAAAAGTAAGGCCACAAATCTCTTTTTTTGCTTCCAAAATTTTATGAATATCGCAACAGTGTTTCGAGCTACAAAACACAATCCAAGATTATAAAAGTAAGGCCACAAATCTCTTGTCAACGAATAAAACACAAACAAAATAAAGATAAGTCCACTGAAGTTAGAAAGAGGTAAGAAAGTACGGTAACAAAAACATCATATTTTTTGAAGAAATTTTGCAAACAAAAAAGTGGATCAAGGTCTTTCTGCACGATTTTTAAAAAATTTAAGATAACCGTTGTAATCTCTAAATTATACAAAATGATTTAAAATATTTTTGCATATATATTAAACAAAACAAATAAATTAGTTCACACGAGTTAGTAAATAAAATGTTGATAAAGAATCACCAAAATGCATAACATCACCAATTTTTGGTGACTTGTGATAAAACACTTAAGCAAACAATTGTTTGCTAAAATAATTAAGTCTTTTGTAAACAATGATTTTTGTATGTGTTTTTAAGTGATTCAATTAAATTAATTGTAGATGTCGGTGGTATAAATACTGATGGCATCAGAACTAACTGACATAGTACTTTGGTACACTTCTTCATCTCGTAGAGAAATTCACAAGTTCTTCTAAAAAAACCTTCTAACAAAATTTTCACAATGAAATTCATTGCTCTTTCCGTTTTTGTAATTGGTAAGAATTTTTAAATATTGTAATTTCATAGGTTTTGACAAATTTTTGTATTGAATTTTCTTTCAGCTGCATTTGCCATTTATAACGTACAAGGATTTAATCAAGAATATTGTGATTGTCCACACCAAATAGTTGAAAAGCTCGTTTATGTTAATTGTCCACCACAAACCGGCGGTTGTGGTAACAACAACCCCCCACAAGACAATTGTTATCGCCCACCCTGCGATTCGACAAATAGTTTTAGCGTTTGTGGAGCGTTGAATGACAATTGTAAAATTTTCCCGTGTTTGGATGCCCTTTACAATGAAAAATGTGCTCGGAAGACAAGTAAGTCATAAATTTCTTAAATCAAATTTGCTGTTTTTCATAATTTGATTTTTGTAATCTCAAATCTCTTTAATTTAATGTTTAGATATCGAAAATGTTAACATGAAGTACTGCAGTGGAATGCCTATGGGTGGATCCTACATGCCTTGTAAACTATAGTAAATATTAATGCAGCTCCATTGAATGAATTTTATGAAAAATAAAGACAAATTTCAAACAAAAAAAAAACGTTTCTTTTAAATTATCTTAAAAATTTTTTTTAATTCTATGAGAATTCGAAGTACTCTTCGTAAGAAAACTGAACAAATATTTAATTGAAAGCTTGTGAGGAACATTAAGAGGACTCAGGTATAATATACGTATAGGGAAGTCCATAATCTTCTATAGCCTGCCTTTCATAAGACGTATGAAGTCTTACGAGCACTTCAATAATTGCTAAGAAATTATAAAAATCCGTTCCGTTATATTGCTGATGTTACAGTTCTCTAAAAAACCATTCAAAAATAATTTTGTTATTTTTCCCAAGCAACAACTTTTTTTTAAATTAGGTACAGGGTTACTAATCGAATAATCAGTTAAAGTACAAGTATGAAAAAGAGGCTGCCATATTTGTAACAAATTTTTTTTTTTCTCTCAATTGGTAGGTAATAACTTTACAAAATTTCAATAACAAAACTTTGTATTATAAGATGAAGAAAGTTTAATGTTTTTTTTTTGTTTTCAAGATACTTGATCCGAAAATTAATTCGTATCAGTTCTTAGTACCTTTTAATAGGTTTTGGGTTTTTGAAAAAAAAAAAAATGTTTTAACAATTATATTTTGAGTAGAATCGTTGAAAGTTGATTCTTTCATTTGTTTTCGAGATATTCGATTTGAAAACCATTTTTTACACAAATTTTAAAAAAGAGGCTGGGCTGCTTCCCACACTGATAACTTCCCATCCCGTCTGTCGATTTGTCTTGCTTAACGGACTGTTGGATTTTTATGAAAAAAATTACTAAATATCGAAAACAATATTTTCTGTGAAATAAAATAAGTTTGAAGCCAATATTTGTAATTTTTGAAAAGCTATTTGAGTCGAAAGTAAATTTTTACCAAGTTTTAGTATTGTTTTTTTTTAGGTTTTTATTTTTTGTAAGAAAACTGTCAATTTTTTTCAAAATTTTACTGAATGTTGACAACAATATTTCTTATAAGATAAAATAAGTTTGAAGCCTAAGTCTTAAGTTTTTGAAAAGATATTTGAGTCAAAATTCAATTTTTCCCAACTTTGAGTAATGTTTTTTTTTAGATTTTTATTTTTTATAAAAAAAACTGTCAATTAGATTTTTCTCAAAATCTTATTAGATGTCAAAAACATTATTCTTCGTTGCACAAAATTGTTTTGGAGATGAAATCATATTTTAGTCGTAAAGTTTTCGAGGTGACACATTTTTTTCAGTTTTTTAATTAATTAATTAATAACGCCAATCTCTGGCGTCATTGCTTCATGAGATATTTAGGTCTAACCAAAATTGTCACCTTTTTTTTTAACTGCTATGGTAAATAAAACCACCCACGCAGTTTTCTGCCTTATTATCTGTATAACAAAAGTTATTTGAAGTCGATATCTCTTCTGGTTCTTGAGCTATGGACGACGAAAAAACGCCGCGAACGTACGGACGTACGAACGTACGTACACACACAAACACAGACATCTCTCTAAAAATCTTTAATTCCGATTTTATGGACCTTGAAACGTTGAGAAATGTCAACACTTTCAATTCGACAAATCAGACCGATTACAATAACTGTCTTTTGGAAGGTTTAAAATCCTTCTTTTGGGCAAAATGACAACTTACAATTACGTTACGACATTGGCTTTGTGTTTTTTGTAGATTTTTTTTAAACTTTTTGGGCTTTGCAACTAATTTTGGGTTTTATGACATCTACTGATTTAGGTGTTGTGGTTTTGGGAGAAAAGACCTACCGCTTAGAAAAAAAAAAACAATTTTAACGTTGTTTTATACATATAGTAAACATTTTGGAAAAATCTTATCGACTGATTTTTTTTTTTTAAATTAAATCTACAAACAATTCTACTGAACATTTGGTAAAAATTAGTCTTCCACTAAAATATGTCGTTAAGAAAAACAGATATTCAAATCAGATATTTTATCACATGCGGAATATTGTTGTTAGATTTTAATTTGTTTTTCAGAAAACTTCAATTCTTAACTTTTTTACAAAAACGAAAACCTAAAATGAAACTTATAAAAAGATTCTTAACTCAAGTAATTTTTAACAAGGAAAGAGATATTGACTCTAAGCTTTTTTTTATCGAATACAAAATATTTTTAATAATATTGTGTAGGATTCTTAGACATATCGACAAACGGACACGCATGGATAGTTATCAGTTTGTAGTATTTCCGACAAAAGTCCCCAAAAATTCTATATTTTTCGTTCTTTATTTACATAAGGATACAAAATTCCCAAATACCAAATTATTAAATTTTTGTGATGAAAGAAAAATAAAAGCATTTTATAAACAGTAAATAAAAACTGATTTTTGAATATACCTATTTTGAATATTATCATCCCTACTTTGACTCTAAGAAACTTTTTTTTTGATATGGATCTCAATTTTCAATTCGATAAAAGAAAATCGAAAAATGATACACCAATTATTTGCGAATACAAAAATATATATGTAAATAACAATTGATTCCGCACGACTAACTTAAAATCTTCTTTAACAAATAATAAACATAAAATAGAAACATTACCAAAAATAAAGTCCTCTGATTTTCCTATTATACTCGTACCTCAAAAAATTCTTGAGACTTTATGCTACACTGAATCTATTCTCGATTTCATGCGAATACGATTATATTATTGCTTATATATTTTCACAAAAAAAATGTTCAAATTTTATCGTAATTTGACTGTTTATGGCAACAAGAAAATAGAGTATCAATGAAGGTAAGGTACCTAAAGGAGTACATTTCTACCCTCTACCCTCTATACTCAAAAGCTTCTGCTTCTTTCAATATGGAAATATCAATATATGTACAACTAAAAGTGATATAAGTAGATATAAATGCGTAGCGTATATGTGCTAAATTCAACCCTTAATAGTTATAGAATATGTAGATACATATAACGTATATAATGGAGCAACAGCTTTGGTGTCTGATTTCGGAAGTGTAATTGTACCAGAAGCTCTTTAGGTAGGGTGTACGGTTGGTACTAGGTATATATGTAGGTTATAAAGCTGTTTTGTGCCATGACTGCTGTTGCTACACTTCCTTTGTGTAGGACCCGCTTGTATACGAGTTCTCTTTTTGTTTGGTCCTTGTTGTCTGTTGTTTGACATCAAAAACAGAGAAAATTCCCTTCCACCTTTTCGACAAGGACTATACGAGTACACGACAACGACAACCAGAAGCCGAATCTGAAGTCGAACCCAGGCAATATTATTTCGAAAGATGATATTCAAATTTACTTAAGTTCTTTTGGTTGAGTTGTCTTCGTTAAATTATATTGCTCCGCTCCGCACTGTTTCCTGTTCCTGTTTTCAATTCCTTGGTCTGGTTCTAGTTCTGGTCTGGTTAACGTGTATATGTAGCTCTATCGATATCAGTCTTTTTCTAACTGTCTCACATTCTTATGCTTGTGTTGTATTATCTCGTCCTTTTTGCCATATTTAACTTTGTGCTAAAATTCTATTGTTTGCATTTCATATTTTTATGTTCAATCGAAAGTCTGTGTTTCCATCTGTTCGTTTGGCTTTTAAGTTTATTTCAATTTGGAAGAAGGAGGCCGCCGAAATAGTTGGGTTGGGTATTTGGAACTTAGTTGGAACAGTAGGTACGAAGAATTTATCCATAAAGGATATGAATTTGATTCAATGAATATATGCGCCTTGTTGGGTATGTGTTTTGTTCAACGAACAACCTAATAGTAATTGGTGGCAATATGGGTATCGATTTGAATTCAAATATTTTCATTGCCACTCCTCGCACTTCTTCAAGGATAACGAACTATAGCTATAGATTCATTCTCATCGCCATGAGCAACGGTAGTGGCATCGGGCATCACCGTTCGTCGATAACAGAGCGGTGGTGAAGTAGTAGTTTTGTATCCTTCCATGTTTGTCGATATGTATTTAGCATTGCATACATAGATTTCGAGAATGCCTAAATCGTAGGCCATGAAATAGTTCGATGGCGGCGAGGACGATAAGGATGGAGGCAAAAAGCTCGTTCTCCGACAGGAAAGAGCATCCTATCGACCGAAATGACGACGACATGATGCGATATATAGACGTAGAGGACGAGTTGAATTGAACACACCTTCCAGCTTGTATACAAATTTCAAATCATTAGGCAATCGATTCGGTGATGAAATTTAAATTTATTGAACGAGAATTGAAGTTCGAATTCATTAAACTGACTTACCTTATACCTTACCTTTCAATCTGCTCTGTAGTACATACCTGGTACTATACGCTCCAGCAGAAATAGGTAGCGGTGGTGTGTCGATGATGGCGTGTTGAGTCATTAGAGAGTGTTAATTTAATTTTTGTACATAGCTGTCAGTAGTTATTTTGGTAGAAATAGAAATGTGACTCAATATGATCAATTAAAGTGTTTAAATTTTATTGCTACTGACAATTGACCAACAATTGACGATTTGTTGAATTTTTAATGAAAATTAATACAAACATTTACTCATTATGTTGTTTGTAAAATTAATTTATTTATTGGTTGTTGTCAAGTTGTCACTTACAATAATAAGCCAATATTAGATGCTGAATGTGGTTTCTCATTACGAAAAAGGACCTTTAAGGACTTGTCAAACAAAATTGGATTAGGTGAAAGAAGAAGCTCAGAACAAGAAAAGAAACTTTTAAGGACCAAAATGTGACACAATTTGAAAATGAAGTTAAAACGACGAACCAGTAAAATTAATTTATCCGTCAAATTCCAAAAACAAAAGCATTATAAAATGCCGTTTAGAGCAAGTTCAAATGATAAAGAGTACCCTTAATATTTTCGGTCATATCTTTGAAATCAAAAAGTTTTCTGTTCAGATTTCGAGGTTTTATGTTTGTCTGGAGAGTTGGCCAGCAAATTTACCCACTCGTGTACTTGATTTTTAATTGTCTTAATAATATTAACAAAAGTTTGGAAAAGTTGTAAAATTAGCCCTTCTGAAAAGTTTCGGGACCCATGGGTTCGGGTATTGTGGAGTAGTGCTCCACTTTGCCCGAAATGGAAAAATTAAAGAAAGAATTCAACGAAGAACACATATCCAAGTTATTTGTTGAAATTTATTAAACACAAACAAAACAATAAATTAAATTTAGATATTGACTTCATATTAAGTAAATAAATAATAAATTCTTTGAATAATTTTAAAAGAACATACATTTTTTAAGATATTAAGCTATATAAATAATTGAAGTACAAAAGCAATAAAAAGAACGTAATAAAACATAAATAAATTCCTTAATTGAAACATTATAAATTAAATAAGAAAATAATGCATAAATAAATTAATTTTAATAAATATATTACACTGTAATCCATTGAATAAAATTATTTTTGTATTGCAATGATGTAAAATGTTGAATCTAAATAAGTACAGAATAAGAAAAAGTTTTGTCACACGATGTACTTACATACAAACGAAGATCGCGCTTCTATTTGGTGTGCGTTTTTGATGAGCCCAAACCAAATCACATTGAAGGCATGGAAGCCATCTTTCACCGCTTTCGTCATCACCCCAAGACACATCACAAAAATTGCATTGGGTACGGAGACTCAACAATTTCATCTTCAGAATCCTCAAACGGTATATGATGATGGCTATCATCATCCGATGAGGAAGAACGGCCGGTGGCGGTGTTTTGATGTAGATGGTTTGTCTGATTGGGCCAATTTTGGCTTATTTGTAGCCACTATTTTTGTTTAGGTGGATTTTTCAGCTTTCTCAATTTGTTACTGCAGCTAGTTTTTATAAGGGGAAGATGTCAAAACCTGTGATTCACATTTTCTTCCTCTGTTATTTTTAGGCATCCTCTTTAATTTTGGGGGAGGAGAAATTTCCCATAAAGTAACGTGTTCTTCATAGTTTATCTGATTGTCAAGGCTTTGAGCTTTTACATGTTCTTCATTATTTATCTGATTGGCAAGGCACAAGAAACGTCGAGGTTATCGAACTTGCTCCTAAAAATTTTGTAGTTATTGTGTCTCTTCCTCCACATTGCACCCACAAGATGCAGCCTTTAGATTGGACCTTTAAAAAAACCTTGAGGTTCTACCACATGTGACTGCTCAGATTCAGTCTCACCTGCTAAGAAATCAGCCTCCGAAAAAAAAAAGTTCTCTGTTAAATGGAAATATTCCACAACATTTGATGCCACTAACAGCCACTTGGCCAGTTTGATTTTTCAGGTAAGCTTTTTTATATAACTGGGCAACGTCATAAATTGCCTGATTTCTTCGTTATAGCATTTTTTTAAAGGTCCAATCTAAAGGCTGCATCTTGTGGGTGCAATGTGGAGGAAGAGACACAATAACTACAAAATTTTTAGGAGCAAGTTCGATAACCTCGACGTTTCTTGTGTAGTGGCCATCTAAAATTAAAAGAACGGGGTGTTCTTCTGATGGCTTTTGAAAATTCCAGAAAGTGATGAAACCATTCTGAAAATATGGAAGCTTGAATCCAGCCAGAGCTGTGAAAGCTGGCCTTGGAATCTACGGGCGGATTTTTCATAAATAGTTGATTATTTCTTTTTCTCGGAAATATAAAGTAGGGTGGTATAAAATTCCCCCCAGCGCTCATGCAAGTAACAACTGTGACCAGAGCATCAAATGCACTCCACAACAAATAAAGTCAAACTGCGCAAAACCTTTTACCTCTGCGCACGTGGCAGTAACTGATAAATGTCTTTGTGTTAGTAAGCTAATGGATGACAAAGCCAATGACAAACACACAACAATTCGTTCTTGCTCAGGAGAGCGAATACAGTGGTGCTCCACATTATCCGATCACTCCACATTATCCGAACTTACTCTATTTTTATTTATGATTGAAAAAATTCAAATGTTTTTTTAAGTTAAACGGTTTTCCAAAAAAATGTTTAATTTTGAATAGATACTTGAGTAGCTGTCACTTTTGAAGCTGTTATCGTTTGGCATATAACTATTAAAAACTATGCCAACAAAATTAAAGTCACAATTCGCATTTGGGTCGTAGTAAAGCATTTTCTTTGGCGAAAAAAGTGAAACTGGTAAATTGAGCTATTTAAACTTCCTTTAAGAACAACTGGGAATAATTGTTCCCGGTTTTTCGTCGATATTTGGAATCCCAAAACAAGAATATACCGTAGTTTGCACTAAGACTTATGTTTAAAATCTCTTCAAGTTCAATTGACACAAGAACTTCAAGGTTGGCGATTACTAGCAACGTTATATCTTTGCTGAAATGCAATAAAATTATTCTGACTGTTATTGAAAAATCATCATCAGGTTCTTACCTCAGAGGTTTGGAATTAAGAAGCAGAACTGATTGCAGGAAAACCTCTTCATCATCAACGTGAAACTGCTAGTGTTTAGTGCGGTTTTCGGGCTGGCGTTGTTATTGGATAGTACTTATAAGAATATGAACCCTGTTGAACCACCGAGCTATGTTTAATAATTTGTTATTGCTTAAATAAGAAAATATTGAAGTGGTTGTAGAATTTAGAGAGCCCCCAAAATACGATTAAGTTTACTTTTAACAAGACGTCGTTGATTGTCACACAAGTAACAAAACAGTGGCAAATTTGTAAGAAAAGTTTCCTGACCGTGTTTTTTCTCGAAGAAGTTACCGCAGCAAATTGGCTATCCAAATTTTGTGAATTGATACATTTTGACTTTTTTCTTGATTCAAGATCTTAAAAATGGAATTCGTAAGGTTCTTTACGACATTCAGCCCTTAATATGCGAATTGGTTATTTTAATTTTATGAAAAGGATATTTGGATGGTACTATTTTCCTAAGAATGAAATTAATATTCCTGTATTCGTTTTTTTGAAAACACCTGTTTTATGTTGTCAAAATTAAACCTCAATAAACATTTAAAAAATTCATTTTATCTTTTAATTTTACTATTAAAACCGTGGCATGATGATAAGTGCGTTGGACTGTCATGCCAGAGGTCTTGTTTCACGGGTACTGCCTCTTGCGAGGAACTGACAAATTCTTCAAGAGTAATTCCGTTCGGATTCGGCTTAAAACTGTAGGTCCCCTCCATTCCTGACAACAGTACAATTTATTCATTTTTTATTTAGATGACGAAAGAGGTTTCTCATTACAAACTAGGACACTTAAGAAATCGTCAAAAAAAAAAAGAATTAGGTCAAAGATAAAGTTTGGCTCAAAAAGAAAACTCTTAATGACCCAAATATGACACAATTTCAGTATAATTACGACAGCACTTAAGATAATGATTAACGATACATGGGAAAGTACACTAAAGCAAATTTTCACATGTGTCAATACCAAAATATTCATGTGCTTATCAAAGTTCTAAGACGCCATATTTATGGCCAACAAAAGTCATACATTTTTAGATAAACGGTTTTCAAATAAGAGTTTTCATGTTGAATAGTTCTTTGGATTTGGACTACATCCACATCTTGATACAGTTTGTATAGTTCACGATTGAATTTTCTCCTCCATTGGCCCACCTCGCGTATGCTCCAGGAAAATGTTGAAATATTCGCATGACATCGCATCTTCTTGCTTCAACTTTGTACAGGGTGTGGAATAGCCTCTGATGAGCTGTTACCCATTTGCATCTTTCACCCCGGGTTCTGAAGTTCAGAATTCACCAAAGCACTTGATGAAAAGTGTGTGGGTCTAGAATTGAAATTCGTTGGTCTTTTCCAGGATTTCTCTTAATGTGAATAATATATCTATCGTTGATCTGCCTGAAGCCGCACTGGTAAGTGCCGATCATAGTGTTTCAGAAATGTTTAAGATGCTAACATAATACTCGTATGTTAGATAGGATCTTGTAGTTAACATCAAGCAGGGATATGCTTCTGTAATTTTTGTGGGACAAAGAATCGCCTTTTTTGTAGATCTCTTTCTAAGCATGGTGCATGTACCATTCCAGGACATCATTTACATATTTGAAGAACAACTTAGAATATTGGTGCTGTAGCCCGTAGTGTTGACGAAAGCGAGGTTTGTCCACGATATTTGAGGAAAGTGCATTACCTTAACAAGATTACACCATTGTTTGCAATAAGGCTTAGTTCTTGAGGCTTTTTTTTTTCAATTGACACAAAACTTCAAGCTGGTCGATTACCAGAAACATCGTATTTTCGCTGATTGGGTCCTTGAAATGCAACAAAATGATCCTGATTGTTATCGAAAGAGCATCTTCCGATTTTTTTTAGATAGTTATAGTCTTATAAACTGATTGAAGAAAAATCCTATCCATTTTCAACGTGACTCTGCTTGTGTTGAGTGCGGTTTTGAACTGGATGTCGGTATGATTAAACAGTACCTCGATAGCGCTACTGAGCTGTGTTTAATAATTTTGTATGGATAGAATTAGACGTTTATTTTGAACAAGACATCGTTACGTGCCGTACTTTAGGCTTTTTCTTTGATTTGACTCGAAAATGTTGAAATTCCAATGCTATATAATTGAAACAAGATGAAATAGACGGTATTAGTATTTTCGAATTTTTCATTTAATTTTTTTTGAAAAGTATAAAGGGCTTCAACCGCAATATAGATTTCCAATGTTAAAAACATTCCTCTTTTCTACCAATGAAATTAACATTCATAGTTTTTTCTAATTTTCTTAAAAAATACTCATTGGTTCTTAGTATAAAGATTAAACCTCCATTATTATTCAACCTTATAAAAACATTGTTTTTTTACTTCAGTTGTATGCTCTAATTTCCTTAATTTTTAACTATTAGGGTCGCCAACACTATACTGCATCAATCGGGCTTACATTTGCATGCATATATTATATAAACAAAAGAAGATCTCATAAAGCCTCCTCAGGAAGGACATATTATTTAAATATATTTGTATAGGTAGACATTTGAAATATCAATTTTTCTTTTTTAAATTACAGAATAATATTAGAAATTTCAAAACAAATCGATCAATATTAAATGCCAAGTGCAGAAAAAATCATTTTTAACTTCCCATATGAAGTTATTGTAATGTAATGGGTCCGATTTGTCAAATTGAAAATTTTGACATTTCTCGACGTTTCAAGGTCCCTAGAGTCGAAATAAAAGATTTTTAGAAAGATGTCTGTGCGTTCGTACGTCCGTACGTTCGCGACGTTTTTTTCGTCGTCCAAAGCTCAAGAACCAGAAGAGATATCGACTTCAAATAAATTTTGTTATACAGATAATAAGGCAGACAAATGCAGAAAGGGCTTTCAAGAAAATTGCGTGGGTGGTTTTTTTACCATAGCAGTTTAAAAAAAAGGTGAACATTTTAGTTAACTCTAAATATCTACCAAAAAACGCTAGAGACTTGAATTCAATTTTATATAATATATTATAACGCGACAACAAACAAGTATATTTTTTGAAAAAAATCCAATTAGGTAACGGTTTTTTTATAAATCAAAAAAACTGAAAAAAAAAAAATTTTCACCTCAGAAATTTTACGAATACAAAATGATTTTATCAACAAAACAATTTTGTGCAAAGAAAAATAACGTTATCAACATCTGGTAAAATTTTGAGAAAAATCGAATTGACAGTTTTTTTTATAAAAAATAAAAACCTAAAAAAACATTACTCAAAGTTGGTAAAAATTGAATTTCGACTCAAATATCTTTTCAAAAATTCGAGATTATGGCTTTAAACTTATTTAAACTTATAGAAATATTGTTATCAACATTCTAAAAGTTTTGAGAAAAATAGATTTGACAGTTTTTCTTACAAAAAATAAAAATTTAACAAACAAATTAATAAAAGTTGGTAAAAATTGATTTTCGACTCAAATATCTTTTCAAAACTTTGAGATATTGACTTAAACTAATTTTATCTTTTAAAAAATATTGTTATCAACATTCTGCACAATTTTGAAAAACATCAAGTTGACAGTTTTTTTACAAAAAAATAAAAACATAAAAGAAAATTTAACAAAAGTTGGTAAAAATTGATTTTCGGCTCAAATATCTTTTCAAAACTTTGAGGTATTGGCTTTAAACTACTTTTATCGTTTAAAAAATAGTGTTGTCAACATTCACTAAAATTTTGAAAAAATTCGAATTTACAGTTTTTGTACAAACAATTAAAAACCTAAAAAAAATGTATCAAAAGTTGGTAAAAATTGATTTTCGACTCAAATATATTTTCAAAAATTCGAGATAATGGCTTTTAACTAATTTTAACTTGTAAGAAATATTTTTTTCAACATTCGATAAAATTTTGAGAAAAATCGAATGGACAGTTTTTTTTACAAAAAATAAAAACCTAACAAAAAACAATACTAAAACTTGGTAAAAATTTACTTACGACTCAAATAGCTTTTCAAAAATTAAAAATATTGTCTTCAAACTTTTTTTATTTCACAGAAAATATTATTTTCGATATTCAGTAGTTTTTGTTATAAAAATCCAACTATCCATTTTTTTCAAAGAAAAAAATAAAATCTACAAAAAATAGTACGCAAATTTGGTAAAAATTCATGTTCTGTTCTTGATATCTCTCAAATTAATTTCATTCATCCAATTTGTAAAAATTTAAGAAATGCTACTTAAATTGGTAAAAATTTGTATTTGACTAAAAATCTATTTAATAAAACTAGATTTTCAAACTAGACTATTTCTTTATATGAAAAATATTGTTGGTAATTTTAAATTTTTTATGAATAATTCAACTAACAACTTTTCTAACCCAACACGAAAACCTACAAACCTTTAAGCAAGACAAATCGACAGACGGGATGGGAAGTTATCAGTGTGGGTCGCATCCCAGCCTCTTTTTTTTAATATAAGTACCACCCAAAAGTGTCAATGTGCATTTCTGTATAAAATGTTTTCCTTAATTCACTTCACTTCATTTTCCTCCAAAATATAGATACCACCATTCTACACATTTTCCTTCCACTCTATAGAGCATCATATAAGAGATGAAAAATAAAATAACTTAAAATAAAAAATCATTGCTAGCAATAAAACCGATAATAATTTCAGCACTTGTGTGAAATTTTATGTGTCTGACCACAAAAATTGCTGGTCTTTTAGTTTTACGTTTTTTATACTCTACCTTTGCAAAAGTACCTTACCTATTTTTATATACATTCAAAAACACCATTTCAGTTGGACAAAAGGATCTTATTCTTCTCTTTCTTTTTCTTACTTTCCTTAAAACTTTACTTTCTGCATGCCAGAGTGCACACACACACAAAAAAAAAATGACTTTAACGTCTTTCTATAAACTCATAGTCTTTCAATCTTTACAGTCGTTAAAACAGATTGTTTATTTTTTGAAATCCGTTTCTCATTTAAAAGAGAAAATAGAATAAAAAAGCATTTAAAAGAGAAAAAGTTAAAATAATGGGAATAGAGTAAATGAAAAGAAGACAAAATTACATTTATTACTTCAACTTAGGGCGTTACAAAAATTCAATAACATGTTTTTTACAATTTGAATTTTTTAAATGAACTTTTCATAAATAATATTCTAATGTTTTTTTTTGTTTCAAAAATAAAAGTCACGGATATTAAGAAACTGATAGCTATTGATTATTCTATACTGTTACTACACGTGTGTTGTTAACCTTACAGTTTCGTACCGTAATAACAAATGTATTATATTTACGTAAGAAATTATTGTAAGAAGTCCGATTTTTGATTTGAAAATTTTCGCATTTCTCAACGTTTCAAGGTCTCTGGAATCTAAATGAAAGGCGTTTAGGTTTGTGCTTTCGGGATACCTTTTTACGTCGCGTCGCGTCGTCGTCCAAATCAAATCTCAAGAATCAGTAAACAATATCTGTTTACTGATTCAAATAAATTGTGTTTTACAGATAATAACAAAGGATGCAGAAAGGACTTTCAAAAAAATTGAGTGGGTGTTTTTTTTACCATAGCAATTTAAGTATAATTTTGAAAAAAAAATCAACTTACCGTTTTTACATACATAGATCAAAAATATGAAAAAATAATATTTTTCAATTCAAATATTTTTCGAAGAAGAAATTATATTGATTCCAAAATAATTTAATATGATAAAAAATAAAGTTTTGAACATTTGGTAAAAATTTTTTCGAAAAATCGAATTCACTTTTTTTCAAAGAATAAAAACCTGAACAAATTTGATTCAAATATCTCGGGAATAAATAATTTTGTTGCCTTTTTATCACGCAACGATATAAAGATCAAAAAGAGCAACGTAGCAAGAATTCGTCACAAAGACCAAATAAAATGCTATATCCCTCAAAAGATTTTGAATGTGATTGAAAGTCCTTGAAAAAACTGGTAAGGTGAGATTGAAAAAAAGGGGTTGGGATGCGACCCACACTGATAACTTCCCTTCCCCTTTGTCGATTTGTCTTGTTTAAAAGTCTGTATGTTTTCGTGTTTTGTAAAAAAGTTGTCACTTGATTTATTCTTAAAAAATTAAAAAATTACCAACAATATTTTGCGTACAATGAAATATTTTGATTTCGAAATCTATTTTTGTTAACGATATTTTTAGTCCAAAACCAATTTTTACCAATTTTTGTAGGATTTCTTATAATTACTGAATATCGAAAACAACATTTTTGTGAAATAAAATAAGTTTGAAGCCAATATTTTTAATTTTTGAAAAGCTACTTGAGTCGAAAGTAAATTTTTACCAAGTTTTAGTATTGTTTTTATTTTGGGTTTTTATTTTTTGTTAAAAAACTGTCAATTAGATTTTTCTCAAAATTTTATCAGATGTCAAAAACATTATTTTTCGTTGCACAAAATTGTTTTGGAGATGAAATATTTTAGTCGTAAAATTTTCGAGGTGAGAAATTTTTTGTTTCAGTTTTTTTGATTTATAAAATAAACCGTTAATTGGATTTTCCCAAAAAATATAATTGTTTTGTATCACGTTACAATATATAATATAAAATTTAATTTAAGTCTCTAGCGTCATTTGTTCATGAGATATTAATTTTGGGTTAACCAAAATTTTCACCTTTTTTTTAAACTGCTATGATAAAAAAAACCACCCACGCAATTTTCTTGAGAGCCCTTTCTGCATCTTTCTGCCTTATTATCTGTATAACAAAATGTATTTGAAGTCGATATCTCTTCTGGTTCTTGCACTATGGACGACGAAAAAAACGTCGCGAACGTACATACGGACGTACGTACACACGCACCCACAGACATCTTTCTAAAAATCTTTTCTTTCGACTCTAGGGACCTTGAAACGTCGAGAAATGTCAAAATTTTCAATTCGAAAAATCGGACCCATTACAATAACTTCCTATGGGAAGTTAAAAATAATTTTTTTTGTGTGACAGAAAAATAACGTAATCTTTTCGAACAACGATATATACTGCCGACATCTTTAAGGAAAAGGCAATCTTGTTTCAAGAAGTCGCCGTCCGTTAGACATAAATATAAACTCAATGAAATTTTTGAAGCCTAAACATTTTTTCTAAAGCAACTAGCATATAGAATTTTCTGGTAGGTACAGAAAAAAAAAACAAATTATTCTTATCTGGCTTTCGAAAAAATAATTAATTGTTTATTTTTGTATCATATTTTTTGTTTGTTTTCAATAATTTAATCATGACAAAATGTTTGAGAATCTTCAAAGGCACAATATTCAATTCAATTTCCATCAATGTTGCTCATATAACACCTACATAAAGTAACTTCTATACTGCAATGTTAACCGATACAACGGTATTGTAGATATTATTTAACGATAAAATGCCAAAGGATATTTTAATTTCAATACTCTTATAATAAGACTTTCTGCTTCATATAAACCGAAACAAAAGTGTATAGGCTTTTCCATTAAAATGTGTGAGTTATTAAGGGGAAAAATATAAACGGGATCAATAGAAATTCAATTTATTACGGTACAGTAGGATTGTCGGTAGTCGTTCATAATTAATGTTTTACCAGTAAAGAGGTTAGGTATAGAAGTTTATAGGTACTTCCATGTCCTTTGCTTCTCTCTCTCTCTCTTTCTCTCTATTTCTGTCACCTATCTTAACTTCTTTATGATTACATAATAATCCTTGGGTTATTTTGTTATTGAAAGTGTTGAAATCAATCCTTCCCGTGGGATAATTTTTCCTATTATGTAGGTACAGTTAAATTATGGAACCCTCTCTTTTTGCCAATATTTGTTATTTACCATTTAAATTGGGGTAAAGATGTGAAAGTCACTTTGGCAACCAGTTAATTGGATTTCGCTGAATTTAGACAGAAACTGAGGTGAAATAGAATTTGGGTTTTGTGTAATTCATAAGATGTTATTTTTAATTTTATTTTGTTGTTAAATTTCAAAATAATAATTTATTTACATATATGAACAAAAATGCATTCAAATAAATTCATAAAAATCAATTAATTTTTCTATTTTGGTATTTAAAAGTGTTTTAAAACCGAATCGAAATTTTATTTCAGGCCATATTTACATTATATTACTTGTTTCATTTTAATTATATGGTATTACATTAAAATTGAAATAAAACTTTTTTAATTTAACACTGAATTTTTTGAATATTGTTATAGCTAAAAATTAAATCAAAAATCAAATTGTCTATATAAAACCAATTGAATACAAATTTATTTGATTGATTTGATTTTTAATGAATTTGTAAAGAAAGTCCAATTTGTCTAAAAAGAGTACGAGCAAATATTTAAAAATATTTTATAACTAGCTTTTACCCGCAACTTCGTCCGCATTAGATAGTTTTTTTTTTTTGATAGTAGTATGAAAAAACCTGAGCTGTATTTTTTTGTACGTGTGTTTGAATTGTGCCGAAATAGGATAAGGCCATACTAAGTGTGATTGTCATAGGTTAGGTTAGGTTAATACATTTTAAGAAGAAGATTGGTTACTGCAAACACGTATTAATATTAAAAGAAATACGCAGATGAACTAGAGAAACTAACTTAAAACTACTAACCTGCTTCTGGTAAATTAAATGATCAAAGACGAACCGAATAAATCTTTAAGTATTAAAAAAAAACGTTCGGTTAGACCCACTCAGTAATGTCCTCAGCCCGCCCGCGCACTCGCCCGCCGCCTCAGCCGAAACAGAATTATCAGAAGTAGAAGACAGACCCAGTGAATTATTTGTTGTACCTACATGGCTCGTGTTTGACGATGAAAGGTTGAGCATAGCAAAGTTTAGGTTTAAAATTATTATTTGTGGAACTTGGTGGGAGCCACAGTTTGCGTCTAACGTTGAGGGCTTGAGGCACGTGGCGCGCGAAGCCCGCGTTAATATACGTGTATGATAAGTTTAACATGTTCGACAACTTATTTCAAGGGTTGGGAATGCGTTGTTTTCCCGTAATACTAATTTTATCCAAATATTATTCAAATCTTTGGTAATTTAGGAGTGAACACGATCAGATTCCCCGGAAAGTAATTTTTCCCATGGGCATGCGTTGTTTCCCCGAGGTCAAAAGTAACTCACGTCCTTTCTTAAGTCTCAAACTATCTCCTTACCAAATTTCATTTAAATCTGTTCAGCAGTTTTAGGCGTAAAAGCGATCGACCCACCTGAATTTTCCCATGGGAATCCGTCATTTTGCCGGGTTAAAAAGTAGCCTATGTCCTTTCTCGGGTATCAAAATATCTCCATACCAAATTTCATGCAAATTGGTTCAGTAGTTTAAGCGTGATTGAGTAACAGACAGACAGACAGAGTTACTTTCGCATTTTGTATAATATAAGTATAGATATATAATTATATTAAAAGGTTGTCTAATAAGATATTATTGACTTAATTCTGTAATAATACCCCGAAACAACAAATAGCTTTATGCTAAATTTGGATTACAGAAAAGAAGTATGAGACATTAAAAATGAGATTTTATAACGAAAATTTCCTAAAACAGCACAAGAATATCGTCATTGTACCAGCTGATAAAGGTAACGTCACAGTCGCTATGAAACGTAAAGATTATGAAGATAAGATGGTTGAATTATTGTCTGACCGCAACACCTACAGAACAACGAGGAATAATCCAACAAGAACACTTCAAACGCGAAACAATGACATAGTCAAATGGCTGAAAAACAACAATTGTATATTGACGATAGAGAGAAAGCAAAGATGACCACTTACACCGCACAGCTCCCATCCATTTACGGATTGCCAAAAATTCATAAAACAGACATGCCACTGCGACCGATTACGTCATCCATGAATGTACCATGCTACGAGCTATCTAAGTATGTTGGACAAATTTTAGAGTGCGTGACAGCAAATTCAAGCTACTCTATAAAAAATTCGTTTGAATTTGTTGAAAAAGCAAAGAATGTAAAACTAAGTCAAAATGATGTTTTAGTCTCGTTCGATGCAGTTTCATTGTTTACTAACATCCCCGCTCAACTGGCTATCACCATTGTCAAGAAGAAATGGAATATAATAAATAAAAGCACAAAAAATTTATTGAGATTCTAGACTTTTGTCTTAAAGAAAACAATTTTCTTCAACACAAAGACACTATCTACAAACAAATTTTTGGGATGCCAATGGGCAACCCACTATCTCCGACTATTGCAGATCTGGTTTTGGACCACGTTTTAGACGAATGTTTAAATAACATTGAAGAAAAACAAAGTACTAACAATTCTAAACGGATTCCACCCAAAAATTCAATTCACAATTGAAAATGAGTTCAACAAAACAATATCGTTCTTAGATGTAAAAATCTACCGTGAAGAAAATCGTTTGCTTTTCGACTGGTATCAAAAATCAACAGCATCTGGAAGACTAGTTAATTTCCGATCAAACCAAGCAAGGCATATTATCATCAATACTGCGTCTAACCTCGTGAATAAAATTTTCAAAGTAAGTGATGTACGATTCCACGTCGCCAACGAGAAAAAAGTCATCAAAATTTAAAGTGATAATGTTTATCCTTCTACCATAATTCGAAGCCTCCTTTTAAAACACAAAATGCAAATTCCACGAGAAAATATTGATGAACCCGTTAGAACGCACCACAAAACCATGGTTTACGTCCCAACTTTATCCGACAACTTCAAAAAATCTATTTCCAAGAAATTGACAGAGGTTCGCCTTGCTTTTAAATCAAACAAAACACTTGACCAATGTTTTACTAAACTCAAGACGAAACCTGATAAGGACAAACAAACAGATGTGATCTACAAAATTAACTGCAATGGTAAATTAAATGAACCGTGCAACCTGTGTTATATTGGGACCACAAAACAACTTCTTAGACAACGCATCTCGAATCATAAGTCCGACATAAAATTAAAAAAATCTGAGAAGACAGCCCTGGCCAGTCACTGCATTGAAAGCGGTCATTCTCCAAACTTTGAAGGCGTGGAAGTTTTACAGACAGAGAAACATGTTTCGAAACGATACACGTTAGAAACATTACATATTCTCAATAACAAAAACAACATGAACCGAAAACAAGACACACAAAACATTTCTGCTGTATATTGCTCTCTTCTTTATTCTTAAATGTAAATTGTGCTTTATTCAATTTAGACTTAACTTCATTCTTCGAAGTGCTAATTATATTTATAGTTTTATTTTTAATTTCTATTAATTAATGTAATTAATATTAAATTTTGTTTTTCATATCTTTCTTGAGTGAGTAAATTGTATTGTATTTGTATCCCATTGATCTAACTAAGATTATTTGTATATTTTTTGTGTTAATAAAGTTCCCCTGAAGAAGGCAGCAACCCTTGCCGAAACGTTGGGAAAGTTAATGTAACATAATCGTTTCATTGCTAAAACTATAGTGACCAAAAAAGCCGACGGAAAACTTTAATTCCACTAATCACAAGAAAATCTCAATAGCTTGGAAAATAGATCTGAGAAATAAAGAATGCAATCTTTTCGGAATACAATCATTATAAATCAACTATAAATACTTTTAAAGAAAGAGCGCACATATTCAATCCATATCTCTGGAAGGTGCTTCGAAAATGCAATCGGTATGTTCAAGGGACCCGTGGCTTTTTTATTCTGTTTTTCTAGAGTTGGGGGATCTAATTCATTTAAGGTTATAGCTCTGTCAATTTAAAGATTATTCTTGACTTTTATTTGAAGATAATTATCATAGACTTCTTTTGGCATAGGGTTTGGTGGAAAGTTGTTCGGATGGATGCTTTTAATTGCTCTTCAAAAAATTTTACTATTTTTAGTGAAGATGTCTAGTAAGGTTTTTGTTGTACTACATTTTGGTTAAATTTATATTATTTGAAGTGTATAGCTTTTTACTAGTGGTCAGGCTTGTAAAAGAATGCATATTTTGTGAATAAAATCTTGTATGATTGCAATCATTTGAAACGCCATTCATTCTTTGTATTTTTTGTATGTATTTGCATTGTTTTTGAAAGTTTTGAATTCACTTGCAATCTTTGCATTGTTAAGTGAAATTTCACTACATACTTTTGAAATTTTGATTTTATTCTCTCTGACATCAAAGATCGGTGTCTTACACCGAAAATTTTTATACAAAGTGCATGTAGTCCGGTCAAATTAGACCAAAAAATCAGTAAACCCACGACAAATTCAGGGGAAGCTGAAAATTCTTAAAATTGTTTAAATTATAATTATAAACATTGTCTTAAAAGTCCCAACCGATCCCATGTAAGGAAAAAATTTTAGCGTGGTAATAAGGTCCAAAAAATGAGTTTTTCGCGATTTTCTTGAAAACGGTAAGTTTTATCGCAAAATTACCCCAGACATAATTTGTAGATCAGGGAATTTCCTATAAAAAAGGTATCAATAATTTTTTCCCTAAAAGCCACCGCTTCTGAGATATAACGATGCAAAAAATTGCAAGCGTCATAAACGCACACGTTTCCACGCCACCTCTGAGGTAGTGTACTTAGCGCGTTTTTTTTAACGTGGTTTCCCCAATAGGCCTATTCCACGGGTCTGTTGTGATTAGATTTAGAAATTAATAGTTTATTCGTCGGATTCGGAATCGTCAATCACTTCTTCTTCTTCCTCTTCTTCTTCTTCTTCATCCTGACTATAGGTGAATTGTGTTAAAAGTGAAGCATCACATGTTTCTTCGTCAGTATTAAATGAATCCTCTGTTGTTGGTGATTCTACATTAGAACAAGACTGGCCTTGACAATTCGTACAAGCCAGAGAACAAAACAGCCCAACTTTTTTGCAACCACATTTAGCATTGCATCCTTTTTTACAGTTACAAAAGATAGTGTTGAGCAATTTTTCCGGCGCAGGTTGAAGCAAAGTCTGAATTGGTTCTAATATATTATCGACCAACTTCCAACCCCAATCTGTTGGGTTTAGTTGATAACCAAGCCACACTTGAACTTGGTAGTATACCCGAAGAAGATGTTGATGAGCAGAGACTGAGGTTGGAGGAAGACAAGCTAATTGTACTTGTTTCTTATTTCGAGTATTTTTGACAAAAGATGCATATCGAAACTTGTCTAAGCAGGTAGTTTTTTTAGGAGCTCCGTACATACGAAGAAGAAAGTGAATTCCGTTGGTAATAACTTCTTCTGGAGTTGAATTACATTTTTTAAAAACTTCAGCAGTTGCAAGTAAGTCTTGCTTTTCAAACATTTTGAATACAGTTGTTTTACCCCTCCTGTAAAATGCAGATGTCGTATCACAGCCAGTTATGGCGTGTAAAAATAGTATGTGATTTCGACACTTTGCAAAAGTCGACAAACTTTTTGATGAATAAAACTCTGATTGATTTTGAGATTTTCCTGGTTTTAAGAAGAAAATAGTTTTTTCAGCTGGACTTCGAGCAGTGAGTAACACGAGTAAATCTACATCTTCACCCACAACAATCGTTATATTTGTCATGTTAACTTGTTCTATTGCTGTTTCAATAATCAGTACATCGGCGTCGTTATAAAACATAAAAAAACTCGAAATAAGTTAGAATGAACACGTGTTTTCACTTCAGAGTGACGCTCAAGACTAACATTATTTTATGTATTGAGTATTTAGACAAAACAGGTATACGACCGTAGCCACGCACACAACTGAACAGAGAGACAGATGTTGCCTCAAGGTTACACTATTGTATGTATTAAGGGATCGAGTTTCATTATACCTGATATTCTCAGAATAATACTCACGAGTATTTTATATTTTAAATGTAACTTAAAATCACCGACAGAAACATATTCTTACTTACATTACAGCTACAGAAAGTATATGGGTGAGGTACTTAGGCATATTATGACGCTCGCAATTTTTTGCATCGTTATATCTCAGAAGCGGTGGCTTTTAGGGAAAAAATTATTGATACCTTTTTTATAGGAAATTCCCTGATCTACAAATTATGTCTGGGGTAATTTTGCGATAAAACTTATCGTTTTCAAGAAAATCGCGAAAAACTCATTTTTTGGACCTTATTACCCCGCTAAAATTTTTTCCTTGGATCGGTTGGGACTTTTAAGACAATGTTTATAATTATAATTTAAACAATTTTAAGAATTTTCAGCTTCCCCTGAATTTGTCGTGGGTCAAATGTCTAAATTGACCGGACTAATGGGCCTTTTTAGAATATTTTGTGTAATGAAATTTTACTTAAGAATGCACAGACTTCAAGTGAATTTAAATACTTCAAGTGAATCCAAATATTGCATGATGTCTCAAATGAATGCAATCATAAGTAAAAGTCAAATTATTGGTGATTGCAAAATTTGAAGTTCCCATCTTTAGTTGAAATAGCTAAATGCAATCTTAGGATAACTAGGGAAGAATAACCTAACTCTTTGGAGCTGATGAAATGATTTTATTTAAAAAAAGTAGATCTACCAACAAACTTTCACCTAATTGCAATAGAAAATACCCTTACAAAAGTTTTAACCCTAATTTTATAAAACAGAATTCAGAAGTGGGTGGCTGGCTGTAAAATTGAAACAACAGTTTTAAAAAAAATTTGTTTTGACTATCCAAAAATACTCAAAATAACTTTTATCATGTAGAAACTCTAACTATACGAAAAAGCATAAATCCTTTGTAAAGCTTTTAAATTTCTCATAAAAAATGCTGTCCTAAAATTATACAAATACGTCTTTCCATCCAACGTCCATATTGGGCAACACAATTGAAAGACCTTTTATTGAGAAATTTGAATGACGTTTGGTATAAGCAAAACTTAGAAGTCATACGAAGATCTTATGCAAAAATTCTAGAAGACAAAAAAAGAGTGTTCATAGGATAAGACTTTGAAAAAACGAGTAACTGAACCTCCTACAAATATAAGGAGCCACATTATAAGCCGGACCCCTGCTTAAATACAGTTTTAAAATTGTTTATACAAAAGGTCATGGCAAACATAAGGTTTGTGAACAGATATGCTTGTATGATCATTTTACATGGTGGTAGACACAGGTTTGATCCAATAAACATTTTTATTATTTTTAAACTACATGAAGATGGCACAATTAGGCACTTAATCTTAAGTTGTCCTCTAAGAAAATGTTCACTTTAAGTAGCTTAAAAAGTATCGTAATGTTGAAAAAGTACTACTGAAAGTTCAAGATCTATCAGCTGAAACATTCTCAAAACAACTGTTAGATATAGGCGACTAAAAAGTGTCTACAGATGAAATTGGATACATAAAATTACTGTTCGATTTCTGTACGATTATTGGTTCACAAGATGCTCTCATTGACCAGATATTTCCCGCTGTAGACAGACAATATACAAATCATGAGTGGCAAAAAATGTTGAATGTGGATGTCAACGAATTAAATCTGAAGATACAACATTTGTTACCATCAGGAGACTTGCTGTCATACAAATCTATTGATACAGTTTGTGATGCTACCGTAGCTGTAAATTATCCAGTTTTTGATCTCATTGGATTTACCAGACATGCCACCGCATAATTTACAAGGTTGGATCTCCGGTAATTTTGTTTCGTAATTTGAACCCACCACGGTTGTGCATGTGCAACGGCATACAATTAGCCATAATTCTAAATGGAAAATTCCGAGGTAAAAATATATTATTACCGCGAATCCCTATTATACCCACAGATGTGCCAATTCAATTCAAACGCCTTCAATTTCCAATTAGATTGGCATTTGCAAGACTATCAATAAGTCTCAAGGCCAAACGATGTCTGTCTGGGGCTTAGATTTGATCATTTCATGTTTTTCACATGGACAATTATACGTGGCGTGCCCTCGAGTGGGCAAACCATCCAGGTTGTTTGAATTGGTGAAAGATGGGATCACAAAAAATATTGTACACTCTGTTGCATTCATGGATAGATATTGTTTTTTGTAGTATTATCATAATTAGCGATATGTATGAATGTATGTAAATAATTTTAAAGAATCAATTTTAGTAAATTAAAAAAAATTGTTTGGTGAAATATTATTTTAATATTTTGTCACCGTTTACAGTGCTCTATGCCTCTCCCACTTATATACCACATCCTTACACACTTACACTAAGTTATTTATTTCTAGTAAAATATTCTCTAGAAATTATTAATATGACAAAAAACGTTTGTCGGGTCAGCTAGTATCAATATAAAAATATGTTTTTATTTTATTTTATTCTATTTTATTTTATTTTATTTCATTTTATTTTATTTTATTTTGTGCAAATTGCCGAAGACCCGAATGTGTCGATTTCTCGTTGTCTCAGGAATTAAGACTGTCTTACGGCACATTATGGCGAATTTCGCATTTAGATCTACACCTACCCTACATCAAATATTTATTTGTTATATTATCTCTAAATTAATTGTATACATCTTAAAATACAGTTTTTGATATCTGGTAAAATTTTTAAAAAACCCTAATTGACAATTTTCTTACTAAAACTAAAACTAGTACAAATATAATTCTTACATATTCTTTCAAATATGTTGTCCACAATAAAATATCATGCCTTCAAGTTAAATTAATTTTATACAAATATTGTTTTTAACGTTTGGTAAAATATTTTAAAAATTCCAATTGATATTTTTCTATAAAAAAAAATATTTTTAAAAAATTGTTAAAAATTGATTTTCGACTTGAATATTTTGACCTTAATGAATGTATCGACATTAAGATTTTTTAATTCTAAATAAAAAAAACTACAAGATATTTTAGCTTAAGTTAGAAAAATCCAATCGTTGTATTTTTTACAAGAAATGAAAACCTTCAACAAATGCTACTGAAAATCTGTAAAAACTAGTTTTCGACAATGAGTTAACAGAAAGAGATATTGAAATCAAACTTATTTTATCATATTATGCATAATATTGTTGTTCATTTTAAGCTAATTTCAAAGAAAAATTAAACTAGCAACTTTTTTTTAACAAATAAAAAAAACCTACAAAACAACTTAAAACTGAAGATAATTGGCTTTCGACTTATCTATCTTGATAACAATTAAGGATATTGCCGTACAATTTTAAACAACTTACGAGCCTTATTTTATTATGCAGCAATTTTCTAAATATATAATATAAATATAACAATTTTGCAACGAAGAATAACGTTTTTAACATCTGGTAATCTTTTGAGAAAAATCGAATTGACAGTTAAAAAAAAAAGAGGCTGGGATGCAACCCACACTGATAACTTCCCATCCCGTCTGTCGATTTATCTTGCTTAAAAGTTTGTCTATATGTATCAATTTTTACCAAATTTGCGTACTATTTCTTGTAGATTTTATTTTTTTATGAAAAAACGGACTGGATTTTTGTAAAAAAAAACTACTGAATATCGAAAACAATATTTTCTGTGAAATAAAATAAGTTTGAAGCCAATATTTGTAATTTTTTAAAAGCTATTTGAGTCCAAAGTACATTTTTACCAAGTTTTAGCATTGTTTTTTATTTAGGTTTTTATTTTTTGTAAGAGAATTGTCAATTCGATTTTTCTCAAAATTTTTCGTAATGTTGTTATAAGTTAAAATTAGTTAAAAGCCATTATCTCAAATTTTTGAAAAGATATTTAAGTCGAAAATCAATTTTTACCAACTTTTGTTAAATTTTCTTTTAAGTCTTTATTTTTTTGTAAAAAAAACTGTCGATGAGATTTTTCTCAAAATTTTAAGTGTTGATAACAATATTTTTTAAAAGATAAAAGTAGTTTAAAGTCAATATCTCAAAGTTTTAAAAAGGTATTTTAGTCGAAAATCAATTTTTACCAATTTAAGTAGCAATTCTTAAATTCTTACAAATTGGATGAATGAAATTAATTTGAGAGATATCAAGAACCGAACCAAATTTGTGTACTATTTTTTGTAGATTTTATTTTTTTTTATGAAAAAACGGATTGTTGGATTTTTATAAAAAATACTGAATATCGAAAACAATATTTTCTATGAAATAAAAAGAGTTTGAAGCCAATATTTGTAATTTTTTCAAAGCTATTTGAGTCGAAAGTAAATTTTTACCAATTTTTAGCATTGTTTTTTTTTTTAGGTTTTTATTTTTTGTAAGAAAACTGTCAATTCGATTTTTCTCAAAATTTTTCGTAATGTTGAAAACAATATTTCTTATAAGTTGAAATTAGTTAAAAGCCATTATCTAAAATTTTTTAAAAGATATTTGAGTCGAAAATCAATTTTTAACAAACTTTTGTGAATGAAAAGGCAAGAAATTTATAATTATTCATGATGCCGTTGTTTTGTTAAGAGATTTAACCTAATTCAAGGTAAAAAGTTTATCAATTATCTTTTTGTGTATTTATTTGAGGAATTTTAGATCAAAATTCTGAAGGTCAATTTTATTTTGTTTTAACAATTTTTTGATTTATGTATTAGTTTTTGATTTGAATTAAATACGGAACTGGGTTGCATATTCTTGCCCTTAAAATTATTAATATTCTTATGAAATTTTAAATTATTCTGCAAGAACAACAAAGTCATCAAAAGATGCGGGTTTTCCTCGAAAAATTATCTTGAGTGATGAGGTCCATCTACACCTCGAAGACTACGTTAAAAATCAGAATTTTCACATTTTGTATTTGAAAGCTCAAGAAAGTTCAATCCCCCATCGTCAACATTTCACTATTTGTTGTGGTTTTTGGTTTGAACGGGGTGTAGTTTTGATCTTGCTTATTCGAAAATGAGTTTGGTGCAACATAGTGAATGGATTGCGCTACAGAGCTACAATGTTTTAATTAATAATTGAAACGGGTTGATATTGCAAGAAATTCATGTGATGTGGGTCACAAAATAGACCTTAGTTGCTGTGCCACACAAGTAAAGAAACGATCAAAATTTTGCAAGAAAAGACTATGGTTATTTATCGAAAAAATCTTCAAAATTATTGCCCATTGACATCCAGAGAATCAACACCTTTAGACATTTTTTTTAATGTCACGTGAAAGATTAGTTTTATGCCAATGCTTCACAATCAATTCAAGAATCTTAAAAATTGACTTTCGTTAAGTTATCAAGGACAAACAGCTACAATAGTGTGAGGATTGGTCATGGAAAATTTCGTGCAAAGAATATTTTAATGACCAACATTGTTGAATGGAAATCTTCTTCTTTGAAATAAAATTATCATCAATTGTTCCATTTGAAACCATTAATTTTTTTTAATTTCAATATTAATCTTCTTATTGGAAAAGCCTAATTTTTGTATTCACATAAACTGACAAATTCCATGAATCTATTTTTTCTATCTCCATGCGAAAGAAATACAAACCTTTTGCACTTATCCTAAAACAATTATATATCAAGTCAATCATAAAGTAAATATCATAAATGAATAAATTCATGGAACATGTGTGATAAGACATCACACAGATCAGTTTAAATTAACATTTTAAAAGAAAAAAAAGTAGCTCAAGGTTGTCTGTTATCAAGATATTTAACATATTTTAAGTTAATCAGATTAGAATTTAAAATGCTAACATATTTTTGCACAAACAATGACAAATTAGGTGACACGCGTTTTTAAATAATGTTTGATAAAGAATTATCAAAAATTGCATATGACATCTATTTGGAGTCGGGATTGTATTTGAAAAAAAAAAATACATAAGTAAATACAATTTGCAAAAAATATTTAAGTCTTTTGCAAACAATGGTTTTTGATTTGTTTGAGGTTATCTGATTTTTAATAGTATAAATAGACCGCTTCTTAGATCTTATTTCCATAGTACTTCAGTACACTTCTCATCAGAGTTGCCTATTCAAGCTCAAACATAATTAAAAACCAAATCAAAATGAAATTCGTAGCCATTTTCGTTTTTGCAATTGGTAAGAATACTCGTATTATTGATTTTTTTATAAATTTTACAAAATTTAAAACAAAATTATTTATTTCAACAGCTGTCATTTCCTCAAGCATCGTTCAAGGAACTTTTATTGCAAAACGTCCTTGCTTATGTCCTATGCCACAAATTGTTGAAAGACCAATTTTAGTTGGTTGTCCAGCACCTCCCCCAAAAAATTGCTTCTACCCACCTTGCAATGCTACAAATACGAATAACGTTTGTGGTGCATTGAATGACAATTGTATGATTTTCGATTGTTTACATGAACTCTATAACAAAAATTGTGCTGAGGGTATAAGTAAGTTATAATTTTTTAATTTAAATCTTTAATAACATTTAATTAATTTTTAAAAACAATTTAATTTATATTTTCAGATATTGAAAATGTTAACATGAAGTACTGTGAGAATAGAGTCCAAGGACAGGGCTTTTCCCCCTGCAGTAATTTGTAAAAAAAATAACGAGGATAAAAATATTAATGAAGACTTTATGCAAAATAAATAAAAAAAAAGTTTTATCAAACAAATAGTGTAATTTCTGGTATTTCCTTGGAATGCGATTTTTCGATGATTTCTGTCAATATTTTTCATAATTGATTTATCCTTTAGTCTTTTACTAGTTTTCAGTCACCTATCGAACAGTTTCCCAACTTTTGATTCTTTAGTAACTAGTAGCAGGGTAGTTATTTAAGTCGTTTAGTTTTTGAATAACAAAGAACTTGTATTTTATGCATTTAAATTCGTTTATATTTTTGGAGACGTATGCATCAACAACTTCCTGAACTGTTGCATTTAAAAAATAAATGAGAATTCATTATCTAATATTATAAAGCTGAAGAGTTTTTTTTTGTTAGTTTGTGTGTTTGAGCGAGCTAATCTCAGGAACTAATGGTCAAATTTGAGAAATTCTTCCAGTGGTAGATAGCCCAATAGAGAATGTTTCAAAATCTGTTTCTCTTTTGAGAGCTTCGACTGCGTGCGGTTTGGAAACGGTTAAAGTTTTGCTAAAATAATAAAATAATAAATGACAGAATTGTTTCTTTTTAATAGTTTTAAGAAAAAGTCTGCGACAGCATAATGTCTATCTCTTAAAGTTGGCTCACTATAAGCTTTTTTATGCTTACCAAACTTTTTCTAAAATAAAGTATACTAACGTCACGGAGCTCATCTGGTATTTAAGAAACATACAAAATATAAAAAATTAATGCAGGAAGTTAGAACTGTTAACCTTTTTATAGTATAGTTATGTAGAAAACCTTGGATTTGTTTTTGTCTGCTTAATATTGTATAATTTTTTTTAATTTTAAAATTAATTTGTTTAATTTTAATTTTAAAAATAAATTTTAATTTTGTTAAGTATTTAATTTTAAATTTTTAATGTTTTTGTTTAAAAACAAATTTAAGAATGCTTTTTAATCAGTAATCAATGTTATTTACCAACGAAAAGGTTAAAAATTTATTGAGAAACGTAATGTGAAGTGTGAGGCTGATATAAGGTTCTTTTTAAAAATCTGTCCATCACTGTTTCCACAAAAAAACGTTCAAATGGGTTTTAAGTTGCAGCACCCTAGTGGCAACATTTCTAACACGGCTGATAGCACGATTTGGATAAGGGCAGTACTGCCGTCCTGCATGAACGTGGAGGTGATTTGAATACATGACTATTTCATGCTTTTGTAACGCCTACAGAACAGACTTTCCCAGCCGTAATTTTGAAAGAAAAAAAAATGGTCCATCACCAAAATTCGTTAATGCATTGGTTTCTTGACGATATCAGTTTTCAGAGCAAAGGAAAGATGATTTTTAGCCAAGTGGACCATTAAAAAAATAAATCAAGCGGCATCACGGTCCGTAGATAACCAGTGCCACAACTCTCAACTATTCGTAACTATGTATGCGAGTATTGTCAGAAATACAAAATAAAATGTTTACCGAATCCGAACGGGTAATTTGTGAAAACACTTGACAGAAATTACTCTTGGAGGATTTTTCATTCCTCGCAAGAAGCAGTACCCTTGCAAAAAAAAAAACTTTAGGTGACACAAGCAGGAATTGAACCCAAAACTTCTGGCTTGATAGTCCTACGCACTAACTTGTCCTACGCAATAACCATCTTGAAACTGGTATTACTATTGGACCATTCCGTAAGTGAATAATTCGAGATATTTGTACAGAATTCTCCTCAGGATAGAAAATAATGGAACATTTTCGACAAATCGAACCTCAACTTCTAGTTGAAAGTTAATGTAATTAGTTTCGATTTTCCGAATTGAAATTTTTCACCTTTCTCTATGTTTCAAAGTCTACAGAATCTAAATCAAGGGTTTTAGGAGAGATGTATGTATGTGTGTGCATGTTACGTACATACATACGTTCGGGATATATTTTTTGTCGGCCAAATCTCATTAACCGACAGAGACATCTACTTCAAATTAATTTTATTTGACATCTTTTGATGTTAACATCAAAAGATGTAAAAAGAACTTTCAAAAAGATTGATTTGGTGGTTTTGTTTCACTACAATTTCAAAAAAATTATGGAAAATTTGGTTGATACCAAACATCTCTCGAATCATTAACATTAGCGGCTTCAAATAAATTTTATGATATAATTGTGACGTAAAACCAAATTGGTCTGTATTGGAAAAATAAATTTAAAAAAATTAAGGTTTAATATAAAAACGGAAAAAAATATTTGTCAATTAAATTGCTTCTTTAATAATTTAATTTATTGAAGAATAACGTTTTTGACATCTGTACAAAAATTTAGAAAATAATGAATTGACAGTTTTTTGCGAAAAATTAAAACTTAAAATAAATACTACTAAAAATTGGTAAAAATTGGTTTTCGAAAAAAAATCTCGGAAACAAAAGCTGATTTTGAATTCAAACTTATTTTATATTTGACAGTTAACGAAAATTTACAAAAACAACTAAAAACTAAAAGAAAATGGTTTTAAACTCAAGTAGATATCTTGAAACCAAGTAGATATATTGATTAATTTGTATCTTACACAAAATATTGTTATTAATATTTTTTTAGACTTTAAGTAATATCGACAAACGGGCAAAAATGAAAAGTTATAAGTTATAAGTCAAAGCCTCTTTTTTAACTTTTTGTATTTTCTGAAGTAGTACCCGTGGCATGATGGTTAGTGCATTGGACAGTCGTTCTTTGACTTTCAAAGTGCAAACAAGTGTTTGGAAGTGATAAGTAGTTGACTTTTAATTAAAAAATAAACTTGCATTTGTAAGGTTTTAGTGGTTTAAGAAGGCAGTGTGCCACAGTTTTCATTAAGAAATCGTAGCCTAGTGGAGGTGGCGTCCGAAGACGAAGCCAGAGGTCGTGGGTTCGAGTCCCGGGCTGAGTCTACAAAAAATATTTATGCTTTTTTCCACAATCGTGAAATAGTGGATTTTATTGATTGGGAAGAAAAGCAGATGGAGAAGGAGAGGAAAGCAGGGGTATCGAAAGATACCTCTGCCAACGCATCAGGTGATGTTACAGTGGTGCCAGCAGCGGTACCCCATATAACAGAAACAACATCTGGTCAGGCATCTGACCAGTGGATACCAGCAACGACTAAGAAGAGGAAGTTGAAAAAAACATAGCCCAAACAAAGTGGAGAGGGCCAACTCCGCTAAGCGGCGGGATATGCGAAAAAAATGGAGGGTGGTAAGGGAGGAATTACCACCGAGAGTGAGTTCTCAGGCTACTCCGAGTCTGAGAAAACACAGTATTTGTCTGAAGGTGGAGAGGGGCTCTTCAAGCCTCCGAGTAGGGATTCAATCCTATCGGAGCCAGAGCCAGTCCCGCCGACAGGGAAGGCTTTGGAGGTAGAGGTGGACCTCCAAGAGGAAACAGAACTGGTGCAGGCCCTGCAAACTAAACAGGCAAAAATCAGCCAGTACGAGCAAAGCCTGAATAAGCTCAAAGAGGAAATAGAGCCTCTCCTCAGTAAGCTAAAGCTCAAACAAGAGGCGCGCCGTCAACAAGAGGCAGCGCAACGGCAGCTGCAACAAAAACAACAGCAGCAAAAAAAACAACAGCAAAAACAACAGCAACAGCAACCACAGCAGCAAAAACAACCACAACCCAAGCCCGCTTCTAAAAACACAGGAGCGGAAAAAAATAAAAAGACGCCATCAACAGTGGCAGGCCCAATGTCTGAGGGCCCATCGACTTCGGCTAAGGCCAAACAGCAGCAACAACAACAGCTACAACCAAGGCAGCAGGAGCAGCAGAAACAACAGCAGCAGAAGCAGAAGCAACAGCAACAGCAACAACAACAGCCACAGAAGCAGCAACAGCAGCAGAAACAGCAGCAGCAACACCAGAAACAACCACAGGCTGGAAAAGAAAAAATACCACCCATTAGGACGCATAAAGTTGACCTGGACGACATAAAACAGGTATGTAAGTCGGCCACTAAGGGCAATTTTTTTATCAAAATATTAAAGAGAAAAGAACTATTCGGTCCAGTGCTTCTCACTGGCCGAATACAACCTAGTAAAGGGGTTACTTAAAGAGGCCACAGCTGAGTTCTTCAGCTACACGCCTAAAAGTGAAAAATTTCAGACGGTCCTTCTGAAGGGCATAAGTTCCTGCACGGAACCGGAGGCGCTCTTAGCTGAGCTCCGTGAAAAAGCCACTGATGATCTCGATTTTATCGGGGTCAAGCCTTTCACTACGGTGAAGTCCAGGCGAGGGGGTTATAGGCTGCCAATGTTCCTCGTAACAATATCGCCCCAAAGCAGTTTTGATAGTGTGAGGAAAATCAAATCCCTCGACTATCAAACTGTACACTGGGATAAATTAAAAAGGCACGACGACATTTTACAATGTACGAAGTGCCAGAGGTTCGGCCATGCCGGAGCCAACTGCAATATGCAGTTGCGCTGCGTCAGGTGTTCAGAAACCCACAACGAAGGAGAGTGCAAGCTGGGGAATGAGCGGGTTGAGGATTTAACCCAGCTCAAGTGTGTCCTTTGTGGAAACCAAGGGCACCCGGCTAACTATAGGGGTTGCCCTAAGGTCCAGCAAATGAAACAAAAACAGGCCAGTCAAAAAGCCGAAGGAAGTCGAACAGTTCGACAGGCTCCAACACAAAAATTCGTGGATCCCAAATTCTCTTACGCCCAAATGGTGTCAGGGAATGGGAACACGAGACAGGCTCCACCAACGGTTGCCCCAAAGGCCCCTGTGCCTAAGGCACCAGAGGTGCAGCCTGACATTGTAGCCTTGTTGTTGAGCATTCAAGGTCAACTTACAGGGCTGCACAGTCAGATAAAGGAGCAAGGCAAAAGGGTAGATCATCTCTACTCTTTGTTGCCTGGCCTGGCGCAATTTAGACCATAATGGGCGCGCTGCCGGAGACGCGCCTAAAAGTCCTAGCTGTGAATGTAAATTCACTGATTAGGATTGAACGAAGAGCCAATATGTTCCAATTGTTGAAAGACTCCAGTCCCGATGTGTTTATGGCTAGCGAAACTAAGCTAAACCACAAACACAAATTGACTCATAAAAATTACAATATCGTAAGAAGAGACCGGCCCGACTCCACTCAAGGGGGCGGTGTCGCTCTCTTTATACGAAAAGGCATTAATTATAAAGTCATATACAACAATGAATTGCGAAAGCTCAAGACGCTAGAAGTTTGCGTTGTATGCATCTCTCTCACTCAAGGGAAGCGGATGTATATGATTGCGGCTTATGCGGCTGGAGCTCCGCAGGTTACTTACTTTGCTTCAGAACTCGAGATTCTTTTTAGGGAACTGAAACTGAGCTTGGAAGAAAACTATTTCATCTTGGCCGGTGATTTGAACGCAAAACATGAAGATTGGGGAAATCAACATAGTAATCCCAGAGGTAACCATCTTTTTAATTTGATGAATCTTTACAGCGTTGAAGATGGCGTCGACCTGCTAGCTACTGAAAAGCCATCGTATCCAAGAACCGGCTCCTTTCTGGATCTTTTGCTGTACGACACCAGACTGACAGTTACAGACAAAGTGGGTAATCACCCTCGAAACTGCTTACACACAGTCGAGTACGACAGTGATCACTGCGGACTGGCTGCTGTAATGCAGATTCCGAACGAACGCGTGGAATTGGAGGAATACGTTGCAACGCATTCTTACAATTACAGTAAGATGCGCTGGCCTTGTTTCACCAACGCCCTAGCGAGAGAATTTCGTTCGAGTGACATAGCCCCACCAAACAACAGATACCTGACAAATGCAGAAATTGACCAACATTTACAACAGATCGACGAAACAATAAAACGAACGATGGAACGGACAATACCGAAGTACAAAGAACGGGACCAAATGGACGCTTACAGAAACGCGACTATTGATGCACTACGTAGGCACAAGAGTGGCTTACTGACAAGACTCAAAAACTTGTACAGACGACTGACAGACCCACACGACTTGGAGGTTAGGACACTGAAGTCGTCAATAAAAAATGGCAATCTGTTGATTAAGGAGAACTACAGGTTATCAATTGACAAGTACTGGGACCGCAAGATCCGGTCAGTTAATTCCAGTGACCCTAGTATGTTCCCGAAAATCAACAAGATATTCAGGAAAAAGAACAACAATGACCTTCCGTGTCTGAAACTCCAAAGAACTGAAGAGAACAGAGACGTACTCATGACAGCGCAAATAGATCCAGAAGAAGCCATCTTTGACGATGACTTTTATATAATTGAAGATCCGAAGGAAAAAGTGGAGGCGGTGGGAGCTGCTTTCCAGCAAGTGTACAAGGTGAATGCTAGCATTCGCCCCAATCACGACCTGGAAAACAGAGCCCTACTTAATCACTTTTACCTTCGAAATGATATAACACAATGGCGATCTGAGAACCGCGGTTTCATGCGGTTCAATGACGATTCCTTGGCAAATGCCATAATCGCCGAGCAAATGGGACCAAGTCCCCTGTTAGTAACGAAGGTTGAGCTTCAGCTCATCTTCAATTCAATAAAAAGTAAAAAGTCAGCAGGTGTCGATGGTATATCCAACGTTGTACTAAGACATTTACCGATGGAGGCAATTAACATTTACGCCACACTCTTCAATAATGCACTGAATAATGCATATTATCCAGTGCATTGGAAGACCGCTGTGGTTCATCCTCTCCCGAAAAAGGGAAAGGACAACTCCAACCCGTCAAATCTTCGGTCGATAAGTCTTCTTCCGAGCATCAGCAAAGTTTTCGAAAAAATCATTAATAGGGCTCTGACTAAGTGGGCTGCGGACAACAAAATAATTCCGGATAAACAGTTCGGGTTCAAGGCGGGTCATGACACAATTCATGCTGCGTCTAAGCTCGTTTCTGATATCCAATGGAATAAAACAAAACAACAATGCACAGGTGCTGTTCTGGTTGATTTGGAAAAGGCCTTTGACACCGTATGGTTAGAGGGTCTTTACCTAAAACTGAGCAGGCTTGGCATAAGCAAGCCATTGTTGTATATACTTTATGATATGCTTAACGGTAGAAAGTTTGTTGTCAAAAGTGGCAATGTAACTTCTACCACAACATTCTTAATTAAAAATGGTCTTCAACAGGGAGCGGTGAATTCGCCGATTCTCTTCAGCATTTACACCAGCGATCTGATAGGTAGTCTTACAAAGGCAATTGCGTACGCCGACGATCTTATTGCGTACAGAACGGCCCGAAAGGTTGAGGTTATTAGAATTCTCTTGCAGCGTGATTTCGACAAGATTCAGCGATATTGCGACGACTGGAAACTGAAAATAAATGTCCATAAGTCGGAGACAATTCTCCGACTCCGTTGGCTAGGGCCACGAGGGATACGTGCAAGAATTGGCGCAAGATGGTTATCGTTGATCTTCACGGGCAGCCATTAGCGAGCAAAAGTGTAGTGAAGTACCTCGGTATCTGGTTAGATCAGTATTTATATTTCGACAGACATATAAATGCTGCTCTGACCAGGGCCAGAGGAGCCTTCGCTCTGACGAAACGGCTGTTTTTTAGCAGTCGGCTTGACCCCAGAGTGAAGGTAATTTGCTACATGGCCCTTATACGGCCGATGATCGTTTATGGTTGTCCTGTGTGGTTCAACGTTGCCCCTTCCCAGATGGAGAAGTTTCGGGTATTCGAGCGGCAGTGTTTACGAAGCTGTACCGGCTTATATCGAACAGCCGAATCTTCTTACGTGCACTACTATTCCAACGAGGTCCTATACAACGGGGCTCGAATCAACAGAATTGACAATTTCGTGAGAAAACTCGTTCGAGGTCACATTGCAAGAGCTATGTCTTCGACCAACAATTTAATTTTCGGGGCGTTCTATCCGAACGACGAGTATTTTGAGAGTGCACGCTTGAGCGGCTTTATTCCACCAGAGGCATTCCTCTTTTTAGACAGATGCGGTCTGATACAGGATAGATTGGCAGTTCCGTTAATCTACCACGTTAGACGACAAACCGTGGATAGGCGACTCCTGTACAATCGGGACGTCATGGCACACGACGGAGCAGAGCTCCTTCGGTTCAGTAGGGCTGTGTCCGAACGGGACCGAACTGATAGGGTGAAGCAGGAGAGCCAGTTTTGGTGGCTTCAATCGGCACTTGATAGTGAGTAGTCGGGATTGGGTTTTAAGCCTTGGCCGGCTCACATACTTGTTTTATAGTTTTAGGGTTTAGTTTTAAGTAGAATAGGCATGGTGGCACAAAAAAAAAAAAAAACATACAAAAAAAAAATACAAAACATACAAAAAAGAAAAATACAAAAAAAATACAAAAAAAAAAAAAAGAAAAAATTAAAAAAAAAAATAATGGAATAATCAAAAAAATAAAAATAAAAAAAAAAGACAAAATATGAAAAACAAAAAACGTTAGATTTGCTGCTGTGGTTGTTCTAGTTTTAAGTAGTTTATAGGTAGAATAGGTAGTTTTAGTTAGCTTTAAGTTTTATATTAAGGACCTTATTTTAAGTAGTTTTTTAAGTAAAAATAAAAAAGGATATTGACATTAGTTTTTGCTAAATTTTCTAATGAATACACAAATAAATAAAATGAATTGAAGTTAAATAGATCTTAGGGCCGAAAGGCATTAGCATTAAGTATTATTGTTTAACTTAGAGTGTCCGTATGGGACCAGTAAGTTAGTTGTAAGTTATGGATAATTAGGCTAGTTTTATGAATTTTTGTCTAGCTTTAAGATAGTCTTAAGAATGAATTAATAAAAATGAATTTGGAAAAAAAAAAAAAAAAGTGCATTGGACTGTTTTGCGAGAGGTCTTGGGTTCGATCCCTGCCTGTGCCATCTAAAGTTTTTTTTCACGGGTACTGCCTCTTGCGAGGAATTGACAAATTCTCCAAAAGTAATTCTTGTTTTGAAAAAGTGCTTTCTCAAATTAGCCGTGCTTGTCAAGTTATTCTGCTCATCAAAATGCAACTTTAACATCAATTTTTCCCCCGTGCATTGACAATCTACCCTATTGTACATATAATGTGTCGGTACTGATATAATGTACTATGCCCGCCTAGTTTCTATACTATTTCTGATCTCTACATATTTTGTTCCTATTCGGTACCTGTCCAATACCTGTTCTATACTTTTACTTTCCCAACGAGTATACTTTGAACCAATTACCCTTATTATGGACGTAGCCCTTTTTAACCGAAGTACACTTGTCTTTTGAACAAGTTCATTTTAATTTATTTTAGGTCATGCATTCTTTTCTCTTTCAATTTATATAATTTCTATGTACATTGTACATATGTTTCATTTTTGATCCCTAAAGTTTGAGGCACTTATCAAATTTGTATCCTTTTTTTAAATTCATTCAATTTTAAATCAAATAAAACAAGTGTCAGCTCGAATGCTACTACTAACTGCTACTCTGGCCTGGGTTGTCGTTTCTACATTAAACAAAAACAAAAACCTAAGTGCTCATTACTGCCAGTCCATTAAATTCAATTTCATTAAATCGTCCTTAATCATTGTGATGTTGATGAGGATTGCTATGCACACTAGACAGAGAGTTGAGTTATTTCGTTTTTGTTGTTTCTGTTTCTGTTCCTTTTTTCTTTTATTTGCTAATTTTTTTTTTGAATACTGCCATCATAAGGACGACATTCAGTGGTATTACATGAAAACATTGCAAAGCAAACAAATACAAACAAATATATAAAACAAAAATAAACTGAATTCCAGAGCCCGACAATATAAACGATGTCCAAATATAAAAACGCAGCAACAAAAAATCTCATCATCAACATAGCCCCATCAGCTAGCTATAATGTTGCAACCAACATAATTCCTGAGAGAGTGGTGTGCTGGTTTTTAGCGGAAGCCCCATCATCTACATATGTATATCTATATGCAGTATATGCACTGCCCTCAAGGGGGACTATGGCAAAACATCAGCTAGCTCCATAAACACCAGATCTCAGGACAGAACATATAGCAGGAGTTTTGTATAGAAGCGAGACATCAGATCGGTAAGAGAGAGAGATAAAGGGAGAAGGCAAAGGCATATAGAGGGTTTGAACTTCAACCAGCATAATCCTGAATATTATTCATTCCCGGTTTGTTTCGTTTATTATCCTTGCAACGAAATATGCAATTATATTCCATTTGCCGGATGGTTTACCTTTTTCCTACTAACGTGGCCGCTAGCGTCAATGTAAGGTCCAAGGAGTATCAAGGCAAGCGGTGTGGTGGGGTAGACCGGTGATAGCAAAGAGAAAGAGAACATGTATAGAGAGAAAATAAAATTGCTATTCCTTTTAACCAGGACCCAGGGTATAGGAGTTTTTTTTGTTTTGTTGCAGGATGCATTTTCTCCATCGTCCTTCATGCGAACAAAATTATTGTGTACATATACAAATGAATGTACTTATATGGGTTTGGTATACAGAGAGCTCTAAATATCATCGTCCTTAGCCTTAGCAGTACTTGAATGGTCCAGTTCAGTCGTCATCCTTGTCCGACGCGACGGACCAACCGGCCAAGACGTCAGTTTGCCAAAATGTTTGAGCATCATCACATGCATCGCATATATCTGCATGAGCTCTGCTGTGTTTATTTTTGTTATCCTTTTCTCTCCATTCCTCCTTCCTCTCAGTCCTGGGGCTGTCGTCCTGTCCAGCACCTACCCAACTGAAACACAAAAATAAAAAAAAAGTTATAAAATGGACGACACTATACAAATGGGGTAAATCGTTCTTAACATGAGGAAAAACTGTTATAGTTGGTCAACCGTTAAAATAGGGATAAGCGCAGGCACACAGAGGAAATAAATAATTAAACTAAAAATAAAATAAAAAAGAGACACTTAATAAAACAACAACAAAAAGGCGAAAAACAACTCAGGTCCTTTGCATGAAGAGAATAGATTTGGCTAAGGTAGGTTATATGTATGTGTAGGTAGGTCTAGTCTAGGAAGAACATCCCCCTGCCCCTCCTAAAAAGAAGATTCTCTTAAAAAAGGATTTAGCTTGCTGTGCTGTTATGTGTATCTGTTGTATTGTTTTGTTATCTTTTTTTTTTGTATAACTGTGATAATCCTGGGGGAAAGTTTACAGTTTCAAAAAGTTGACTTCAGGAACACAGAAAAAAAAATGAATAAGTTATAACTGCTTTGGTACGTTTAGAAAGTGCGGTAACAACTTTGAAAAAGTCTCTCTAAAAATATTATTATCCTTCTGCGGATCTGCTGATAAATTTTAAATGAAACTCAAGTTGATTTGATTTCAAATATTACAAGAAAAGCTTTTGAACAATGTGAAGACTTATTTTTGAAGAACAAAAAAACGTATTTTAGAATTAACACAAAACTCAAATAAGCAGGTATTTTTCTTAAGCGGTTTTTTTTAACCAATTTAATTGGTCTTGACTTGTGAAATTTTTCAGTCATAACGTCAACAAAAGCTTTTAACAAGTTTTTATGAAGACGAACGATTTACACGCAACAAAGGGGTTAAAACTTCTTTTCACATGTTGAAAAACAGTGGTGAACGTTAGGAAAACAGGGAAGGGTATAAGAGGAGATACCGGGGCGTATTTGTGTTGAAGTTTTCGATATCAAAGTGTGATTTAAAAGTACATTATACATTCTTGATGTGTGGTTGAAAAAGAATCTCTATACTAGATAGTATACGTTCAAAACTGCGTGCAAAGATAGACTTATGAACATTCCATGCAGTTCGAGTATCATGGGCCAATTGAAAAAAAGATGGAAATTAACTGGCTATTTCGATAAAACATTGCTTGTTCCAAAATCGTTAAAATAATGAAAGACATGAAACATTAAAGCTGGTGTACAAGAGGTGTACATTTTAGATTATATCGTTCTGTTCCGTATCAATTTGAAAGCTATTTTTTATATTCTGTCCAAAAGTCTTTAGCTTTTTATAGGGCCACCTGCTCAAATATTAGAGCTGTACTCAAGCTTTGGAATAATGAAGGACAGCCAGATAAGAAAAAGTGACAAATTTCTTGCATCTTTGGAGAAATCCAAATCACTTCGCAGCATATTTGGAACTGTGGAATATGAGATTTCACTATAAGAGGAGAAATATGATACACATGCCGAATAATAAAAGTTGAATAGATGCTAAGGCCACTCTTTCTAAACGGCATTTGGGGTTGGATTACTCCTTAACGACAGGAGACAATAATGAGTTTGTGAAGTCAATAATTCCCGATTGGAAATGTAATTATCTTATCAAAACAGTTGAATGAATTAGAAGTTACAAACAAAGGATTGTTTATTAATATAAGAAAGAATGTGGAAAACAAAATTGGACCCTGAGGAACACCAGCACTTATTTTGAATTGTATGGGCTTGAGAATTGAAACCATCCAATACTTATTTCGTTAAAAGAGTATAATGCAATGGAGAAGAGATTCGTCAACACAACAATTACACATTTTCATTAAGAAAGCTTGATGTCAAACTCTATTAAAGTATTAGTCATAAAATCACCAATAGACCTATTACTACAAATACCTTACAGCCGGTCATTACGAAGCCTTCGGTCTTCGAGAAATGTTTTGAAACAATTTCCAAGACCGTTCACGGAAAGAATTCTTAGATCAGATCAAGAAAAATAAGCTACAAATCACGAAAAATGAATCCAGTTTTGGACCTTGGCTTCGAAATAAGTAAATTGCTACTTTTTGTTTGCAATTTCATAAAATGAGCAAAATGAAGATATTGACACTCAAAAATCATATTTCACTACATTTGAGTAGCAATAATTCGACCGAGGAAATCAAATATTTCAAACAGCGAATTGCAATTTGATATCAATTTGTATCAATTTAATGTTTGTTTTTATCGTGAATTTCAACAGGACTTTGTAGATTGAAATTGTTTTCTTGTAGATTATGATTCGGGTGTTTAAATACCTACACACACCAGTGGCAAATTTCAACCCTTGTTTTCTTAAACTGCGACAATATACATTAGTTTGCAAATGACAACTAATGTTTTGCTACTTCTTTTTTTTAAATTGCAACTTTTGAGTTGTAATTTGAAACAGGTTATTCTGCAGTTTGCAAATGACAGTCACAGTTTTGATACTTAGTTATCTTTAAATTGCAACTTTTGAGTCGTAATTTGAAACAGTTTCTGCAGCAATTTGTAGCTTTTAAAGATTAATTTACTTTCCATTTTCAAGCAATCATGTACAGATTCAAGAATAATTTTTTGGAAAATCAACAATCTTCATTAGTAATTTACAACATAAACTTATTCTAATAAATATGATTTAAAATCATGAAAAATATAAACCAGTATAAGTGTTCATATATGCGTTTCGCCCCGATGCAATGGTTGCGCTCATCAGAAGATTACCATTACACCTTGTCTTGACGCATACTTTCCCGAATAAATCGAGAATCCATATAATCCGAGCTGCATAGAGCAACTGCGAATTATACAGTTGCTACAAGTCTTCAAAGAAGACAAACTGTAGCCACTTTCATTTCTCTGCTATGGGACTTTTTAAGAAGAAATATTCGACTGTTAACAGTCGAATTGTTTTTTCTGAACACCGCTTATTCTAATAAATATGATTTAAAATCATGAAAAATATAAACCAGCATAAGTGCATATTGCAGCTTGAATATTTATATTGTGATTATATTTTATTGATTTGAGAATTGAGAATGCTTAAATCACCGCATACATTTCGCAAAACAAGATTAATGAGTAGTCAAATTAAATTATTCCCCTAAAATAGTAGATTGCGACTCAAAAGTTGCAATTTACTTTCATTTCAACAAGCTCGAATTATAACTTTTGATAATAATTACCAAATTATAAAATTTTGTATTTTACGAAGATTTGAATGCTGAATTACAACTTTTTCATTCATTTTTAATAAAATCGTCTTGATTGACTAAAAAAAGGGGTTTCGTAAATTGCAACCTAAAATTTAGCAATTAGTGATTTTTCAATTCTCTCCGTGTTTGAGTTGCTATTTTCATATTGTAAAACGGTTCTCTGAGGACCTCTTTCTTAAGCTGGAGACTTTTGACAAGAAAAACTAGCAGACCCAACACAATGGTCAGATGGGGTGATTTTTTTGAGGTTAGGATTTTCATGCATTAGTATTTGACAGATTACGCGGGATTTCAGACATGGTGTCAAAGAGAAAGATGCTCAGTATGCTTTGACATTTCATCATGAATAGACTTACTAACGAGCAACGCTTGCAAATCATTGAATTTTATTACCAAAATCAGTGTTCGGTTCGAAATGTGTTTCGCGCTTTACGTCCGATTTATGGTCTACATAATCGACCAAGTGAGCAAACAATTAATGCGATTGTGACCAAGTTTCGCACTTAGTTTACTTTATTGGACATTAAACCAACCACACGAATGCGTACAGTGCGTACAGAAGAGAATATTGCGTCTGTTTCTGAGAGTGTTGCTGAAGACCGTGAAATGTCTATTCGTCGCCGTTCGCAGCAATTGGGTTTGTGTTATTCGACCACATGGAAGATTTTACGCAAAGATCTTAGTGTAAAACCGTATAAAATACAGCTCGTGCAAGAACTGAAGCCGAACGATCTGCCACAACGTCGAATTTTCAGTGAATGGGCCCTAGAAAAGTTGGCAGAAAATCCGCTTTTTTATCGACAAATTTTGTTCAGCGATGAGGCTCATTTCTGGTTGAATGGCTATGTAAATAAGCAAAATTGCCGCATTTGGAGTGAAGAGCAACCAGAAGCCGTTCAAGAACTGCCCATGCATCCCGAAAAATGCACTGTTTGGTGTGGTTTGTACGCTGGTGGAATCATTGGACCGTATTTTTTCAAAGATGCTGTTGGACGCAACGTTACGGTGAATGGCGATCGCTATCGTTCAATGCTAACAAACTTTTTAATTTTTTGCCAAAAATGGACGAACTGAACTTGGTTGACATGTGGTTTCAACAAGATGGCGCTACATGCCACACAGCTCGCGATTCTATGGCCATTTTGAGGGAAAACTTCGGAGAACAATTCATCTCAAGGAATGGACCGGTAAGTTGGCCACCAAGATCATGCGATTTGACGCCTTTAGACTATTTTTTGCGGGGCTACGTCAAGTCTAAAGTCTACACAAACAAGCCAGCAACTATTCCAGCTTTGGAAGACAACATTTCCGAAGAAATTCGGGCTATTCCGGCCGAAATGCTCGAAAAAGTTACCCAAAATTGGACTTTCCGAATGGACCACCTAAGACGCAGCCGCGGTCAACATTTAAATGAAATTATCTTCAAAAAGTAAATGTCATGGACCAATCTAACGTTTCAAATAAAGAATCGATGAGATTTTGCAAATTTTATGCGTTTTTTTTTTTTTAAAAGTTCTCAAGCTCTTAAAAAATCACCCGTTACCTAGAAGAGATAGAACACTAAATACGCAGTTATCAGGGTCAGAAGTAAGGAACAAGACAAGAGTGTTTTATGCTTGACCAAATAACGTATTTGAGTGGACTTCGTGATGAATTGATTATAAGGTATTTAAACTATGCAAAAATCTCAGGTGTTGTCTGACACAAATGAAGAATTATTGTGTACATTGAAAACGCCAGTAATAACGGTTTCAGTCCGATAATATAACGAATATAAGGAATTCTTTGGATGGAATCAGACATAGCTGAAAATTCGCGAGAAGTTGATACTCTGTCTTGATTATACGTTTCGATACAAAAATTAAGCAGAAATGCGGTTTTATAGAAAATTTGAATCATATAAAAGTAAGGAAGAAATTAGTACAGTAACCATAATGTAGTTAAACTTATTAAGCAATGTCATTCTTAGTGAATACAGTAATACGTCAAGATCGAAAGCTCTCTTACCACCTGGTCTCTTTGAGAAATATAGGGGCTACCAACATTTTCCTACGTGGTACCCGTGGCATGACGGTTAGTGCGTTGGACTGTCATGCGAGAGGTCTTGGGTTCTATCCCTGCCTGTGCAATCTATAGTTTTTTTTCACGGGTACTGCCTCTTGCGAGGATTTGACAAATTTTCCAAGAGCAGTTCTTGTCATGAAAAGTGCTTTCTCAAATTAACCGTTCGGATTCGGCATATAAACTGTAGGTCCCCTCCATCCCTGCAATTAATCGCACACAGTAATGGCTGAGAGTTGTAAGTCACTAGGCCCTACGTTCTAGGTTCTCTACGGACTGTTGCGCCACCTAATTTATTTATTAAACGTTTTCCTACATGTTCAAATCTTATATTTTATTTTTGTAACACCCTTTAGAAGCATAGACAAAATTTTAGCTCGTAAAAATCTTCTTTTATTAATATATACTAAGATTTATTAATGAAATCTCTTTTTATTACGAAATCAAAAGTGATAAAAGTCACGATTATAGTACATTATAAGCCGCTTCTTCCAAAGCTTTGAAATTAATATATTTTTATTTTTTTTGAAATTATTTTCCAAAGAGTTTCAACTAGTTAGGAAGTCTTTCTTATATGGAAATTATCGTCTCTGGAAAAGTGATAAATAAGCAATAAATTTGTGTTCATTTGAAAATTTGCACAATAGCAATAAACTTTTCTGAGTACACCACTGAAATGATCAACGACTATAAAAGGCAAAAGAAGATACTTAAGACCCGTTTATCTTATTCGCTTATTATTTTGAGCTTCGAGTATATGTGATGCGTGTGTCTTTTTTTTTATTGATTCAGATTTCTGATTTGTTTATGTACTATTTTTTTTTTACATAAAAAGTGTCCATCCAAGGACATCCCACTAAATTTGTTTTTACTATATTATTATTATTGTTATTTTCGCTGCACAAGCATTTAAAAACCAGCACTTTATTGTGTCGGTATTGTTGTCTAATATTCTTTTTCTTATACAATAACAATTTTCCTATTATCCTTTTTCTCAGCGAGGATTTCAGTTCACCCAGATATCCCAATGTCACTTAAATAAAAGGATTATTTGCTGGCTGATGATGGGGGGAAAAGGATTTTTTATGGTTTCGGTATCTAAATAGATAAATCTATGGTTTTATTTTCCGGGGGTGAAAGAAGGGTTGGATAGGATGGTTTTCGATGATAGAAAAAAGAAAACTCGTGTCTTATTGTGTATGTTTGTTCTTTTCCCCCATCATCATCAGTAGAAGTAGGTACTTCATAATACTTCAGACAAAAGTATCTGCGGATTTTGATTTGTTTGCTCGAGCAATTTATCTACCCCTTTTAATATTTAAAAAAAAAAAACGAAATAATTTTACTGTCTATTTTTGCATTGGCAACGTTTTTACATCCAAAATGTTTTATTGAACCATTTCAAAAATGGAATTTGGTATGAAGAATTGATGGAGTTCATTCAGATTGGAGGGAATATTGGAGGAGTTGGTTTATATACGCACTCGTTTACCCTCTTAAGGGACATTAAAATATAAATACCTAGATCAATTTACACTCAATAAGCTTAGCAGATATTTTTATCGTTCAAATTAATGTCTATTTATCTTTTTATGCAATAAGAAATGTACTTCTCACTTACGCCAACGTAATTAGCTTCTCTTTTGGTGTTTTTGCCAGCCCGTATAATAAAGTAGTTCCAAGTCCAAAGAAAAAAACACATTTATTTATGGTCATTTATAACTTAACCAGGAATTACTGGTAATTTGCCAAAAACATTCTTTTGTTTTTCAGTTTCTGCAAAGTTAGCTAAATAATTTTCCCCGACTCCACACTTAAGCCTTTTGTTAATGTGAAAAATTTAACACATCACTTACTAACCGCAAATCCGTCGACAAATATCTTCTTGGAAAAAGAACCCACAAAAAACTATTTCGTATTTGCAAAAAAAAATAATTATAATAAAATCAAAAGCTCTTAGCTAAATTTCCCCACCATTTCCTCTCTTTTTCAAGACGAACACGAAGACGACAAATACTTAGCATTTAGTTTAAGTTTCAACCTTTGAACTGATGCGCTCTGTGTGGAAGTTGCACTTGATTGTTTGCTTCTCTTATGCTTCGAGCTATATATTAAGTTATATACTACACAAAACAAGAAGCCATAATCCCCATTTTGTTTATCCTAACATCATTGGAATAATGTTAAAGACTAGACTACATAACCAATATACCATATAATAAGGATATAGGCGAATGGCTTGAATGGCGGTAAGACTTGAAGTATATTATTGAGAATATGTATACTCGATAAAAGATGTCATTCTAATAATTGTTATTGAGACAATGGATTCATTGAATTGTACACTGAGAGGAAATATTTGACAATGTTTAAGAAAGTTTATTTGAAAACAAGACTGACAACACAATTATCTATGAAAAAGACACTGGGATGTGACGGGTTGGGTACCCTAGCCCCAAAACAAAATCCCCAAAACATAATCCCCAAATCTAAAATCTCCGAGACCGAAATCCCCAAAACCAAAATGTTTGCGCCAAACATAATTTCTTAGATATACTCAAAATATGGTGAATCTGTGCTTAAGGATTTTGATTTTGGAAATAATTCAGAACAAAGTTAAGTTGTGTTTATGGTTTATCTTTTTATTCAACAAAAACATAAGAAATTAATACTATCTATGTTTTTCAAAAATAAGAAATACATTTTGAATTCATGGTATTAAATAAACAAATGAAACAAATAATCTATCATAGTACATAGATACGTAATATGATATAAATTTTAAAAATTCAATTTTTTCAACCTTTGAACGCCTTGTTTCTTATTTTTAACTGCTTGTATGTTTTTTTTCCAATTGACGTTTTTCACCGCTGCTTATTTTCTCAATTGTGGTAACAACATCTATCATTTCCGATTGTAGGACAAAATTCCCAATCCGTGTGTCCCAATGTCCATTTTTCCAAAAAGGTAATGTCCCAATTTTTGCCATTCCCAAGGCAATGGTTTCCAATCGTTATTTATCCCAATGCCAAGTTTTTCCAATAATAATGTTTTGAATTGATAGTACGGCGACGGACTAACAGCTAGGTATGTAAGGGGGGCCATGCTGCTCCCCTGCAACCTCCCTGCTTGGAATCACTATAAGATTTGGGGTGGGTGCGATTTTGGGTATATGCAAAGTACTTTTTGCATTTGAGCACTAAAATCAAAGAAATGGAAACACTGAAACAAAATCAACCATTTTTCCATGTGTTGTATGTGAAAAAGTGAACTTTAAAAATTAATTTGAAATAGAAAAAAGAGGCTGGGATGCGACCCACACTGATAACTTCCCATCCCGTCTGTCGATTTGTCTTGCTTAAAAGTTTGTCTATATGTATCAATTTTTACCAAATTTGCGTATTATTTTTTGTAGATTTTATTTTTTTATGAAAAAACGGACTGTTGGATTTTTATATCGAATGATATATGAATAAATAAATAAAATAAGTTTGAGGCCAATATTTGTAATTTTTGAAAAGATATTTGAGTCGAAAGTAAATTTTTACCAAGTTTTACTATTGTTTTTTTTAGGTTTTCATTTTTTGTAAAAAAAAACTGTCAATTCGATTTTTCTCAAATTTTTTCCTAATGTTGAAAACAATATTTCTTATAAGTTAAAATTAGTAAGAAGCCATTATCTCAAAGTTTTGAAAAGATATTTGAGTCGAAAATCAATTTTTACCAACTTTTATTAATTTTTTTTTAGGTTTTAATTTTTTCTTAAAACTGTCAATTCGATTTTTCTCAACATTTTTCAGAATGTTGAAAACAATATTTCTTATAAGATAAAAAAAGTTTGAAGCCTTAATCTCAAGTTTTTGAAAAGATATTTGAGTCGACATTCAATTTTTACCAACTTTGAGTGATGTTTTCTTTAGGTTTTTATTTTTGATAATAAAAACTGTCAATTAGTTTTTTTTTAAATTTTACCAGATGTCAAAAACGTTATTCTTCGTTGCACAAAATTGTTTTGGAGATGAAATCATATTTTGGTCGTAAATTTTCGAGGTGACAAATTTTTTTTTTCAGTTTTTTTGATTTATAAAAAAACCGTTAATTGGATTTTTTTCCAAAAATATAATTGTTTTGTATTACGTTACAATATATATTATAAAATTTAATTTAAGTCTCTAGCATCATTGGTTCATGAGATATTTAGGTTTAACCAAAATTTTCACCTTTTTTTTAAACTGCTGTGGTAAAAAAAACACCCACGCAATTTTCTTGAGAGCCCTTTCTGCATCTTTCTGCCTTATTATCTGTATAACAAAATTTATTTGAAGTCGATATCTCTTCTGGTTCTTGAGCTATGGACGACGAAAAAAACGTCGGGAACGTACGGACGTACGAACGTACGTACACACGCACGCACAGACATCTTTCTAAAAATATTTTATTTTGACTCTCCTAGAGTCAAACGTCGAGAAATGTCAAAATTTTCAATTTGACAAATCGGACCCATTACAATAACTTCTTATGGGAAGTTAATAAACGTTTCCTGGTTCTAAAATTGCTATAATTATTATTATTATTTGCACATATCTATCAAATAAAAAAAAAAAACGCGTGTCGAAATTCGTGCTGCGTTCAACTGGAAAGTTGAACCGAAAATTGTATTGGGACACCAATTTTTTGTGAAAAAAAAAATTGGCAAAGCATATTTGTTGGAAAAAAATGTGGAAAAATTTCCCGTTTGGAGCCATGGATTTTGGAAAAAATGATTTGGGAAACTTAACCCCCTACGATCATTTCCTTTGATAAATCTCTTATTAGTGCATATAATCCTGAGTTTTTTAACTCTACAATGCAATTTAGGCTACGATGCCAAGCTTCTACTGTATTTTGTGTGCGAGTAAAATTATTTTTTAGACAATCATCAACTGACTTAAACTCGGGTTCATGTTTTCTTTTTGATGCATCCAGAGAATTGGTTTTGAACCAGAAGTAAAGTTTTAAAAAGTGGTTATCTTCTGAATTTTTGCTTAGCTCTAAAAAGTACACTCAAATGATGAAAACCAACATGCATTGACGGATTTTGAAAAAAATAGATTTGGGGATTTCGTTTGTGGATTATCGGCATGGGGACTTAGATCCTGGGGATTTTATTAACTTCCCATAGGAAGTTATTGTAATGGGTCCGATTTGACAAATTGAAAATTTTGACATTTCTCGACGTTTCAAGGTCCCTAGAGTCGAAATAATAGATTTTTAGAAAGATGTCTGTGCGTGCGTGTGTACGTACGTCCGTACGTCCGTACGTCTGTACGTCCGTACGTCCGTACGTTCGCGACGTTTTTTTCGTCGTCCATAGCTCAAGAACCAGAAGAGATATCGACTTCAAATAAATTTTGTTATACAGATAATAAGGCAGAAAGATGCAGAAAGGGCTCTCAAGAAAATTGCGTGGGTGGTTTTTTTACCATAGCAGTTTAAAAAAAAGGTGAAAATTTTGGTTAACCCTAAATATCTCATGAACCAATGTTGCTAGAGACTTGAATTAAATTTTATATTATATATTGTAACGTGATACAAAACAATTATATTTTTGGAAAAAAATTCAATTAACGGTTTTTTTTATAAATCAAAAAAACTGAAAAAAAAAAATTTGTCACTTCGAAAATTTTACGACTAAAATATGATTTCATCTCCAAAACAATTTTGTGCAACGAAAAATAATGTTTTTGACATCTGATAAAATTTTGAGAAAAATCTAATTGACAGTTTTTTTACAAAAAATAATAACCTAAAAAAAAAATAAAAAAAAAGTTGGTAAAAATTGAGTTTTGACTCAAATATCTTTTCAAGACTTTGAGATATTGGCTTTAAACTACTTTTATCTTTCAAAAAATATTGTTTTCAACATTCAGCAAAATTTTGAAAAAAATAGAATTGACAGTTTTTTTACAAAAAATTAAAAACCGAAAAAAAATTTAACAAAAGTTGGTAAAAATTGATTTTCGACTTAAATATCTTTTCAAAAATTTGAGATTATGGCTTCTAGCTAATTTTAACTTATAAGAAATATTGTTTTCAACAATAGGAAAAATTTTGAGAAAAATCGAATTGACAGTTTTTTTACAAAAAATAAAAACCTAAACAAAAAAATTAATAAAAGTTGGTAAAAATTGATTTTCGGCTCAAATAGCTTTTCAAAAATTAAAAATATTGGCTTTAAACTTATTTTATTTCACAGAAAATATTGTTTTTTATATTCAGTAATTTTTTTATAAAAATCCAACAGTCCGTTTTTTCATAAAAAAATAAAATCTACAAAAAATAAAACGCAAATTTGGCAAGAATTGATACATTTAGACAAACTTTTAAGCAAGACAAATCGATAGACGGGATGGGAAGTTATCAGTGTGGGTCGCATCCCAGCCTCTTTTTTTTTAGATTTTGTACTTGGGGATAACGATTTTGTGGATTCTAAAAAGTGTGGGGATTTTGTTTTTGGAGATTTTGCACTTGGGCATTATGTCGGTATCCCCTTTAAAACCTTAATTTACAAGTTTTAACTCAATCGGCACAATGGTTTGGGCTGTGGGCGAGGACAGACAGTTGGACGGAATCGGTTTCTTTCGACTTCTCTACCATCGTAATATCATGATTGATTTAATTCTTGAGTTCCCCCCTTGAGTGAACAACATCTTCTAATATTGTCGAAATTTCTTTCTGTATCTTTAGATGTTATAAGCAAAATGTATTCAATTTGATATCTCTGCCGGTTCCTAAGATATTGCCTAGGACAAAAATTATCCCGGACGTACGGACTTACGAACGTACGAGGGAACGTACACATGCACTAACAACAATTACTCTAAGAACCTTTCATTAAGATCCTAGGCACGTTGAAACTTCACTATTTCAACAATTTTCAAATAAATTGCTTTTAAAACAGTTTAACGTGTAGTACCAGTGGCATGATGGTTAGTGCGTTGGACTTTCATGTCAGAGGTCTTGGGTTCAATCCCTGTCTGTGCCATCTAAAGTTTTTTTTCACGGGTACTGCCTCTTGCGAGGAATTGAAAAATTCTCCAAGAGTAAATCTTGTTATGAAAAAGTGCTTTCTCAAATTATCCGTTCGGATTCGGCTTAAAACTGTAGGTCCCCTTCATCCCTGACAACAGTACTCGCACACAGGAATGGTTGAGAGTTGTAAGTCACTAGGCCCTAGTTCTCAACGGATTGCTGCACCACCTAATTTATTTATTTAAAACAGTTTTATGCTTAGATGTCGTGGTAACTGATGTGGAAAAAAATGTTTTGAGAAACTGCTGAAGTTAATTTTGGTCACGCAGGACACAGACCGTAAGTAGTATAAAAATGGCAGTAATTCGCTTACTTTTGAACGGATTCTCATTCAATTTTCAGAAAATAGTGTTGTAATTTCACATTTTGAGAAGCTGACAAAAACGATCAATTTTTCACCATCTAACAAATAAATCAACAATATTTCTATACAACATTTTGTTTAACTTAAAATAATCCAAAAAAATGTTCGAGTGTATTCGGATGTTCCTTTTAAAAAGACACAAGCTAAACTTCACTATGCATATCTATTAGTATATGTATATACACAACCTTATTATGGTTTTTGTTTTTCTTTGTATCCGATCTGGGCTCAAAAATTTCAAAATATTATATAAGAACCCATCATCAGAAACGTGACTAATACGATTTTAAATCGCTCTTGAACGAGCACAAAAACAGAAGGCGCAATATAATAACACACCAAGAAGCACTAAGTACAACTTAGAATGTTGCGGTGAAAATGACAAGGACTTCGCTTTTTTTTATTTCATCCCGGAAGTATACCTACGCCCTAACAAAATGCTTCATGCTGATCTGCTCATCTCATCGTTATTTTATTGTTTAAGATTTTTCTTTCTTTGTGGCTTTGCATAATTTTTTAACATTTGAGAAGAGAATGTCCTTGCTGTATAGGAGTTTTGAAAAATATTCATATTTACATACATATAAAACTTTTATCGATGATAGAAGGTAGGTAGGTCGATGTTCTTATAACCTTTCATTATAGTAGAAGCGGTAGAGTTGCAAACATTGATGTAGAAATTCTGTTTTGCCAGTTCTTTGATAACTTCTTATCCCGTCTGTGGATTTGTCTTGCTTAAAAGTTTGTCTATATGTATCAATTTTTACCAAATTTACGTACTATTTTTTGTAGATTTTATTTTTTTATGAAAAAACGGACTGTTGGATTTTTATAAAAAAATTACTGAATATCGAAAACAATATTTTCTGTGAAATAAAATAAGTTTGAAGCCAATATTTTTAATTTTTAAACAGCTTTTTGAGTCGAAAGTAAATTTTTACAAGTTTTATGTCCGACTTCATAAACAAACACTAAAAGCACTTTTATCTAAAAGCTTTTTAAATTTTATCAGGCCTTTAAATTTTTTCAGTTTGACCAAGCTTGAAATGGGAAATTTCAGGGATATTTTTGTTAAAATAGAGTTCTCTTCACAACCCTGTAAAAATAAAACCCCTTTTTTCTTTCTATTAAGCGAATTGTGTGAGAAAAAATGAGAAAGCATTATAGGTATGTATGTTGAAATAAATGACAAGAATCGCAAAATACAACAGTGTAAACTTCTTCAAAATCAAAAATCGTGTGTCGTTCAAAAATAAAATATGAAAATGGATTCTTGTGAACGCTTAATACTCTTTAACGGCGAATAACTATAAATGTTGTTCTTCTTCGTCAGATGAAGATGACCATCTAATATTCTAATTAAAATCATAAAAACGATATTATAAATGCAATGTCGAATTTGTTTACCTATTCATTCTGTATCTCCAAATATTGAGAATACAAATTTTACAAAACAAAACAGCAGCCGTCAATCTGTCGTATTCATTTTGTAATGACACTTTTAAAATTTAGTGAGCCAAAAATGGGCATTTAGTTTTAAAAGGTGTTTAAAAGCTTGTTTACTTTAAAAACGCTTGGTGAAACCCAAATATCCCATTTTATAGTTTAAAACCCTTTTAAATGTTTAAAAGTTGTTTATGAAATTGGGCATTAGTATTGTTTTTTATTTAGGTTTTTATTTTTTATAAAAAAAACTGTCGACACGATTTTTCTTAAAATTTTATCGAATGTTGAAAACAATATTTCTTATAAGATAAAATTAGTTTGAAGTCAATGTCTCAAATTTTTGAAAAGATATTTACGTCGAAAAACAATTTTTACCAACTTTCATAAATTTGTGTTTAGGTTTTTATTTTTTGTAAAAAAAACTGTCAATTAGATTTTTCTGAAAATTGTTCGTAATGTTGAAAACAATCTTTCCTATAACTTAAAATTAGTTAGAAGCCATTATCTTAAATTTTTGAAAAGATATTTGAGTCGAAAATCAATTTTTAACAACTTTTGTTAATTTTTCTTTCGGTTTTTAATTTTTTTTATAAAAAAATTATCTATTCGATTTTTTTGAAAATTTTACTGAATGTTGACAACAATATTTTTTGAAAGATAAAATTAGTTTTAAGTCAATAGCTTATTGTTTTGAAAAGATACTTGAGTTGAAAATCAATTTTTACCAACTTTTATTATTTTTTTTTTTTGGGGTTTTTATTTTTTGTAAAAAAAACTGTCAATTTCATTTTTTTAAACATTTTTCAGAATTTTGAAAACAATATTTCTTATAAGGTAAAAGAAGTTTGAAACCTTAATCTCAAGTTTTTGAAAAGATATTTGAGTCGAAATTCAATTTTTACCAACTTTGAGTAATGTTTTTTATAGATTTTTATTTTTTATAAAAAAAAACTGTCAATTAGATTTTTCTTAAAATTTTATCAGATGTCAAAAACATTATTATTCGTTGCACAAAATTGTTTTGGAGATGAAATCATATTTTAGTCGTAAAATTTTCGAGGTGACATTTTTTTCAGTTTTTTTGATTTATAAAAAAAAAACCGTTAATTGGATTTTTTCCAAAAACATAATTGTTTTGTATCACGTTACAATATATAATATAAAATTAAATTCAAGTCTCTAGAGTTTTCGGTTCATGAGATTTTTAGGTTTAACCAAAATGTTCACCTTTTTTTTAAACTGCTATGGTAAAAAAACAACCCTCGAAATTTTCTTGAGAACCCTTTCTACATTTTTCTGCCTTATTATCTGTATAACAAAATTTATTTGAAGTCGATATCTCTTCTGGTTCTTGAGCTATGGAAGACGAAAAAAATGTCGCGAACGTACGGACATATACGGACATACGGACGTACGAACGTACGTACACACGCACGCAAAGACATCTTTCTAAAAATCTTTTATTTCGACTCTAGGGACCTTGAAACGTCAAGAAATGTCAAAATTTTCAATTAGACAAATCGGACCTATTACAATAACTTCCTATGGGAAGTCAAAAACGATAATATTCTTACATTTTTACAAAAATGAATAAAGTCATATGCAAGTAAATAAATACCACTTAAAATTTGTTTCTCCTATTAAAAAATAAATATATGTATATAATTCTGAAGAAGATTTTAATTCTTGAAAATTAAAACAATTTTGAAAATTATAATTTGGGAATTTATTTAAAAGAGTGTTGAAAAAAACTAATTTAATAAACCAATTCTTTTACTAAAATCCTCATATTTTCTTTTCCAAAAAACAAATTATTCTTAGTCGAAATTTGTACACCTATATTTGTCTGAAGGTTACTGCTAAATAAAATTCATATAAATTTAATACTAGTAAAGCCATCTATACGTCAGCATGCGAACTCAACTGTTTTTAAAGTAAAACATAATATATGAAAAAACAATCTGGAAACTTTTAAACAATACAAGTTTTTGACAACAAATAATTTTTATGAGTTCGAAACAAATTTTTTTTATATTGGTAATTTTTTAAAGTTTTTAAAATAAATAAATTCAATAACTTTGATTACCTTCAAAAAGTTCCATAAATTACTCTGTAAAACTAAAAACTTTTAACCGAAATGTAGCTTCTTTCCCGGAGTTTATATTTTTTCTTTCTAGCAAATACTTAACATATTTTCATGCTTCCTATTTTTTCAAAGAACGAAAACGTGAAAACCTAGAATATAACAAAAAAAAAAGAGGAGGGCCAAACAAAATCCTTCCAATTCTATTCATTGCGTCTACACTTAAAAATTATGTTAGGCCATCATCGTTATTATAATGAGTCTTCAACTCAATAAGAGCAACGAATTTTACTCTTGTTAAGTTGTAAGAAAGAAGAAGAAATTTTGATTTATCCTTAAAGTCTGATCCTGTCGCAAAAAGATGCTCATAAAACAAAAATCATTTGGATTTTAACTATTACAAAATTTGTATAGGTAGGTATTCCAAATTTGTCAGTTTTCAATGGGAATTAATTTTAAAAGTGGATTTGGGGTGTGGCTCAGACACTATAACTCTCTTTTCCAAGTCCAACAATCCCAGGACCATCGTCATAGCTTTTAACATCCTTACGATAACAATACCCACACCTTATTGAAACTTAAGCAAATAAGCAAGGACTATGGTGATTTGTACGTTATAAATTTAAGAACAAAAAAAGGCTATTGAACTATAATAGAAGACGAGCTCTAAGCTATTCCTTGCCGCATTCTCCGCTAATCCATTTACTTCGCTTCTTCAGTCCTTTTGTAATCTCCTATTGAATGAGAATTGAGAAGACCGTGATGGCTTTTCAGCTTTCTTGTCGTTTCCATGTACGAATATAATATTTCCTGCCAATCTACACGCCATCAAGAAGTCAGGAGTCAGGAAAAGTACAGGACGTGGCATGATGAATAGATATGGCGATGCGGATGCGGATACGGATAGATGATGGATAAACGGTTGCTTCAGCTGATGCTCATCCTGAGCCTGATGCTGATGCTGTTGGCTGATGGGTTTTCTAGATTCCCTTTCGGTTCTGGTCTTGCTCTGGTTTTGCACTCATTATCGGCCGGTGTTTAGAGATGATGTAGTATTTTGTGTTAAGGAGACAATAAAAAGGCGGAAGATTCACGGTTTTACAACTTTGGCCGTATTCCTGTTGTTTTTGTATATTTGGTTTTGGTTTTCTTATTTGTTGTTGTTGTGCTCATTTATATGATTCTTTGGCAGGAAGAGTCATACTGGCATGATGCAGTGTAGTGTAGGACGACGTATAGTATACAAAGAAAATGAACAGGAATCTCTTTATATCCTTTGCCGTTATGACGACGACGAACGATGGGACTACAAAATCCATTCAACCTAGATATAAATTCGACAAAGAGAATGAGGATACGCCTTAAACACGCTGAGCGCTGCTTGATAGCTGTAGAGTGTATAGGTGGTACATAGGTATACCTCTATTGTCAAAGCTGCCATTATTTTTGATGTGCTCTGACGCGCTTTTGATGCTGCTGTTGCTGCTCTTTCCTCTGCTCCTGACGCTTCTACTCCTGCTTCAGATTTAACTCCAACTTTGCCCGAGTTTATGATGATGATAATGATGATAACGATGATTATAATGCAGATGACAGTGGGTTGTTTTGACTTGTGTGATGGAACGTGAAGTGATTTACTTTCTCTCTTATTCAGTTCTGCGAGATGCGATGTGAAGCCAAGTAAAGTGGGCTTACGTGAGAAATTTTTGTTATACATACATACATATATAAGCAATGCTGATGTTCTGTGATGATGGAACATGGAAGATATACCTATAACTCATGGGGCGTGAGGTCATTGTTTAAATTTAATTTGGAGCATAAAATCCGCTGCATCATTTTCCACCTACAGAGAAAGAACTTTGGTTGATGTTTTTGATGATGATGTTGATGATGATGATGATGATGATTATATCCACGTTTGTAATGGGTTTTAAAGAAGAAAAAAACAAAAAAACAGGCTTTTGACAAGACACTACAACACAAAACAACAAAATCTAGGTCATTGAATGTTGTTCTAATCGAAATGGGAAGATTACTTTTTTGTATGAAAATCTATTTTAAGACATAAGAAATAAATGTTATAAATAATTTTGAATTTTGGACGAAGTGATTCACTTCTATACAAAGGGGTCTAAAAAAGATGACGGGATTGGTGGAAGCGTGTATTCTGACAGTCTAAATCTTTTCGTCTCCCCAATCAGTGAACGGGTTCCAGGCATAACTTTTTGCGATCAAAGAAGCCCTATCTTGGCGCAAAGAAATCGTGATAGTCAAGCTGTCATAAAATCATTGAACTCTGCCCCAATAAACTCAAAAACAGCCCGAAATAGTCGATCATCTCTTGCAGAGATGGCAGAACAGCTCAACGTTCAACTCATTTGGGTGCTTGGTCATAGAGACATTTCAGGAAAATGCAAAACTGATGAACTTTAAAAAATAGAACAATTTTCTTTTTTTTTAGACAACAAATCCAACATCGGTTTACTCTAAGCTACTTGTAAGTTTATGCTTAAGCATGATACCATAAAGATAGCAACTCATTTCTGTTGGTAGATTGCACATTAAATCTGTTATAGGTGTCCTTAAGATTTTTGCAACAGCTATATGGAAGAAAAAGAAGAGAAGACAGTGTCCAACCTTCTGTGTTCATTTCCTGCTCTTTTACAAAGACGAAGACTCCACTCCGGAAACTTCTATTATACAAATGCGATAATATTGATCGGCAAAATTCTGACCACCAATTGGTTTTAACGAGTAAAGCAGATCTTTAGATCCATGTGGTTTACGACGGGCCAACTATTGGTCTTAGTGTGTTGGCTTTTCCTGTTAAGAGCCATCTTAATCTTACCTAAACTAACCGACAGTTAAAATCAACGTTTGGTTTCAAAAAGGTCTGTGAAGTTGGAAACACCAAAGTTCGCGGAAGTCCAGTTTGGTTTCTCAAGACTTTACCCCTAAATTAAGTTACATGAGCTTTTTGGAGACTTTTTAGATCAAACAAAAAACTAATGATAGAGTAATTTGGGGCTATTTTTGGGATCTTTAGCTCGCGGAACTCCAGATTGGTATCTCAAGCCCTTACCCCCAAACTTAAGTCCAAAACCTGTAGTATTTGGAGACTTTTTAAACCAAAACAAATTTTAGAAATCAAATGATGGGCGAATTTAAGCTATTTTTGAGCTAATTAAGTATATACATACGTAAATAATACCAGCTTGGTTCAAATATCTCTTTCACCTCAAAGTCTTTTCAAAACTTTAAAGAGTTTGATTTCAATAACCTGAAGCAATTTTAAAAAAATATCGAAAACGGATTTTTGTCCTCTTAAAGTGATCTACGTGAAGCCAATTTTAAGTTTGGCAATTTATGATTTGACCTTTGTTTTACAGGGCGAAAATCTACTCGTGAGGACGTCACTCCCATAAAACTGAACTCTATAGGCTCAACAGGCCCGCATTAAAAAAAATGAGGGCCCGGGGCTATTTAAAATTTGAGGCCCCCTAAAAAGATATAAAACCCAAGGAAGCCAACCCCTCATAACCCAGAGCGTTCTACACCCCAAGCAAGCCAACCCAACAACATAAATCGTCCTAAACCCCAAGCGAGCCAATCCAATAACTCGGTTCGCTAGGAGTCCACGCTCTCAGAGACGATGAGCCGAGAAGTTGACGCATCGAAAATCCAAGAAGCTATCCCCCAACCCCCGATAAGATCAAGAATTTTTGATACCCGGGGCCAATTATTCATCAGGGGCTCTTTTTAACGTTTTTGAAAAATTAAATGTGTTCATTTTGTAATCGCAAATAAAAAATCGTAAACCCAAAAGCGTTAAACCCACATAACCCAATTTGTAATTAATCAAAAAACCATGAACTCAAAACCGTCAGACCATTTCTTTTTGGTTTTCACGGCGGCGTCAATAACATACTCTGACATGTATTCGTAAATTTCGTTTGTTTTTTTTCTTCTCGAGTGTCGATGTTTTATTAAAACAAATACATTGCGTTTTAGTGCCTCTTTAAAAAAAACTAGTGGTAAAATATTTCAATTCGAACACCTTTAAGTCGAACATTCATTTTTAGATACGCGTATTTCGCTTAAAGTTGAATTTTGCACACGGGAGGATTTCGGAAAATTCAACTTTACGTACGTTGTGTCGAAAAATACGATTCAATACTTCTGCGGCAAAATTTATTTAGCCATTTTTCGCTTGTTAAACTGAAAACGGAATCATGGAAATTAACAATTCTAAATTTTACCACACTAGTATCGAAATTTACTTTAACGCTCAATTCGCACATCTCTCTTAATCAAGAATAAATAAGGTACTTGAGAACTTGAGATAATTACTAATTAGTCCAGCATATTTCCACACTTCGCAAAAAAAAAAAAAAAACGAGGCATAGAATTCAATTTTTTTCAATCAGGAAACCCTTTGCTGAGTTAGGCTGCATGGATTTAATATTTTTTGAGTTTAAAGTTTTGGGTTAATACTTAATAGCGACTTAGGCTATATGGGTTTGACTTTTTGGATAACTAGCGAGTTGAGCTATGTGGGTTTAAAGTTTATGGGATTAATTGTGAGTTGGGCTATATGGGTTTACCGTTTTTGGGGTATATAGGTAGCTTTCGAGTTTGGATTTTGTGGGGTTAACTAATTTTTGTTTTTATTTTTGGGGTTTATTAGATTGTACAGTTTGAATATCGCGGTTTTACGGTTCAAATTTCTTAATGGGATGGGGCCCTCGTTTCCGCGGGCCCGGGGCTGCAATCCCCCTAGCCCCCCTATTAATCCGGGTCTGAGGCTCAACTTTTATATGTTTTTGTGCGTTTATATATTACTTTGGAGATTTTTGCTTTAACCATTTTGTTATCTTACTATTTTTAAACAAAATCGTTCAACCAATTAGGTCACGAGTTTCTTTTTTGAAAACAAAACAGCTCGCATATGCCTTGAAAATTTTACTAATTAAATTTAAATTATCAAAGTTTTGGATTTTGTATGTTGGTAAGTAGGCTTTGTTTTTTTCTCAGCAGTTCAGCGATGGCCCGATGGGACTTTTTGAAAAATTGCACGAAGTGTCAAAAATTCAAATCGCTGACTTGATAAGCAAAGCCTACTTACCAGCATACAAAATCGAATCGGCTATATACTCGTACATATACATACATAAGCAGTTAAAGGCATAAAATATATTGCTTTTTTTCAGGAGGTGGAAATAGGTTTTAAAATGTATGTACATTTTTTGTATTCAATATTTGATAATTTAATTTTGACTAGTTAAATTTTCAAGGCATATGCGAGCTGTTTTGTTTTCAAAAAAGAAAATCGTGACCTAATTGGTTAAACGATTTTGTTTAAAAATAGTAAGATAACAAAATGAAATTTGTTAACTAACAAAGTTATAAAAGAGCAAATATAAATGAGTTTAGCCTGTCGAAGCTCAGTTTGGTTTGGAATAGATTTTCGCCCTGTAAAATACAAGGTAAAATCAAAAATTACCAAACTCAAAATAAGCTTCACGTAGAGCATTCTCATTACAAGTTTTTTTTATTTTGAACCCTTAGGTGTGGTATTTCCAGCATGGCTCCAAGTAACGAATCACCACAAGTAAGTTTGAGGGTAGGTATAAGGTTAAGGGTACAAGGTTAAGGGTATTTGAGCCCATAACTCCTGCATCATTAGAACTTCAATTGTATTATTTCTAACTTTCAACTTCGAAATCAGCAATAAAAATTAACTCAAAAATATATTTTCAAACTTTTGTAAAGCATTAAATTTTACATTTCTCAGATCTTCTTATAGAGTCACGTGAGGACACATAACTAATGTGAATTTCCTGAAAGAAAGTATGGACTAATAATATTTAAACCGTGTCTAGAAGTCACGGCTAAGGTTATTTGCAAAATCATCATTGTTAAGAACTATGTTGAGTTTTACCCACCAGTGTTGTCTATGTGGCCTTAAATTTCTTAGTTTAAAAATATTACTAAATTCTGAGTAGTTTTAACAATTATTATTAAATATCTATTTTTACCACTTAAGTCTCTAGCTATGTTTACTATAATCTTAAAACTACTGATCGGATTTTTGACGAATCAAGGTTCCTGAGGTGGAGTAATGTGTATTATTTTTATTACCACCGTATGCTTACTGTATGCAAAACCAAATAGAAAATTCTTAATTGAAATGACCAATTACAAGGGACAAAGTAGACCAGCTAGAAATAAAGTAAAAAATAAATTTTTTAATCATGTCACAGGAATAGAAGCAGTAGAAGAATGAATGTTATGTTCAGTATTTCGCTGCTTTTGAAAAATTCGTAGAAGTGCATAAAATTCAGTATCACCAGCTAGGATCAGGGATAGGGCAGGTGTTGTTCAAGTTTATAAATGGTTCTTCGTGTTAATTGAAGTACTAAACATTTTAAACATTTATGGATTTTAAGAAACCACTCTTTTACAATTTACGGAAAAATCAAATCATGTTTCCCAAAGAGCGCTTGACAAAAAAAGCAGTCTTCTTTGGATTTTTTATTGCAGAGTGTACAGAACTGGTTAAAACTCCTATTGTAGGGTCTACCGTTGAGACATAAGAAATATCTTTGTAGCTTAGAGAGCCATTGAAATAGTTATTGTTACTCAGATTAAATTGTAACTGGCTATATATTATTCGACTTTCTGATTCAATTGCTGTTTTTATAAATTTAATTCCGAAACGAGTCTTCATTAAGCTGGATATTTTTATACATTTTTATCTTTACATCAAGAATGTAACTTTGTATCGATTTGCATATCTTCACCAAATGAAATGGCAATTCTTTGCCATTTGTCATACCACCAGTCCTTGTTCCTTATTTCGTAAAGCAGCATTATTTTGCTCAGTCGCTTATCTGGAAAACCTTAGACTTTAATATTATAATCCGCTTGCAGTTTCAAAGTGCTTGAAAGTGCTAAATAACTTCGGTAAGCCAGTTTCTAAGTAAATCGCATAGTTCGGCGTGTTGATTGGTAGGTTGAAGATTTTTTTGATGAAACTTCTCTGAAATTTCTCAATTTCCTCATACTTTTCCATTCCCCAAACTTGAGCTGCATAGCATAAAGTGGACTTCACAACTGAATTAAAAATTTGGTATTTGGTAGACAAATATACAAGGTTGTTCGTGAAAATCTTTCTCCATGTTAAGTTTATTAGACTTTGTGATGTTTTTGCTTTAATGTCAAGGTGCTTACTAAAATTCAGTCGTGAGTTGAGGTTTACTCCAAGATATCTATATTCGTTTGTCACTTCCAAACTTCTTCCGTTTTACTTCCAATTAATTCCAGCTTCAGTCCGATTGGATCGCGAAAAGATCATAATTTTTGATTTATCAGTATTGATTTCTAATCCCCATTTATCGCAGTACAGTATGCAGACAATTGAAGATTTTCTTTCGATTCCGATGACCATGTCGTCAGCATAAAGTAAAACATTTATCCGGATTCCGGCCATTCTTATTCCTAATAAAGATAAACCTCTGTAGTTTGAGACGTCATTTAAGGAACCTTTTTTATGTATTGGGAAGATAACCGATTTTTTGTACAAAGAAGGAACTTCCGCTTTCGTAAGAATTTTGTTAAAAATCACAACAAGTTGCAGCTTAAAACTTTGAGATGAATTCTTAAAAAATTCGTGCGGTACACCATCATCACCTGGTGCTTTATTATTTTTAGCTTTTCGTAAAACTGCTTCTATTTCAAACAAAGATATCTCGGTGTCTAATATATCATCGGTGATGAGAGGTTCAGCATAAGTAAAGACTAAGTTAGAGTTTGTTTGAAGAAGGTTCGAGAAATGAGAGGAAAGATCAGCGGCGGATACACCTGTGCCAAATATATGTTGAGTACCATTAATATTCTTTGCAAGTTTCCGAAATTCCTTTGTATTCCTTGTTTTGCCAAGTGATTGTGCTTGTTCATTTTCAAAACCAAGTTTCTTTTCATACATAGCATAGACGTTTATACTGAGAATTCGACTGCATGTACCATTTACGTAATTCTTCATTGTCGGATCTCTTAAATGCTTTTAAAAGAGCAAATGATTTTTGTCTTGCTCTCATACACTCTTTATCAAACCATTTTTGTTTGAACGCTTTCCTTACTTTGTCGCTTGATTTGCTCACGGTATTTCTTATGCATTTTATAATTTCAATTGATAGAGTATCTGATGACTCGATGTCAGTTGGGATTCTTGAGAGACAGATGTCCAGTTTGTGTCGAAAAGTTTCCGCTTCGTCTTCTCTCCATTTAAGTCGGGGTAACAGCTTTAGATTTGTTTGATGAGAGCCGGGTTCTGTTTTCCATTCCACGGTGATTGGCATATGATCAGAGAAATGCCTGTATGGAACCTCAAACTTATTTATGAGTTCAATCCAATCATTCACTGGTCTACAAAATTTATATTTTGTCTGTTGCCGCGAATTTTGTAGTTGATAGTACTTACTTATGACTTGTTTGTTTCAAATTTACCGTTAAAATTTTTTTAGCAGCTCGCGTGATTTTGGTTTTGATGTTTATCATTGAAGCCTGTATATTAATCGATAGTAGAAGTATTTTAAGGTGTTAAGATTATTATCTCAAGTTTTTGCATCATGAGTAATTCAAAAAGACGTTGTTTAAATAACCCAGATCATTTTTGCTACATATGTAGAGAATATGTGTTACAAAATCGTAAAAAAGTTATATCGGAGCTTGTTAAAAATACCTGTTTTGAGTATTTTGGCATCCTCTTGGATAAAAATGAGAAGTGCTGGGCTCCCAATTGTGTTTGTAAATCGTGTGTAGAATATTTAAGATTATGGAAAAGTGGTAAAAGAAGTGCCTTCAAGTTTTAAACACCGACTATTTGGCGAGAACCACGAAATCATCTCGAGGACTGTTATTTTTGTACCGTGAATATAAACGGTTTAAACACTAAAAATCGAGCTAAATGGCAGTACCCAAGTACTAGTTGTGTTCAACGTCCAGGGCAGCGTTCACCTGACTCTTCACCTTCAGTGCTTACAAATATATCTGAACCCTTAAAACAAGACATTGAAGGACCAAGCTCATCACAAAATGATACTGATGCTGATGCTGATTTTCAAGGTATGTTAAATGAGTCAAAATGCTTTTCCCAAAAGGAGTTAAATGATCTTGTAAGAGATTTAAGTCTGTCTAAACAAGCTTGCATCAAGATTGAAAGAAAAAAATGTGCTTTCCTCAGATACTAAAATAACTTTTTATCGTGAGAGAGATATAAAATTACGGTGTTATTTTTTCGAAGAAAACGATATTACGTTTTGTTCAGATATCAAAAACTTATTGTTAAAAATGGGCTTAAAAAATACGAACCAAAAGACTGGCGTTTATTCATTGACAGCTCGAAACGAAGCCTAAAATGTATTCTTTTACATAATGGAAACAAATATGCTGGGGTACCTATTGCCCACAGTACCAAGTTGAAGGAAGAATATTTAAACATTTCGCTAGTCTTGAACAAAATTAAATACAATGACCATAATTGGCAAATTTGTGTCGATTTAAAAATGGTGAACATTCTTCTCGGTCAACAAAGTGGTTACACTAAATTTCCCTGTTTTATATGTCTTTGGGACAGTAGAGCTAAGCAAGAGCATTGGATAAGGAGAAACTGGCCGTTGAGAGAAAATATGGAGCCTGGAAAGAAAAACATAGTCCAGAATTCATTAGTAGCTCGTGACAAAATTATCCTTCCACCATTACATATAAAACTGGGTATCATGAAACAGCTTGTTAAATCACTAGATAAAGACGGGAACTGTTTTGCTTTCATCTGCCAAAAATTTCCTCGGGTCACTATGGAAAATATTAAAGCCGGTATTTTTGATGGCCCCCAAATCAGTCAACTGATGAAAGATACCCAATTTATAAATTCTATGACTGAGTTAGAACTAAAGGCTTGGACAGCTTTCGTCTCTGTAATTTAAAATTTTCTCGGAAATAAGAAATCCGGAAATTATATTGAACTTGTAGAAGACCTTTTGCTACAGTTAAAAAATATGGGGTGCAATATGAGCATAAAACTCCACTTCCTCCACAGTCACCTGGACAAGTTTCCGGAAAATTTAGGAGATATGAGCGAAGAGCAGGGAGAGCGTATGCATCAAGACTTACGCGTCATGGAAGAGCGCTACCAGGGTTTTTGGGTTAAGAACATGATGTCTGACTATTGTTGGTCATTAATGCATCACTTTACAAAGTCTACACATCAACGAAAAGCTTTAAAACGAAGTTTTTTAGAACTCAACGATTAATTCTTTCTAATAAAGTTTTTTTTTTTTTAATAAATACGTGTTTTTTCTGTTTAATACCTACAAAGCTAAATCTCAGAAACTAGAGCTGATACAAATCTTTTAATTATATTTTTGAAAATATCATATCATGTGTAGTCAGCAACAACTAAAATTTCTTTGGCAACAGATGTACTGTAAACTAGTGATTCACCATACAGTAATCAGTCACAAATGTTCTTATACCAAATACACAACCTCCACTTGCACGTCCTTTAATAGATGTTTTAATAGCAGGAATCCAATGTAGTTTATATCCATTGAAATATTTTATAAATTTACTTGTATTTTCTATTGTTACATGTTGTACGATTAAGTACGTGTCGACCAAAGTGATATCACCTTGATGACGTGAGACGCTTCTAGTTCTAGTGCATGAACCAGAAGGTCTCTTTTTTGACGCGTTTGGGATTGTTGATTGGTTCCTTTTGATGAGAAATGTTTTATTGACTTTCGATTAATGCAACCCCTAACCCCTGGTGGGGGGAAGTTGCAATAATTTAAGAGACACTCAATATTTGGTGGTTAAACAGAAAATGATTTTATTCCTTTACATAATCGTCTTAAATACTAAAAAATAGCTTATTACAAAAATCAATAGTAGTTCAATAATCAACAAATAGCTTATTCTACAATTTAACAAAGTCAATATTAGGTTCAATAAATCAATTTTGTTGCCTAATTCTATAATTTGCAGCGTGTGCACAATGTGTCATTGACTTGATCAAAAATAAAAACATTATGTGCACACACCGCACAATGTGTAAACAAAAAATTATTAACAAAGAAATATGCACATTCTGCAGAATGTATATGTATAAGAAATGAATTTTAGGTTTTTATTGTGACTTGAATTGTGACCTACGGTAGGTAAGAAAGTGTGAAATGAAATGTGTATAGATTGTTTTGAAATGTGTATAGTGTTTATGAGTTGTGATAGGTCAATTGTTGTGGGTATTAACACATGTGTTTCAAAAAGGAAAAATATTTCAAAAGTTTTGACAAAATTGAAAAAATCTACAAACAATAATTTACTTTTTAGACCAGATATGTTATATGCTAATATTTTACAAAAACTATTAATTAAAGAGCTGACGGCATTTAATTCTCAATTTCTTGGTACACTACTACTACTACTACTACTACTACTACCACAGCTACTACTTTGTTGAAGTGGCATCCCTGGTGAAGCATTAGTTGGTATTGATCTAGTACTTTCATCTTGACGTCTACGAGTAATTGGCTGCTTTGTGTTTATGACACTTCTGAAGTCCAGCTGTCCAATCATTTGTTGTAGTTCACTTTCGCCATCATTACCATTAATTTCAAGTTTATTATTATTCAAATAAAATATTTTATTTTCAATATGAAGATTGTTGTTTTTTAATTAGCACCGGAGCATTTGGTCTATTTTGTTTGATGACTTTCCTGTATTGCAACAAAATTCTTCGTTTTAACTGCATTTACTTAGTTAGATCTCTTTGGGTGTAAACACCTGTGTTCTTCAGCCTAGCAGAGTTCTTAAGCATTTTCAATGCAGTTTCGTTGCAACCAGTGTTTAATTTCATTTTGATTATGTTGCTGTGTCTGCTTATTAACTTCCCATAGGAAGTTATTGTAATGAGTCCAATTTGTCAAATTGAAAATTTTGACATTTCTCGACGTTTCAAGGTCCCTAGAGTCGAAATAAAAGATTTTTAGAAAGATGTCTGTGCGTGCGTGTGTACGTACGTCCGTACGTCCGTATGTCCGTACGTCCGTACGTTCGCGACGTTTTTTTCGTCGTCCATAGCTCAAGAAGCAGAAGAGATATCGACTTCAAATAAATTTTGTTATACCGATAATAAGGCAGAAAGATGCGGAAAGGGCTCTCAAGAAAATTGCGTGGGTGGTTTTTTTACCATAGCAGTTTAAAAAAAAAAGATGAAAATTTTGGTTAAACCTAAATATCTCATGAACCAATGACACTAGAGACTTGAATTAAATTTTATATTATATATTGTAACGTGATACAAAACAATTATATTTTTGAAAAAAAATCCAATTAACGGTTTTTTTATAAATCAAAAAAAAAATGAAAAAAAAAATTTTTCACCTCGAAAATCTTACGACTAAAATATGATTTCATCTTCAAAACAATTTTGTGCAACGAAGAATAATGTTTTTCACATCTGATAAAATTTTGAGAAAAATCGAATTGACAGTTTTTTTACAAAAAATAAAAACCCAAACAAAAAATTAATAAAAGTTGAAAAAGAAATATTTGACTGTTAAAAGTCAAATAGTTTTTTCCTGAACACTGTTATTTATAATAAAATGATTTAAATTCATGAAAATCATGAAAATAAAATAAATATGATCCAGCAATTCGAGAAAATATGCGTCAAGACAAGGTTTAATGGTCATCTTCTGATGAGCCCAACCATTGCACCGGGGCGAAACGCATATATGAACACTAATTGCTGGATCATATTTATTTTATTTTCATGATTTTCATGAATTTAAATCATTTTATTATAATAAAAGTTGGTAAAAATTGATTTTCGACTCAAATATCTTTTCAAAAATTTGAGATAATAGCTTCTTACTACTTTAAACTTATAAGAAATATTGTTTTCAACATTAGGAAAAAATTTTGAGAAAAATCGAATTGACAGTTTTTTTTTACAAAAAATAAAAACCAAAAGAAAATGTATAAAAGTTGGTAAAAATTGATTTTCGACTCAAATATCTTTTCAAAACTTTGAGATATTGGCTTTAAACTACTTTAATCTTATAAGAAATATTATTTTCAAAATTCTATAAAATTTTGAGAAAAATCGAATTGACAGTTTTTTTTTACAAAAAATAAAAACCTAAAAAAAAAACAATACTAAAACTTGTAAAAAATTACTTTCGACTCAAATAGCTTTTCAAAAATTATAAATATTGGCTTCAAACTTATTTTATTTCACAGAAAATATTGTTTTCGATATTCAGTAATTTTTTTTATAAATATCCAACAGTCCTTTTTTTCATGAAAAAATAAAACCTACAAAAAATAGTACTCAAATTTGGTAGAAATTGATTCATATAGACAAACTTTTAAGCAAGACAAATCGACAGACGGGATGGGAAGTTATCAGTGTGGGTCGCATCCCAGCCTCTTTTTTTAATCGGTTTGGACATTCCTTGTACATCTGATTTATCTAATAGCAGCTGAGTTATGCATCGCACTTTTTCTTCCGGGTCAGAGCTGGGAGGGAGAAAATAATATTTTTACCCTTAAGCTTACGGCATTGTGCTTCGAGTTCTTCCTCTAGCAATACGCATCTTGCTAAGTCTTCATTTTGTTTTCTCAAGAAGGTTATCTCCGTATTTAATGTATTGATGTCCTCTTTAGATGCCAAGTTCGCAGTTGCCTTTTGGAGTTCAGTGTGCAGGGAATCATCGATGATGAATTTAATTTTTTGCAAATCTGAATCTGATATGGACATTTTTGAATTATATTTTTAAAATTTTTTTCTGATCTATTGTTAGCGTTGACAGTTTGTTCGTTGGCGTCGGGTGACGTTAGACAGCTCTTACGCTTATTGTTCATCAGATCCAGATGTCAAATTTGCAGATAACTTAAGTGATTTTAACTTTTATGATGTATTACCTGTTTTATAAATCTGAGCAAATTTTGCAGATAAGGGTGTACAAATGAATAGATGAATAAGTGTATCGTATTTTTCACTTTTAAACTGATTTTTAATAAAATAAAATACGGGAGAGATAAATGTTTACAATTTTTCACTTTCACAGCAGCGTTGCCAGTCCAACTAATTAAATATATTAAAAAATGTATGGAAATAGCTTTAGCTGTTTCCAAAGACTCCAGAAATAATAAAAGTGGATATGGGAAATGAATAGGTGGATAATAGGTATATTTCACCTTAATTCTTTGAATTATTTTTGAGATAGAATAATAAGACAATTTTCGGTAGGCAAAGAAATTAATAAATTAAGTGTGTCTAAAAATTGTTAGATTCGTGTTACCAATTTTAAATTCATATAAGTGAATATGTTTGTACTACATAACTGAAGTTTTTTAAAAGTAATAAAATTTCTTACACTAATGTTAAGAACGGTAAAGACGTGACGGAAAAAATTAGGTGGGATGATCCCCAAACGCCTCTTTTCGAATAAGTCCAAATAAAACGTGTAAAAGTAGTTATTCTCAAGACTCCTAAATACCTAAGATCAAATTCGAATAACAATCGCTAAGAATCACAAATAAACTTAAAAGCAAAATATACAAGTGCACACTATTTCATAGGCATTAAGAAAATTGAATAAAAATTACCACTTCTGAAATTGTAAAATTTCGTGCTGTTTTTCAAAATTACTTTACTTTTGTACCAATTGTATAAAATGTACAATTGAACATATTCCACCAAAATTACTTCCAAGTCACGTCTTCTTCTTTGCGTCTTTGTCATCCTTTTTTTTTTTGCATATATGGCCTATAAGTTGTTGTAGGTATAGTTGTTATTCTAAAATTTATGGAACAGCTTGAATCAAATCCTCATCAAGCTAATATTTTTCCTTATAGAACAGACCTACCTATGTATGTATACATAAATAAGAAGAAGAAAAAACTCACATTTAATATTACATATTATGCAAAAGGAAAAGCATACTCTCTCTATATTCTCACACATGACGCTATGCATGAATCTTATTTAATATCCAATTCAAAAGGACTAAAAAGTCGGTAGGTTTGTGTATAGGTAGAATGGTAGGAATATTATGTATATAGGACTATAAAGACACCGTTCACCGGTCCACAACCAAATCTATCCGCAATTTTCCGATTTGCATAAATTTCAACTTTATTTCCTCCTACTGAAAAAAGGGCAACACAAAATAAATAAAAAGATGAAAGCCAGTGTTGCCACATGTTTGGAAAATTCATTGAAGAAAAATAACTCTTTCTTCCTGAGAAGAAAAAACCGGTGAAAAGAACAATTTTTGACACCAAAAAGTAAAAAGGATTCAACAATCAAGGATTCTGGATCAAAGTTTAGTCTTGAAGTATCGATAAATGTTATAAATGTCCAATACACGGTGGCAACGCGATTTACAGACCTGATGGGGTTCGAACTCTGAAGACGAAGAGTGGTGGATACTGGATATGGTATTGACACCGGAGCAGCGCACAAAGAGAGAGACACCCAACAAAGTTGTTTGCAGAGAAGTGATCTGTGAAACGTGTTCCATTCTAGCATAAAGGACATTTCGTGTGTATATTTTGTTTGTGCCATAAATAAAAATGCCCTTTTTGCGCCGCTTTGACTTTTATGTAAAATAATATCCTTGAAGCTTCATACGGAAACAGAGAGCCAGAGTCTTTCGTCCTTTACCACCGTAGTCGTCTTCATCTCCATAGTCAGTGTATATTAGCAAATAGAATAGAAAATGGAAGCAGCCAACAACTAGTCTTACCTTTTTGTGTTAGTATTTTTTCTCAAGAACGATGGCATTGGCAGCAGGCGGATATGATTGCAAGGAATAAGGTTAAACCTGTCCTCGTACCACAATAAAAATACAAACAAGGCAAAGAAAAGAAACACGAAATGGCATCAATCGGAAGAGAAAAGATTTTCTGTTGGCACAGATGTCTTTGAAGAAAGAGTGAAAAATTATCCTAGAATAGGATTGTTGTTATTTTTCTGTTTTATATTTTTATATATTTATATTTTTTATTTGTGTTTCATATGATGGAAGGTTTTAAAAGTGGGCTAAATAGACGATGAGGTGATCCTTTTTATGTGCTGTGCCTTGAATAAGGCTTTAATGGTATTTTTCTCTTTCTCTATCAAATAAAAATTGTGTAGTATATGATGATTAATGGCGGTAGACTTACAGCCTATGTCATTCGGGTAGTTAATTTTATTTATAGGCCTCATCGCCTATAGGATAAAAAGGACCTACCTCTACCTACTCTTATGGGTTGTCTACTATATATATAGATAGTTCGCACGTATAAGAAATAAAAAAGTTTGGTCATGATTTTTTGTATTATTTGTTGTTGTTGTCGTTTGGTTCTAAAGATAGTGGAATGAGTTATAATCGTATCTTAAATATATTATATTATTGGACGAATAAATATAACTTGATTTTAAGGTCAAAATCAAAAGATTTATTTATGTTTTAAAACTAATAGAAAATACGTTATATGGTGATGTGGGTTGGGAGGAAGTCAACGCATCCTATTAAAGTGAATTTTGTACAGTCTTTTTTTTAGGTTCATCCATTAAAAGAATTTCCTTTTTTGTTCTTCAATAAAAAACGAGTTATTGAAAAGTTCAAATAAGGTCCTTAAAAGATTGGACCAGTCAAACTATAATTCATGGATGGGCGCTGGGCATTGAAATGAAATGGCTGTAGGAAGATCAAGGAATAAAGCTCTCACAAAAGTACTTCTCTCAACTGACATTGTGATGAAGTAGGGAATGGTATAAGAAACATTTTGGAAGATTGATATGACTGATTTATTTATTGAATCTTAGTGGTTGTATTTTTCGTTGGCTTATGCCACTTAGGTAGGAAGGGTAAGTTGATATGGCAATCACAAGTACCACTTACTGTGCAACTCATTTAGCGCTATCAAGCGCCGGTTTGGATACCACAAGTATATTTTATAATGCATTTATATGGACAATTCAGCGACGCTTGAGCTATTTTTGTCAAAATCAGGTCTTTGATTTTCATTTTGGAAAGTTCCTCAAGATCGTTGAGGAATGCCTTGCCAAAAGTTGACATTCTAGAACTGACTAATGCAGGATATTTATAGAGAAAGTGAATCAGAGTTTCCCTATAATGTTGGTTCTCGCAACTATACGGAAATGAGTATTGTGGGGGAAGCCCAACTTTACTGCATGCTCTCCTATTGGCCGGTGCAGGGTGCATATTGCAGTGATAGGTAGGCCAAATCTTCGTTTATATAGTACTGTCCGTAAGGCTTTTCCACCTGCGGTTGGATTCTGTTAGAAAAATTATTAATTTTTAGTTAATCTTCATCAACCCGTTCCGTTGACTCTCAATGTAGATAGCCATGTTTCTATTTTGGTTTAAGTATTTAAATAGGGTCTGGAAAAACAACAGTTTGATTCTTTAATCCTTACCATGCAGCTAGATACAAAATATTTAATGTGTAAGTCTAATGGTTGGAGGTGCAAATTAACATTTAAGGCATATGTTGGACAGGATCGAGGGTTCCAGTAGAGCCGACACTAGATATTCCTGGAGCCTTCTCTAGTTTGTCAATGCTATATTTTTTGCTTAAATAACAATCGATGGTGATGACAAAATAGGTCGTACATGAAGGATGTCCCTAAGATTATATTCACTTTTTGTCAAATGCTTTTTAACATGCATAAATGGCAATACATACCTACCTTCTTAGCCCGTTTTTCAATGTTTAATTTCTAGTTTCGTTTGGGATTTAGAATGACTCCTAGATATTTCGCACTGTAAGATAAGGACAAGATTTGGCAATTCAGTCTTTGTAGACGTGCTTGCTTATCACGGCGACGAGCTTTCCCGAGACTAGTAAAACCAAATCATCAGCATAAGCTACAGCATACACTTTACACATTCTTACGCTTATGACACTATTTTTTTGACAGCTTGTAACTTGCAATATGGACAGTTTTGTTTTTGCATTTAAGACAGTGTTCATACTAAACTTATTTAAATTTAGCATATTTGTATCTCATTTTCAAATTACGTCATCTAGTCGATTTTAACTTCCCACAGGAAGTTATTGTAACCGGTCCGATTTGTTGAATTGAACATTTTGACATTTCTCGACGTATCAAGGTCAGTAGAATCTATATAAAAGATTTTTAGAGAGATGTCTGGGCTTGCGTGTGTACTTACGTTCGGGAAGCTTTTTTCTTCATCCATATCTCAAAAACTTATTAAGCTATTGACTTCAAACAAATTTTGTTATACAAGTAATAATGCAGAAAGACTTTCAAAATATTGGAGTGTTTGTTTTTTTTACCATAGCAATTTTAAAAATCTCACAAACCAGTAACGCTAGCGACTTGAATTAAATTTTAAATTACACATATGTTGTGATTGTGATGTTATACCAAGCTAAAAAAATTTTGAAAAAAAACACCTAACGTTTTTTTTTATAAACCAACAAAATTAAAAAAATAACTGTCATATCGAATATTTTACGAACAAAGTACAATTTTATCTCTAAAACAATTTTATACAACGTTTTTGGGTAAAATTTTGAGAAAAATCGAATTTACATTTACAAAAAATAAAAATCTAAAAATTAACATTACTTAAAGTTGTTCGACTCAAATATAGTTTCAATTTAAAAAATTGACTTCAAACTAATTTCATTTTATAGAAAATATTGTGTTTAACATTCAGTAAAATTTTTTATAAAAATCCGAAAATTAGTTTTATTCAAAAAATTTAAGATCTACAGAAAATAGTGTGCAAAATTGGTAAAAATTCATTTTTAATTTTCGATACCTCGTGAATAAATGAAGGAATTGACTTCAATATGATTTCATTCTGTGCTAAATAATCTTAGAAAAATCCAATCTGTATTTGTTTCCTTAAGGAATAAAAACTTTCAAGAAATGCTACTAAAATTGGTAGAAATTAGTTTTCGGCTAAAAACATCGTTAACAAAATAGATTTTAAAATCAAACTCTTTCATCGTATGCAAAACATTGTTGGTAATTTTTAATTAATTTCTTAGAAAAATTCAACTGACAATATTTTTTTAAAAAACACGAAAACCTACAAAAACAACAAAACCCGATTATAAATTGTTTTCGACTCAAGTATTAAGAGAACAAAGAAAAACATTGACTTCAAATTATTTATCTCACACAAAAGTAAGCAAGACAATCGTAAGAAGGGATGGGAAGTTATCAGTGTGGGGCGTATCCCAGCCTCTTTGTTTTAAATTTAAGCGAGCTAAAGATATGGCATGACAACCAATATCATGTGCAATGCCAAGAAAATTATAATCCCTTCCAACGAAGAATTTAAAGTCCATTGGGACAACACAATGTTTTCTAGGAAACAATTATTGATATCAATAACAGATCAATCAATATTTCAATTTTCCTAACTATTTCATTTATAATTTGAAAACAATTTAAAATTTTTTTTGATGTAAATTGACTGTTGTATAATTTCAGTTATCTGATGTCTCTATTCTAATAGTCGACTTGATTAAAACTATCAATTCCCGTAAACGTGTTTTGTTTTCCTTAGTTCGAGCGCAAATGTATATCGATACTTAAATTCTAGGGATAAACTAATTGTTTTAATAGAAATTTTTAAGAAGTTAATATCAATTGTTTTATAATAAGAATAACAAAACTCCAATTTTCAGGGTAAAGTTTATTTAGATTGAGGCTGTGTATAAAGTACGATTTCAATGTAAGTATGTATTGGAATGTTTTATAATTCAGTGTTTTTTTTCAGAAATTTTTGATAGAAAATATCTTAAAATGAAATATTTGAAACAAAACTAAATGATATTTTGAAATGAAATAAGTATGAAATCAAAAAACAGTTAAGTTCAACTTTTTATTGGTCATCAAGAAAATTGTACATGATATTTTCTTCGTATGTCAAAAACGTTGTTCTTTGTTGCAAACAATTATCCTTAAGATGATTTCGTAAAATAAATAAGGTAAAAAAAGTTTTTCTCAGTGTTTTTAATTCTTTAGAAATAGTTTTTCTTGAAAGGGTTTTTTAATAAGGGCGGGTAGATGTTGAAATGGAATAAAACAAGATGTGTGTGAGGTATTAACAATATTATTTTTTTTTCTTTAAAAGGCGTGCGAAATATGACATCATTCAAATGCCCGCCTCGGCTTCTTACCGTGACACGGATCCGAGTGGTCCAATTTTCAATGACTCTTCCGCATAGATCTGGCTGAATTTGAGCGGTGGCCTGTGTTATGTTCACCTTTAATGCATCGGTCGATTATGGTTTACTTGCATAGACCTGTGACTTCAATAAACCCCACAGGAAAAAGTCTAGTGGTGTCAAATCGCATGACCTTGGTGTCCAATTCACATCAACCCTGGGAAAGATAACCTTACCTTCAAATCGTTCATGCAAAATGTCAATTGTGGCGTTTAATATGGTTCGATTCGGGCCATAAGAAATTAGTTATCATCGTTATGTAGCGCTCGCTGTTGACGGTGACTGCCTCACTAACGTCGATTTCAAAAAATTACAAAAAAACGGTTACTTTTTGAGGATGCATTATCACCTGATGAACCTCGCATTGGTTGGTGTCTTTCCACATACGGCAATTTTGCTTGTTAACACAGCCATTCATCCAAAAATGCGCCTCGTCACTAAAGATGATTTTTTCGGCCAAAATTGGGGTCCTCTTCCAAACGATTCGAAGCCCAGTCAGCAAACAAACGACGTTGTCTATGGTCATGAGGCAGTTTATTCCTCGCCGTGCACAAGAACTCGGCCTTTCGAAGAATTCGCCAAGTTGAAGTCTGCGAAAAATGTAATTAAAGTCGAAAGCATGATTAGTTTATGAGATATTTGGGGTTAACAAAATTTTTATTTTAAGCTAGATTTGTTTGAAAGTCATTTTTGCACATTTTGATGATACAAACTGTATATAAAAATATATTTGAAGTCGATATTTCTGTGGCGACAAAAAATGAACCCGAAAGTACACTCACACGCACAGATGTCTCACTATGAATTATTGATTTTGATTCTAAAGACCTTGAACCGTTGGAAAATGTTATCAGTGTGTATCGCATCCAACCATCTTTCTATTTTACAGCAATCTCCGAAAGGTTATCTTACTTGATTGAGCATAGTTTGAGTTTCTAACAACAAAAACAATATTCCAAATATACATATATTCGCAAAATATTCACAGATCAATCTTTCCTTAGAATAAAAAGAGATACGATCAATTCCTCATCCTATTTCATTCATTCTTTGTTTGTTTCAAATACGAGTCCTACTCCACGTATAATATAATACGTTTAAATCCATTAACAAAGACTTATCCTTAAAATCTAGCATGTAACTCAATTGCATCGTAAAAAAGTGTAATACCAACTCGTTATCCCTTTTTCTTTTTAAAAACTAATGGCTGAAAGTTACCTTAAGCTCGCTTGTTGCTGCAAGCTCATTGAAATATAAAAAAATGAAATAAGCATTAAAGGATTAAAAAAAATCCTTTTTGCAAACTTTCCTCTAACAAGAAAAAAAAAAACAACTCACACACACACACGTATCCTAGGACGAGGACATAAATATTTCAAAAATATGAAGACAAAAAAAAGACACGAATTTTCCCCCCGAAAAGTCAAATAGTAGATAGGTAGATCCTTATGGATGTAAGTATGTTGGAATATACGAGCATACGAGACTTGGATCCTTCTCTTTGACTCATCTCTTGTCTGTGCATTTAAAAGTAATCTTTATTTTTCAACTTGTGCTGTTAGTTTTCAACACTCCAAGGTAAATCAATGTAAGGATTGGGTTTTCATATAAGACATACATAGGAAGGTACTATAGTTACCTACCCAACATTATAATCTTTTGAGTGTGCCAGCCTCAAATATCTCTTCAAAACAACCCGGGTAGAGATGTATAAAGGAAGCTATCCTTTATAATTTTAGCCAAAACTATTTCCAAGTTCTTCCTTACTTCGCTCCTCACCTACATACATATATAAATGTAGTGTAGGTATACAAATGAGTTTTTCATCATATCTCATACTCGAACTTGTAGGTACCTTTTTCCATAAGGATATTATAGCGTGTTGCATGTTTTGATGAATATATTTAACTATATAGAAGCTCAGTTAAAAAGCCAGGAAAGGCATCAGAGAAATTCATGATGAATTTATAAAATTTACTTTGAGAGCTTGACTGATTTTAACACCATGACATTTTAAGAAGATGATGATGGTTTTTATACAAAGATATATAGTTATATAGCATCTACTTGGGCTTGTTTATTGCACTTGCAATAAAGGATAATAGTCTTCTATGTATACTGTATAGAGAAGCTGAAAGAGGTTGAGCTTAAGTATTATTACTTTAAAATAGAATGTATGTGAAGGTACTTAAGTCAAACTTATTTGAGATAGACTAATAAATCAATAATAATAGCATTATATCAGAAATTTGTTGTAGTTGGTTGTAAATAGTTAAAAACGATGCCGGGCATGCTAGCGGCACTTTGCAAAGCAAAAACAAAATGGGGAGGTTAATAAGTTTTTTTTTCAGGTTTTTCTTTTTAAATGAAAAAGTCAGTTTTAAGCTTTAATTTTGCAGTCATTTTGTTGATAGCGAACCAATGTACATTTTTGTCTTGAAAAAAGCATGTTCAACATCAGTTTATTATAACTAATTCACTAATTTAGAGTAATCACTAAGAAATTCATTAAATTTCATAATTAACCTTGAATTATTGTATCAAAGATGCGTTAAAAGAACCATCAAGTTAAGGGTGCGAGCGCAAATTTTTTATTGAATTCTAATAAATTTTCGTTAATGAACGGCCCAAATATTTTTTTTCCAAGTAATTAAAATCTGTATCAATTTAACTAATGCAAATAGATAGATAGATAGATAGATAAGTTTTATTACTTAAAATTGTTAAATACAATAGTTTCGGTTACATTTGATTGGAATATAAATTTGGTAATAAAAGTGTTTTGGCGGTGGCAATGCCGTCTGCCAGATTGACTATGTGTTTTCAAATTATGTTCAAAGAAGAACAAACAAATAACAAAATGTAAATGAATAATTGCAAAAATTATATAAAGATGCAAATAGGGCTTTCAGTTTAGCTAAAACAAAAATAAATTACTTAATAATTAATACATAATTTTTAGGCAAAAGAATAAACAGCTTTTAGTTTGGCAAAAACAAAATTAGAGTTGAGTAAAACTTGGATTCAAGATTACAAAAATGAAGAGCTTTTAGTCTGGCTAAAACAAAAATAAAGGGTATTTGAACTCATTAAAAATTAAGCGTTATGTAAAGACTTTTAGTTTAGTTAAAACAAAATTTCAGATATTTTAAATAATAATATATAATATACAACAATAATATATAATAGTAATTAGAAAAAAACATGATATATTATTGTACTGTTTTTAATTTGAGTATTAAGAAAATTCTGTTATAATCATTTCTCTGTAACAGATTGATTTTTCAAGATAATTGGATAGATTTTTCCAATTTTCACCATTTAAAATTGTCAAAGTTTGCTCCATAGTTAGAGTAGGTTTGCCAAAGTAGAGGACTCTTAGTTCTTTATAAACTGGGCATATTGATAAAAAATGAAAAGTATCTTCTTTTGAATTCAAATCGCAAAGGGTACAATGTGTAGTGGATGCACTCTTATAAGGTGAGCCGTTTAAATTAAGTTGCTCACTTCTTGCTTTGCAGATTAACGAAATTTCCCTTGTACTGTATTCATCACTAAAATAGTTATTTACGAGATCATGTTTCAAATCGGGGTAAATGACTCTGTTGATCGAAGATGACATTTTTTGTAAATTTTCATTCCGCTGGTAGATGTCGACAGCCTGTAATAACCCGTAGAGTTGTTCCTTTAGTATGATTAAATTAGTATATTGGAAATTTAGCTCAATTCCACACTTCGTTGCCCATTGTCTCCATTCTCCTATCCACTCCACTTTGTTATCTATGACGTACTTTGCTATTGACAATTGAATTCTATTTGGTCTATATGCCAGTACTTTCAAGATGTAGTCAAAGTGGAGTTTTAGAGTATGAATAAACAGAGCAGGAAGGCCGGTTTCGAGTACTAGAACATAGTTTGGAATATTGGATGGTAGGCAGAAAAGCCGTTTGAGAAAATAACGTTGAAGTTTTTCTACTTCTTCGTGTGACTGATAGCCCCATATTTGACAGCCGTAGCACATAACAGAGCGCATTACAGCGTCAAATACCTTGTACTTAGCTGAGGTTGGTACATTTTTGCTGTTCATAACATCTTTCCATGACGCGTTAATCATACTTTTTGATGCTATCAGTTTTTTTTCGAGATGTGAGGTTAACTTCATATTAGATTTTAAAAGTATTCCAAGGTATTTGTATTCAGTCACAATTTCAATGGCCTCACCATTAAAGAACCACTTTTCATTCAATTTAAGTTTTGATTGTGTATTTCTTACTATCATTACTTTAGATTTTTCTAGATTAACCGTTAGTTTCCAGGCTCTACAAAAATCAACTAGCTTATTTATCATAAGTTGTAAACTTTGGGGCGATTCTGCTAAAAGCACAATGTCATCTGCGTACATGAGTACCTTAACGTTTAGACCTGCAAAAATTATTCCAGCGGGTAGATACATTGATATATCATCAATGAATATAGCAAAGAGAACTGCACTTAAAAGACAACCTTGTTTGACGCCAGATGTAGTCTCAAACCATTCAGACATATCTATCCCATCCCAAACCGCTGAGCGAGTGTTTTTGTACATATTTTTCAGGACCAAAAGAAGTTTCGTCGACAGTCCCTTTTGTGACAGTTTGTAAAACAATGCTTGTCGGTCTATCGAATCGAAAGCAGCTTTAAAGTCCACGAAAAATATGTACAAACTTCTTTTTTGCCGAAGGAAATACTGCGAAATTGAGTTCAAGGTGAAAATGTTATCAACTGTGGAGTAGCCTTTACGGAAACCAGATTGGTATTCACTAAGCACTTCATTATTTGCTATCCAAATGTTGATGCGACTAAGAAGTACAGATGCAAATATCTTCGCAATAGAATTCATAAACGATATCCCTCTATAATTATTTGCTAGGTTAACATCGCCTTTTTTAAAAATTGGATAGACCAGAGAATCTTGAAAAGCTTGTGGAACCTTTCCGGTATTGAAAATATTATTAAAAAGGTGAAGTATTTCATACAAAAAATCAACAGGCGCGTTTTTATAAAACTCATTGCTTATTCTATCTGGGCCTGGCGCTTTGTTATTCGCTGCGTAATGCAATGCAGTTTGGATTTCTATTATTGAAATTTGACAATCGAGAGTTTGGTCAAAAATTAAAGGTTCCGCAAAAGAAAAATGATTGGAGATTGGATCAGGATTGAGTAAATTTTTGAAATAATTGGCTAGAACACTTGCTTTCAAGTTTGATCCGCAAATAAGCTTAGATCCTTTCAATTCTTTGATATTATTCCAGAAACTTTTACTATCTTTGATATTTGAAAGTTTATGTGCTACTGATGTATAATATTCCTGGCGTTTTGATTTGCACAAATCCTTGTAAGCTTTATTTGCTGTAAAATACTGTTTGGTGGTTGTTTCATTTAAATTTTTGTTTTGTTTTCTGGTTTCATTTAAAAGTTCGAAGGAATTATTTCTTGCATTCAAACAGTCTTTATCAAACCATTTTTGTTTGAAGTTGACATTTTTTTTGTTGTTTCTTATATTGGTGGTAGCTTTTATACATTTACAAAGAGAGTCTAGTCTTGAACTTGTATCGGAAAATAAAGAAGTATCAGTTAGTTTCTGAAGTTTATTCAAAATTTTTATTTGGTAGTTCTCTTTTTGACTTTCTTTCCAAATAATTTTGGGTGGTAAGGTGATTTCTGTGTAATTGGAGTTTGTGGTTTTGTTTAGTGTAAATTGTACAATCAAGGGCATATGATCAGAAAAAATCTGTGAGTCAACTTTAAAAGACAAAATACGATTCGTCCATTCCACCGATTCCGCACAAAAGTCAATCACTGATTTTCCCGCTCCCCCTATAAAAGTAAACTCCCCATTTCTATCATGATTGTAGCAACCGTTAAGGATGAACAGATCATGATTTTGGCATAAATCTAAAAACAGACGTCCTTTTTTGTTAATTGTTTTATCTTTAGAGGATCGAGTTTCAAGAAACTCGGCGGGTATTGCATTCGGGTGGATATTTGCTGGAATAATTTGGTTCGTGCCAACTCTCGCGTTAACGTCTCCTATAAGCAAAACATTTTGGACAAGCGAAAAGTTTAAAACATCTTCTAACGCAACAAAGTCATTTTCCCAATTATTACAATTAAGGTACGTAGGTAATACATAAAAAGTTAAGTTTGTGCATAGTATTTTAACACAAGGTATATTGTTGACATCTACAAAAACAGCGTTAATTTTTCTTTTTTTAAAACCGTATAAAAGTCCACCACTAGCTCTTCCAAATTTAGTTGATTCTACTGCTGATACCCAACGCAATTCATATCCAGAGAAATATTTAGAGTACTGTTCAAATTTTTCGCTTGTTATAAATGTTTCAAACAGAAAAAATATATCATGTTTTTTTACAAAATTGAAAAAATCTACAAATAATAATTTGTTACTAAGCCCAGCAACATTATAAGCTAATAAGTTAATATTTATAATTTCATTTTTTTCGCTACTATTTACGATACTACTTTTTTTGGTACTACTTGCTTTTTGACAGACGGCAACACTTTTTCATTGTTTTTTATGGTGGCTGCTAGATGGCAGAGTTGATGACATCCCTGGAATGACAGCTGCTGTTGACGTTGACATGAAGTTTGTTGATCGTGGATTTTGTTTTGTTGACAAGTTGACTTGAGTATCCAAAAGATTTGATTTATTTTTGTTTTTATACTCATCAAGTTGTAGTTCTCCAAACATCTCTCTCAGTACCTCCATCCCATCTCGATTATCACAATAAAGTTTTCCATCATGTGCGGTATTTATGGTTTTATTGTTTATTTGTAGTTTGAGACCACGGACCAGAGGATTAGCTGATGGATGTTTTTTCTTGATAGCATGTCTTATTTGCAACAAGATTTGACGTTTTCTCTGCTCAACTCGTGTGTAGTCAGGATTTATGTAAACACCAGATCCCTTCAGCCTGCCGGAATTTTTGAAGATTTGTGAGGTTAATTTGTTGTTTCCAGTTCTCACAAGCAACCGAGTTTGATTTCCTCTTGAAGGAAGCTCTGTGATGTCTTCGAAGGCTATGTCTTGGCGGTCTAAAATTTGATTCGAGCATCGATTAATTGTTTCAGATGCGTTCTCCTTCAAATTGTTTGGTATAGAGAAGACTATGTGATTGGATTTGTATTGCTTTTCCATGTAGTCCATTTTCCTTTCCAAAATTATGTTTTTTTCTCTGACAGCCAACACTTCATTAGAAAGAAGTTCATTTTGCGTTTGTAGACTTTGTATCTGCTGAAACATGCAATCAAAGTCCTTCTTTCTTGGAAGATCGGATAGTTTTTTTTCAAGCAGGGCAACGAGTAAATTTTCTAGCGCAGGCACAGACAATTCGGCTACCGACATGGAATCACAGTTGGTTTTTTTGTTAGCGTTTAATTGATCCGGTGACATTTCCAAAGGAGGTCTTTTGTTAGAGCTCGACATTAGCACTTTTGCGAATTTGGTGTTAAAACTTTAATTTGAAGAATTTTGTATTTATTTTTGTAGCTAAACGAGAGATCTTATTTCAATTCGTTTGTTAAATGAGATTTCTGAATTGTTTGTTTACTTTAATTTATACAAAAATTTAAAATTAAAATAGTCGCGGGAAAAATTGCTTTGCGACCTTTGACAACTCAAACGTCAATCAAACTAATGCAAGTATATTTATAGTTTGTTTTTAATGATTTAAGCCTGCAACTATTTTTCGTAATAAATATTAAATTTAAAAAAAGAGTTATAATCGAAAAATACCTTATCCATAACATTTTTGATTGATGGAAACATACATGTATTTGCTATCAAAAAAAATATGCATCAAAGGAACACCAATGTTTTAAAAAAAAAAAGGCTGGGATGCGACCCACACTGATAACTTCCCATCCCGTCTGTCGATTTGTCTTGCTTAAAAGTTTGTCTATATGTATCAATTTTTACCAAATTTGCGTACTATTTTTTGTAGATTTTATTTTTTTATGAAAAAACGGACTGTTGGATTTTTATATCGAATGATATATGAATATCGAAAACAATATTTTCTGTGAAATAAAATAAGTTTGAAGCCAATATTTGTAATTTTTGAAAAGCTATTTGAGTCGAAAGTAAATTTTTACCAAGTGTTAGTATTGTTTTTTTTTAGGTTTTTATTTTTTGTAAAAAAAAACTCTCAATTCGATTTTTCACAAAATTTTATCGAATGTTAGAAACAATATTTCTTATAAGTTAAAATTAGTTAGAAGCCATTATCTCAAAGTTTTGAAAAGATATTTGAGTCGAAAATCAATTTTTACCAACTTTTATTCATTTTTTTAGGTTTTTATTTTTTTTTTAAACTGTCAATTCGATTTTTCTCAAAATTTTTCAGAATGTTGAAAACAATATTTCTTATAAGATAAAAAAAGTTTGAAGCCTTAATCTCAAGTTTTTGAAAAGATATTTGCGTCGAAATTCAATTTTTACCAACTGTGAGTAAATTTTTTTTAGGATTTTATTTTTTATAAAAAAACTGTCAGTTAGATTTTTCTCAAAATTTTATCAGATGTCAAAAACATTATTCTTCGTTGCACAAAATTGTTTTGGAGATGAAATCATATTTTGGTCGTAAAATTTTCTAGGTGACAAATTTTTTTTTCAGTTTTTTTGATTTATAAAAAAAGCTGTTAATTGGATTGTTTTCCAAAAATATAATTGTTTTGTATTACGTTACAATATATATTATAAAATTTAATTCAAATTTCTAGCATCATTGGTTCATGAGATATTTAGGTTTAACCAACATTTTCACCTTTTTTTAAACTGCTATGGTAAAAAAACCACCCACGCAATTTTCTTGAGAGCCCTTTCTGCATCTTTCTGCCTTATTATCTGTATAACAAAATTTATTTGAAGTCGATATCTCTTCTGGTTCTTGAGCTATGGACGACGAAAAAAACGTCGCGAACGTACGGACGTACGGACGTACGAACATACGTACTCACGCACGCACAGACATCTTTCTAAAAATCTTTTATTTCGACTCTAGGGACCTTGAAACGTCGAAAAATGTCAAAATTTTCAATTTGACAAATCCGACCCATTACAATAACTTCCTATGGGAAGTTAATAATCAGAACGATTATAGCGAACCTGTTGAATATATGCAGAGCAAATAAAATACAAATTTTGACATATCACAAAATGAAAACGTCTTAAAATCGTTCTGAATTCATACACAACTCATTCAATAGATCATGTAATCGACATGAATGTTTAATGTTGACGTACAGAAGATTTTTTTAGTGAATTCCCACAGTTTAACGCAAAATATAATTTTCATTCATTCCTTAAAAATATTTTGTTAACAAAGTTCAAGTTTACTTATTATTGTTTGAAGGGTATGTTTAGTAAAAACGCTGCTAATAATGAAAACAAATTAATGAGTTTTACGTATGTATGTGTTTTTGTTTTTCGTAATATAATAGTAAATACTACCGTAGATTACATTTTATAAATGCAGAACATAGAAGAAAATATACATAAACAATAGTTCTCAGATATAAAGCAGAGGTTAGCGTAGAAAAATATTTTTGAGAAAGCCAATAATATTTTAAATATGTTCATTAAATAAATTTCCGCTTCGGCTAACCTTCATCAACTTTTTAGTAAAAAAATTAAGCATTAATAGCAGCCAATTATTTCATAGCATATTTAATTTTTCACATTGTAAAATGTCTAGAAATTTTCATGTGCTAAAAAATTCGTAATTTTATGCGTAAACATAGAAGATAACATTGTTTAGTCAAGAAGTATGGATTTAGGCGCGTTTGACCGGTTTTATTCTATTGGGTGTTCGGTTTCCCCATACTGGAATAAAAAAAGTTGCTTAAATCTATTTATTGCACTCATTTTATAGTTGGTATTGTGTGTAACCATATTGCCTTTTTCTATTCCTCAAAGATGCTTTACACAAAGTAGCTTATTTTTAAAACATGGTTCCCTCAAATTTTTATTCCAAAATCTAACTACAAACAAAATTCTAACTCTAACATAGTCCCTTAAAAAGAAATTTTCAGGAATATTTCTGCAACAAACAAAACTAATATTTGGTCTTGCAATTATCGAACTGCTTAAATGATGAAAATACTAATCTAATTGAGGAATCTGAACTAGCTAAAGTTGGCAATGGAACTTCACAAGTATGCTTCTCGTAGCATTTTCTGCACAAAAAAATACGGAGGCACCCGCCTATTGTTTCCACCTGAACTTCTTACGTCGCCAAAAAACTGCTCCAAGCAAACTACAGCTGAAAAAATTGTCTGTTTTGTTGTTTTACAAAGTATTGAGTTAGACTTTTGTCCATTTCCAATTATTATACTTAACCAGTTGCAGCGCATATTGCGTTCGCAAATAATTTAAGTAAACAAAAAACACCACTAATAAATCATTAAAATATGTATTTGGTCAATCTTATTTTATTTAATATACATTTAAAATATTTATTTGGATTGAAATTAAAAAACTATACAAATCTTCCAATTTAAGACCATGTCAGCACTTCAGATTCTGTTGGTTCGGATTGTTTCGTTTTTGAACGAAGGCCAAAATGAAGCATTTAGATGTGCCTGAGGACTAAAATGAAGCATTTTGATGGGTCGGAACACTAAATGTGAGAATGTGTTTGGTTTTTGCATCATTTCACGCACACTTTCTCACATTTAGTGTGCAGTTAGCTTGTAGGCAAACCGAAATGTCAGTCTGAGATTCCGATCTTGGTAATGGAGTATTTTTGATGCAAATCAATTTTAAACTAGAATTAAACACAAGGCCGAGATCAAGGCGACAATATTTATATATGCTGTTCTCCATCAAAATTCAGTTTCAAGAATTATTTCGAAGTAGGGTCTAACTTTCTTGAACTAGTGTTCCAAATAATGTAGGCAAAGTGATGAAGGCGGGGTTGACTTTACGATTTTTAGAAAACAGCTAAATTATTACTTCTCAAAAAACAATCTTTGTTATGTATTATGTCTTCAAAAATATTCAAATTGTTACATATGGCTCCTTGTTTTCGTAAATAGTTTAATAACTTAATCTACTTTAAATTTCAAAAACATATCATTGCAACAACGATGTCCTTTTTGTTGAAATTGTATTTTTTAAGGGGTTTTCGGCAGTATCTGACATTTTAAATATTATTTTAATTTCATTGCATTAAAAATCAGTTTTAAATCGAATATCTTATCATATACTTATATATCTTAAACGAAACTTAAAGCAATTGTGTTCAACTCCTGCCTTATCACAAGAAAAACAAGTGGGGTGAGGGCAAGCCTTCTTGGTAACAGTTAAAAAAGTCTGAGTAAAAATAAGAATTCGTTTTTGTAAAACTGAAACACCAAAATTTTGATTGAACGAGAAAAATACTTCTACCTTATTCAACGCTGTAGAGAAAAGAGATTAGATTAGTTAGTCCACGGGTACTACTCGACCTGCAATTAAATCTGTTAAAAACTTTGTTACTAAAACTATCTCTACGGTTTATTGCATTTATAGCTATAAGTAACTAAGTTCTGGGAGTACAATTAAATAATTTTTGTCCGGCTTGAATTCAGTTAAATAAATGTGGGCGTGTTGTCGCTATCACAATCAAAAACAAAAACCATAGCCATTCAATTTGTCCTTGTAATTTGTATTAACTTAAATGCAACATTAAAATTAAAAACCGTTTTTAAATTAAATCAACTTTAAATTTTAAAGAACCTATGTATCTTAAAGATATTTATAATTAAAAAACCCACCTGCCTAACTCACTGAAAGTTTGTAGGTTATACGAAAGAGATTGTCGTAGTACAAACCAAAAATATGGAAATGTAAAGTTCATGGTCGTAATTTATGTAAGGTATAGAGGTACCTAAAAATAAGCCAACTTGAAGTAATATTTAAATTAAAAAAAAAATGAAAGAGGAAAACCACAAGAAAATGAAAAATAATCATAATCGTCATTCCTTCATGAAAAATATCTAAATAACGTGGTGGAGATAAATATGGAGAGATAGGTTTGCAAACTCCTACATTTATGTATATACATAAATATAGAAGTTTTACAAAATTTCATGATTTTGAATTTTAAATTAAAATTGAATAAATTCCCATCTCTCACCACATTTTTATTTATGTATTTCCTGTTTATTTCGTCCTTTAAAAAAAGTAAGTAGGTAGGTTGGTGTAGGTACCTCCATATAAATTGAATGAAGTAACATTTTAACTTTGCATCAAGAGCAAGACTAGACTCTAGACTCTTGGCCTGGCTTGAGATGCGATGATGAAAGACGGAAAAAGTAAGAATTTTGCATTATCAACAAAAAGAAGAAAAAGAAGTAAGAAGGTAAAACCGAAAGAGCAGCGCACAAAATTGCTTCTTAGAAATTTGTAAAATTTAAATTCTTCGTCTGTCTGTCTGTGGAAAATTTCATTTTCCATTTTATTTTTTCTGCATTTTTCACTCCACATCCACATCCACATTGCCTCTGAGATGAGAATTGGATCTAGATGGATGGATGGATGGGTACGAATAGGAGTAGGATAGGATATAGCGGATAGGGTGGGATAGGATAGGATATCCTTGAACGTAATGGCAAGTATCAAGTGTCTGCAATTTGCCACATACATTGCGAGAAGCAAAGCATCTATCTATCTCTCGGTTGTATGCATGTTGTTATAACTTACGACCTAGTTTAAGGTGAATACCTACCTTCCTATACTATTTGAATTTCAAACTTTTGATAAAGAGCAAGACGAGAAAGAGGAAGAGTGAGTGTATATTATATGAATGACGTTGTTCTCTGCTCCCTGTCCCTGTCCATGTCCATATTCCTGCTATTGCTTCTGCTGATGATAATGGTGGAAATATATACCAACAAGAGTATAGCAAAACAGGATATATTTCATCCTTGATCCTGCTGCTATGATTGCCACCGTTTTAAACACAATAATAACTTAATCCTGATGCTCTCTCGCCTTGCTTTTTATCTTCCTCTTCGTTCTTCGTTTTACTTTCTACGTTCTATATTCTATTTTCTGCAGTGTGTTGAAAGGGATTATTTATTTGAATTTTATTCAAAGTAGCCGACCATCATAGTCTCATCATTTCAAGATGGAGATGGAAACAGAGATCTTATATTATTATTATAAATTTTGCAAAGGACTCCTCTATCTTGCAATCGCAATCACAAGACGGACATGGACATCATCCTATCCTACTCGTATCTTATATCTTTCGTTGTTAGCTTGATGATGAATAGTCTTAACAATTTGCTAGTGAATGAATTTGAAGAAAAGATGTCTATCCGTTTTTTGGCATAAAATAATACATATATTTTATATTCACTTTTGATGGGCATAGAAAATTGTATGTCAAGTTAAAGAGAAAGTATAAAGAAGGATATAATACTGGAACCAACCCTAACAACCGGGGAGGGTGTTATTTTTTTTTTTTTAACTGAATGGAATTAAATGAAATTCCAACTGAAAAATGGCATTTCTATTCAAACGGAGAGGTAGGCATCAAGCTTAAAAGAGAGTTTTAACTGAGTTCTGAATGATTGCTCTATACAAACGAAGATCCGACGAGCTAAGGCAATTTACATAGATGATGGATTTTTTTTTTTTATCAAAGCTCAGTGAAACACTGAAGAGTCCAATTAGGTGTTAGTGTATAAAGTCAGTGATGAAGAGATGAAGAGAAGCTAAAAACTCAAACTTAAAATAACAATTTATTGAAGGATTTAAATTATACCGACTGACGACCGACGGATGATGATGGTTAGAATTGATCTGTTATTCTTTTTTTAACTCTTCAATTAAGAAATGATTGGTTTTGGATAAATGGAGTAATTGACCCTAAAACTAAAAATCTCGTAGGAAGAGTAAGGAAGCTTGTATTTCCGCCAATTAGAATTGTCTAAGGGTTCCAAGATGTTATGTGAATAACACGAATAGAGATTGTTTTCCTTCTTTTTTTGAATATTCAAACGTGTACAATTTTGTAAGAAAACATAAACCAGAATTATAAAAATTTGTGAACTATGTATTTCTTTGAGAAATTTATAGATTTATCAAATGTTCACGTTTAAAATAATTAGACAAGAGTCGTAATTCATTTCGACAAATCCGACCCATTACAAGATTTTAGATTAGATTAGATTAGAATAAGATTTTATTAGATGCAATAATTTATAAGAATTTACATAAGGTTTACAAATCTTTTATGACATGGCAAAAGCCGTCTGTCAGATTGACAATATTAATGTAATTTAACACAATAGTTACTCAAGTTACCAAAAATTATTATAATTAAAATGCTTCTCTTAAAATTTGGTTTCGATATCGTAATGCGGATTTTACAAATTTGAAAAAAGCCGACCAATCATTTCCATTCAAAAGATAAATAACTTCTTCCGTTGTCAAAATAGCTTTTTCTAGGTATAGTTTTCGTGTTTCTTTAAGTAATGGACATATTCCCACAAAATGCATTATATCTTCACGAGTATTCAGATTACACATACTACATTGGATTGGGAGATCTGGGCGGTGGGGTATAAAATTTAACGGCAGTAACTCTCCTCGTGTTTTAAAAATGGTAGATATTTTATTAACACTCTCGTTATTTCCAAAATAACTTATCTTGCTGAGATCGTGCTCGAGCTTGGGATAATATACTCTGTATATTGAAGATTATGCTTCTTCGATAAATGATTTGTGCATACTTTCATCCAGAACCCGAAGAATATTGTATAACTCTGATTTCATTTGATGAAAGTTAAACGCTTCTAGATTGAGCGGACATCCGGTCATCTCAGCCAATTCCTTCCACTTTTCAAAACATGACGATTTTTTTTCCAAGGCACAAGTTGCTACTATTTTAGGAAGACGAGATACAGAACTTGATATTATTTTGTGGTGTCATTATCAAGCCAAGGTATTTGTAGTTGTCTACTATTTCTACAGGAACCCCATCAAACTTCCAATTAAAATTACCACTCCGAAGTCCCTTACCTCTACCAAACACCATTATCTGAGATTTTGCACGATTTACGGTTAGGTTCCATCTTTTGCAATACTCTTCCAATTTGGTAATCATCATCTGAAGTTTTATGGGAGTGTCGGCTAACATCACAATGTCGTCAGGATACATCAAGACTTTGATTAGACTGCCTCGTATATTAATCCCACCATTTAAATAACAGTAGTAGTAGTAGTACCCGTAGCGTGATGGTTAGTGCGTTGGACTGTCATGCAAGGGGTCTTGGGTTCAATCCCTGCTTGTGCCACCTAACTTTTTTCACGGGTATTGCCTCTTGCGAGGAATTGACAAATCCTCCAAGAGTAATTCTTGTCATGGAAAGTGCTTTCTCAAACTAGCCGTTCGGATTCGGCATATAAACTGTAGGTCCCTTCCATCTCTGACAACATTACTCGCACACAGGGATAGTTGAGAGTTGTAAGTCACTAGGCCCTGGTCCTTCATGGACTGTTGCGCCACCTAATTAATTAATTAAATTTAAATAACAAACTATATCATCAAGGAAGAGGGAGAACAGTAGTGTGCTCAAGATACATCCTTGTCTCAATCCCATAGGAGTCAAAAAACTTTCCGACATCGAGGTCCCGTCCCAAACTTTTGCTGAGCAATTTGTATACATTTTTTTTAGTGTTTTCCACATTTTAAATGGTAGGCCTAATACCGATAGTTTATAAAACATTAAATCTCTATCAACACTGTCAAATGCGGATTTAAAGTCTATAAAATAAGGATAAACTTTTTTACTCTGAGTGCGTTTGATATCGACAATAGTACTAAGTGTAAAAATTTGATCCCCAGTGGAATATCCTTGACGAAAGCCAGCTTGAAATTCACTTAGTATCTGATGGTCCTCAACCCAGTTGGTTAAGCGCTTATACAAAATACTTCCAAATGTCTTACGGATTGTATTAAGTAGTGAAATCCCTCTATAGTTTTCAACCACATTTTGGTTTCCTTTTTTGAAAATTGGAAGAATAACAGATGTTTCAAAGCATGGAGGGATATAATCATTTTCATACAATTCATTGAGCTGATGTAAAAGACAGTTGGCAAAATCGGCAGAATTATACTTATAAAATTCGTGAGGGATTTGATCTTCTCCAGGCGTTTTGGCGTCCTTCATTTCAACTAGTACTGCTCTTAGTTCTGTAATTGTGAAAGGCTGGTCCATTTTTTGATCGTTGATGTAATTGACGCAATACTGTAATTGACGCAATACCCATTACAAAAACTTCCTACAAAAGGTCCTATTTTTAAATTGCAAAATCTCTTTAGATAAAATAACAAATTCATAACAATCACGATATATGTCAACAAAAATTCGTCATCAAAGCTGAAAATTTGTTGGAAACATAGACTGTCTTAAAGTTCCATAAGGGTAAATACTCGAATTTATTTAATTCAATATTATTTTGAAAGCATTACAAAAGGTGTCAAATCTTTTTAAATTATGCTACAACTTTGTTGAAATAACCTTCTATACCAACATTACTAAATTTGTATAAAGAAATTAATAAAAATCGACAATACAAAGTAATGTTATATGTAGTTGAAAAATTTGCAATCCTATTTCATTGTAGTGAAGTAGCTTCTTCGCAGACATTACTAAAATTGGTGGAAAATGATCAGCTGCTTGGACAAGTTAATTATGTAAGCAACCGAAAAACTAAGAATATTGCTTTGGCCCTTAGTGATGTAGAAAGTCCATTTTTGTTAATTCTTTGTCGATTTCACTGTTTTTTAAGTTCAGTCCAGAACTTAAGCCGGTCGATCACCAATTACTTCGTAACTTCTCTGATCGAAAAAACATCTTCATTGAAATTGTGTTTCAACTTCCGAAGCTACATTATTAAGCAAAATTTTTGCATTTTGAGCTTGTTGACAAGTTCTCTATTGTGTATGAGTATGTAACTCTATAATAACCTCTTCCAAGAAGAATATTCATACAGTATAATACTATATGTTACAGCTACTTCCAAGAAAATTTAAATTTGGCTTAACAGTGTGGGGTCTTCTAGTAAACTAATTTTTTTGTTATCACTCATAAGTCACTCTTAGGTAACAAGATTTAACTTATTAATAAAAAATTAATAATTCGTCAGTGCTTTTTTAATTCCCCTTTTCCGAAAACGAGTTAAGCATTAAAAGAATCTATGTATGTATGATTCTGTGTATTACTTCAGTAGAGTAAAGAATATAGCCATTTTTTATCATATTAAAATCAAAATATTACTTACAGCAATTTTTTAATATATCCATAATAAGCTGAAGAACTCTATGTTATTACGACTAAACCAACAGATCTTCCTCGAAAAGCAATCTGGGCAATCTGACAGGTACTCCAAAATATCGTTCAGAAACAGTGAAATTATGAGCGAGATTGGCTTCACATTTGTATCTTGAAAGCTTATTACAGTCCCCTACATAAATATCAATTTCACCAAAAATTTAAATTCATCGTACCCCTTCAAAACCATCCAATACTTACCTTAAATCTTTTACACAGACAAATCTCAGCGTCTTCTTTCTTACATCTGCACCATTAATTTCCAAGAAATAAAATAAGTTGTCAAACGTCAATTTACGAAAAATTCAGCGAAAAAATAGCAATAGCTTTTTTCGGTTTTACAGACTTTTGCTAATTAGATAGAAAGCATAAGAATTGAAGTGGATATGAGTTATTAGATGAAAATAATTCAATAATTGAATTAGATATTTTTTTTATCAGAATAATATCCCTTATTTTTACAAATATTTGGTTCTCTCTGGTACATCTTCAAAGTAAACGAGTATGAGACCCATGTTTTATTATTTTGCTTTGGGGTTTCGTAAATGTAAAGTGCAGATAGATTTAAACAGTAGTTGATTCTAGGAATTTGTATACGATTGTGGTAAGGATATCCTGTCATATTGAAATCCCTGTATGATGCAGTTCCAATATTAAATATACTCTTAGCAGCAGGAATGTTTGAACTTTGAACTTCCAGTATAATATGATGGTCATGGTTCAGAACGTTCCTCGTAATACAGGTCGATCTCAATGTAATATTTTGTTGTTTATTTTCCTTCATCTTCATCATTTTTTTCCAGGAAAACTTACCTTTACTGAATTTATCCTCGTGTTGTAGTGTTATCCGGTTTAAATATGTAAAGGGAAAGATAAACATAGCAATATGTTATAACAAAAATAGGAAGATATACTTATTCTTTTCTTTCCCTTATTTCTTTCAATGGAAACATGACTTTTTCTAAAGTCAATTTTGAGGTGTATTTCACCTGCATTGATTGTCCGAATAAAATAAACTGAGCTCAATTTTAAGTTAAGGCTATACGAAGAGTATAGAAACGGTTTGTTAAGTTTTTTACAAGTATTCATATGCTTCAAGATATCCGAAATGTGCTCGTAGTGTCGGATGACCAGATACTAATTTTTGCTTCAGTTGGCGCTGCATGTTGGTCGTGAACCTCAAGTAAAAGGTTTCGCCAATTTACTCTCTATCTTAGGTTAGGTTAAAGTGGCTGTCCGTGATGGAATAGGACACACTTAGGTCAGTTTAATGGCCCATTGTGATACCACATGAATATTGAGGCTTTCTCCTAAGCTCAATGAAACCAGTTTGAGTGCTTGAGAGGCTGATTATGCTAATATGATTTAGATCGTTATAGAAGAATTATCTTAGGTAATTCTTGCGTTTTTGAGCTAACGCAGGGCATATACAGAGAAAGTGAAGAACTGTTCCCTCCTCTTTCTCATCCATACAACTTCTGCAAAAGTCATTTGAAAATACGCTTGGCGTGCTTTCCTGTTAGGCAGTACCTGGTTACGACACTAATTATCGAACTTATATGCAATCTGCTTCGAGATAGCAAGCACCTTGATCGCCTTAAATGCAGTGTAGGCCAGATGTTTTTTGTGACCTGACACGTGATGATGTTGTTGCACCTGGTGTTTGCCTTCTTCATAGCGTCCTGCATTAGCAATAGTTTACTGTACCGTTCCTGGTGAGTTCATCTGTCTTACAGATTCCTTGAATGTCTCTATGGCCCGGCACCCAGCAAAGGTGGATATTAAACTGTTGTGCCATGATCGAAAGTTATGGACTGTTATAGAGTTTGTAGAGACAGAGTCCAGGGATTTTATAGGGGCCTGACTATGTGAGAAAATACGGTTATCAGATGTTGATATCACGTTTTCTTTAAGACAGGACAAGACTTATTTTATCGCCAAAAGTTCCGTCTGGAACATGCTATAATGATTAGGAAGGCGGAATGAGAGACTTAATTTCAGTCATTCAGAGTATACACACCTCCACCAACCCCTTCTTTTGCTTTTGATTTATCTATATAAAAGTGGACTGACTTATCTTCCAGGTATGCAATATCCTGCCAGAAAGATCTGGAAGGTATAGAAATCTGTAAATTTCTGTCGAAATGCAGTTGATGGATGGTATAGTTTGTGTGCTTTGGAATTGATTCTAAATACCTAAGAATTACGAAGTGGCCAAATGAGTGGATGAGGTCTTCCTCTGATCATTGTTTCCTATGGCTTGGTGTTCAATTTGGAGCTTCAGCATGATATATCGGTCTTAACCGTTGAACACGCAGATTTTTGACTAGTGGAAAGTCCTGTACCGAGCTGCAGTTCATGGTTGTGTCGTCTCCACCAAACCGGAATGATGAGAGTTTGGTACAACGTCTCCTTAGTACTTCTTCCTAAGTTCAAATAAACAGCGATTCCCAAGCGACATCATTTGCAAAATTAACAGCAGTGCCAAGATAGAAAAATTCTTTGACCATTTCGAGATTATATCCATCAATGGTTACGTCTTCACTAAGTCTGCGACGGCAATCGACGTTTTTTCGGTTCATTATTAAAGACGAGACCAATTCTATTCGCTTCAGAATAGATTCTAGAAAAGGGACCCGTCATTGTTCTTTTTGTCCTTTCCTTCTGTTTATCAAATATACTGTGAGAATTTTTGAAAGATAGTGACATTTGTATTAACCGTGTATTTGCGAACCACTCTCTCAAGAACAATATTGAAGCAACTTCTTGGGTCCTCTAAAAAATTTGGCGTAAAGTTAAAATTTGATCAATGGAAGATTTTCTAGGGCTAAAACCGCGCTGGTAAGTGCCTATCTTTTCGTCTTTAAATAGCTATGGAAACACGCTGGACAGAATCTTGTATGCGATGAATAAAAGGCTAACACCTTTTTTAAAATCGGGCAAATGTTGCTTAAGTTCCAGTCGTGCGTCATCGGGCACACTTTCTTCCAAACAAATTTTGACAACAAGTTGGTGTATGCTCCTTGAAAAGCTTAGTCTGTAGCACATCATAAACGGTAACTTGGTTCTACTTTAGCCTGGTGATGGTTTTTTTTTATCTCATTTAAATAGGATTGGTGAAACTCCTGATTATCAACCAGATGAATCTATCCAATCTGGATGCTGCTGTGGGATCCTGGACATCATCACCGTTTAGCAAATAGTTGAAAAATTCTTTCCACATTTTAAGCATCAACTAATGCGTCTCCAATATTAATACTCTTCTTCAGAAGTTCAGCATTTTTTTTCTGATCTACCATCTCAAGATCTCCTTGACTTCACGTTGCTTATAGTTCTTTTTAATTCTTCTGACCAAGTGGTTTTCATTCTTACTCTTGTCGAGGTAGACCTGATAGAAAACCCTTGTCCTCCTTTGTTGCACAATCTGTACGTCCCCGTTTCGGGTTTGTTTTGCTGGTAATATTTGGAGTCAAACCAGGGATTTCTAAACGATGGCTGATGGAATCCCAGCATCCCTTCGGCAATATTTGGAGTCAAACCAGGGATTTCTAAACGATGGCTGATGGAATCCCAGCATCCCTTCGGCACCATACCCAGATATAGAACGGAATCTATATCTAATAATTTTCTAAAAATTCGGATACCAACTATCTCATTCATGTGTACGTTGATATCTGAGTATTATTATTAAACTTAATATTGTTTTAAAATCGTGTATCGGTCGCCCAAATAACTTCCCAGGTAAAAACGTCACACATTTTAATACTTTAACCACCTGGTGAAATTCTTTTCTTAAAGCCTTTTGTTCTTCCATAGAAAATCCTTGTTCTCAAAAACAAAGTACCCGTAGGTATTGGTATATACTAGTTACACACCCACTTTTATACTAGCATTGTCCCTTATGCATAACTGAAGCTGTGCCCTAAATCGTCTTTAACTGTTGATTGGACACGTTATATACAGGTCAGCTTAAAGTAGCTTATACATACCCCGTATACTTGAAATTGAGTCTTTGTCATATTATTGTGTCGTTGCTATATACAAGAGTAAGTACACTGAATTGAATTCGTCAACCAAATCAAATAGGTTTTGGAATGTTACTCTGACTCTGATTCTGACTCATACAAATTTAACTCTCTGACTTTACGTATATATTATGTACATAATGCTTTGATAAAATTCCTGAAACAGTGTGACGAAGAGTAGAAGAAAAAGTTTAACTTATTACATCACTAGCTATACTTTTCTCTTTTGGAATTTCTGCAATGTCAGTAGTTCTTTTAGTTTGTACCTAACCAATTGCACTTAAGGACCATTGGAGATTTGATCCTTCTTTTATATATTACGTATGTTATTATACAACCTTTTCGTTTTGTTCAAAAGTCACTTTTCAGTCCTTTTTTTGAAGTAAAGTGCAGTATACATACGTAGGTACATTGCATAGGGACATACTTTTCTATACGAGTACTTGTATGTGTCATTGCTAAGCACAAAAGTGATGATGACATTTTATCGTAAACGGTAATATCGACAGAAGGAGAATAGAAGAAGGAATTTTGCTGATGTGGTCAGACGAAATCAGACGACATTCGATGAAGAAAATTACAACTTCCGCATCCTGATGTTACCGTTTTTAACAATTTTTCTTGGATTTCTTGGGTGTCGACTCACTTGACTATACTTGACTATATATACCAACTACTTTCAAGGGAAAATGATTTTGAAAACCATTATTTTTCCAACACTGATTGATGTACAAAAGCTAATGCAATAGATTTTTCTTTTATTTTTCTTAGTCCATTGCATTCGAAAACCAATTGAGTGTAGAATATGTATGGACTTTTGAATTGAACGTGAAAAAGTCCATTATGTGAGATGATTTTTTTTTTGTATGGGAATTCATTAAAATAAGATTGTTTCGTTGAAATATAAATAACTAGCGGCCCGGTACGTGCTTCGCTCCTATAAGGCATAGTAATAAAAAAAATGATTATTAAGTTCATTTATCCAAACAAAAAAATATTTTGAATTGCTAGCTATTTAAAAGTCCAAATGACCCAAATTATATATTGTTTATATTATATTTATCAGCAAAAACTAAAAAATAAAAAGAATAGGGTACTCTTACTATGGTGGGTCTATATGGGTTAGTCTAAGACAGTTGGATAAACCATATTTTTTGTTTTTCCATTTTGAGCATAAATAAATAAACAGTTGGGGGTACCGACTCTGGAACAGGCAACATAAAGTTGGCCATGTGAAAAATATGATTCCTCCAAATTGACACCACAAACGTGAAGTGTTTGCCCTTGGGCCTTATTTGTGGACATCGCAAATGATAAACGCACAGGATATTGTAATCTTTTGAATTCAAATGGCATATCAGTTGGAATCATAGGGATACGCGGTATCAAACACACTTCTCCTTTTGATTTACCAGTTAAGATTGTAGCTTCAATCAAATTTGCAATAACTTTTTCACTTTTTCAATCTGGTGCCATTACACAGTTTTGGTGGATTAATATTTCGCAATAATATAATCAAAGAACCAATTTTCAGATTCAAGCAATGCGGTGGTATACCAGCCGGTTCCAATGAATTTAAAAATTCAATTGGATAATTTATTGCCTCATCTTGATTCATAACACTGTCAATTGATTTATATGTCGTTACTACACCTGGCAGTTTCGCTTGAATTTGAAAATTAATGGTATTGATATGAATGTTATTCGGTGCTAAAATGGCGCGTTCTCTCAACCAATCATAATATCTGTAATTCGGAAGAATATTTGGAAAAACACATTCAATCAACTCATCTATAGATTGCGCAATTGCACAAAAATTGTTCGGTAAAGTGATCAACCCGTTGGTACTGTCGATTAGTATTTTGTCATCGCCAATTTCTAACAATTGTTTTGAAAACTCATGGGCAGTTGAATCATCAATTTTCGTACATATCTCCAAGGAACTGATGACTTCAAACAGGCGTTTATTTCATCAGCAGGAGTTGTTCGAGGAATGACAAGCAATGTTTGACGAAAGTCCCCTGACAGCAATATCAGAGCACAACCAAAAAGCTGTTGATTATAGCGTAAATCTTAAATCCGAAGATGCAAGTGCCAATGCAATTTTCTGTTCCGATCGAATAGTCGCTAAAATCAATGATACAACGAAATTTTTGCCTGTACCACCAGGTGCATCCAAGAAATATAATCCACCTGCATTATTGGAAATGGCTTGCATGATTGTGTCATATACAGGTTTTTGTTGAATATTAAATTTGGTGCTATTACAATTTTGTGATTATCAGATGGCATACGATCAAGAGCAATTTTGAACCTTCACTCAACAACTCAACAATATTTTGGAAAATATAAACACAACAAAGCAATAATTATCGCTGATGAAATGAAATGACATATGACGACATTAAATTTGTTTGACTACGTACAAACCTTCTCTGGACTTCCACAAATAATTCAAGACCAAAATTAGCCAAATCCGTAAAGGCATTGTTGAGTTATAACATTACAAGGAAAAGTGGCATTGATTTTTATATATATAGACTAAAATTTTGTTGAGATATGTGGGTAAAATATTCAAATTAAAATTGATGGAGTTCATTAAGGTACCACTTTAGGTCCACTTCTTTTTGTTTTATCTTATTAAATGTTTTTTTAAGGAAATAATGATTGTGACAACTACAGATGACCTCAATCTTTTCTTAAAATTGAAATATTCGGAATTATCCCAAAAGGAAGTCTAACTCATTGGAATGTTGCATATAACTCCAATTCTTTGACTGTGTAGAAGATAAAGAATATGCCTCAAGAAATAACTTATTAAGGTTCCTTTATTATCGAAGACATAAATATAAATTGATCAAATTCAACTTCAAATTATGAAGTCACAATTTTTATGGAACTTAAAGGTGTTTGCAAATTGACCATTTTCAATTTTGACAGCTTTTCCCCACTAGAAATCATGCAACTTGGAAAAGATGTTTTTCTAACAAAAGTATAGCACATAGCAGCAAGTTCAAGATATTTGAAGCGGTATCTGAGTCTGTCATGTTTTACGCGGCACAAACTTGGGGATTGAAACAATTCGAAACAGTTGAGAAACTTCCCCGATACTTTATTAAACGAATTTTTAGACTGCCATCAAATACACCCAACTATGTTATTATGTTGGAATCAGGATTATCACCTATGTTCATACGAACCCTAAAAATGCAAGTCGACTACATTTTGAGAGTTATGAAGATGAGCAGTAATAGGCTCCCGAAGATAGCAGCGCTTCAAGTAATACGAACCAAAACAAGTTGGTGTGATGATTAAATAAATTTGGCAAGAGAATGTGGAATGGAACTTAACCTTTTGTGTAATAATCAGGATGATTTAAAAGAATCTTTATACTAGCTCATTTCTGCAGTGGACATAAAACAACGAGAGAAATACATGACTGACGCCACAGGATCTACAGGCAGCTCTACTGTCAGCTTAATCACAACTTGGAAGAAAGGAATTATTTTAGGGATGATAATTGCATTGACGAAATTTCAATGATGGTTAAATTGAGAGGTGAAGTTATGCAGTTGAATTTTATACCTCATAGAGATGACTTACCAATTATATGCTCATTGTGCAATTTAAACGAAAGGGAGGATGTTTTACACTTTGTTGGAATATGTCCAGTTCTTAAAGAAATAAGAAGGAATGCTTTTGGTAGCGAAATACTGACGCAAGATCAAGTTATACTCTTGCTTAACAATATGGAAGTTAAAAAATTATATCAATTCTGCAGGCTCTTCTATTAACTCTTTTCTATAGAAGTAGAATTATAAATGAAAGTTTTTAAATATATTATTGAGCTATGTTATCTTTTTTATGATTTGGCAACTAGGCAGACGGCAATAAAGCCATGCTTTTTGTTTTTGTTTGTAAACTTTATAAAAAAATGTTAATCAACGTTATCAAAATAAAAACAAATCTAATCTAATCTAAAAAATCATGACAGAAAGTCAGTGTCATGCCTTCAAAAAACGAAATTTGTAATTTGTGTCTTTACTTTTGAACAAAGTTCGAAAAATATTGAAATTATATTTTCAGAGGGAGTGTTGTGTATATGGTCTAGAATAGAACCGAACTAACGTTTTTGTATTGGAATGCAAGACATGGATTTTGATGACCTGGTTCATGCAAGTGTTAGCAGCTCACTTGATGATCCATTATCCCCTTAAGAGCTATGATTTGATCCTTATTATACCAAAAATATAGAAACGATTCAAGGACTAGGACCTATATCATCCAAGCACTCTAAAAGCTTCAGCCACAGATAAAAAACTATACAGATGTCTCATCCCCATAGAAGAAAATGTCCCATATTTTTTTCACTACTCCTTGGCTATTAACTGACAAAAAGCTTTTTGTCAGTTGATCTTCAAGCACAAAAAGCTGTTTTTGATTGCACATATTGGCTTGCCAGTATGCCTGTTCAAAGCTATGTGTATAACTATAAAAAATTCTAAAGTTGTTTTTTCTCTCAAGTCAACGTCCGATGTTTTGGTGCCGATGATGTTACCATATTTCAGTTGCTATTGTTCAAGCGATGTAGGTATTTTATGCTATTTATTATTGAATATGAAAATAAAAACCATAGTTATTAATTTTTCATTGTTATATTTTACTATATCAAATAAAACAATATACATATATGTTGAAAATACATTTAAGAAAGGAAGAGAAGATGAGTTAGGTGCAAGACATTTTAAAAATAATTTGTATGGATTCCTATGGTAACACTGATGCAAATGTACGTGCGCCGCTGGTGAGCGTATGAGGCTTAGTTTTGGTTGTCTTCCTTATTTTGATTTTTTTTTGATACATATATTGAACGCATGTGTGTATGTCATGTATCCATAGATATATGTATATGACAAAAGGGTAAGTTTCAATTTCGGTCTTTTTGTTGTTTGTTGATTGTTTCTTTGTTGTCCTATGCAAAACGTAAGTTGCGTATTTTGTGAACTTAAACAGGTTTAGGTAGGTACTCATGTAAATAATTTCGATACAAAAAAGAGGCTCGGATGTGACCCACACTGATAACTTACTATTGAAGCCCACTTAAATTTTTCAGAATTTATTTTTTTTATTTGGAAAAATTGTATTAGTAAGTAAGTCTGCAAAAATATACATTTAAGCTGTTTTCTGTGGAAATAGATGTATCGAAAAGTTAAATTAATATATTTTGAAAGAAGTTTGGTTTCTCTCAAATAAACATTGTCTTAAATTGTTACAAAACATTAACAACAATATTTCTATGGGATGAAACAACTTTAAAGTCAATATCTTTCTTTATTCAATCTAATTTATAAATTCAATTAGGTTAATCATTTTTTTATTTTTTTTTTTGCTTAAGGTTTTTAGTTTTCTGTAAGTTAAAAAATTGTTGTTAATAACAACAATTTGTACAATTTTTTTCTTTCTTTTTTCTTTCTCCTTTACCCGATATTTCAGTTTAAGAATCAATTTCACGTTTTTTTAGTATACTTTTTTTAGGTTTAAATTAAAGGAAAAAACTATCGGTTGATTAACTTTTTATTTTAAACTATATTTTAAACATTTTTTGTATTAAATTAAATAAGTTTGAAGTCAATATCTTTCTCTGTTTTCAAGATGCTTTAGTAGAAACTATTTTTACCAGTTTTTAGTAGTTTTCTAAAAAAAATAGTTAAAGTGGATTACCCATCGGCATACCAAAAATTTGTTTATAGATGTCCGTTTTGTATTGTAAATAGTTGTTCTCTTTCAGACAAAAATCTAGAATTTCTAGAAATTTGCTTTGGGTCATTTTAGTGTGTTTGCTGAAAAAACAAAATGGACTACAATCAGCAAACACACTAAAATGACCCAAAGCAAATTTCTAGAAATTCTAGATTTTTGTCTGAAAGAGAACAACTATTTACAATACAAAACGGACATCTATAAACAAATTTTTGGTATGCCGATGGGTAATCCACTTTCAGCGACGATTGCAGATATTGTTATGGACCATTTACTTGACCAATGTTTTGATTCCTCACCAAACCGACCAAGCTTCATAGCCAAATATGTGGATGACATTTTCGCAATAATTGACAAAAACTATATTAATGACGTACTTCAAACACTTAACAAATTTCATTCAAAATTACAATTCACCGTAGAACATGAAAATAATAGTGCAATATCTTTTATACCTGTTCAGGTAGACTGACCAATTTTCGATTTAACCATGCCAAACACATCAAAATAAATACAGCTTACAATATGATTCATAAAGTACTCACAATCAGCGATGAAGAATTCCACCAGACTAATGAGAGGACGGAATAACCACATACTAAGAGACAATGGATACCCTAACACGATAATCCGGGAATTATTTTTAAAACACAAATATAGAAGACCTAAGGAACATGATGATTTACCAACAAATAATGGATTTTTCAACAGCGTAACATACATTCCAAAGCTCACAGACAACTTCAAACAGGCTATCCAAAATAATAGACAAGACATCCGATTAGCTTTCAAATCGAACCGGACACTTGGAAACCTCTTCTCAAATTTAAAAGCAAAAAACTGAAAAAGACCAACAATCAGACGTAATCTATAAAATAAACTGTAAGGGTAAATCTCAAGAACCATGCAACCTATGCTACATTGGAACTACGAAACAACTTCTACGACAACGTCTTTCAAATCACAAATCGGACATCAAAAACAATAACCCAGCCAAAACAGCTCTTGCATTACACGCGATTGAAAATGGACATCATCCAGACTTTGACGGTGCCGAGGTTCTTCAAACCGAAAAACACATCTCCAAGAGATACACACTAGAAACTTTACACATCCTTAACAATAAAAATAACATGAATAGAAAACAAGACACACAAGATATCTCATCAATATATTGCTATCTCATTTCCTCTAAACCATAACACACAAATTTTGTATTTTCAAATTAAGACAAATCTTCATACGAAGAAGTTCCTACAGTTTTATAATTGTAATTATATCCTATTTTGATTTAATGACATAAACTTCAAACTTGAATGTAATGTACTGTTTGTTATAATTGTTGTGCATACTTATAAGTTTATCTATTTCTGTTTTCATAAAATAAAGTTCCCCTGAAGAAGGCAACAATCCTTGCCGAAACGTCGGGGACAAGTTAAAGAATTTGTTTTTCTTTAACCAAAATAAAGTGACCCAAATAGCCGACCGGAAAAACTAAATTTTCCACCTCAATAAAACACCTTTTATATCGAGATTAAAAGAAAAACATTGTAAGAGAATGTATAAACGCAACAAACAGACAATATCCTAGCTGGTTCGATGATTCCGATGAATGATATGCACATAAAATTGACATCATACATTTTTTAATAAAAGTCTTACTTTGGAAAAATTGTAAATGGGTAATTGACACAAAAGATAAAAGGTATAAAAATCCTAGAACTAAAATAAAAAAATTAATGAATGTTATGAACGCGTAGCTCAAACAAAAACAATAAAAAAAACAAATACATAACCAATTTACATATATATATATATAAATGTACAATTCAGCGGGTGGTAGGTGGGGTGGGGGGTCGATATT